>JBBELK010000070.1:1205000-1805000 GCA_037783545.1 Henricia sp. BOLD:AAB3569 | reverse complement strand
AAATCCTTTCTAACACCAAACGGCGTCAAAAAGAAAGCATGCCGGCACACACCTAAATATGCCAACGGATATCAAAATAATGAAAGGACACTTCAAAATAACAAAACGCCACTCAGTGTTAATACCCAAACAATACCAGTAACAAACCAGAACTATAAAAAGAGCAGTCACTGAACACTAAACAATCCTGCTCTAACTAAACAAAAAAGCTGGTTCTATCGCTCTCAAGATTTACCCAAATGCGAGGTAATCCGATTCATTTTGAATCCACCCGCAACTGATGAAGGGCATACGGAAGCCCAGAAAGCTAGCTCTTGCTAAACCTAAAAGAACTGAAAAACGTTCTTTTACTCGCACAACCAAAAACCGGGGAAACTCTCCCACACCACCAATGTAATGTACAATAAACCCAGCAAAAAACGGTACAAATTGGATACAAATAAATTTTGGAATAAAATAATATATTTTATTTCAAACAATCAAAACAAGTCAACCGGAACGCATGTGTCTCTGAATGGGAGAACGCCACCACCCCCCCTCTTTACTTGATCTGATTTACTCCGTGTTCCTTTAGGGAATATCGTGAGTCGGTGGTAACCGAAACGTTACCCGAGTATTCCGGGTGCTTAGCACGAGAAATACCGAATCTTCAGGTTGCATCGTTCTCAGATCCGAGATACCCACGGGTTCTCACCACTGACTTGACCATTCAGTATCCACCCCACCGGAGTAAACAACTCCCTAACCTCAAAATTAATTTGGAAAATCCATCTCCACCAAATACAATAACGGAAACCTCCATTTAATCTTGGTGGAACACGCCACTGATCCTGTAAACGCTATGCACGGGAAGAAAAATACAAATTCGTTATCAAAAATAATCCCAAACATATACAATTAATCGGGATAGCCCAAATAAATAAAAAATCTGGTAATTTACCAAAAACCCACCCTCGAGGGTAACCATTTAAAATTACCAAAATAAACACTATACCTCAAAAATCGCTATCCAACCCAACGGATTTTTAAATTTAACGTGTACGAATGACACAAAATCCCAAAAATATAAACTGTGGAAATAAAACATAAACAAAATAACACAACACATCGGTAAAACTCCAACTATAAAGGACCACAACACACTGCATTTTACTCGATTGTAACTGCAAATACTCGAAAAAGGTCTTTTTCCACAACAAAGAAACACAACCCGATGAAAAATTTCCACCCTTGGATCAGGATTTTCCTCGCCGCTGAACACGAACGCTCATTGGACAACGGAACCAACCCATGGGAGGTCACGCAGAGCAGGATGCATCCACAACGCATAAAAAAGCCCAACCAGGCCATTTAACTGCAACAATGACGTGGTCAAAACGCACGGGGCGTATCAAGCCAGCAAAGTGTCTGAACTTAACTGTATACACAACAGACACATCACCAACTTGATACGACAGCCCTTATACCAACTAAAAGCAGAAAACGCGCAAAAGAAGCGCAAAAAATAGATCTCTAAATGTAAAACATGAAACAAACACCTTGACCAAAACTATACCCAATATATGTCAAGGCTAAACAAAACTCAAATAAACTAAGAGAGCATTAAACTTCGACAAAAAAGCAATGGATGCGAACGCAAACGAAAAAACCCCAACGAGAAACAACCTGTGAACAACTACCAACCTACCCAAAGCAAATATTTCAGAAACTGAAAAATATACCGCTTTGGGTAAACTACTAAGTTTTTGTTCAGACAATTGCTAAAACATTGGGAAAATCTACGAGCGGTAGACAATTTTAAAACACCCAAAAATGAGAGTGGCCAATATGTTAAACACGCAAAAATCCTTTCTAACACCAAACGGCGTCAAAAAGAAAGCATGCCGGCACACACCTAAATATGCCAACGGATATCAAAATAATGAAAGGACACTTCAAAATAACAAAACGCCACTCAGTGTTAATACCCAAACAATACCAGTAACAAACCAGAACTATAAAAAGAGCAGTCACTGAACACTAAACAATCCTGCTCTAACTAAACAAAAAAGCTGGTTCTATCGCTCTCAAGATTTACCCAAATGCGAGGTAATCCGATTCATTTTGAATCCACCCGCAACTGATGAAGGGCATACGGAAGCCCAGAAAGCTAGCTCTTGCTAAACCTAAAAGAACTGAAAAACGTTCTTTTACTCGCACAACCAAAAACCGGGGAAACTCTCCCACACCACCAATGTAATGTACAATAAACCCAGCAAAAAACGGTACAAATTGGATACAAATAAATTTTGGAATAAAATAATATATTTTATTTCAAACAATCAAAACAAGTCAACCGGAACGCATGTGTCTCTGAATGGGAGAACGCCACCACCCCCCCTCTTTACTTGATCTGATTTACTCCGTGTTCCTTTAGGGAATATCGTGAGTCGGTGGTAACCGAAACGTTACCCGAGTATTCCGGGTGCTTAGCACGAGAAATACCGAATCTTCAGGTTGCATCGTTCTCAGATCCGAGATACCCACGGGTTCTCACCACTGACTTGACCATTCAGTATCCACCCCACCGGAGTAAACAACTCCCTAACCTCAAAATTAATTTGGAAAATCCATCTCCACCAAATACAATAACGGAAACCTCCATTTAATCTTGGTGGAACACGCCACTGATCCTGTAAACGCTATGCACGGGAAGAAAAATACAAATTCGTTATCAAAAATAATCCCAAACATATACAATTAATCGGGATAGCCCAAATAAATAAAAAATCTGGTAATTTACCAAAAACCCACCCTCGAGGGTAACCATTTAAAATTACCAAAATAAACACTATACCTCAAAAATCGCTATCCCACCCAACGGATTTTTAAATTTAACGTGTACGAATGACACAAAATCCCAAAAATATAAACTGTGGAAATAAAACATAAACAAAATAACACAACACATCGGTAAAACTCCAACTATAAAGGACCACAACACACTGCATTTTACTCGATTGTAACTGCAAATACTCGAAAAAGGTCTTTTTCCACAACAAAGAAACACAACCCGATGAAAAATTTCCACCCTTGGATCAGGATTTTCCTCGCCGCTGAACACGAACGCTCATTGGACAACGGAACCAACCCATGGGAGGTCACGCAGAGCAGGATGCATCCACAACGCATAAAAAAGCCCAACCAGGCCATTTAACTGCAACAATGACGTGGTCAAAACGCACGGGGCGTATCAAGCCAGCAAAGTGTCTGAACTTAACTGTATACACAACAGACACATCACCAACTTGATACGACAGCCCTTATACCAACTAAAAGCAGAAAACGCGCAAAAGAAGCGCAAAAAATAGATCTCTAAATGTAAAACATGAAACAAACACCTTGACCAAAACTATACCCAATATATGTCAAGGCTAAACAAAACTCAAATAAACTAAGAGAGCATTAAACTTCGACAAAAAAGCAATGGATGCGAACGCAAACGAAAAAACCCCAACGAGAAACAACCTGTGAACAACTACCAACCTACCCAAAGCAAATATTTCAGAAACTGAAAAATATACCGCTTTGGGTAAACTACTAAGTTTTTGTTCAGACAATTGCTAAAACATTGGGAAAATCTACGAGCGGTAGACAATTTTAAAACACCCAAAAATGAGAGTGGCCAATATGTTAAACACGCAAAAATCCTTTCTAACACCAAACGGCGTCAAAAAGAAAGCATGCCGGCACACACCTAAATATGCCAACGGATATCAAAATAATGAAAGGACACTTCAAAATAACAAAACGCCACTCAGTGTTAATACCCAAACAATACCAGTAACAAACCAGAACTATAAAAAGAGCAGTCACTGAACACTAAACAATCCTGCTCTAACTAAACAAAAAAGCTGGTTCTATCGCTCTCAAGATTTACCCAAATGCGAGGTAATCCGATTCATTTTGAATCCACCCGCAACTGATGAAGGGCATACGGAAGCCCAGAAAGCTAGCTCTTGCTAAACCTAAAAGAACTGAAAAACGTTCTTTTACTCGCACAACCAAAAACCGGGGAAACTCTCCCACACCACCAATGTAATGTACAATAAACCCAGCAAAAAACGGTACAAATTGGATACAAATAAATTTTGGAATAAAATAATATATTTTATTTCAAACAATCAAAACAAGTCAACCGGAACGCATGTGTCTCTGAATGGGAGAACGCCACCACCCCCCCTCTTTACTTGATCTGATTTACTCCGTGTTCCTTTAGGGAATATCGTGAGTCGGTGGTAACCGAAACGTTACCCGAGTATTCCGGGTGCTTAGCACGAGAAATACCGAATCTTCAGGTTGCATCGTTCTCAGATCCGAGATACCCACGGGTTCTCACCACTGACTTGACCATTCAGTATCCACCCCACCGGAGTAAACAACTCCCTAACCTCAAAATTAATTTGGAAAATCCATCTCCACCAAATACAATAACGGAAACCTCCATTTAATCTTGGTGGAACACGCCACTGATCCTGTAAACGCTATGCACGGGAAGAAAAATACAAATTCGTTATCAAAAATAATCCCAAACATATACAATTAATCGGGATAGCCCAAATAAATAAAAAATCTGGTAATTTACCAAAAACCCACCCTCGAGGGTAACCATTTAAAATTACCAAAATAAACACTATACCTCAAAAATCGCTATCCCACCCAACGGATTTTTAAATTTAACGTGTACGAATGACACAAAATCCCAAAAATATAAACTGTGGAAATAAAACATAAACAAAATAACACAACACATCGGTAAAACTCCAACTATAAAGGACCACAACACACTGCATTTTACTCGATTGTAACTGCAAATACTCGAAAAAGGTCTTTTTCCACAACAAAGAAACACAACCCGATGAAAAATTTCCACCCTTGGATCAGGATTTTCCTCGCCGCTGAACACGAACGCTCATTGGACAACGGAACCAACCCATGGGAGGTCACGCAGAGCAGGATGCATCCACAACGCATAAAAAAGCCCAACCAGGCCATTTAACTGCAACAATGACGTGGTCAAAACGCACGGGGCGTATCAAGCCAGCAAAGTGTCTGAACTTAACTGTATACACAACAGACACATCACCAACTTGATACGACAGCCCTTATACCAACTAAAAGCAGAAAACGCGCAAAAGAAGCGCAAAAAATAGATCTCTAAATGTAAAACATGAAACAAACACCTTGACCAAAACTATACCCAATATATGTCAAGGCTAAACAAAACTCAAATAAACTAAGAGAGCATTAAACTTCGACAAAAAAGCAATGGATGCGAACGCAAACGAAAAAACCCCAACGAGAAACAACCTGTGAACAACTACCAACCTACCCAAAGCAAATATTTCAGAAACTGAAAAATATACCGCTTTGGGTAAACTACTAAGTTTTTGTTCAGACAATTGCTAAAACATTGGGAAAATCTACGAGCGGTAGACAATTTTAAAACACCCAAAAATGAGAGTGGCCAATATGTTAAACACGCAAAAATCCTTTCTAACACCAAACGGCGTCAAAAAGAAAGCATGCCGGCACACACCTAAATATGCCAACGGATATCAAAATAATGAAAGGACACTTCAAAATAACAAAACGCCACTCAGTGTTAATACCCAAACAATACCAGTAACAAACCAGAACTATAAAAAGAGCAGTCACTGAACACTAAACAATCCTGCTCTAACTAAACAAAAAAGCTGGTTCTATCGCTCTCAAGATTTACCCAAATGCGAGGTAATCCGATTCATTTTGAATCCACCCGCAACTGATGAAGGGCATACGGAAGCCCAGAAAGCTAGCTCTTGCTAAACCTAAAAGAACTGAAAAACGTTCTTTTACTCGCACAACCAAAAACCGGGGAAACTCTCCCACACCACCAATGTAATGTACAATAAACCCAGCAAAAAACGGTACAAATTGGATACAAATAAATTTTGGAATAAAATAATATATTTTATTTCAAACAATCAAAACAAGTCAACCGGAACGCATGTGTCTCTGAATGGGAGAACGCCACCACCCCCCCTCTTTACTTGATCTGATTTACTCCGTGTTCCTTTAGGGAATATCGTGAGTCGGTGGTAACCGAAACGTTACCCGAGTATTCCGGGTGCTTAGCACGAGAAATACCGAATCTTCAGGTTGCATCGTTCTCAGATCCGAGATACCCACGGGTTCTCACCACTGACTTGACCATTCAGTATCCACCCCACCGGAGTAAACAACTCCCTAACCTCAAAATTAATTTGGAAAATCCATCTCCACCAAATACAATAACGGAAACCTCCATTTAATCTTGGTGGAACACGCCACTGATCCTGTAAACGCTATGCACGGGAAGAAAAATACAAATTCGTTATCAAAAATAATCCCAAACATATACAATTAATCGGGATAGCCCAAATAAATAAAAAATCTGGTAATTTACCAAAAACCCACCCTCGAGGGTAACCATTTAAAATTACCAAAATAAACACTATACCTCAAAAATCGCTATCCCACCCAACGGATTTTTAAATTTAACGTGTACGAATGACACAAAATCCCAAAAATATAAACTGTGGAAATAAAACATAAACAAAATAACACAACACATCGGTAAAACTCCAACTATAAAGGACCACAACACACTGCATTTTACTCGATTGTAACTGCAAATACTCGAAAAAGGTCTTTTTCCACAACAAAGAAACACAACCCGATGAAAAATTTCCACCCTTGGATCAGGATTTTCCTCGCCGCTGAACACGAACGCTCATTGGACAACGGAACCAACCCATGGGAGGTCACGCAGAGCAGGATGCATCCACAACGCATAAAAAAGCCCAACCAGGCCATTTAACTGCAACAATGACGTGGTCAAAACGCACGGGGCGTATCAAGCCAGCAAAGTGTCTGAACTTAACTGTATACACAACAGACACATCACCAACTTGATACGACAGCCCTTATACCAACTAAAAGCAGAAAACGCGCAAAAGAAGCGCAAAAAATAGATCTCTAAATGTAAAACATGAAACAAACACCTTGACCAAAACTATACCCAATATATGTCAAGGCTAAACAAAACTCAAATAAACTAAGAGAGCATTAAACTTCGACAAAAAAGCAATGGATGCGAACGCAAACGAAAAAACCCCAACGAGAAACAACCTGTGAACAACTACCAACCTACCCAAAGCAAATATTTCAGAAACTGAAAAATATACCGCTTTGGGTAAACTACTAAGTTTTTGTTCAGACAATTGCTAAAACATTGGGAAAATCTACGAGCGGTAGACAATTTTAAAACACCCAAAAATGAGAGTGGCCAATATGTTAAACACGCAAAAATCCTTTCTAACACCAAACGGCGTCAAAAAGAAAGCATGCCGGCACACACCTAAATATGCCAACGGATATCAAAATAATGAAAGGACACTTCAAAATAACAAAACGCCACTCAGTGTTAATACCCAAACAATACCAGTAACAAACCAGAACTATAAAAAGAGCAGTCACTGAACACTAAACAATCCTGCTCTAACTAAACAAAAAAGCTGGTTCTATCGCTCTCAAGATTTACCCAAATGCGAGGTAATCCGATTCATTTTGAATCCACCCGCAACTGATGAAGGGCATACGGAAGCCCAGAAAGCTAGCTCTTGCTAAACCTAAAAGAACTGAAAAACGTTCTTTTACTCGCACAACCAAAAACCGGGGAAACTCTCCCACACCACCAATGTAATGTACAATAAACCCAGCAAAAAACGGTACAAATTGGATACAAATAAATTTTGGAATAAAATAATAGATTTTATTTCAAACAATCAAAACAAGTCAACCGGAACGCATGTGTCTCTGAATGGGAGAACGCCACCACCCCCCCTCTTTACTTGATCTGATTTACTCCGTGTTCCTTTAGGGAATATCGTGAGTCGGTGGTAACCGAAACGTTACCCGAGTATTCCGGGTGCTTAGCACGAGAAATACCGAATCTTCAGGTTGCATCGTTCTCAGATCCGAGATACCCACGGGTTCTCACCACTGACTTGACCATTCAGTATCCACCCCACCGGAGTAAACAACTCCCTAACCTCAAAATTAATTTGGAAAATCCATCTCCACCAAATACAATAACGGAAACCTCCATTTAATCTTGGTGGAACACGCCACTGATCCTGTAAACGCTATGCACGGGAAGAAAAATACAAATTCGTTATCAAAAACAATCCCAAACATATACAATTAATCGGGATAGCCCAAATAAATAAAAAATCTGGTAATTTACCAAAAACCCACCCTCGAGGGTAACCATTTAAAATTACCAAAATAAACACTATACCTCAAAAATCGCTATCCCACCCAACGGATTTTTAAATTTAACGTGTACGAATGACACAAAATCCCAAAAATATAAACTGTGGAAATAAAACATAAACAAAATAACACAACACATCGGTAAAACTCCAACTATAAAGGACCACAACACACTGCATTTTACTCGATTGTAACTGCAAATACTCGAAAAAGGTCTTTTTCCACAACAAAGAAACACAACCCGATGAAAAATTTCCACCCTTGGATCAGGATTTTCCTCGCCGCTGAACACGAACGCTCATTGGACAACGGAACCAACCCATGGGAGGTCACGCAGAGCAGGATGCATCCACAACGCATAAAAAAGCCCAACCAGGGCTGCTTTCGAGCGCGGCACCAGGTGCTCCATGGTGCTCCATTGTGCTCGCCACAAAGCGTGTGTAAGCATGTGTGTGACGTAACGTTTCCACCACCTGGGAGCACCAGGGACGAGCGCTCGAAAGCAGCCCAGGCCATTTAACTGCAACAATGACGTGGTCAAAACGCACGGGGCGTATCAAGCCAGCAAAGTGTCTGAACTTAACTGTATACACAACAGACACATCACCAACTTGATACGACAGCCCTTATACCAACTAAAAGCAGAAAACGCGCAAAAGAAGCGCAAAAAATAGATCTCTAAATGTAAAACATGAAACAAACACCTTGACCAAAACTATACCCAATATATGTCAAGGCTAAACAAAACTCAAATAAACTAAGAGAGCATTAAACTTCGACAAAAAAGCAATGGATGCGAACGCAAACGAAAAAACCCCAACGAGAAACAACCTGTGAACAACTACCAACCTACCCAAAGCAAATATTTCAGAAACTGAAAAATATACCGCTTTGGGTAAACTACTAAGTTTTTGTTCAGACAATTGCTAAAACATTGGGAAAATCTACGAGCGGTAGACAATTTTAAAACACCCAAAAATGAGAGTGGCCAATATGTTAAACACGCAAAAATCCTTTCTAACACCAAACGGCGTCAAAAAGAAAGCATGCCGGCACACACCTAAATATGCCAACGGATATCAAAATAATGAAAGGACACTTCAAAATAACAAAACGCCACTCAGTGTTAATACCCAAACAATACCAGTAACAAACCAGAACTATAAAAAGAGCAGTCACTGAACACTAAACAATCCTGCTCTAACTAAACAAAAAAGCTGGTTCTATCGCTCTCAAGATTTACCCAAATGCGAGGTAATCCGATTCATTTTGAATCCACCCGCAACTGATGAAGGGCATACGGAAGCCCAGAAAGCTAGCTCTTGCTAAACCTAAAAGAACTGAAAAACGTTCTTTTACTCGCACAACCAAAAACCGGGGAAACTCTCCCACACCACCAATGTAATGTACAATAAACCCAGCAAAAAACGGTACAAATTGGATACAAATAAATTTTGGAATAAAATAATATATTTTATTTCAAACAATCAAAACAAGTCAACCGGAACGCATGTGTCTCTGAATGGGAGAACGCCACCACCCCCCCTCTTTACTTTGCAAAAAAATCACAGAGGCTTAGAACAAGGAAAACCTTAGCTCCCAAACCTTTGTTCTTCTTTGTTTTCGTTCCTGATAATACAAGGTTCCTGTTATAACAAGGTCATCTGCAAAGTTCCAAAGATCAAGTGCATGTCCGTCTCGAAGAATTTAGAAAGGTATATAGCCATGTTCAGACTAGATTGGTTCCCGATCCCTATATAGATTGGTTCGCTTATTGCGAAAATATAGGGATCGGTAAAGGGCAGCCATGACGGGCAGAATTCTGCCCGTCACGTGGTTATTATTATTATTATTTTGTTAGTAAGTGCGCAGATTTTTCATTGACATTTGTAACTTGGCCGTGCGTGTCAAACATATCCAATTATGTAAATAGAGTACATTGCCTAAAGCAAAGGGCTTGGCCAATTTTTAAATATAAAAAAAAAACAATGCGCACGCGCAAAGACGACCAATTACAGATCAAGATGAAGCGCCCTTTACCTGTCCTTATATTCTCCTGTGTGGAATATGTGGACGGGAACCAGTCTATGTTCAGACGGGCACTATACCTTCGAAGGTAAAGTTAACAACGACAGTCCCACTAACAACGACGCGCAAGCATGCACACGGCCCATACCAATGATTTCTCGTGGGTAAATCGTCGTTGGTAACTTGTAAGTACAGTGCGTGCGTCCACATGGTCACTACTTACGAGCTTTAATACGAGTGCCCACTACCAAACGAGTTAACAGCGATCGTCTGAACGCACCTTGCACCCCGATTTTTCTCATGGGTGTTGAGATTTTGATACCATATCATGTGCGTCTTTCTCATTATACATTCTGAAATTTCGCGCCCTCAATCCGTATATAGGTATTTCTAGGGATATCGTCAAAAATCCACTTAAGTAAACTAAATAATCCAGTGTTTTACATGATTGTTATAGGTTAGAACGAAATCCATTTTTTTGGTGAAAAACCGTCACGTTTCATTTAAAGGCACAGGCTCGTCAGCAATGCGCGCGCGCCAAATTCGTGCCACGAAATACGCAGCTCCATGCCTTTGCTGTGGAGCTGCGTATTTCCTGGCACAACTTTGGCGCGCGCGCATTGCTGACGAGCCTGTGCCTTTAACCCGAGTTATACAATTTTTCTTCCTCCATGGTTATACGCCGGAAATATTATAGATTTTCGCAGCATCCTATACGAATACCACGGCTTTTGCATGCATGCGTACGGCTATGACTAGGACGTATAATCTGAGACTTTTGTATCGCATATATTTGTGTTGCTCCATGGTTTCGATTCCCAATTTTTGTTTTCCTAAACGAAATCCAATCCCACTATGTGGGTCATCATATCGATCAATTTAGGCTGATCAAGCCCTCCCGGATATGTTTGAACCGATCCCTCCCACCCACTTCCCCCATCGTGCACCACAAACAGATCAATTTCAGAGGCAGTTAAGATGGTCTTCCTTTCAACATTATTAGTGGACCGACTAATGTTGTCCTCCAGCTTGTGAAGATCGTTTCATTTTTAGACAAAAAAGACAAAATTGGCTCATTTTAACCATCAGACCGACGTGTCTTACTTTGCCCAGTTCACTCCTCAAATGTTTTTCTTTGGGTCGTCGAATGATTTTTAAGTTCTTGTCCGAACGTGAACTAGGCCTACTTTGTAAAATTCATACCCTTAAAGGGGCAACTTATAACGCGTAATAAAATCTTATGATGAATTGTTTACTTTTTGAAAAAAAAAATTTTTCACATAAATTTGAAAAAAACTATAGTGACAGATAAAGTTGATGGCCGGCATTTTACATTTTAACATTTCCCCGTTCCTGGAATTCCGCGTCCTTTAATGAACATGATTGTTTTAGAAGTGTGTGTGTGGGGGGAGGGGGAGTGGGGGTTGGGGGAATTGCTAAATACATAAACAGAATCTGTGCGCTATTTTAAACCACAGACAAAAACAAACCAAGGAATTTGATAGGATTAAAGCTGGGACTTTTCAGTTTGCATCGTTAATTCGCTTTGTTTACTTCAAGTATAAAAAAATGTTACTAGCAGTCTATTTTAATTTTGATAATCCGATGATAAATTTTTGTTTCTAATAATTAAAATCATTTAAAATTATTAAAATCGTTCAAATAATTTAACAATCCACAGCAAGGGCTTATCAAACGTTTTGAGCAGATGGGTCTAGCGGCTTTAAAGTTGCCGTCTGGGCTGGCGAAACTATAGACCGTATCGAATAGTTGCAGTAGGGCAACTCTTGACATTTAAATTGGTATTCTGACGGGAATACGTCATCTTTTGTTGGTTGCCTAGGCAAATGGCTCTACACTAAAAATCACTGAACCGTGTTCCTCTGCTTTGCAATAGTACTTTTTTTTCCGACGGCCACGATAGTTTAGAACCAATTGCCATGCCACACGTCACACTTCGGCTGTCTATGTCAAGCACAACATGCAACCATGCATGTCCTCAAAGAACAAAGAAATTATACCCAGCACGATATGTGGCAGAGGGACTCCCCCCTAACGCCCCTATACCTCAACACAATCTTTTGTTAACGCACCAACCCCCCTAAAAACTGAAAGAAATTCCTTGGATGTTTGAGACACAATAATGGGGGAACAATGGTAGGGGGATGCCCTCTGATCTGCCACATCGTGCTGCATATGAAAGAAACTGCCCTCCAAGATGGCAGCTAATCGATACGGTCTAGTATTAGACTGCACACGTACAATGGTCACTCAAACATAATACTTCATCAAATGTCAGGCTTTGTTTGAGGGTCCCAGCGGTGACAACATATTGTACTGATCTGTGCATAAAGAACCCCATTGAAATCATTTCAAAAATCTATTCTGGATAATAATTTAGCTCTGTTGTAAAACCTAAAACGCACCAGGCTTATACCCCGCGGTTTATTAGAACACCGAGCATTCTGTTCACGAGCAACCGAGCAGTTAAGAGCAGCTGCTACCCCGTCAAACGGGCGCTGCAGCCTGCCAGCTCAAATCACAACAAAGACCCCGATGGTTTCCTTTGTCCGTAAACCTCAACCGTAGCTCCTCTGTCTGACTTGTAACAAAACCCTTTACTTCCTCAAAATGGTCGCCGTCATTTTACAGCCCATTCTAAATGGCGCCATGGTTGTTACATTTTGTGATATTTCTACCCGCAAATTTAACAGATTTACGTAATTTTACACAAGGTTTTCTGCATACAATGCATCATATTCGCAAATGATGCTCAGCTACATGCAACATCAAAACAATTTACAGAAATATCTCTGTTGATATATTTGGACAAACATTTTATCCACGCACGCAGCGTTCTCCACATGTATATTTGTGTAGCCTTTCCCAGCATGTGCAGTTAATGAGAAACAGCGTGCAGAAACGATACCTCACACGGAAACAGGGAACAGCATTTCCTCCTTGAAGTTGAACAAAACACGAATACAAAAATTATACGAGTTCTACCACTAGATTTGGTGTAAACATACTTTTCTATTCACCGAGTCGTTTGTTTACGTACCTTGGTGTTATGTAGGAGAAAACACGCTCTGTATTTATATGGCGAACAGCTGGCGATACTGTAGCCTTTTGTCAAGGCCTCGTGAATTTGGGCGATTTGGTGACTTGAGTAGAGTCTATACGCGCAGAGTGAATTACTCACTTGGCCTTTTTCGAACTGACAGGCAATTCTTATGTTTTTCTTTATTTTTGCTACCAAAAGTGGTAGCAGAAATCAGCCAGTCACGTGCAGGTCACTCCATGCAAATTACGCAGGGAGCTCCTACAAACAAGGGAGGTAGGCTTACGCTTTTGAATTTACTGGGTACATTAAACGGCAAATAAATTAAATCAAATGGGAATTATATTAGTTCCGTATAAAATGTTGATGTAATAAACAATTTATGTCAAATATAAACGTATTTTCATGAAGCTCGATGGTTTTGTGTCGAAGTAAATATAAGTGCCGTACCTACGTTGGTAATGAACGAGGCCATAACGCCGCAAGCCATGTGATTGGTCAATTTGTCCTGCGGGAACTGTACGTGACTTGCATCACACGCGCGCGTGCAAAACAAGCTCCTAGCGCCCATTGGCTCAGTTGAATGTTTGTTTTCGATTTCTGTTTTCAAAATCTTTACGTGCAGAGTGGGGCGTGGGTAATGTTGTGACGTTGCACATTCGGGTCAACTGCTTGCATGTAATGAATAATGTAGCAGTTGCCAGTTCGAAAAAGGCCTTATGGCAAAACAGAAGGCATAGCGTTTGCACAGCCTTCGTATACTCCGCTCAAGACGCCCAAACCCCAAAGCCATAAGGCCTTGTCAAAAGGCTAGCGATACTGATGCAATGGAGAAATGTTTTTGTCATTTTGCTCTACCATGACAGCAAGCACAGATGTTCGTTGCGTAGGTACATTGTACACTTGTGCAGTTTGTGATGTCGAGATGCAATCGAATGGACGGAGCATGCAGCACATGTAACATAGCTTCCTGCATGCAGCGCAGCTGGCTTGCTGAAAAACACCATTGGGGTTCAGATATGCGCATGCGTTGTCCTAACCTCATGCATTATTCATGATATGATTATATTATGCGCGTGCCTGGCATGGCCGGCACGCGCCAACTGGGGTAACCTCGGATGAGTGATTAAAGGAACGGTTTAGATTTTTCGAGAAATTGGATTTCATATAAAATACCTCTCCAAAGTACTACTCATGGGCAGAAAACAGGAAATGTGCAATCTCCAATAGATTAGTTGCGTGATAGATTTGCGTTAAACCTAGACTCTCGCCTTCACGCTATGGCCATCGCATGTGAGTGATTAAAGCACCAGACTAATTCAATTCATCTGGCAAATCGGGCCGTTTCCAGGGGGTGCAAGCTGGTCCATAGTAACCAGCACGAAAGTATGCACAGTAGGGCCTACCTGGAATACCTCGCACATTACTCTGTGCATTTTCATGGACCATCCGAAATTACATGTTTTAACATTTTAAAAATGAATAGGCCTATGTTGAAACATGTAGTCATAGTGAATTTTCGTCAAAATAACGAAATAGAACGTGTTTTTTGAACTTTGAAAACTGGAACGTTTCCAAACTGCAATGAAAGTAGAGAAACGATTTTGGGTTATGTGACTGGTTTGAAGTTGCTGCTCAACATGTTCGGACTCGAGTCCAGCTCGAGTCACCATTTTCGTGACTCTGACTCGACTCGAGTCACATTGGAAAATGACTCGGACTCGACAATGATGACTCAGACTCGAACATTATGACTCGTGACTCACGAGTCGCATATTTAAAAAAAAACAGTTATATATTCGCGCGCTTATATACTAGATTCTTGGGGGAAAACACAAAACACAGTCCGACGTGTAAATATGTACACTGCCACAGTACCAGGCCGGCAAGAAGAGCACGAGCACGTCATCGTTTAACATTGTGTGAACGAAACTATAGCAGATTCAGTTTCATTAATTTGGCAAACACATGACTCGTGTCCCTAGCACATGTCCCTAGACGAAGTGAAATGACTAGTGATGATGGCAGCGGTAATAATGGTAACAGCGCTTTGATCCTCCGGTTATAAAGCGCTATTTAAGAATAGCTACTACTCGTACTCGAGGCTAATGACTCGAGACTCGGACTCGGACCGATATTGGTTACTCGACTACAATATTGCCCTTGTCCCACCCACTTTGAAAAGTCTGGCGACGCTGCTGTGTCTAATTTATTTGATTATGCAAAATACCATGTGACGTCAGTTGTAGAAGTTCTATATTTTTTTAAAAATAAAATGGCTGAAGGGATGTCTGCGTGTTGTATGCATAAGGGCGGAGAGCATCATTGATCTGCATAAGTGTCTCGTGTTCGCCAGCTTGTACCACAACTGTCCAAGGCAAATTAACTGTAGTCGTAATACGAACTGCCGTATGGAATTTCAAACTCGGGGGTGGCCACTTGTGCGCATCACGCATGTTTTCACGGGTAACATAATCTGCATTTTGTCGTCAGCTGCGACTGCCAGATTAAATGGGTCAGAAATCAGACGCCTTTCCTGGTCGTTCCTTAAATTAATATTTCTTTTATATCTAAAATTAAAACTGCTAATTAAGGTATAGTACCAGACTATTTTGGATGGAACACTAAGTGCCCTACACTGAACAGCTGGCGGATCCTCGCACTTTTCTGTAAATTAAAATAATTTGAGGACAAAACGTTTTTATGGCCCAAAATCAAAAATGTTTTAAAGAAAGGGGTGTTTACACTTGGTCTGTATAGGCTACACTTGCAACTCTTGAAAATATGGATAAAAAGAAAGCTGAAAATGTGTCCTATTTTGCCCTGCAATGGAGGGATAATTTTCAGACATGGACGCTTTTGAGTAGTACCTATTTTGGGAAATTATTTCGTAGAGCCATTTTCCCGGGAACTTGCAGAGATGTTGAATATAGACCTTATCGATCGTATGACGTCACAGTCACGGGAAGTCTTTGTTCGTGTCAAACGTTGTTCGCTGTTATCTTTATCGAGCGCCCTCTTGTTTTCTGATTTTTACTCAGTGAAAAACTTGTTTGTGACCAAAAATCCCAAAGTGATATGTTACAAACATGCTCACATTTTTTGGACTTTGCTACGGATGCTTGGGAAACAAAACCAATCCGGACCCTTCCCAAATTCCCAAAAGAGTGTGACGCAATGTGACATGTATAGGTACAGATTCAGGGTCGGTGATTGCATGAAAAGGTTTATAGAAATGAATTAAAATCGTATACGTGCACATGAATTCCTATTCTCCTTTGGATGGTACGGTTTGACCATGGAGGAAGTATGTTTTCTTCCTCCATGGTTTGACCTTCATCATTCTCTCGGCTATGGGATTCTATATTTGCCATTTTTCCGGCGCGCGGCGCCCTTTTATCGTCGCGCGGGCGCCCATTTTTTGGTCTGAAAATTACGGCGCTCTGTGACTCTCCAAGTTGACTTATATTAAACGTTGATTATGTCGACTAGCTTGGCGAGATAAAATATTTTGCCAAGTCGAGTTCCTATAGATTATTTTATGTTGCCAAGTCGACTTCCTGAAACCAATAACTTGACTTGATGAGATGTTTCTGTTGCCAAATCGCCTGTCTGCATCTACCAAGTCGACTTGGCAATAAAATGTTGTAAGTCCAATCGACTTGGTAACACATTTTACTAAGTCGAGTTATTGAATTCAGGAGGTGGACTTTGTAGCACAAATTATCTCGCCAAGTCGATTCGTACCACGAATTACGCAGCTCCATGCATTTGCTATGGAGCTGCGTATTTCGTGGCACGAATTTGGCGCGCGCGAATTGAAGATTGCAAATTTCCTGTCTTCTTCCCTTATGTGGTTGTGTAGGTTAGAACAAAATCTATTTTTTTGAAAAATCTGTTCACGAAAGCATGCAGCCTGAAATATATTTTTCAAAAATTATAAATGTTTTCATTTAATTAGTTTATAATTCTTCAAATGATTTTAAAATTACTTTTGCAAGTGGTTCAAAATGTGCAAATGTAATATTAGGAATTACGACATATTCCATACCAATGAAATTGTACAACTTTATTTTATACCGAGAAGAATTACCCAAAAAAATCCAATAATTTCTTAAAGCATTTTAAGCAACCAATGTCATTACTATACTAATACATGAGTCGTTTTAAATTTGGAAAATGTCACCCAATTTTCCGAGAACATAAATTAACCGATAATGAATTTCATTTATTATTTTTTCATATACTGGGTAGTTTTTAAAAATAGTAGGAGAACAGCATCCCGATTTTGATAGATTAGAGTAGTATGCTTACTGTGAATTTGCGCGGATTTACGATATTAAAAAGTGTGCGGATTTATTGGACGAGTGCTTGCTATACGTGTACTTTGACCATAAGCCTGCCCTAGACGGTTCGACCTACATTATACAAACATACAAGGTCCATTGATTATGAAAAATTAACCCACATGCTATTTTGTTGTACACATGTAATTTGAACTTTTGAACACGCCAGTTTTTAAAGTATTAAACTTGCACAGTTTTCCAACTTATTTTTCAAAATGGCTGCTAGTGACGAGGATCTCGGTGGAATCGTACCAGGGGCAAGTTTATCACAGACATTCACAGACTTGTCCCAGAGTGGAGACCATTACAACACAGCGCACAATTTGTACAATCGTGAGAGTCGGAGAGTTCGACGCCTTTGTGAATGGATAGACGGGAGTCTATCGGAGCTTGCCAGCTCAATTGAAGTCAGTTTGTCTAAGAATGAACAGCTGAAAGTCCTTAGCGTCGGGCCTGGTAACGGTACGGTATATAGTCGGATATCTTTGAACTGAAACCAATATCATATTGTTCCTTGCCATAACGTGTAGTCTAGTAATATATCGAATAGCTGCCATCTTGTGGGGCACCTTTTGTTACTTGAACCGGTTCAACAATGTAATGACAATATGTGCAACCATGCATGTCGTCAAGGAACAGAGCAACTGCCCCACAAGATGGCGGCTATTCGATATGGTCTATATACAAAGGAAGTTGTAAGCACTATAGTACTCCCAAGACAATTGCTTTAGCTAGACTGCTCTTCAGTCCATACGATTGTTGGCATTCCGCTTAACACACGTAGACTAGTGAAGATAGCACGTACAACCAGTCTCTAGTAGGCAAGGCATTGTATTGGGAGTACTATGGTGGACGGTTAATGCTTCATTCCAGGTCGCTTATCATGCAGTCGGTAGTCTCGTACCCAGACCTGCAGTTCTGGGTACGAGACTTATTAGTCAGTGGAAAAAGAGTTTGATGTAAAATAAAGATGACTGATTTTAGCCAATCATAATGTAGCTTACATTGATATGGCAATTGACAGTTCCAATCGGAGAGTTTCGCTCGCATGAGCTCACCCAGAACATACAAGTTGCCATTAGGATACTGGTCCTTCATGTACAAATAGATTGTTCAAGTTTTCAGTGTTCAACATTATAGCCAATGGGGACACAGCATTCATTTTACATGTCAACTGGTAGCACCAATCAAAGAGCTGCATCTATGAGAGCTCACCTGAACGTATTTTTTTTACAGGCTATACCAGTCTTTTGTATACAAATTGATTCCTAATGAAATGATATAATTATTGACACAATTTCAAATTAGCAATGGCAGCCTCGTGTGAAGTACTATGGCTGAGCGGTCGAGTGGATCGTACTTTGTCACGCATTGCTTCTCTCCACCCAGGGGTACAATGGGTATACCTGGTGCTTGCACCGGGGAAGGAAACTGCAGACCCGAGCAGTAGTCGGCTCTATCGCCGGGTATAGTCTATAAAAAAATGCAGGCTCAAAAGCCAAGGAGTCGGGAGATGAGCTCCCGCAGCAGCAAAGCGTGGAAACCGCGCATGCCCCTTCCTTTCCTCCCCCCCCCCTGTTTCAGACACTGAGCCCATTGTATTACGTCACGCGTCTTTTCAAATTTTAACACAAAAGAAAGCACTGAGACCCTCGTTTTCGATGACAATTTGAAATTCCTCAATTCGTTTCATTAGTGCTCTACCAGCCCGTTTACATTAGTGCTCTACCAGCCCGTTTACATTAGTGCTCTACCAGCCCGTTTACATTAGTGCTCTACCAGCCCGTTTACATTAGTGCTCTACCAGCCCGTTTCCGACTGGGTTATCCTCTTTCTTTGCCTTAAAAAAAAGATCAATATGTTTTTCCTCTCCAGGTGAAGCCGACAGTAAAATCTTGTCTCATCTTTTGGACAAGAAGCACCCCAACATCCGCGCTGTTATTGTCGAGCCTGACGGCGCCGTGATGCAACAATACCGCCATCTTGTTTCCACAGACACGGTGAAGTTACAAGGCGTGGACTTCCAGTGGACTCAACAAACATTTCAAGATTATCAAATTGGCCCACAGCCCGGAGACAAGTTTCATTTCATAAGCTGTCTCAACTCCATCTATTACCTCGGAGATATCAACTGGTCCTTGAAGAGTTTATACGATAGACTTGAAAAGGGTGGAGTTTTAGTCCTAATCTTGATGAGGGGTGAGCATTCTATGCAAATACGTACATGTATCAACGTAGGTGGTTCCCAATAGATGGTGGTTGACATGGTAATTGGCTCTGAACATAATGGCCGTCGGAAAAAGTACCATTGAAAAAGCACAGGGACACAGTTCAGTGATTTTTAGTTCAGAGCCATTGCCTAGGCAACTAACAAAAGATGACGTATTCACTTCGGCAATCTATAGATATGAAACCTCTATTTACGATATACAACCTTTGAGTTAATGCCAATACTGAGTAGTTGATATAAAGTGCCTGCAGTTGCCAAAGATGCCATACAAATTAATTACAATATTACATAATGACATTCGTTTGGTTTACTTCAGGTGAAGGTGGATTCGGACGTCTGTGGAAACATCTTCACAAGACGTTTGACAAGAAAGGGAGTTATCTGACATCGACAAACGTTGAAGATGCGTGTGAGAAACACAACATTCCCATTTCTGCGATTCAGACAATACCGATAGCTTGTGATATCGCGTCTTGCTTGGCCCCACCCAAGGAACTATCCCAAGACGGACGCTTACTCCTTGATTTCCTGACTCACACGGCAGACTTTACCGGGACTGCACCTCCGGAATACCGGGACGAAGTGCTTACGTTACTGGGGAGTGAAGCCTGCTCGCGGAGGGGTCCGGCCGGAGAAGTCATCTTTAATGGCGATAATGTTGCCGTCATTATTCAAAAATAAAACAACGAAATCACGTCTAAGTCGAATAAGCTCAAAATTTGTGCGCAGGGATTTGGGTTACCATTAAAACCAAAATAATGTGTGCCCTCTGTTAATTTTCATTCTTTCTCATTGTACATGAGATTAGTTCCTAGCCTTATTAAATCCAAAAACACGACGTGTGTCCTTCGCTCGTACCCACCGCCTGCCCGAACAGGGCGATGGTACAGGCTAATTTGTTTGCGCCCTCATTGGCCAAAATTTTAAGGGGACCCTGAAATTCTCAATAACTTTATGCACAGTTTTTGCTGCATGTGAAGGATTACTTGTGTAGAAAGACAATACTACTGTTCATTTTGATGCCCCATTAATACAAAGTGGCATTTTTCAACTTTGAAAATTTCTTCACATAAATTCACAGAAAGAGGGCGCTGTTTGGGGCATGTCATTTTAGGAACACAGCAGAAAAGCAAAAAAAACAACATAAGATGACGTCTTGTGGGGAAAATGCTGCAGTTTCCAGCATTAGTTTTTTCATGGTTTGCAACAGGCAACATGTAAAACAAACCTAAACCGTCATGGGTTACAAAAGATTCAGCAAGTTGGAGAAAATTGTGGAAACTTTTGTGCACAGTTTAATCATATTTTCCTGTGTTTTCCTAATGTGACATCACCACTTTGCTCATGCATATGTAAATTTGTATTAGCATAAAAATCAAAGACCTTGATTTTAACCCCCCAAAAAACTTCCAAGTAGGGTTTTTATGATTGTAAATTAATGGCTAGTTCCACAGCACAGATTTCATTGATAAAAACACCATTTCAGGGGGCCCTTTGAACGACACGCGACCACGAGGTCACGTCATTTTCTTGTAAACTGACCTAAAAACAAGTTTCCTGCAGACAAGGCAGGTCTTGCACACAATACACCCATTTTATTCGTAAATTTGATTTTTGCACTTGATATATAAGTGTTAATATACTATTTATCAATTTTTCGTCTGGCAGTAAGCAACCCATAATGCTCCGCGCGTCTGTATATGTGACCTTTGTGCACGTGTTTCCGTCACAGAAATCTGTGAAGGCACATCAGCCCATACCAGCGCCAGCGGCTGGGAACGAGCGAAGTGTTTCCACTCTGGCTTTAAATAATTTTAAAATAACTTCTACGTGTGGTTCAAAACAAATAAAACTTGCGCTAAAATATATAATTATTTAAATACATGTATTAAAAATAATTGACGATCTCAAATCCAACGCAATTGTAGAGCTTTATTTTATTGTACCAAGAAAAATTACAAAGAAAATGATTTAAATAATTTTAAGCAACCACTCAAAATATCGTTTGAAATTTAGAAATAACACCCAATTTTCTGAGTACATTAAGACTTCATGGTCAACGAGTACTGTTCTATTTTTATGCGCAAAAATCATTTCCATAATTTGGCATGACGAAAACAATTTTAGAGCATCAGCTGTAACAAATACTATTTTCTTTTTGTTTTCTTTCGGAAATTAGGGACAGACCTTATTAATGTACAATATCTGGCTGCCATACAGGTATCTAGGACCCCGTTCTCACTAGAGAAATCGCTTCGTTCGACGAAGATTAGTAAATCATCGTTGGTTAATGAAGCATGCGTTCATATATCACTTGACGAAGATCGAATGAAGCCGTAGGGGGTCGTATCAAGCGCTGAGCTTCAAGCGTCTAGACGCGCTGTGTGGTTTTCCAGCGGCGCGTCAAAAAAAAATCTTGCTAGGTGCTCGACGCACAACGCTAAATCGCTTCGTCGAATGAAAGGAGCCGTTCACATTACAAATTTGCTTCATCATCGAATAAAGCGGCGTGCGTATACATCAGGAAAACTCTTCGTCGAACGAAGCGATTTCTCTAGTAAGAACGGGGTCTGTGCAAATTGACCTTTCACATTTCAGTATAAATATCCAATGACCTTTGTCATTTTAATTATTAATAGCCTTTATCACCAGTCAAAGAGGAGGAATAAATTAAACTACAGGAAACAACAGAGTAGCTTTGTCTTTAGAATTGAGATTTTGAAAATCAAGGGATTATATTTTCTCTTGTTCACTGTCAATTTTGCCTATAATTGGGTCTTTCCATAAAAACTGGAGCCAAAGTGTGACATTTTGATGCACTTGTAAAAATGGCAATTGTTTAAAGTAGATTCTGTGCAATTTCTAAACAATGTAGAATATTTAAAATAATTTACAAACAGTTAAACATGTCTTGGTATCATAGTCTTGAAAATATTTAAGAAAATTGTTTCACGGCGTAAGAGGGGACTGCAAGGCATTTTCCAACTCTTGCGATTACATTTTAAGTCTTTTTGACCAGTTTTTTTCTGATTTTACCCAGCTGTAGAATGCGGACTTTATCGTTTAAATCTACATTATGAGCAAATTACATTATGTCACACTTGCATTTAGAAGATCGCACTAGTTTATTGAATCGTTTTCGTTATGTTTTGGGTAGTATCAACAGATAAAGGTGGTGTTAGATGAATGAGGTCATATATTCTTTATATGCTGAGAGTAATCGTTCTCTGAAGTCCAGTATTTATAAAAAATCAATTCAGAAGTGTCACGATGTAAGGGGGACACTGTCCCGTTTTCATAGAATGACCCAATTACAAATGTATAATTTCCGACGCAATGTGAACTCGTTCATTACATACGCATATACAATGTACATGTACCTTCAATCAAAGGAATGCATTAATTACAAGCTTCAATTTGAGGGTAAACAAAATATACAGCAAAGAATCGTAACGGCATCAATAAATGATTTGTCTTGTGGAAAATATTCTGATTACTATCTCTTTACAGGGCGGCCATCTTGCAAGTTGGAAGAAAGTGTTTTGATACCAATGCAAAGGTTTTATGTTGAACACGTTTCATGCACCGTTTAGTTTTTATGTACATGTACTTGTGTTGTGATTTCAGTTATTTTGGTATGCATACATTTCATAAATTTCCTTTCTTTTTACAAAATCTTGAGAGAATTAGTCTTGAACAACCTACAAAAACATCCTGAAATTTCTCTTACGGAAAGATTACCATATGCGGACACTGCTAGGATGTACCCCCATACAGTATACACAATCTATGGGACAAGTTAATAAAAAAATTCCTTAAAATGTGGCTTTGCCTTTTTTTGTCTCTGTCATAATAAAACAAATCCTCAGTGTCCGTGTATGGCAATCTCTTTTGTTAAACCGAGTTCTTCAAGAATGGAATTTGGAGATGGGAAAAACATTCTTTACAAAGTTCCCCATCTTCAATTCGGAATGTCTGCGAGTTTGAGTTTTCTTTCAAAGATCCGAAGCATGCGTCTTTCTTAATCTTGAGGATTTCAATATCAAGGATGCATATTCATGGCTCATTCAAGATGATGTAGCAGTCCAGACGAGCTTCAAATGAGACAAAATGGTTAACAAGGTGGATTTCTTCCATGGAATGGAAGCTGCACATCGGGGTAGACATCTTAAACAAAGCAGTTCAGATGTGATCGTTCATTTTGTCGTTGACTTGAACAAGGGCACTGAAGTTTTAGCGAAGATGAGAAAAGTAATCACTTTCAAGCTGCGTATCTGATGAATGTAAGTTGTCATTTCTGTTGGCTGTAGATTTATATCATGAAGAATTATTTGAAGAATGTTTGGGGTCTTTCTGAGAGTCAAGTTCTTGTCCGTTGACTCGATTAATAATTTTCCAAGCGCGAATTCAGTAATCCATGATGTAATCACTGATGGTTTGTTTTCCCTCGAGGACGTTTCACTTCAGTCATTATTCTTTGCGAAATCCATATTTTTGTCAAGTTATGTTGATCATCATTTGTATAGTTCGATTCAGTTAAAGCGCATTATTTCAGTTTACTTAAACATGAATTGGAGAAACTGACGGCACCAAAACTGCAA
This sequence comes from Henricia sp. BOLD:AAB3569, assembly GCA_037783545.1. Classification (NCBI taxonomy): domain Eukaryota; kingdom Metazoa; phylum Echinodermata; class Asteroidea; order Spinulosida; family Echinasteridae; genus Henricia; species Henricia sp. BOLD:AAB3569. Next base: position 1,780,397 of record JBBELK010000070.1, on the reverse strand, counting down.
CCGAGATCTTTAGTTTAGTCGAAGTTCCAAAATATAGGAAACGCTTCCAACTTTCTCCGTTGGCGTTGTCTCGTCAAACTTCTACAGCACGCTACTACGCTGTTTGGAGTGTCAATTTCAAAGTACATTAACAATGATCGATTTCGTAATTTGTTTACACCCCTCCTCCAAGTCTGGGTTGGGGTAACGCCCCCAAAATTCTCCCGTCTCACATGTTGCACAGTCACTGTGGTTGCACACTAATTTCCGCCACCAGATCTTCTGCGGGCGTAACATCCTAAACACGCACATACCCCAAGAATACCAAAAATTAGCCCAAAAATAAGGGCTATGGCATCGCCTGCATCGAAGGCGGAGACGACGGGGAGGCACATGGCCATCACGAAGGCAACAATTTGCCAATATTCAGCCATTTTAGGATGTTTTTCGCTAGTCCTTTTTCAACGATTTGCTCGTGCTGACTCGCAAAAGGCCCAAAATGCACAACGAATGGACGTCTGGTACACTGTGCACCCTTACACTTTGTTAGGCGCATGGATGGGAATAACCCGCAGCATGGAACCCGACGAATCTCGTGACATTGACGACAATGTGACTGGTGTTCTGCCGTTCTAGCGAATGTCGTAAAAGCTACTGGTAACCAACGTAGGGTTCAATGTACAGAATTTTGCAATTAATTTTCATTTTTGAAGGGAGCGAGAAGTCATATTTTTTTATAAACAAACTAGATTCTTAAAAAAATAACTGCCTCAGAAAAAAATTAACTTGAAAACAAAGCCGCATGACTGACACACTTTAACTCCACCTCTCCCAACTTAGCTCCGCCCTTATTTACGTTTTACATCACACCTGTTAATTTGCTCCGCCCTTCGAACTTTTGATCCACCTATCCATACACGTTCATTCCACCCGTACCCACACCCACTTTTGCTCGTCCTCACATTTACTCCTTCCGTAATAATATACCAGTTGCGTGATAGATTTGCATAAATCCTAGACTCCCGCCGTCACGCTATGGCGCTCACATGCGAGTGAGTCAAGCACCAGACTACCTGGCAAATCGGGCCGTTTCCAGGGGGTGCAAGCTGGTCCATAGTTAGACTGGTTCCCTTGTCCACATATTTACTTCCCCTCCGTCGTATATGAGGACAGGTACACGCCGCCATGTTTGGCATAAATATCCAGGAATTCCTGGATGTTTATGCAAATTAAAAGGACTGTGTCACGGTTTGCGCAAGCGCCAAGCAGGCGCCCAGAATACAGCGTGTTGCGCGCCTTCGTTCGATTTGGCATCGCGCGCTACGCACTCAATGTCTGGGAAAATAACAGCGGCGGCAGCAGCGGTATTTTTGCATCGACAGCAGAAGATATGCCTGTAAAATTGCTGTCAGAACCAAATAAACATACTGGTTTCGGTGGGAATCAAGGTTGAACAAATAGCTCTATATCCAACCATGTCATTCATATCATTCGATGGGGTTTCTGTCATGTTTTGTCGAGTTTGTTTATGCGATGAAAAACTTTTTTTGAACAACGGCCGCACTGTGATATTGATGTTTGGCGGCTTAAAAATACGGCAAACAGCGCCATTTCAAGTAAAAAGTAATGTATCAGTACAAACCTGGGCGTTGACGAGTACACCACTGCCAAAATTACTAAATAATTATAAGGGATGGCAAAGATTGAATAGGATATGCAAAACCCAGCGACAAAATTAACGATTGCAAAATTCACTCGTTGTTGAGCAAACTCTAAAAATAGATCATGCATATATTTAATACAACGACCAATCACGCGTGGTAATACAACGGCCAATCACCCGTGGTTATTGCTCGGCTTGTGCCTGTCCTTGTATAGCGAGAGCAGCGTAGTGCACATGGACAGGGGACCAGTCTAGTCCATAGTAACCGGCGCGAAAGTCTGTGCAGTACCTGGAATACCTCGCACATTACTCTTACTATGCATTTTTAAGCTGGACCATCTGAAATTACATTTTCGTCAAAATAACATAATAGAACGTGATTTTTGACTTGAAATCGATGTCAACTTTGAAAAACTTTTCCAAACTGCAATGATGCATTCAAGAATATAGAGAAACGATTTTGGGTTATGTGACTGGTTTGAAGTTGCTGATCAACATGTTCAATCTGCATGGTCCAGCTTAGAAATACATTGAGTAATGTGCAAGGTATTCCAGCTACCGCACGGTTACCATGTGCCAGCGTGCACCACCTGGAAACGGGGCCGATTTGCCAGATATAGTATTGGCCCCTTTCGAACACGTGCGAATATGCCATTTTGGGAGTCAAATAATGCTGAGTCATTGTGGAAGCAATGTGCGTGCGCGTTGTGTGTCTCTCTGGTGGGCGCAACGCGGTTTAGTTCACCAATGGGAGCCTCAGCATAGCGCGTTACGCGCGCTATGGACACACACAACGCGCACGCACATTGCTTCCACAACGACGCGGCATTGTTTTACTCCCAAAATGACGTCATTCGCACGAGCTCAATATAGTGCTTGAGTGACTCGCACGCGAGTTAGGCCATGGGCCAAAATCTGTAAGAGGCCTAGAAATCGAGTTTCGTCTTTACTTTTTAGGGGCAACTTTATTTTTCGGATATAAGTAGTTTGGGACATGCTGAATAATATTTCACTTGTTCACATTTGAACTACATGTATCTGCTCGTAAATTAGAAATAAAGGTCAGAAAAATCGGCGATTTTGGTCGCTTTCTTGTACGGTTTTTCTCAACCTCGATCTATCTATCCATTGCAAAATGCAGTATCGTCGCGGTAATCTGGACACGAGTTAGGATTACAATAGACTGGTTTCCACTCCACCCTCGCGGTTGGCCGTGCCAAACGTGCGTTCGTCATTCGACTTGACAATTAAAAGGGGGTTAGGCATATAACCCACTCGGTTGGCAGATATTTCGTGACTGTAACCATAAAGAGAAGTTGATTAATGCCATTCAGCGGGAATTAGTTGAGAATAATAACGAATTCGCTTGGGAAATCGAACTGTGCTGATGGGTTTAAGCACTCGCTTTGGATTGTTGGAGCTATACCAAAATAACACTGTTCCAGATGTCATGTTTAATGTATTTGACAGTTTGTGATCTCATTTTGTACCACGTAAAGTTCAATAAAATAATTTTAAGCATATAGGCCTAAGACTATAGACAAGAAAAAGGGTGTTCGCAACATGAAAACGTGTAGCTACTGTCCTTTTCAGTGTATATACATTAAAGTGTCATTAGAGTGCTTGAATGAAGAAACCTTTGTGCTCTTATTATGCTTAAAAATGTTGAATTCGGACTATTTTACACAAAACAGATTTTGCCCTTGAGAGCGCCCCCATACACGCAAAATAATTTTGTAATGTGTCATTAAGTTATAGACTTGGACGTTCGTCAGCATTGCGCGCGCGTCAAATTCGTGTCACGAATTACGCAGCTCCATAGAAAAGGTATAGAACTGCGTATTTCGTGGGATGAACTTGGCGCGCGCGCATTACTGACGAGCCTGCTGTGCCTTTAAAAAAGAATTACACCGTGGATTGTTTTCACTATGTTAAAGTGTTTGTATTTATAAACACGTATACACGTGCAGTTGAACTTATAAACTAAACATGGGCCGGGGTGGGGTGTTTCAGAGGGTGTTTCGGGCCGCGTTCCCCCAGCAAAAATCCAGTGCCTTTCCAGATTCCCGCTAGACAAAATTAAAGGAAGTGCTATAAAATGGCAAGGAAAAATGCATGATAGGCCCCTATCCGCGTGTAATTTAACTTAAAAGCGTGTCCCCGCGTCCCCCTTCACCATTGACAAAACAAAGGTATTACATGTAATGGCAAATTTAAATGTCACCATTTTGACACAAAAATGGGCAAACAAATCTCCAAATAAGTATTGTTTAACCTGTGTTAACCTATATTATGCCTACAACTTACAAGCAGCGAACATAAGATTCGGATTCAACATTATTGAAACTGTGCACCATTTTATGTCAACTCTAAAAGCATTAATTTGCAGGCACTATTATCAAAATACTGTTTTTGACCAAAAACGGGCAAATCCTGAATCCTCCCATGCAGTCCAACTAGCACAGGGTCATTTTGCATTAAAAATGTAAACAATTACGTGTAATGTGGACCAGCGGTTTCGGATTCACGGCATAGTATAAAGCTCACTTAAAAAGCTATAGACGATCGAATTCGATACAAATAGCTCAATTATTGGTTGGGCATCTGCACGTTGATCAGAAGGTCCGCAGTTCGAATCCTGGAGGAGTCAAGTTGCTTTTTACTGCATCCAGATTTCCAAAATTCATGGACATTTGTCAACATTAGTATTAAATTTATTCAACCCGGTGCGGCGGTTCCTGGATTATAATCCCTAAAAATAATCACTTATTCAAGTTAAGACGAAGGCGAAGCTCAATATTTCTAGGCCTCTTACAAATTTTGGCACAACCCCTACATGTACATGTATATTGCGATTGCAGTCACATAATTATTCATTGCTAAAGGGGATAGACCTACTGACTGCAAATGGGTTCCTTTTTCATTCTCAATCATGTCAATACACGTTGGTACGACCAAGACACTGAGCTTTATTGGGCCAGGGTGGATCGGGATCCAGTCTATTGTAATCCTAACTCGTGTCCAGATTAACGCGACGACACTGCATTTTGCAGTGGCAGCGATAGCTCGAGGTTGAGAAAAACCGCGCGAGAAAGCGGCTTAAAGAGTCGATTTTTCTGACCTTTATTTCTAATTTACGAGCAGATAGTTCAAATGTGAACAAGTGAAATATTATTCAGCATGTCTCAAACTACTTATATCCGAAAAATGAAGTTGCCCCTAAAAAGTAAAAACGAAACTGCAAGATACGGGCCTTTGGCCCATGGCCTAAGTGCCATATAGCGCGAAGGCGGGACTCCAGCATTTATGTAAGTAAGGCGTGACTCCAGGACTTATGCAAATCTATCACGCAACTGGTCAGCGATTTTTCCCCCATAGTACACGTTTTGCATAAAAATGATGGGAAACGTGCAATATGATTGGTTAATTTTTCTCCCATTGGCGATGCAGGGGAAAGAAACCTTGACCGCGAAACCTTGCTCATCTCAATGAAGATAGAAGTGGTTCCTTCTAGTCCATTTTTTTAAATAAAAAAAAAGGAATTTATACAAATGATGAATTTATACAAATGCGTGTGCATACGAATTTTTACAAGGGCGCCCTCCCGTGGACGTAACTAGGCCCCTGACTACCCTGGTATTATAGCTCCGTTTTTCGTGCAGCATAGCCAGGGAACCAGCCTAAATAGGACGCTGGGTTTGCACAATTTCTTAAAAGCATGGACAGTTTTTCATTGTTTTCTCGGAACGTAGATGAGGTACTGAGCCGACTTGTTGGTAATTTTCAAACACATTCTCAATAACACATGGAGATAACGCCGTTTGTGACAGTTTTTCAATCCTGTCGCCCTGCCATCTAATGCTTTTAATCTACGCCCCTTATTTTGGCCCCACCCACTTATTTTGCAACGCACGTTTTACGGTGACGTTTTCTGTTTTGATCACATGACCATGCATTGTCACGCAATCGCAGCTGATCGCTGACATGACGTGACGGGTCCGCTGCTTGCTGTAGATATGGCGGCGTCCGGGGTAACTCAGTTGCAGGATTCTGATCTTGGTGGTTTTTCTGACAGTTCTCAAGATGTTAATTTTGACTCCATCCCGACCACCGTGGAGCTGGAGGGTTCAGGGGTACCCTTGAGGACTCCCTGGACGTTTTGGCTGGACAGGTTTGGTGAAAAACCTTTAGGTTTTTTTTGGAATCTGAGCTAGGCGGACATGGCGGAGTTCATAATCATGGAGTTGAAAATTATCTAGACAACTGCTAGACCCGTGAACAGGGCGGATCCTCCGCCATGTCCACCCTGCCCCTGGACTCTGGGGCCGTTTCTAATCCCAAATCTGTGGCAAACTCACGCAAATAAAATTTGTCCCTTGGCTCTGATATTTGCTCAATAGGTGCACTCGCCCCAATGTAACAATATTCCGAAGAGTACGCATCGATCCGATGTCTAGGTATGGTGAAATCGTGGGGCAAAATTGAGACCCTCCATGAGATAAAATACAGACTGTTTGCCCCAAAATCAAATATGCGCATGCGCGAGAGCGGAGAGGTCAACACTAGACTGGTTTCCTATCCTCATATTTACTTCCCTTCGTTGTATTGATCACGTTCACAGACGCCATCTTCGTAGGAAAAAGTGCTACTGCGTATTAAACGCTATCAAGTGCGCACACGCTGTAACATGTTCCAAACACGCCCGCGTGTTGCTCGAAATTTGCTCGAAGTACAGCGCAGCCGATGCGCGTCACAACAAAATATACTCAAAATTCTGATGCACGTGGTGATTTGTAGGAAGTGACGTCATTTGAACGTGATCAATACGACAAAGGGAAGTAAATATGAGGACAGGAAACCAGTCTAGCTTGTGTTGACCTCTCCGCTCTCACTGATTCCTGTAAAAAAATTTTAACATTTCCGACAGAAGTGCAAGTGGGAAGTATATTTTAGAATTGGATGTCATGATCTGTTGATTCCAGGAGGTAATTTCCTTCAAATCTTTGTTCAATGTATACGGAAAAAATACCATTTAAAATGATTCATCAAGTCTGTGACAAGTCTCGTACAAGTCATGCAAGTCACAAGTCCAGTAACAAGAAGTAAATGATGAACTCGCACAAAATTTTACCTTTGTTGCATATTATTTGCATATATTTGCATATGTGATTTTGTTTCAGGTCAATACCCAACTCAACCGCTGCACAAGTTGAAGCCAACCTACAAAAGATATACAAAGTGTCTACTGTAGAGGTAGGTTGGGAGTCAATTTTGTATGGACTTCCCCTTTTTTTGTCTTTTGAGAAACATTAGTTTTTAGCAAATTTGGAGAAACACAAAGCTAGCGAGGCAGTCAGGCAGAAAGATGGGTAGGAGTGGAAAGCCAATGCATAGTTCCGAGATTGCCCAATTAACCCCGCCCCTTTGGATATTGTTGCTATGCCTCACACGCTATCGTCAAAATGTCCACACACACTGCACAAACCAATGGGACTTTCAACGGAAAGCACAGATTCATTGGAGAAAACTCAAAGGTATTCATGTTTCAGAGTCGACAGTTTATATCTTAGAACACACTTAGTAAAAGGCCAGTGATACAGAGATGTCATATATTCATAACAATTCGCTTTCTTACCTTTGAACAGCGAATTGCCCGGCCTTGAAACCAAAAATACTCCCGGAACACCACATACAACGTATGGGCAGAAAATCGCGTGATGTTGGTTTGTGAGGCAATGCACTTTGACCTATGTGGGCGCTGTCTGCTAGCCCTGTTGTGATTGGTCGGCGGGTTCGGTTGATTGACAGGTCGGAAATATGGATTAGGGGAACAGAGGGCAGGTCTGGGGCTGGAGGTTGAAAAAAATGGGGATTAGGAGTACAAGGAAAGAGGAGAGTGGGAGAAAAGGACTGTGGAAGGAGAAGGACAAACAAGGAGTGGAGTTGGGGTGTTGAAGGGTGTGGGATAGGAACTAGCGCTGGGAGCTACCGGTTATTTTGTTAAACGTTTAAACGTCAATTTAACGTTCATTAAAACGTTTAAACGAATAGTAAACATAACAAAAACTTAAACTTATTACTGCGCTTGCAATATAAAGTTCTTTGACCCTGGTATCATGTGCGTTCGCGCGGCACCACTGACACTTTATTGAATTGGAGCATACATGATGCAGGCTACGAAAGTTCAGCTAGGCTTTGCTGTAATTGGATACTTTCGAGAAGTCACTCAAACCCAAAGTCAGCAACCAATGAGAGAATGGAATCAATAACAACTACGATCGTCGACTCCACAGTGTTTACCGCCCTGCTTTGAATTCAACTTGCAAGATGAAACCGAAAACCATCAGTAAAATCGCTCCCGCCCGCGAACGCAACTGTACATCTTCGGCTTGAAACCACAAAGGTTACCGACCGTTGAGCTCATCACAGTGGTATGCTGCCTGATTCTTTCAGAACAAAACTGCCTCTTTAGAAATTTCCGGCGGCACAAAACGGCCATTAGATCTTTGAAAAAGGGAGGATCGTTTTTTCACAAGTTGGTTTCGGATATCCGTTTAGCATTTTTCTGAACGGATAGTTACATTTCGATTGTTTAAACGTTTAAACGTTTACACGGTCGCAGCACTAATAGGAACACAGGAGGGGAACCAGTGGGAGGACAAATTTGCAATCTCTAAGTGGAAGCGAAAGTGTTGGTGTAATCACTGTACTGTTTATGTAATCAGATAAATTAATCCACATATTTCCAGTTTTTGGAAATATGGGGAACGCAAAATTTCAGAATGGTAATGACAAAAATATGACAGAAGATATGGTATCAAAATCTCAACACCCATGGGAAAAATGGAGGGCTTTAACTGCTTATATATCTCTGTGGTTTGGGTTCAATTTGTCTTAAACTTTTGGGGCCATTTTGTCTTGCAGAGTTTTTGGGCTGTGTACAACAACATACCCGACGTCGACCGGCTAGGTTATCGTTTCAGCTACCACTTAATGAGAGATGAAATTAAGCCAATGTGGTAAGTAGGCTTGGGTGATTCCACGCCAGAATCGAGTTAGAATCGCGATTCCAGATTTTTGAGAAATCGATTCCCAGTAGAAACCGATTCCCTTTCATTTAGATTCAATTCCCAGTGATAGCTTGCTGATTTCAGAAATTACCTAGCAATTCCGAATCAAAACTCCAACTTTTGTAAGAATATTTAGCCTCTGATCATTTCCACGTTATTAAGAAAGTGTGTGTGGTACAGGCCGGCATCATTTCGGGGACGTTTAGTGCCACTCGGTGCCAATAATTTAGTCGTCGTCGGCAAAATAAGTAGTATCGTCGATGTACATGTACATAAACACGGTCAGATACCTATTAAACATGCTCAGTATATTAAATGTTTTCCCGCGAAAAATGGAATCGATTCCGAATGGAATCGCGATTTTTTTTTGCAATCGGAGTCGACTCCGAAAATGCTGGAGTCGCCCAAGCGTAGTGGTAAGCATAAATTATAAGCAGGATGCCCTACTGTATAACTCCCTAGACTGTATGTAAAATCGTATTGATTTTGGAGGATTGAGGAGTGTTAGGGTTAAGAACCATACCCAAGATTTTTAGCTAAGCCAGTACAAGTACATGCTAAGAAATTTGGTGAGGAGCTGATACGAAAAATATGGCAATACACTATTAAAGTGTGACGTCAGTTTCCAAGGTAACTGGATCCAAACTTTTACTGGTAAACTGAAATGTGCATTTAAATTGAGAAAATTTTAAGATTTCGTGTTGAAACCTGTCTCTCATATGTTTTGTACACAAGGTCTTTCCGTAATAACTTAATTCGTTTCATATTTTGTTTTTCAGGGAAGATCCCTCCAATCAAAATGGAGGTGACTGGAAATTCAAGATTGCAAAAGAACAGACGGTAAAAACAGTCTCGACCGAACACTTTATTTTTCAGTTGGACACACCCAAACATGGGCCGATGAGGAAAAAAATCATATTCGTCATTGGGATTTGAACTTGAGACCCCTGACTCATTGGGCAGATGCTCTACCATCTGAGCTATAAGGAACAGTGGTATACACCCTCGGGTTTTTCCCAAGATGTCTGACACCAGGCAGATGCTCTACCAGCTGAGCTATGAAGCACAGTGGTATACTCTCTGATTTCCCCCAAGATCTCTGACACACCGGGCAGATGCTCTATCAGCTGAGCTATGAGGCACAGTGGTATACTCCCTCAGGTTTTCCCCAAGACCTCTGACACACCGGGCAATGCTCTACCAGCTGAGCTATGAGGCACAATGGTATACTCCCTCAGGTTTTCCCCAAGACCTTTGACACACCGGGCAATGCTCTACCAGCTGAGCTATGAGGCACAGTGGTATACTCCCTCGGGGTTTCCCCCAAGACCTTTAACACTGGGCAGATGCTCTACCAGCTGAGCTATGAGGCACATTGGTATAACATTTTATAATTTGATATAATTCCTTGTTTTATTTCCAGGGACGAGCGTGGAAGGAACTCCTACTAGCAACAATAGGTGAACGTTTCACGGATTGCATTTCACCAGGTATATCTTTATTAGGGGAGGGGCTAATAGGGACATTTGGGGGAGATAGGGACATTTGGGGGAGATAGGGAACATTGAAATTATGGTATGCTAAGTAAATTTATTAATAATACAGGTTAGAGGGCCTTGGGACTTTGCAGATTACTTTGTTATAAAAGGAACCTTGTATTATCAAGAATTAAAACAATGAAGGATTGGGACCAGAAATTGTCATTGTTATAAGCAGAATGTTGTATTAAGGCAGTATACATGATTGGTATCTCGAAAATCAGAAATGTTCACAGATTTACGCCTAACTTACACAATATAAACATGATGACTGTAGAAAACTTCCCCTGAAATGATTTTGTCTGAAGTGCTATAGTCTTTGAGAAATGAGTAAAACAGTTAGTTTTCGTCTCATGAGACAATTTACTTTACTCAATAAGAGCATTGTTAAAGACAGTATACATGATTGGTAAACTGTTACAGATAGTTTTATCCCCTGTGTGATTAAAGATATGCATGATTAAAACCAAACTGATCAAAAATCAGCTCCGTACTCCGTCTAACTTTTGAGAAAACAGTAAACAGTAAAGTTGATAAATCGGGTCACTGACTTGAACTGGAGTTGTGCTTGAGTGCTATAGTAGAGAGAGTTTAGATGCACGTCAAACGTGAACGTGAAATAGATCGAGCTCTGGTCTTATCATTTGGAGAGCTTAGAACCCAAGTTCCTATTTTAGTCAAGGTAAAAGAGTTACCTTGCCACCAAAGTCACATTTGTGGATATTTTTTTCGTCCTAAGATATCCTCAAAGTAATGATCAAGTGCTCACAGCATTTCGCGTTCACGTGCATCTAAACATCCCTATTTTGAGACTTGACTTCAAATGGATGAAAACAAGTCTTGATTTGAGACTACCTCAACACACTTATACCATCTCTAAAGCACTTCTTCCTATACCCAGCATGATATGTGACAAAAGGGATTCCACCCCCCCCCCCCCCCCAAACCCCCCTCCCCCCAAACCCCCCTCCCCCCTAACACCCTCATACCTCAACACACTCACCTTTTGTTAACGCACCCCTCCCCTCCCCCTCCCCCCTAATGTCACACTTTAGTAGTCTAAAGGTAGAATACATCATTTGTGTGACTAAAAATATTGTTGACAAGTGGACAGGAAAAACCTTACTAAAAGTGTTAATAACAATGGTACCAAATGCCACATTAATTTATTTTTGTCCAAAATGGCATTTTGTGTGAGACATTAACAACTGAAGGTGGTTTTCTAAAAAAGTCTTTTGCAAAAGACTTTTTTACAATTCAACTCAACACAAGAACCATGCATGGAATTTTCAAGTTTTCAGAAATATTACTGCACCTATATGGCTGAAATTTCTACAGGGCAGTTTTATCAACATGGGCTTCTAATCACGAGTGGAAATAACGCCCCTTTTAGCAGTTTACCAATCATGTGTTCTACCTTTAAAGGCACAGGCTCGTCAGCAAGCCGCCTGCGCCAAATTCGTGCCATGAAATACGCAGCTCCATGCCTTTGCTATGGAGCTGTGTATTTCGTGGCATTAATTTGGCGCGCGCATTGCTGACGAGCCTGTGCTTTTAAAACCAGAAAAACTTCATTAAAAACGTGGCATTATAATTTCTGGTTAGTCCATAATCGCATAACTGAAAACTTTCAGCCTCAGAAAATATTACAAAGTAACATTTTTTTTTACACCACAGATGATGAAATCTGCGGCGTGAGCGTCAGTATACGGAACCTTGACATCGATATCGTACAAGTTTGGAACAAGAAGGCTGGTCTTGGCGATCCAGCAATCGCTAGCGTTACTGAGATGGTCCGCGACATTCTACAAGGCATTGAAATCAAGACGACTTTCTATAAATGTAAGTATGAAAGTTTGACGGTCGTATTTTACTACTCAAAGGCAGTATACATCATTGGTAATCTCGAAAATCAGAAATGTTCACAGATTTACGCCTAACTTACACAATATAAACATGATGACCGTAGAAAACTTCCCCTAATATGTTTTTTTCTGAAGTGCTATAGTTTTTGAGAAATTATTAAAACAATTAGTTTTTTGCTCATAAGACGAAAATTAAATTCGCCCCAAAACCATTTCGCCCAAGTGCCATTTCGCCCAAAACCACTTCGCCCGAGTGCCATTTCGCCCCAAATTACTTCATCCAAACACTACATCGCCCAAATGCCACTTCGCCCCAAAACCACTTCGTGCACAGGCCGTGGCTCAGGGGGAAATGGTTTTGGGGCAAAATGACTGCAAACCCTTTTTTGACTATTTTCTCGAAAGTTAGACGAAGTACGGAGCTGGTTTTTGCTCAGTTTGGTTTTAATCATGTATATCTTCAATCACACAGGGGGATAAAACTATTTGTAACAGTTTGCTAATCATGTATACTATCTTTAAAAGACTGATTACATGATTGGAAAACCTTTTAAAAACAGGGACAGCATTACATAACTAAAAAATAAAGTTGATAAACTACCTTGTAGAAATTTCAGCCACATGGATGCAGAAATATTTCAGAAAATCTGAAAGAAATCTGTGCATGGTTTTTGTGTTGAATGAATGGTAAAAAAGCACCTTCAGTTGGCAATTTCTCCCACAAAGGTACCATTTTACATGGGAAAAATTAAATCATGTGGTGTTTGTTACCATTGCTATCAACACTTTTAGTCGGGTTTTTTCTTGTCAACTTGTGAAGTAAAATTTGGGTAACTGCAAATGATGTATTCAAGGCTTTAAAACTACTGCTAGGGATGGGAATTTACGGTTAATTCAGAAACTGGTTTGCAATTCGTTCAAGTGTTGGTTAACCGGTTAACCGTTTGTCCGACACCAAAGATTGTTGCTTGTGTTTATACATGTAGTTGTATTAGCAATGCACACAATACCCCTTGGCCCCCAAAATAATCATTGAACCTTTATCTGGTCAAAATTTTACGACCATAAATAAATTTATTTCAATTTCATGAGGTCATTACAAATAACCCTCTGAAAGCTATTGTAAATTCTTTAAAATTGGGTTTCGTTTAAAGGCACAGGCTCATCAGCAATGCGCGCGCGCTAAAATTGTGCTGAGAAATACGCAGCTCCATAGTAAAGGCATGGAGCTGCGTATTTCGTGGCACGAATTTGGCGCGCGCGCAATGCCGACGAGCCTGTGCCTTTAAACGTTCGTCAAAACCGGTTCTAAATCTTTTTCTTCGGTTAACCGGTTAAACGTCCATCTCTAGCCCTCGGCTTCATCTTGGGCAATTATTCACATCTACTCCCCATAAAAACATTCAGCAAAACTGGATTCCAACTTTTGTCTCTCAACAGCACACCAACAGCATCAGGCATTTGAACACGAAAAAAAAAAATAAAACAACTAATTTCTCCAAAAACTGAGGCCCTGATTGAATGCAGATTGAGCAACATGATGCTAAAAACATGCAGTATGTTCTGCGTACAAATGGCATAATTCCTGCATTAGATTCTTTGGGCGTTAAACTGTCAACAGCAGTACTGTGTTGGTCCCCAGGCTACTTCTGGGAATTACAGTATAGTTGTGCAAATTTTCCACTCTGGTACCAGACCGATTTTAATGTGACTTTGATGAGCGCAATTTCATAAGAACAGCCTAAAGGTGAGTGAGGTGGAGAATATAGCGCCCTCGTTGTTCGAAGGCATCATTGTGCGCGGCCTCAGTAGTTACATCGTGTGACGTCTTGTACAGAAGCATAATCTTGTGAAAAAAGAAACGGCATCTTTTTGAAAGTGTAGACGTGCCTACTTGCCAAGAAATGTCACCTTGTAAGGACGTGAGGTCTTGTCGAGAGTCAACTCGTCAAAGAAGTGACATCCTGTGAAAAAATGACATTATGTGAGGAAGTGACATCTTGTCATGACATGACGTCTTGTAACGTGGCAGTTTGCTATGGTATGATATCTTGTCATGGTGCCACATTTTGTCACGGCGTAACATCGTGTCACATCGTGAAACACTTCGCACGTTTGTCATGAGTAGCATTTGGTTGTACTGACATACAGTTGAAGTCAGAAGTTTACATACATGTACAGCACTACCATCATCACCCAAAATAGTAAACAGGACTACCCGAACCATTGCAAGGTGTACAAGCTATGTTTGAAGTACTGCAAGCACGTGAGGAATTCTACAAAATCACGACTTTAGTAAAGACTGTTACAAAAATGGTGACAATGCAAGTTTAAGCACACCAGTTTTAACACAGTTACATAAACTTCTGACTACAACTGTACTTCCTTTCACATATGCTTGGTATCCAGAGGACCAGACTAAAATGTTTTTGCTATGCAATGTGACCAGGTGCAAGCAAGTATAGAATCTATATCGTGTTCACCGTAGGAGAGAATGGCATAAAGCAACCAGACTGTTGGTTGCTAGGCAATGGCATGCACCATGTCGCAAGAGCATGCATAGTGACTGTAAAGGCGGGTTCACACTGCACTATTTCCGTCCGTCAGACGTGCGTAAAATTAACTTCTTGGGTCCGTCCGTTCTTGGTCCGTTGATGCATTTTCAGTGTAAACTGTCACAAAGATCAGCTTCATTTACGTACATTGAGTAGACAAAAATCAATGTATCCAAAAGTTTCATATAAATTGACGGATGATGGAAGAGTTGATCCAAAGTTTACTTGTCCGTCAATTTTTTTTTTATCCATAACATCCGTTGTACTACAACAACACGATCAAAATACATTCACCAAAGGATGATTTTCCGAAGCAGTTTGTTAGAAAAAGTCCTGTGGTGGATGTATTCTTTGTTTTTGACTGTGTGGCTGAATGGCGCTAAATCGCTAACCTAGCTTTTCTTAGGTGGCTTAATCAACGGATGAAACAACGCGGGGGGTGAATTTCCTGCGCATTTTGTTCAGTTCCCCATGCGGTTGGTTGCGTCTATTGTGGACCGCTGGTGAAAACATACGTAATGGACAGTGTCTGGAACAAATTCAACTCATCTGTTTTGACGTGTAGCCACGTGACGGACGCACGCATGCAAAAGAAACGGATATATAACGTATGAAAAAAATTCAGTGTGCACCCGCCCCAAACTGCACCTCCATTTGAATGTGAAGATTTTGGGGGTACCAGCACAGTGCAAACATTACTACAAAAGGCTCCCGGTACTTAAGTTAAAATTGCTTGAAAATGAAAACGTACGCAATTAGTCAATCTGCCCTATTGATTGCTTTCCGGTGATGTTCCGCCTTCCATCCATTTTGGGTGTCATTTTTCATGACCCACGTGGCTCGAGTGATTATACCGGCCAAAAAAGCAGGAAAAGCGCAATGGTTGCACTTACCTTTATTGCTTAACCTTGCTTTATGTTGTTGCGCCATGGCTGTTGTATCGATAAAGATAAAAATGTATCAAGTAAACTAAAAACACTTTTGTTTTTACAAGCTGACTACATGCTCAATAATTTAAATTGTGCAGCATTCTCAAATGAAAATATGCTGGCGAGTATTTTTTACGCGTGTTTATGTGCGTCTATTGCCGCGCGCGTGACCGGTGACACCCAAACATTTCCAGATGTTCTACGTCACGTCACGGAAAGCAATCAATTCTTTTAATATTTTTTTTAAAACAATGTTTTAAATTGTTACCAACGGTGTGTAAAAACTTTCTAATCAGTTTGAAACATAGGTTATGTTCGCAAAAGTGGAATACAGCCCGATTTTAACCTTAAATAATTGCTTTTTTTGTTTAAACAGAGGCTTCCCCTGCAGCTTTTCTTACATTGAATTTTAATACCCCAACACTTTTGTAGAAATTTTTTAGATTGTTAAAAACACATTTTATTAATATAATGGGTTTGTACTTATTTTCAGTTCATATATTTGATATGTGGTATCCCCTCTTGGACATTTTTATCCAAGTTTTTCATGTATGCTGTTAATTTTTGCTATTTCTGTGAATAATAATGTATTAAATTTATTAAGTTTATGGCACGTAACAATGCAAAAAGATTTGTTGCACAAATTGTTATTTGCCATATTTACATGTATTAGGGCTGTACAAATTCGGATATTTTAGTATTCGAATATTCCACGCAATTATTTGATCAAATATTGAATTTTCAAATTCAGTGTCAAACAATAGTATACGTATACTACAAACTGCAATGCCGCAGTATTTAATAAAATTGACCATTTTATAAAGGAATTATTTCTCTGCATATATTTTAGTCTCGTGGCCAGACCTGCTGGGGATGCTCGCCCACGGGGAATCACGGTGAGAGCTCATCGCTGATAGGTTGAATGTCATTACCCATTCGTGAGCCGTCGTTGGTAGTACGTGCACTGCTATTGGTCATGCGGTCAAATCAGCGTGCAGCCATAGCAACAGAACGAGCCTTGGTAGTAGTCGGGTGCCAAAAGATTGTGCGATATGACATGGCACGGCGCTGTATACAATGCTAGCTAGACTCCGTCAGTGTTTCAAATACTATGCGGTACCTGTTGTGATTGAATTTGACCGAGATTGGGAGGGAATCCTTTATTAATATTTCTTTTTGGTATTCATACCAAGAATTCCTCAATAGTGCTCATTGCACTGTCACTCGCAAGCGTGAGGAAACCCATGAAGAATTAGAATTAGAAATGGCCAGAGACACCGGGGAATATCCCCTTGCTCTTCACGAAAGAATGCCTCTGGGATCTTTAGAGTGCGTTACCATTACCTGACACACTTTACATCCCTTCCGAAGGATGGAGCAATTGTGGTTGAGTGCCTTGCCCAAGGGCACAGGTACTGCAGCCGGATTCAAACCCGCAACCCCAAGTTTTGACCCATGATTGCGAGTCAATGACTCAAACCACTCGGCCAGTTACTAAATAGGAACCTGTAATGTGGGCGAAGAAGGTACGTGTCATGTTTCTTGTAAAGATCATTTGGGGTGCGTTATGGT
This sequence comes from Henricia sp. BOLD:AAB3569, assembly GCA_037783545.1. Taxonomy (NCBI): domain Eukaryota; kingdom Metazoa; phylum Echinodermata; class Asteroidea; order Spinulosida; family Echinasteridae; genus Henricia; species Henricia sp. BOLD:AAB3569. The sequence continues at coordinate 1,763,226 of JBBELK010000070.1, read as the reverse complement.
ACTGATTTGTGTGCAGCTTTCTGAGCTTTACCCGCGGTGCTTATGGTAATGAGCAAAAAGCGTCGCGGTGCGGGCTTTAACCAATCAGCGATGAGCTCTCAACGTAATTCCCCAGACCTGATGGCCGAGCATCCACAGGATGTATGGGTATGAGACTACATATATTTTACTTGGGCAGATTTATTTTTTCCCCCTTCTGTTCCCTTTGACGCAACAACAAACCAATTAAAACATGCCTGGCATTATGTGCATGCATCATGTTTTACATCATTTTGGTTTAGGAATGAGGTCGCGTGCCAAACCATCTGAATTTTGTGAAATTGGCATCGTTACCAAACCAAAACAGGATGCGTGAGAAATGAAACTATTATTTGTAATGGTTTACCTTATAGTGCATGAACCCATGCAGTGCACGTTTTTGAACTTAAATGAACTTTCTTCATGCATATCCCCTTCGATCACACGTGTACATTTGTTAAAAGGGACTTCTTTTTCTGTCCAAATCCTGTGATGGAAGGAGATATGCATGTCAACATATAGATGTAAAATCTGTAAATTCTGTACAAATTACGAAAAAGTCTATACATAATGTAAAGAAACGAGCATATACTGGTAGTATAATTTAATTGGCAGGCCTAATAGTGTACATTTGCAGAGAGGCAGCGATTTGTTTCTTTTAAAAGTAATTTAGCAAAAATCAGAGTTTATTAACTTGCTATCAGCCGTACGTAGCGTCCAGACTGGAGCATTTCGCCGTTCTGCTGCCGTTTTATTTTGGTCGCGCGCCCAATATAAACTACTCAAAAAAAGTTCGGAAAGTCACGTTTGACTGACGAATTCTCACTTGTTGCAAAAATATTTTCCTTGAATTTTATATCATTGGAAAGCCCTGTTATTCCTCTTTACGATGATGTGTCATTTGTTACGATTAAGCAATTGGGGGATGTGCAGCACAGCTGAATACGGGGGCGGGTGTAAAGTGAAATGTCACAAAATGCATTGCTATTGTCAAAAAGTGCATTGACACATTCTTATCCTCCAAGCAAAAGGGGAATGCACTGCATGACAATATCAGTGAATTTTGTGACATTTCACTTTTCACCCACCCCTGATTCCGCTATACTGCACATCCCCCAATTGATTAATCATAACAAATGACACATCACTGTAAAGAGGAATAACGGGGCTTTCCAATGATACCAAATTCAAGGGAAATGATTTAGTCAAAGAGAGAAATCGTCAGTCAAACTTGACTTTCCGAACTTTTTTTGAGGAGTTTAGAAACGACAACGGTAGCTGTTAGTGGCAAATGCCAAAAGTTGAAAACTTTCAACTTTGAATGGTGCCACTGACGTTGACGTTCCGTCCCCCTCGGTTGCCGGTTCCGTCGCCCTCGGTTGCTGCTTCCGTCGCAATTCACTTCAGTGTGGACGCACTTTTACTGTGTTTGTGGGGGTAAAAAACATTAGTTTAAAAAGCAGGAAAGTATAGGTTAAAATCGCAATGTTAAATGCTAGTAATTATGTTAGTGGCAAAAATGTTGTATAATGAGTTAATTACCTAATTAGCCCTAACACTCCTGATTATACCCTCTGCACGAGCGGCCATGACAGAGGGCAGTCACATTATCACTGTGCTTCAAGCACGAGTAGGCACTTTGTGGATCTATTGTCACATCATTTAAATATCAAAAAACTACCTACCCCCTGTCATGGCCGCCGGTGCAAAGACTGTATACTCCTGAACACCCTGAACCCAGACTTTGCCTGTGATGTGTGCCCCTGAGCAAGACACTTTGCTATGAATTGCCTCTGCAGGACTAAATGTATAGTAGGTATTTGCGGTAATAGTACAAATTTGCCCTTAATGCTTATGCATTACAAAAAAATGACGGTTAAAGATATACAGTCGGTGGTTCTAGGCAAAATAATTTTATTATCCAAACGAATATTTAAAAACATTTACTTTATTTTAACGACAAAACATATCATACTTTTTATTTATACATCAGCAACTCTGTGAAAAATGCTGATTTCTATAGGCCTTGCCTATAGACTTTCCCAGGTGTGACTTCCCATGTTTGGTCTGATGTGTGGTGCGTGCAGCGCTCCCTCTGAACTATTAGCCTGTCAAATCTCTTTTCTTCTGTCTTGGAAGACTTTCTGAGACGGAGGAAACAGAAGAAAACAAATTGGACAGGCCACTGGTCTGGAGGGTGCAGGTGCACTGCGCATTTCAGATTGAGCACGGGAGGTCAGACTTGGGCAAGTCTATGCCTTGAATAATTCGAAATATTGACAGTAATTGTTCGATAACCAAACGTTGATCGATTTTTTTCCCGTTTATGTCTCATTTGAAAGCGAATAACTGTCAATTTACGGTTAATTCAAAAACCGGTTTGCAATTCCTTTAAGTGTCGGTTAACCAGTTCGGCCGACACTAAAGATTGTTGCTGGTGTTTATAAATGCAAGTGCAATAATGTACACAATACCCCTAGGCCCCCAAATAATCATTGACCTTTATCATATAAATTTATTTCAATTTCATGAAGTCATTACAAATAACCCCCTGAAAAATATTGTAAATTCTTTAAAATTGGGTTTCGTTTAAACGTTCGGCAAAACTGTTTTTTTAAATTTTTTTCGGTTAACCGGTTAAATGTCCCGTCCCTAGTGCATACCGCTTTTAACCAATCAAAATTCCTAATTTCTTATAGATATTTATAAATATTGTTCCCATGTGTGTGAATTTTAGTTGAGTATTAAAGGTAATGCTTTCCTTGTATTATCAGTTTGGTTATTTGGGTCAACCAAAAACAAAAGGCTTGTAGCAATTAACTGGTAAAATCCGACTTTTCACGATCTTCAGATTTTGTGAAATTAAACAAAATTAGTTAACAAGAATAACTGTATTCCTGTTATCTTTTTTACTTTTATTGAGGTAATTAAATTTGCATATTAATTTGCATCGTTTAAACGACTCTGAAAGGAAGAAGTATTTTGTTTGTCAACAGACGGAGTTGGGAGGGAATTTCTCGACATTTGTCTAAGTTTTAAAGTTTGTGACAATTTATAAGAACTTTTTAAAGCCATTTTCAGTGCATTTGAAGTCCATTTTATGAAGTTTTAAACGATATTTAATTCTTCTTTAGAGTGGGTTTTAATCATAATACTTTTCATGTTGAAATGCTTAATTTGTGAATCCCTTTAATCCGTTAATTTTTAAAGTTTTATCTGCCCGATGGGGGCGCTATCGCAAATTCTGGTTTAGGGACTTTCCAGTTTCTATTCAGCGAAATCGTTAGTCTTGGCCCAAGACTAGGCTAGTCGATATTTGTTTGTGTACGCGTTGGCCATATAGTGCGCCCTCTTGCAGCACTAACGGACCAATCTTTGCTCACTAGAGTAGTCTTGGGAACTTCTCCCGGAAGTTTGAACTTTTTCTTTGTTTTTGCCTAGGCTTTCCTAGGGAACCAATCAGCGAGTGACCCAAATACAGCAGAGCGTGGGAATGCAGCGAGCGACCCAAATACAGCGCGTCGACCGCAGAGCGTGACCCAAATACACCGCGTGCACGCGCTTCGAATGGTTTGAAAAATATAAGGCGGCTTACAAGAATCATCGAACATGACCGTTTTATCGTTGCTAATATTTTCGGTGGCATAAGTTTCTTGGCAAATGTTTGCGAATATATTTACAAACATGTTTGCAAAGGCGTATGACATCGCAAAATACATTTGTTTATGAAGATAATTGCGACATTGCAAATATTTGCAAAGATATCTGTGGTATGCCATGTCCCTTGTGTGCCATCATAAAACCCTCTGCAGCTATTTACATAAAACGGTACCGCCCCCAATGCTGAACTTCCGGGAGAAATTCCCAAGACTACTCTAGTGAGCAAAGGGCTGGCCAGTTAGTGCTGCAAGAGGGCCCACTACTGGGAATGGCCAACGCGTACACAAACCAATATCGACTAGAGTAGTCTTGGGCCAAGACTACGAAATCGTCTGCAACATTAACATTTCGGAGGGTGTTTCGGATGTATAGGCCTACACGTGTTTGTGTGAAGATTGAGGCAGAATTTCACAAATTACCCTGGCCCTGAGTGGGGAATCTCATTGGTAACGTTAGGAAGAAATCGCCATATGAAGAAAAGGAGGTGGTTGTTGGTGTAGATTTGCAGAAAATCAGGTAAGAGCAATTTGACTTGAAGTTGAACGTGACAGGTGGGACTGTGGTGGGGTCTGGGCATGGCCATGGGTCTGGGGACAGGCACTGTCATGACGTGACAGGGGCAGGCTGGGGAGAGGAGATGGCTGGATATGGGCATGGCATAATGGGAAGTGGGGGTTAAGAAAGTCAAATTTGATTTTGACAGACTGGGCCGAGGCCTGGTCACCATGTCAGTTCTTTTAAAAGGCTAAAAGTGGATTTTTGACATTTACATGACATTACAGAATGATGGCGTCGATAACCGTGAAAGGGTTTATTCTGCGGAGTGTTCGCTTTTTCCCGATGATTCTTTTTTTTAAACAGCAAAAAAAACCGGTCTACCATAATTTTTATTTACATTTTCTGTGTACTCGTGGTTGCTTAAACAGCTATCCCCGTCCACATTTAAGTTTTCATGTTTATCAAGGAGGTGTATGTGTCTACAACACCATCACAACTTGTTTTCCACCAAAAATCGACAGCCTTTTGTTTAAAACGCAAAGCAGTTCCGACCGTCTTCACCCAAATTCTGAAACGCTCGAGGTCACTTGGTTTGTTGATAAACAGGGTTTCGACGTCAGCCTGTGCAGTATTGAATGGAAAATATACGGAGTGAATGTTCATCATGCCTGTTTTGTCCTTGTAATTCAGAATACAAACGTGAAAAACACTTGAAGTACATGTAATATGACAATAATCTACTGTTACTTTTTTTGGGTGAAAAAACTGTGAAATCGTGGCTCACAATGAAGCTCTTTTGAAGTAACTGGTGCATTGCGACCGGTGGTTTTGTCACGGAACGAACGGCATACACAGTACGTGTTGAACAGTCCCTGTGGGCCGTAGTTTCCACGTGTTTGAAATTGGCACAACATGCGGTATGCACATCGGCCGGTACAAGTTAGACAAACGACTCATTTTTCTCTATCTTTGTAATAAAAAGGAAAATCTTTCTGCCCTTTTTTTTTTTCATGGTGTCTGGTAAAGCATACAACCACACAACTACTGGGCACATCTCTGGCTTTTTGTACGAGAAATTCATTAAAAAAACACAATTGAACAGAGACGGTTTTTATATTTTTTTGCGTGTAAACGTATGAGACTACCGTCCGTGTTTACTCGTGTTTCTCAGAATTCATCCTGAGGTCATACGCATATCATTAATACCTAATAAGCACTTTTGCTTGCGATTTATCCACTTAAAACAGACAATTTGAAATAAAAAGCGGTATAAGTCTGCTGGAGGAATATGTGGACTATCGAAAATAGTACAAATGCTGGATTTTTCGTCAAGGGGAATTCCAGCTCTTTAACACATGTTCCGTCGAGGCGCATACGTCATAATTCCGCAAACAATACAATACCACAAGAGGTACAAAGAAAATGTAAACAAAAGTTACGTTGGACGAGTTTTGATGTAAAATCAATAAAAGATAGCGTTTTTCAACTTTAAAGATTTCATTGCAGTAAATCACAGAAAGAGGGCGCTGTTTAGAGCTACATGTAGTGCATCATTTCACAAGGGAGACACAGGGGAAAGTAAAGAAAAAACATAAGACCTCGAGCTGGAACTGTGGCAAATTGTTTTATCACGGCTTACAACAGGAAACTATGTAAAACAAACTCAAACAGCCATGGATTACAAACGTTTCAGCAAGTTTGAGAAAAAAGTACAATATTTTGTGCACAGTTCAATGTGACTTTCCTGTGTTTGCCTCGTCTGACATCACAACCTTGCTCATGAATATGCATACTTACATTAGCATAAAGAACTAAAAACGTTTGTTTTTATGACTGTAACTTCAGGAGTAGAGTGGTTTTAAAGCATAGATTTCATTGATACAAATCCCTAATCATGGGCTCTTTAAACTACATGTAGTAATTAAGTAGCGCATTTGATTTCCTTCTCCTAGCTTAATCCAACGAGAACATGCCTTTCTTAGTAGTACATGTATGTAACTACATGTAGCTGACATGCAACATGACCCCTACCGTACCCCCTGGCCCTGGCTGGCCCAGCAAGGGCCTGGGTTGGCTAGGGGTTTCCCCATGTTATTGTTTCCTGCACCTGCACCCAAAAGATAGGAGGGAGTTTAAATGCAAGAATCGCATTGAATAAGAAACTATTAATTTATTGCACAAAATGACAGCTGGCTGGCCTGTTGCAAGTCCCTTTGGCTCTTTGCAAATTTAAATCACCTCGCAGAGGATTCGATATTTTACAAAATTTAAAGTTCCCTACCTCTCCAAGCACTTTTATTCCTTCTTTTTTTCCCCACCCTACCACCACCGCCCCCCCCCCTCACTCCCTTCCCCTCCCCCTGTTACACCATGTTTACAGTGGTCCCGAGCTTTGGATCAAGATTGATCCCCTGATAAGAATGCGTCAGTGTTAACCGCAATGATTCAGAGTGCTGCATTTACATTCTGTAGTTGATCTCGAGCGCAGCACCAGAAGTTGCAGTCAAAGGTCATGCTCTATGTGTGTACAGCATACAGAACAATGTGTGCATGTAGCTCGTGTGCAAGGCCACTTTAATTTTGTGGGCTTTCCCCTGCAACGGCTGTTGAGCGGATGCGGTAAAGAGTAATATTGCTTAAAATCTAACCGCAAACTGATCCCGAGATCGGGGTTTGACTCTCTGCCAACGCGAGACCAAAATCTCGGGGTCTGATCCAGGGCCAATTTGGTTCCGAGAGCGTTTACACTCAGTTTGTGATCTGGAGCTGATCCCGAGCTCGGTGTTTGACCCCGAGCTCAGGATCAAGTGTAAACAGGCTGTTTGACTCTGATCTTTATTAATTTGACAGGCAATTATTCATATCAATTGCAATTGCGCCTTCTGTTTTTATGTGCCCTCCCCCACCTGTCTAAAGCATTATCATCTCCCAAGTTCCAAGAAAGGCCAATGATAAAACCCCTTATTGGTCTCACAGACCTATATATTTCGGGGAAAGCCCGCAAAATTAAAGTGGCCTTGCACACGAGCTACATGCACACATTGTTCTGTATACATGTACACACATAGAGCATGACCTTTGACTGCAACTGGGAAATTTTTAACTTGCTCTCAGGTCTTACACCTATTTTGGCAATCAAAGTAATATTTTCCTGCAAATGTTTTTATCTTCTCTCAAAATATATAAAAATAATTTTGACTTGCTCTAAGAAGATAAATTAAGCCCCAAAATGGCTTTAATAAGAAGTAGAGCAACATAAATGTACTTTTCTAAAACCACCCTGTACAAATTTCCCATTTACTTACGTAACAAGGACAGACACTTGTGGGTCAACTTGGTCTGTCCTTAATTGTTACGTAAGTTTCATGGGAAATTTGTACAGAAGGTTTTAGAGAAGTATGTTGTAAGACTATTTGTTGCCTATCTTCTGAGAACTAGTTAAAGTTATTTCATCTTTTTAAGGAGAAGATCAAAGCAGTTACTAAAAAAAATATCTTGTCTTGCCAAAAGAGGCTCTAGAGCTGTTAAAGAAAGACCCATATGCCAATTTTATTAAAGTGTAGTTTTAAAGCCTCGCAAGGTTTAAGACAATTTACGAACGGGGATTGTTTACTTTATAATTACACGGTATGGTGATTAGGCGTACTTTCACACGAAACAGTGAAAACGTCACTGGCATTCCTCAAGACGGGAATGCTTTTTCCTCTTGCCACTGGCAGACCATTGATAGTGTGCACTGGTACCAGCAGCTAGCCAAAAACTACTAAAAATGTACTGTGATAGCCGAGGAGACAAATTTTCCAAAAAAAAACACGTCATGGGGCTATGATAGAGACGTCCACCATCCAATTAAAAGTGGATGGCATGGTCAAAATCAATGATCAGAATGGTGTTCAGAGCCATTATGACCAGTTGACATATTTGCTGAATGCATTTGCTTTAAATTTCGCGGGGACCGGGGCGCATGCATGATGCTCTGTCACAATTAAAGGTCGTGCACGGTGTATGTATCCACGCATGTGCGTTGCGTTGACTGTCGCAAAGGACGTTGTACAAATCGTTTCACACTATCTATCTCAAGGATACCTTGAGAAATCTTCCGCTAGCGGATGATTTTGTCGTAGGTCTGGACCTCCGCCAAAATATCTCAAGGATTAAGAAAATTTCTCAAGGAATGCTTGTCACTCTCAAGCATTGGTGTCCTTTCACACGATGGCACTTTTGTAAGATTTTCTCAAGCATGAGAAAATACATGTGTCTCAAGCCTTTCGAGTTTTTTGGCCTCGTGTGAAAAGGGCTTTACTGTGTGAGCCATGCAAATTCATAATGTAGGCCTAGTGTACATGTACATGTTGTCCACACTAGATTTCATTTACTGCACATACTTGGTTTAGTTGTTTTGCAGTTTGCGTTATGACCTCATCCTGTTTGGCAATTTGCCAGAGGTCTGAAAAAGTCACGAACTAGGCATGTAGTCTGCTGGCGGTGGCGCATGATTTATTTTTGCTAGTTGTTGATGATTTTGAATAGTATTAAATAAATCAGCAATGTTTTTGATAATAAATTTGCCCTTTTGGCAATTATTTCTACATGTACAGTATCAAAGTCAACTGATTGTTATGGCTGTTCTTTGACACTTCAAAATTTAGTATGATATTTGTTTTAACATTTAGACAATTAAGTATGTGTGTAATGCATATGTACATGTACACATGCGCTCGGCAGTGGCGTAACTAGGGGGTGTCCGTGCTCCGCCCCCCCCCCCCCCCCCCCCTATTTTTCACAATTTTACACCATTTTAGAGGAATAGTGCCCCCCTGGAAAAATGTGTGTGCCCCCTCAGATGTCTTACCCTAGTTACGCTGCTGGCGCTCCGGGAATATGATACACCTTTGCAATAATAATAGACGATAATAATTGACCGTGCACTTATCCCAGAAACCCGATCTACATGTAGGCATTGTTATTACCCCTGATCATAGGGCTCCATTAAATCACTCCATACAACATGTACCATCTCAGCTCCCTGGGAGTATACAGCCCTTTGTCATGAATACCTTGTCCTGGAAAGGACATTACATATTTTATTTAACGGGAAATCCACTTTATTTTGAAATGTTCATAAAATTAACATTTTTCGACCGAATTACACTAACCCAAGTTTCACAATATTGTTGAACACTATATCCATGATTGATCACCAAATTCACCACAATAATGCATCATCAAAAAATGATTCCACTTAAAACTAATGTAAAACTTGAAATGAGACTCCAAAATGGTGTTAAAAGTGCATACATGTACATGTAAATGGAGAAATTCAAAACGAATAACTCGTAGAATTATGTAAAAATAGTTCTGTAGCTTGTCCTTCATATTACCCATCATATAAAATCACTCATAACATGTATTTGCACTGATAAAGTTATCCAGGATGGGTTATACTGTAATTTTACTCAAATGACCACTTATTGTGAAATAGCCCATCACTGCAAAACCTTTATAGAACAATTAGTCCACTTAACCTCCTGTAGTTCGTCTCAAAAATCCTGGTTAAAAATTACACATGTAGGCCGTATGTAAACTTTCGGTTTTGAATAACTACAGGTATACACAATTTCTACATGCAACATGCCTTTTAATACGGCCAGTATTGTTGTACATGTATACATGTAGGCACAGGCGTAGGCCTACATGTATATGATGTGTGTTCTAAAAATAAAGGATCCAAGGTTTAAAACTAAGTGCTTGTGTATTTTTGTGATCATGTACATGTGATCATGGGTTATTCCATGAAAACAGGACACAGTGTCCCCCTTTCGTAACACTTCTGGAGTTGATTTTTTATAATTGCCAGATTTCAGAGAACGATTGCCCTCAGCATATAAAGAATATATGACCTCATGAATCGAACACCACCTTAATATATTATCCGTTGATAGATTCTAGATTCTGGAGTACATTTTAGTGTCACATTTTCATTACTTCTCATTGCATTTACTAGTGATTAGAAACTTCTTACCTTTGATACAAATTTTCCATTATTTATTTTTTTCTCCTTTTCAATTTTTTCTTAATATATCTTCTTCTTTAATTGTGTTTTGTTTTGCGTTTTGTGTTTTGTGTTTTGTGTTTTGTGTTTTTTATTTTTTTTTAAATATTTAAATTTATAAATTGTTTTAATTTCTTTATACCGTATGTCTTTGTTTATTCGTAACCTCTCCAAGTTTGGAATGGCAGGCTTTCGAGCCACAGTATTTTAGTAAACTTTTGTCTATCCTGGCCTGCTTGGATTGGGTTGTTTTTGGTTAAATGTATTTTTAACACACGTTTGTTTTGGTTAAATTGTATGTTTGTACTGTATTGAGAAAGGCCGAATAAATAATAATAATAATAATACTACCCAAAACATAACGAGACCGATTTAATAAACTAGTGCAATCTTCTAACGCAAGTGTAACATTTTGAAACTTTTGCTCAAAATGTAACAAATTTCGCTCATAATATAATTTGAATCAATAAAGTCCGCGTTCTACAGCTGGGTAAAATCAGCAACTACCTTTTTCAGAAAGAAACTGGTCAAAAAGACTTGAAATGTAATCACAAGAAAAAATTGCTTTGGAGTCCCCCCTTACGTCGTGAAACAATTTTCTTGAATATTTTTAAGACTATGATACCAAGACATGTCTAACCGTTTGTAAATTATTTTAAATATTCTACATTATTTAAAAATTACGCAGGAATTTCTTTAAACAATTTTGTTAACTTGAGAACGCCATTTTTACAAATGCATCAAAATGTCACACTTTGGCTCCTGTTTTTATGGAAATAATACGTGTACATACTTGTATTATCTGTGGATCATGGTTTTATAGTTCATGAATGCCATTGTGAATTAAACCTTATTCTCTGTATAAAGGTAATATAGTCCGGTCAATTTACGGGAAAATTGTGCCTGACCTAGAACTAATTGCAATAGAATGCATTCCAACACTGGCTGCCAGTGTACATACAAAATCACTCATTAGGCCAAAAAAAATAATAGTTCTGCTTCCGGTTTCCCGACCGACCCTATTTTTAGGCTGCGACCCTAAAAATTTTGGGGAAAAAAAAACAAAAAAAAACGACGTGCTTCAAAGGCGCACGAAAGCAGGCTTTCAATAAATTTTACAACCGCGACGATCCCCGGGTAGTTCCCTGTCTCATCAAGGGTTATGTAAGCTGCGCGCCGCGCCTGGACGATCTTTTCGCCACATACGGCGGTTGAGGCGGTCATCGTATCATGTACATCGTACGTCATGTCAGCGCACCAGCCAACGAAGTACATACGCGCGCCTGAATACAGAAACTGTGCATGCAGAGCTAGAGCTGAATGTAGTGCCCTGGACTGGTGAGTACGGTGGCTGATTCTCGCCATTTTTTTAGCGCGCACCTTGGTTTTTTTTTTACAGTAAAACTTCGCTGTACTATCATGACTATAGCGTATTTTCGCCGCACTATTGCATATTTTCGCCGCACTATTGCAAAATTTCGCCGTACTATTCCCGCGAAATTTCGCCGTACTATGTACGGCGCGTAGAATCCATCAACTAAAAGTACTGCATTGGAGTACATGTACAAGTGTCTATAATCCTTCCAGTGTATGGATTCTACATTTATTCGGATCGATTTCGATCACGCACTGCCTAGCGGTGGCGCGACTGCTTTTCAGGGACCAAATGAATTGATTAAAAGTTTGTTTTGGACTGGAGGGCAGGGATTGACTTGTACTTTTCCTTAAACTCAATTTTTTTTCTTTAAACTCTTGTTACCCTTAAGCCTTGACTACACGCAGATGCCTCCATATGATTGTGCACAAAAAAAATTGGCAAACAAAAAAAAAATTCCCTACCTACCTACCCTATTTTGAAATGCTATGTAATCGGAAGCAGAACTATTTTTTTTTTTGGCCTTAACATACTGAAAAGCTAATATTTTCTAATGAGTGGAAATGTGATTTTTTTTTCACACCAATTCGCGGTAAATGTTGTTTTTTAATCATTACATTGAGGGCGCTATTTTGTCTGTTACGGTACCTATCAGAAATCCGTGCACATTATGTAACAATCTTCGAGAAACACGACTACTCGTAGCAGACGAAATATTTCCCGTCGTCTGCTAAAGATGAGGCATTATAAACGAAACAGACACGTTTTTGTTCACATTTTGGGGATTTTGTTCATAGTTATTGGTCAAACAACTGCCCTACTGTTACTCCTTCTTGTAAATTGGTTTGTAATAATTGTTAATTTTTGCTTGTGTGGATAAAATAGCACATGCAGTGTAGTATAGAAAAATTATATAATATGGAAATTAATAAGGTCCATGCCAAAAACAACAAAGGAAAATATCTTAGATTTTTTCACTTTAATTTTTTTGGTTAAAACATTGTATTGTCAATGTGCTTATTACAAAAATAAATCCCAAAATTTGAGACACGGCCGTCTGCTCGCAAGTGGTCGTGATTATCATGCACCTATTGCGAAACATGTGGGTTGAAGTACGTTACCAGACTAGTTTCTGAGACGCCGTCATCTGCTCGCAAGTGGTCGTATTGCTACTCATCCACTATTACAAAACATACAGACTGAGGAACGTTACCAGACTAATTATTAATTCTTAATTTGTCTTCAAAAACTGCTTCAAAAACACCTTTTGACTCAAAAGAAACAATTAGATTTTTTTATTTGTTGTTTATTGAATGTTGTGTCCTATAGATTCATGTTAGAATGATTTCTATTGCAATTAGTACTACATGTAGGTTAAATCGTAAATTGACTCAACTATAAACCTGTGTTACTAGTGTTCGGTTCCAACAACTGATAATAATACCACTTTCTTTTTGTCTGTTTAGGTAACTGTATCCTTAGGTAAACTTTGGCTGAGTACATGTAGTTTAGGTCACTGACTCGCAATGCTCTGGTGAAAACTTGGGGTTGCAGGTTCAATACCCCGCCGAGGTACCCGTGCCCCCTGAGCAAGGTGTGTTAACAAAAGGAAAAAGTGTGTTGAGGAATAGGGGCGTTGGGGGAGTCTCTTTGCCACATATCTGCTGGGTATACATGTACCTCCCCATTTGAAAAAGTCTGGTGATGCTGCTGTTTCTAAGGCCAAACAAAATAAATGGTGTGTTTACGGTAACCCGACCTACCTGGAATTTTTGAGGCCAAATTGCTGACCTCAAACTTTTTATTACCAATTTTCAAGTTGATAATTTTAAATGAGCACTGTTTGCAATAATTTCCAACGAACGTAACAATTTCTACACTTGTACATGAACATGGTTAATAGTGAGTTTCAAACATTGCAAAACAACACGCAAATGCATGAACTGAAATGTAAAAAAAAATGACAACATAAATTTATTTTCCTACCTACCTACCTGGATTTTGTTTAGGCCGTTACCGTAAACGCACCATTTATTTGGCCTAATCTATCCAAGCAGGACCAAGTTTTGTAATCTCAAATCTAATGAAAAACAAGTTATGCTTTCCAAGTCATGTAAAATCAAAACATTAGTTGTTTAGCCGATTAACCCCGAATAAAAACCTCTTTAGAAAATCGCTTTCACTTCATTTGGCCCCTGAAGTTCTCATGAAAATCACTTCTACTTTCGGTACACAAGCAAAGCAAATATATAAACCTTTTAGGCCAACTGTCTGTCAAAAGAAATTTTTCCATGAAAGTAAAAGTTAAAATTTGTTTTTATTTTTAGCGACAAGATCATTTTTTAATAGACTGCCAGCCATTCCAGGTAATTTAATTCTATGTTTGAGGAGTTCATAAATTTGCTACAAAAAAAAGAATTTTTTTAATGAAATTGGGTGAAGCTTTTGATTGAAAAAAAAAAATAGTAGTCAATCTGAGTGAGGGAATTTTCAGCACACAGAAGCTAATTTATGCATGATTATTTTCTCTTTCTGGTACTGAAATCAAGGATTCCTCAAAAGCGCCCATTGCACTGTCGCTCGCGCGGCAAGCGTGAGGTACATGTGTAACCCATGATGAATTAGAAACGACCAGAGGGGAATCCCCTTGCTCTTCATGAAAGAATGCTCTGGGATTTTTAAAGTGCGTTACCGATACCTGCACCAACGGCTTTACATTCCTTCTGAAGGATGGAGCAAACAGTGATTAAGTGCCTTGCTCAAGGGCACAGGTACCCCAGCTGGGGCGAGTTTCAAAACCGCAACTCCAAGTTTTCACCTGTGATTGCGAGTCAGTGACCCAAACCACTCGTCCATGGTAACAATAATTGTGTATTTCAATGTCATAAAAAACTCATTCGGCCTCGCCCTACACCTGTGTTGCACATGATTGGATTTGAATAGGCATTGAGTTGAGTGTAATAGCAGATATTTTGGCTTGCCTGGATGAGGTTTGTATGGTTTTTGAACAATTATTGGACCTACAAGATTTTAGACGTGAATATTTTGAAGAAAAGACTCAAACAGTACGTGCCTTTACGGTTCAGCGTTCGAATTATATTTTAGCACTGGTCAGTTGGCCAAATGACAGTTGAAATAGTCTCGGGCCAGCTAGAAAGCCTCCCCAAATGGTCCGGCTGTCCAGTTGAATTAAAACAGACCCATGCCGTACATGTGAAATTTCTATGTTTCTGCGGATTTCTGCATTTTGAATTTCCTAAATGCGCTCTAAACTTACTGCGGGAAAAATGTTGACAAATATTCATAGGATTGTTTTTTTTAGTCGGCCTCCATAAAGTTTTTGCTTTAGGGTTTCAAATTTATAAATGCTTCCTGCCAATTTTTATTTTTTATTTTGTGCAATAAACACATTTGAGTGAATAAACTAGGAAATTTGATAGTCATAAGGTTCTCCCCAGTACAAGTTTGAAAATATGTGGTGAATTTACATATTAAATATTTTTAAAGTAAACAAAATAAAAAATTGACGGTGTGTAAAATGAACAACCAGAATTAAAATTTAAACCGGGCCACTTGAAACGCCAATGGGCCAGTCAAAACTTAAGCCAACTGGTCCTGGTGATGCACGCCATTGCCTGGTAACCAACAGTCTGGTTGCTATTCTTTCCCATGGTGAACACTGTATTGATTCTTTGCTTCACACCTGTCGCGTGCACCTCATATCAACAAAATTTTAGTCTGGTGAAGTGGATACTAAGTACATGCATGTGAAAGGAAGTGTATGTCAGTACACCCATGGAGGTAGGCTTTTCTGACCTCCATGGTACACCTGAAACATGCAAATTTATACATGTACCCCGTAGTTAATTCTGGTATACACAAATGGAGAAAAAAAGTGAATTTAAAGATTGCAACATTTTTGAATCTCAGTGGGGTCCAATTCCTTGAACGTTGAGCAGACACCCTTGAGTAACCAAGGAACGGCAACAAGCTAATAAAACTCTCCACATATTTTCCCTTCAACAGGTCGAGATGTCAACTTGCCACCAGCTCAGGAAATCAGGCTATATACATTTCTGCAAAGGGCAGAATAAGTTCCCATAATTGGCTGCACACTGTATGTGGACTATACATGTAGGTGTGACGTACTGGCATTCCACAGTATGTACATGATAGTATGTGTGTGTGTTTGGAGTGCATGCAATCGCAACATACATCATTTGAAAGCAATTGCCTTTGTTAAATAGGTCGTGTGCCTTCGGTTTGTGCATAAAACCATATTGTCATTGCCGACGTTTCGTCAAGGGTTGACTTGATTGTTTTATAAACCTGATTTTATTGGACATCTGCTTATCCTGGGATTGTGTTCGACTGTGACATCATCGAGCTATCCAGTTGTTGTTTGAAGCACTGCAGTTTTGTGTGATCATTTGTGAATATCCACGCCAGCATGTTTAATCATCCTCGGCACTCGAGATGTTTTCATATAAAGCACCCAGTCGTCCTGCATTTTTGAGGTGGATAACAGGCCCGGCATTTTTATTGCGACCGCAAAACTGAACATTTGCCGCGTTAACACTACACCTCGATTTGACTTCAATTTGCCTTTAACGACTTTGATTTTTAAGTAAAACTTATCACCTCGTGAGATGGGGCGTTCGGAAGATTATAAGAAAATGGAAAGCTCCGCAGACAGCGGCACTGTGCGACACATGCACACGTCACAGAGCAGTAACGATTCGTTCTCGTCGTCCGAGTCCAGTCGCAGGTCGAAGGAGACCCCAGGGACGAGTCCATCTTCTGTGGATTCAAGTAGCCTTCGCCTCTTGCGCAGTTTACACGACTACACCACACCGCCTCGTGCTGACAACAAAACGAAAGATTGTTGCGATGTGTGTAATAACTGGGATGGCCTCACAAACAAAGAAAAACTAGAGAAGGTGGTCAAAACGTCATGCAGGGAACCATGGAAGATTGGAAAATGGGAAATGCCCACTAAAACGGTGAGGTTACGGCGAGACTGCAATGGGTCAATCGGATTCAAATATAATAATATTCAAGTAAGTACTTAATTTGTCTTTTAATAATTGGTTTCCTTGCCTTCCATCACCTCTGTGGCCCTGGTTCGAATCCTGTCTGGGTAACAGTATACATGTACCAGTATGTGGATTGGGTTCTCAGTCCCTGCTTGATTCCGTGGGGTTTTCCCCTATACAGAATTGTGTAGGGGTTTTCCTCCCACCTCTAAACTGAGCATTTCTTCATCGTCTTCAGGCTTATGAGCTACAGTGCCTCGGGCACCTTTGAGGAATCCTTAGTTTCAATTCTTGAAATAATTGATAATAATAGAAATGAAAAGTAAAATTGTATTGCCATAGCTTTGCACAAAGAAGAAAGCAAACATGTCATTCTTTGTCTGGTTTTTAGACAAAATATTGACACCCATAAGACGTTCTTTGTAAAGTTTGTACCTGTTTTTCATTGGGAAATTTGGTAGATTTGTTTGTATAAGAATCGTTAGATGGTAAAGGGGGCATTTTGGCAACACAGACCATATTTTCCAGAAAATAACTTGGGCCCAAAAAGGGTTACAAATAGTGTGACAACATGCCTTTCTAAAAACCCTGTGTACAAATTATTATACACTCGTAACTGGGACGGCCTAAAATGTACCGGTAACACAAGTGTCTGTCCTGGTTACGAGCGTATATTGGAAATTTGTACACAGGGTTTTTGTCACACTATTTGTAACCCTTTTTGGGCCTAATTAAGTTATCTCTTCAGAACAACTTAAACTTATTGTGAAGTTGTGTGTATAATAGTGGAGGCATCGAAAATATTCTGAAGGTTCCAGTTTTAATTAAGTCAATATCTGTTTTCCCCCCATGAAGGATATGGATTCTGGAGAAAAGTACACAATTATACTTCAGGTGTTAGAAGATGGTCCTGCCTATAAACGTGTTCGTATAGGGGACTGGATCAGGTCAGCTAATGGCAGAGCTTTGCACGGATCACAGGTAAAGACTTTATGCTGGATTCACGCTAAGGTTTTTCTCGCATTATTGCGCATAAATTTAATGCGCATCGCTTCACGAAATATTTTCACAAAAATAATTTTTTGTGATTCTATACTGATTTTCAGTGTGTCATTTCTCTTCAAATTTCTTCCATGTTGCCTTTTCTCAATTTATGCCCATTTAAGTGTGGAAAGAATCCACCCTTGCGCCCATTTTTTGAAATATGTCTTGGTCCAATTTTAGTTCCAAGTGCCAGGGTTTTAGTCGAGTCCATCACAAGTCCTCACAAGCCTTCACAAGTCCATGCATGAGCCTTACTTCAAGTCAAAAGCTTTTCAAATGAACTCCAATAAAGGCATTTTTTTTGTGCGTGTTCATTCTTTGCTTCTTGTTTAATACTGGACTTGTGATGGACTTGTCACAGACTTGTAATTTTATCTGCTCTGGACTTGTGATAGACTTGTGGTACAACCCAGCCAAGTACAAGAGTTGCATACGATGGAAATTTTGGGCGGTACCGGAAAAGTCTAGACGTGGTACCTGGGAACTGCCTAGACTGTCCAATCTCACCCAAGTCCTTGTGTGGAAATAAAGGATGCCCTCGGTTCTGGAGGATTGATAAAGGCCATCATAATTTTTTAAAGTCTCTGTTTCTTTTTAGGCTTTGTTATTACAATCCATCGTCCTGGAAAACAAAACTGAACCAGTCAAGCTCGTCATCCAGAGGCCCGAAGAAATCAAATGTAGCGGGAGGACGAGACGAATGACGAGACGAACTGGCTTGAAGCGGTCTGTGAGCCAGGAGAGGTCCGCAAGTGTTTCGGAAGGATATCTTGAGAGAATGGATAGCGGGGATTCCTCGCGAGCCTCTAAAACATCGTCGGACAAAAGCGATGACTCGCCAAGAAGCATCGAAGACAGGCTTGACTGTTTGGCTGACAGCAACGGGGAAAGACTTGAAACTCAGATGCCCAGACTTCCGTGTCTGAAAATCTTCGTAGCTGGCAGCAAAGCTAACAAACTCGCAACTTCGCTTTTCCACGGCGCTGGGGTTGCAAAACCCTTACCGTGTGACATTGGCGTGTGCTATCAAGCGTCTGTCACCAAAACAAGCTCTGGATACAACTTAAGCCCATCGAGAACGGACCCTAAAACGCGGATAACGGATCTGTTAGAATCTCTTCTCGAAGACAACAATGCAAGAACGAGTGCCTTAATGGATCACGTACCGGTAGAGCTTGAAATCACTGCATTCAAGTCGCACCCATTGTCGACGTACGCCCAGCACGTCCTTTATACTGCCCATTCTGTATTTGTGCTCCAATTTTCACACCAAGACTTTCTGTCGGACAAGCAGTCTGTCTTTTTAGACATCCAGAAAAAACTGAATAAAATCCGCACCTATGCTTCAAATTCGGTCCCTGTTTACCTCGTCATAACGGCTGACGACAGCTTACCACTTGACGAACTCAAAACCATAGGGTGTTCCCTTCACCAGCATTTCAACGAAGCTTTTCGCAACCAGCTCCAATACAACTCTTTGATCAATTTACCCCTCTTTCAAGCGACGCGGAATTCTCTGAACGACCGAGCGAACAGTCTCGCCAACCATTTCGCCAACTTAAGCTGTTGCGACGAGTCAAATTTCTCAAACGACGCAGAACAATGTCATATCTTGCCGTCCATCCAAACCAACAGTTATAACGTGTGCTACCTGGCCCGGAACAACTCACAAACAACTTCGGGAGTCGATACGGACACTGGTTTTAACGTGGCCGAGTTACGCGATCACATCTCGCAGACTGTGTTTGAGCAACGGTTTGTTCCAGACCGGTACCCAGTTAGCTATTTGCTACACAGTGAGCGAGTTTCGAGACTGAAATCAGATGGACTTTGCTACGCCTACAAAGCCAAGATCAAAGCAGAATGTAAGGGAATTGCTTCTGAGAGTGAATTTAGCAGTTTACTGCGTTTTCTTCATAACAGTGGGGACATCATATGTGCAGGTATGTTGAGTTTGCATATCAGTGTAATTATTGTGGGGTGTTATGGCCGAGCGGTCTAGTGCGTCGAACTCAAGTTCCTGTGCCAGAACTAGAATGTGGGTTCGATTCCGGGCCGTGACGGGTTGTGGCACTTGTGCTCTTGAGCAAGGCACTTAATCACAATTGTTCCGTCCTTCGGAAGGGATGTAAAGCCGTTGGTCCAGTGTGTTACATGTAACGCACTTTAAAGATCTCAGAGCATTCTTTCTTGAAGAGCAAGGGGAGGGATTCCCCGGTGTCTCTGGCCGTTTCTAATTCAACTTAGAAGTTGATAGTTATTCGAATATCTATGTTAATTGATCCAATTCCTGTAATTGGCGGTTCTTCTGCTGTTGGATGTGGTGAATAAATAAATATTCTGTAAATTGTGATTATAAGAGTTCTATTAATACAACATTCTGCTTATGAGGACAATTAAGTTCTCAATCCTATGTTCTTTATTGTTTTCATTCCTGATAATGCAAGGTTCCTGTTATAACAAAGTAATCTGCTAAGGCCCTCTTATTTAAGTAAGGTACAAGTTATGCGATCAAAAATTTTGAAATACAAAAGAATCTGATTACGTAACAAGAAATAGGAGTTATTTGTTTACATTTAACAGATTAAAACATTAACAAAGTCAGAGTCAAAGCTCTGAAATTGTTAGATTTTCATGTGTCATGTTTATCAATATCTCATTTCAACTCTTCAATTTTAGTGGCCATTATCATTTCACAGTAATTCCATGTTCACATTTTCAATTGTTAATTTCTGAAGTAAAATTTTTAAGACAAATTTGTTGCCCTTAAAAAATGGTTACTTTGGAGGACAAAAATATCAAAAATTGACCACCTACCAATATCCCTAACTTATTGTAGGTAGTGCAAACAAATCTGCCTTTCAATCACAGATCTTTAAAAAAAAAATTGTATTACAATTTATATTTTCCTCTCAGATTTCCTAGGTCACGCTTCCAACGATATTCTGCTTGATCCGTGCCTCCTCCTAACAGCCACCAAACAACTGACGACACTCCCCGAACTCTCCAAACAACAAGACCCTAACTTCCCAGACGCCATGGAACATTGGAAGAAACTCCAAGAGAGCTTTGTGGCGTCCTCGAGCTTCCTGGAGTACATCCTTAAGAAGGACGCGGAGAGATTCCTACTTCTGACTTCTCTAAGCCTCATGAGTATCATCTATCCATTCCACGAGCCTTCCTCGCCCTTGACGGCCCAACGTTACCTAGTTCCGCTCTTCCTACCTCCCAAGACGAACTCACGCCCTCAAGTTCCGTACTCCCCCCACCTGTACAATCTCTGCCTGGATTTTGACGGAAGCATCCCCGATGGATACTTCTTAAGTTGGTTGATCAGACTTTTCAAGATTGCGATGCAAACCCACGGACGGTGGAGTATTGAGACGTCACAAGTTGCTCACCTCTGCTTTGCTAATGACTGTGAGATGGAGATTGTCTGTGATGAGATAAACAGCGTCGTCAAAATTGCTGCAAGGTCAGTATATTTTAACCCCTTTTACATTTCTTTTGCCATTTAGGTTTAGCTTGAACATTCAAGGCTTTAGGCTAATGCATAGTTCCGAGTTTGCCCAGTTAACTCCGCCCCCTTGGATATTGTTGCTATGTCTCACACGCTATCCCTCAAAATGTCCACACACACTGCACAAACCAATGAGACTTTCAACGGAAAGCACAGATTAATTGGAGAAAACTCAAAGGTATTCATGTTTTAGGGTCGACAGTTATCTTAGAACACACTGAGTAAAGGGCCAGTAATACAGGGATGTCATATCATTATGAAATACATGCTTTCTGAACAGTGAATCGTCCGGCCTTGAAACCAAAAATTCACCCGGATCACCGCATACAACAATGTACAAACTGTATGTTGTTGTGTTGTTGTGAGGCAATGCACTTTGACCTATGTGGGCGATGTCTGCTAGCTCTGTTGTGATTGGTCGGCGGGTTCGGCTTGATTGACAGGTCGGAACTATGCATTGTTGAGGTCAGGGGTATTATTTAATTCAAGACTTAAATGTAAGTCATATATATATATATTTTTTTATTTTTTATTGAATGCTTTATTGAATTGTAATCAGTAATTGTTTCAAAGATTCAATTGGGTCTTTCAAGGATAGCAGTTTTTAACTGATGAAACTACCCTGAATAAAGAAAACTATAAATAAATATTAGAAACTTACTTACATTTTAGCTTTTTTCTTGTGTGCTATCCGTGATCCACATTATATTTTCCGCTTTTTTTCCCTTCCAGCGGGCCATAGTTTTTTAACGAGCACCCTCAATTAATTCAGTAATTTTGCAAAGCAAACTTGTGCAAGTCTAGCCGCCACGCAAGTGCCACAACATAGAGCGCTGTACCATGTACATCTATGCACTGTGCCGCTCGGCGAGCAGACCGAGACTGCAACGAGTAGCGAAGCAGACGTGTACAAGTCTAATCCCTAAGCAAGCACCATCTTTGCCTGCATCGTAAACTGGCGCGCTAACCCTGAGATTGCCTGTGAACACTTAACCCTGCTTGGTTTCCCACTACAATGCTAACCCCGGGGTTTGGTCATTAACCACCGAGATTGCCATCCTTAACCCTGGTCGCTGGCAGGGTTTACGAACCCCGGGGTAACGGCCGAATTTGTTGTCTTAACCCGGGGTGGAAAAAGAGTAGTGGGAACGCTCGTGCTGCCCCGGGGTATCTCGGGGTTAAGGATTGCCGTTACCCCCGAGTTAACCCGGAGATTTTGTAGTGGGAAAGGGGTATAAGTTGACGTCATCTCTCATTCAGTCCATTGTCATAAAACCTGTTGCTCAGGACTGCAAGTTATTTCGAAACAGCTGACTGGTAGAGCATCTGCCTGTTGTGTCAAAGGTCTCGTGTTCGAATCCCGATGAGGACCATTTGATTTTTTCTCTCACCATGTTTGGTTATCCCACAGGTGCAGTGTAACCTACCAACTGCAAGATCTTCTACACGTCATTGCGCGCATCGTCGACAACCTTAAGTCTGGTGTCCCGATCACCGTTGGCCCACCCTGCCCACTCGCTGCCCATCAGTGTGCCACCCAGCTCAGGGAACCAGGGAAGACCCATGTAATTGATATTGCTGGAGGTTTGGCACCGGTTCCCATATGGTGTGGTAAACAACAAGTGGATCAGTATCCACAGGTTAAGCGTTGGTTGATCAAGCCAGCAGATACGGTTAAGGTAAAATATCGTTGTTGTTTTTGTTATTAAAGGTACTTGTTCAGATTTTCCCAGAAAATGGATTTCGTTTTAATCTAAGAATCATATAAAATACCGCCCTAAAATACTATCCATGGGGGAGAGAACAGAAAATTTGCAATCTCCAGTTTGGACGTGGAAGCAAAAAGGTTGGTGTAATTACTGCACTGCTTTATGTAATAGGTAAATTAGTTTACAAAACATCGTTGATTTTTTTTTCAGAATGGTAATGAGAAAAATATGACAAATTATATGGTATCAAAATCTCAACACCCATGGGAAAATGGGAGGCTGAAAATGTGATCTGGACACACTCCTTTAATTTTATGGCATCTTCGGCAACTGAGGCCCTTTATGCCATCAACTATACGGTTTTAGCTTTAACTATACTTTATCATCAACTTGAGACGATGAAGAAGGAGATAGTTTTAGAAGTGGAAGGGAAAAACTCCAGAGAAATCTCCTGGGGGAAAAACCTGCACAGTCAAGTTGGGACTGCAAACCCAATCCATATGTTTACGCTCTGGAATCGAACCCGGGACGCCAGAGATGAAAGGCTGGGATCCTTTGAGGAACATTTAAACGTTACTAAGCATGGAATTGCCAAAATGTGAAAACAATTTGGTCACGATTTTCTGTAAAAAAACAAATCATGTTTTCCAAACTGGAGGACTGGTCGTTCAAAACACAAACAAACAGCTGGATATTTGGCTGGTTTTGTTTTTTTACGAGAACTGTTAAAGTAATCAATTTAGGGAAAAATGCCTTTTGTTTCACTACACACGCAACATGTATTGTCTCAACGGAATGTTCCCTGGAATCACTAGAAATCAGGAAATGACCCCCATTATTTATTTCCGGTACAGGAACTTAATATGTTTGGATTGGATTTTTTATCATGTCCTTGGAATTGTAGCTCTGGATGTGGTTGTTTAGTAGAAGGAAATTACATTTTTTTTTTTTTTAATATTTATTTATTTATTTTTTAAACAGTTTTTGGTACATCTATTTCGCCAAATTCTCGCAGAAATTACCCTTTATTAAAAATGGGATGAAAGAAAAACATAGGGTCCTTATTTGGATTTGAACTCGAGACCTCTGACTCACTGGCCAGATGCTCTACCAACTGAGCTATGAGACACAGTGGGATTACCCTCCCCACCCCCTCCCCCCACACCTTCAACACACCTTTTCACAATCATAGGGGGTCGAACCTGGGTGTGCAAGGTTGAAATAGCCGTAGAGAACTACAGATCAAAGACTGAGATTACAGGATTGGAAACTTACAAAAGATTTTGTGATTATAAAAGGATGTGTATGACAAAAACCAACCAGTTTATAAGTCGGCTTATTCCTTTATCCACGGTCTGGAAAAACGGTGACAAACTTTTTACATTCTTCCAAGAAATTGTGCAATTCGACCGTCCTATCCAGGCAGATTCCCCTTGGTATACAGCACAGAAAACTTGTGAGGACTTAAGATTGACTTGTGTAAACTTGTGAGGGCTTGTGATGGACTTTTAAAAGCTTGTGATAGGCTTGTGATGGTCTGGTGACACACTTGAGGCACACTTGACAGACTTCTGGCACACTTTGCGACGCACTCTGCGACACACTTTGAGATGCACTTTGCGACGCACTTGTGACACACCTGCGACACACCTGCAACACACCTGCAAAACACCTGCAAAACACCTGCGACACACCTGCAAAACACCTGCAAAACACATGCGACTTTTGCGACACACTTGCAACACACTTGTGACACACTTCTGACAAGCCTCAAATACAGCCCCAGTTTAGGCCAAAATGAGGTTTCCTGTAAGACTGAAGCTTTTTCTTACATTTCTCCTTAGATGTCAAATTTTCCAAACTATCATCGTTTTTAATCCCACAGGTGTCCCTGCCATCCAAATGTCCTACCAATATCAGCCTGCAGACACACATTAAGGATTTGCCTCCTGTATTGTTTGAATGGTTGTGTAACAAGCTTAACCCGTCCCCAGTTGGTCGAGGCTGGCAGGCTATTGCAGGTAAGAACTTCACAAGGTTGTAGGTTCGAGTCTCACCCAAGCATGCTATAATCTGTTTTTTTATTTTTTTCAGTACCATGAAATGTCAACATTTTACAGTGCATGTAAAGTCCTCCGTGGCCCTCAACCCCCCACCCCCTCCCCCTTCCTACGCTTTGTAGTTAAAGGCAGTATACATGATTGGTATCTCGAAAATCAGAAATGTTCACAGATTTACGCCTAACTTACACAATATAAACATGATGACCGCAGAAAACTTCCCCTGAAATGGTTTTGTCTAAAGTGCTATAGTCTTTGAGAAATGAGTAAAACAATCGGTTCAATTCGCCCCAAAACCATTTCGCCCAAGTGCCATTTCGCCCCCAAACCACTTCGCCCGAGTGCCAAATCACTTCGTATAAACACTACATCGCCCAAATGCTACTTCGCCCCAAAACCACTTTGTGCACAGGCCGTGGTTCAGGGCGAAGTGGTTCAGGGAAGTGGTCTTGGGGCGAAATGACTGCAAACCCCTTTTTTGCTGTTTTCTCAAAAGTTAGACGAAGTACGGAGCTGGTTTTTAATCGTGCATATATCTTCAATCACACAGGGGGATAAAACTATTTGTAACAGTTTACCAATCATGTATACTATCTTTAACCATGAAAATGTTGACAACTTTGGACGGCCCTAATATATTTTTTACTATGTGCATTTCAGGTATCCTTGGGTACACAGTTAGTCAAGTCGAGGTGTTAAAAATCCAACATGAGAGTAGGTATGACCCGTGTCGTTCATTCCTTCACGATTGGGGTCGTCTCGCCAATGCAACTCTGGGGGCTCTAGTTAACATGCTCGGTCACATTGGACGGCAAGATGTCGTGGTGGACTTGCAAAGAAATGGCTTTATACTAACGCTGGGAAAATAGCTCGATTGATCGATTAATCGCGAGTAGTAAACGGTACTCGTGACTATCATTTTTAAACTACTCTATTAATCGCGGCGCCGTGAGTAGCGTTACATACTCGTGATTATAATATGCTATATTGTTACACACTTAAAAGGCGACCTGTGTGCAGGTGACCTATTTGTTGTGTATGCCGACTATTTCAATTCATTGTGTCCTTTGTGCTAGCCAAAGGTCCGACAAGAGCATGTTTTGAACCACAACGATCGAGTACAACTGCGGATCTCCGCGTTTCATTGCACTACTCGTAAATTCACGATTACTCGCGATTAATACATGCTGTATGTTATGTGACAGTAGCTACATGCACGGGTTGAAGGAGAATTATGGCAAACTTATGCCGTCTAATCGCGAGGCAAGGCCGTTTGATTTTCATTACTCAAAGATAATCGAGGTACTTTTTTTAGGAGAGAAATACAAAATAATCCTTGCTGAAGTTCACCATTTATGCATTGTTTCAAACAGAATCGTAGCGGCACAGATTAGGCAAATTGCCGCTGTACACTTTGTTACTTATACACACAAACGTGCATTTAGTTTTTTCCTCCCTTTTGATACTTTGCCAACTACTCGTGATTAATCGATTACTCGCGAGTAATTGCTGCAGCTACTCGCGAGTAGCAAAATCCACTAGTCGCCCAGCGGTATTTTATACACACTATTACAATAAGTTAGGGATATTGTGGGGTGTATGTAGATATTTTATTGAGGGCATGCATTCCACTTGAATGATTTTGTATATGATTAGACAATAGTATCTGCATGACAGACACACCTTGTCACAGGAATATATTCTGATCGAAAGATCAAGGAGGCTGAGAGATGTAACATTTTATCAGTTAGTAATGTGTATGACCACCTCTTGTGGCAAGACTGACTGCACCAGCCTCTGTAAGAGCCACCGAGGCAGAGTGTGCCACTCTGTCCGAAGTGCCTCCCTGAGCTCATGCACTTCTATGGCTGCTTAGGAGATGCGCAGCTCCAGAGGTCAGGTCATCCCATGCAGGTTCAATCAGGTTGATTACCCCAAAAAAATAGGTTTTCTGAGAGCCCACTGCAGATTCTCTCAGAAAATGTCACATTTTATTTCCGTGGGAATCACTTTGTTCAAACAGGTCCTCTTGGACCTGCAGGAAATCACTGAAGTGGAACAGTCTTAAAGCGATTCCAAAGTGATTGGTCGATCAGTGCCTTGTTGTCCACAAGTTCACTGTATTCAACAAACTTCTGTTCTGATCAAGCATTATATTGATATCTTTAGAAAAATTGTTTAGATTTTGGAAGAGTGTATAGATAAATTTTTCAGAATTAATCGACCAAGCCGCGTAAAAAATAAAAAATTTATATTTTCCATTTTCGTCTGACGATAGCCCTTGCAATAAACTAGCAGCTGATTTTGTTTCAAAGAGGTTGTAAAATGTGGTAGGTTAGCAAATTCTGGTGCTATAGCCATGAATAAACAAATTTTACAGTAGTTTCAGGCCTGTAGGTAGTTGTCCGATGCAGAGGTTATTTTGCCGAAAAGGTGGACCGGTTTATTTCCCATTTTGCAAGGACCAATGATGTTATGACAAAAAAAACATTTTCCAATTTATTCCCCATGGAGCGGGAGACTGCACTTGTAGTTTTGGCTATATGTGTCTCTGGGGCTGGAGACTTGATGACTAGTTTTTATTTCAAATCGTAAATCAATTTTATTTCCCAAGTCCAGTTACAAGTCTTTTTCTTCAGAGTCAAGTCACAGGTCGAAAACCCAAAACTGACTTGACCCCAAGCCAACAAGTTGAGAGATCAGGGGTCGATTTCGTAATCCATTGCAATTCGCAGAACCTGTGGCAAAATTACATAGGGTTCGGCAAGTTGCGATGGATTTGGTACTTTGTGAAATCGACCCCAGTTCTGCCCTGGTAGTACTGACCCTTGGGCTAATTCTCTAAGACAGCCCCCAAGACACTCGCACTTAAAACTGCATATGCGAAGGGGTTAAAACCAGAACAGCTTAAGTCCATTATTAGGTATGTATATCAATTTTCCTTCTATTGATCACGTTCACAGACGCCATCTTCATAGGAAAAAATGCTACTGTGTATTAAATGCCATAAAGTACGCGCACGCACACGCTGGAACATGTTCCAAACACGCGTGCGTTTTGCTCGAAATATTTTCGAAATACGGCGCAACTGATGCGCATCACAAAAAAATACACTCAAAATCATGATGCACTTTGTAGGAAGGCAATTTGTAGGAAGGCAATTTGTAGGAAGTGACGTAATTTGAACGTGATCAATACCAGAAGTAACTATGTCCATTTGTTGGCCCACCCAGGGGATCAACGAGCATGAGGCTCATGGATAAACATTTACAAGGTGTAAAGGCGGATACACACTATCGCGGAAAAATCACACTTTTGTGCTGCGCTCACCGCATTGCATGAGCCCCCAATCGCCGATTATTCCAAAATAGAAAATTCCACTCTGGTAACTTGGGGCTTCTCTAATACCTCATTGGCTGTGCGTTGGAAAGGTCAGCGCACCGCGGTCAAAGTTCAACAAATTTGAACTTTGACCCAGCTCAAAATGTTTTGCGCATCGCGATAGGCCTCGCACAAGCGGCAAACCAGTTTGTGTACAAACCAATGGAACAGTGTGATTTTTCTGCGATAGTGTGAACTCCCCTTAAGTAATACCAATCTATACGATTACTATTTATGCTACAGTTTATGATTTTTTTTAGCTTCAATCAAACTTTTAAGCTCATTTTTCTCAAAATGACATTTTTGGACATAGATTGTTCTAATATTAAGGAGACGATGTATCAGTAGATGCATATTTATTTTTAATTAACTCCTTTAAGCGATCTGAAAACATGCAGCTATAGGGTCGTTCGAGATGCTTACACCGTGTAACAGGGGGGTTTACGAACGACACAGGGTTTCGCTTTGAATTCTGGGAACACAGGTCAAAGGTTGTTGCCGAGCGGAGCTTTATAAACACTGTTATCGTTTGACTCACAAGGGAAAATGAAGCCGGCGCCATGCAGAATTAGTTGCCCTAAAGTAACGCAATAAACTTTGTCAATGCCCACAAACATCTATTGAAAAGTATTGATTAAGCAAAATGTATTTACAGCCCTATTCCCTCCTATTTTGTGTCATAAATCTGTGTTTTTCTTCGTACTCGCGTTGCGATTCGAAACTGTCCGCCATGTTTTACTACTCGCGGTTGTTAGGTGACGTCATTACACCGAGCCTTACTCCAGAGACCCTTCAGCGGAGTCTGGTAGTGGTAGCTGCCACCGGGGCAGACTTGTGTATCACGTGATGGCTAAAAAAACGCTCCGGTGTATGTTGGTGTTACATGGTGTAAGCATCTCTAACGCCCCTTGTATATACAATTTATATACTCTTATTACACAACTATATACAGCATGCTTGTACGTGTGCTTTGTAATACTAACAGATTGGCACCTAGTTTAGCCATATATGTCACTAATAATATATATTAAATTGTATTGTTATACCCCGTCTTGGAATACTGCAGTTTCATTGGTCCAGAACGGTCACATGTCCATGTGATAAAAACTCATATCACCCTGCTGTATGCGAATTTAACTTCATATCACCCGGCCGTACTATGCGTGTTCTTGCCCCTGTCCATAGCACGCGTAACGCGCTGTATGAGGCTCCATTAGTAAAAGAAACCGCGTGTTATGCCCGCTAGAGGCGCACAACGCGCACGCACATCGCATTATTCCACACGCTGTGCGCGTGCTACACACGCACAGGTAGTAGTCCGAAGACTAGCGAAAGTGCAGAGACGAATTGTTTTTACAATTTCAACATTCCAAATATTAAATAGAAACGATATTATTATGCTGTACGGAGACCATGAGACGGGATATAACAAAACAATTGTTGACTGGTGTGGTGTGGGATATGGGTTTTAACACCCTCGGGAGCTCATAGCACCCTCGGCGTTGCCTCGGGTGCTATGAGTTCCCTCGGGTGTTAAAACTCCATATCCCACACCACACCAGTCAACAATTTATATTATAACACGCCTCTTTCTGATTGTCAATCCTGACTGGCTGAAACGCAGTCACGTGAGGTTCACTAATCTAGGCTAGTGCATGAAATTTGCGCCAGCGTGAACTAGACGCGCGTATGAAGTTTCGGGCGCGAGCGTTAAGACTTCACGCGCGCGTGTTTCCCTGCTAGTGTTCCTGACCGGTCACTAGTCTCAAAAACTAGTGACCGGTTACTGCGCCCTCTGGAGGTCGCTTGTTAATGTATTAAATTGAATTTCATCTGTACGTGTGTATTTTTGCCTGAGGCGTGTTATAAAACACATACGGACTGGCATAATTCGGTCTCTAGTGCACGTCTATGTGCCCCTCGTGACTGTGAGTGACCACAAGAGGGTCCTATTTCCCTCGGCCTTCGGCCTCGGGAAATAGGACCCTCTTGTGGTCACTCACAGTCCCTCGGGGCCCATAGACGTGCACTAGTGACCTCATTGCCAGTCCATATGTGTATATTGTATTTTACAAAAATATTTTAACCAGTTGATGCCGGAATATTTTTGGCACGCCGGGGTGAAAATAAGCCCTGATTCCCACTTGCAAGTCTCACCCCGCACCACTACCGAGCCACCCCCAAGATTGCTCATTCCTTGGGGCGAGTTCAACCTTGTTCAGGACTAGGGTTGAACATTTTGGGCTCGGGGTGAGACAAATTCCCCGGGCGAGTTGGCCCCGGGCGAGTAATGGCGAACGTCACTGTCTTGAAAGCGTGCTAAGTTCGATTTTCATAATAACAAACAGTCAACATAACAAAAGCACAACATGAATGTCGCGCATCTGTTTATTGATATCTGATCCATGCTACAGGCTATAGTACATACGCTGGCGCATGGCATAAAGTTATCAACACGTGCCATTCTGATATTTTTGATAAATCGCGCGTCACCCCGGGGTGGCCCCGGGGCGAGTTCGCCCGGGGGTTTGATGTTCTTGTGGAAAAAGGCCTATACATGTATATTTTGATAAACCACTGCATGTAGTAAATTGTATACAAGACTTGCACATTTCATTATTACTGCTAATATACTAGCTGTCAAATTCCACCAGCATCTTTAGTATACATGATTGGTAAACTGTTACAAATTGTTTTATCCCCCTGTTGTGATTGAAGATATTCATGATAAAAATCAACCTGAGCAAAAACTAGCTCCGTACTTCTAACTTTTGAGAAAACAGTCAAAAAAAGTGTTTACAGTCATTTCGCCCTGAACCACTTTGCCCTGTGCACGCATTTGTGTTGGGGTGAAGTGGCTTTTGGGCGAAGTAGTGTTTGGACGAAGTGGTTTGGGGGCGAAATGGCACTTGGGCGAAGTGGTTCAGGACGAAGTAGTCCAGGGCAAAATGGTTTTGGGGCGAATTGAATTTACGTCTCGTGAGACGAAAAATAATTGTTTCGCTCATTTCTCAAAGACTATAGCACTTTCATTTCAAGGGAAGTTTTCTGCCGTCATCATGTTTATATCGTGTATTAAAGTTATGTGCAAATCTGTGAACATTTCTGATTCTTCGAGATACCAATCATGTGTACTGCCTTTAAATATTGAGTGCCTCTGTATCAAATATAAAGCACTGCTAAACAGCACTATGTACCGTATACAATGTGTGCTTTGAATTATAATAATAGATCAAGTAACGAATGTTTGACTGGTTTGTTTTTTGGTCAAATTTTGTTTTGATCGTTGTGTTAATTCGCTACTTGCACGGAACTGCCTTATTGGTAAAACAGTGGGGATTTCCTTGCATGAACAATGAGACTCCCTCGCGTTCTTACCATGTTGGTTGTAGTGACGTTGACTTTTGTACATTATAAACTGTATACAGGAAAAAACTAGTTTTGAACGCAACCGTGGAAGTGGCGAATTGTATGCTGTTTGTTTACACACTGTGTTTACACTCGAATTGGCAAAGATGAATACAGACCCAGAATTTTTTTGCGACCACAAAACTGAACATTTGCCGCGTTTACACTACACCTCGATCCGGCTTCAACTCGCCTCCAGAAACTGCAAAAGTCACCGCTAGTTGTAACTGCAGTGCATGCGTGAGTTGTTAGGTGTTTCGAACTGGTGCCAGATTGTTCAATTAAATCTACCACACGGCGGGCACTAGCTGCCCCAAGGATACTCAAATTGTCGAATCTGTATGGTGCCTACCCGGCTTCAACTCCCCTTTTTTGAAATTGCGGAGTTCGATTCGGCAAAGGCGAATCGAGTGTAAACGGGCTGTATGACTTGTCACGGACTTGTGATTTTATCGGCTCTGGACTTGTGATATACTTGCGATGGACTCGACTACAACCCTGATGACGACCCCCTTTTAAATCTCCGCTTGATTATAAGTTGTTTAATTGTGTGCTTTTTTCCTAAATAATTTTTGGCTGAATATCATGTGAGCATGCCCATAGATGGAATGCTGATTTCAGCAAAGAACGAAAGACCGACAAAAATGGACATTAGAGCTAACATGAGGAAGTGGAGTCTTCTGGTTTTACAGGAAGCAGCCGGTGAAATATCAGCAGAGGTCGACCTTTGACCTAAGGTGAGAGGTCATGTTCTTTATCACCTGTTGTTGGTATAGTTGAACCCTGATAATAAGAGCACTGTTAATACAACATTCTGCTTATAACAAGGAAACACAGGTTTTTTTTATGGCAGTTTTTGTGCCATGCCTAGACTTGCCCAAGTCTGACTGCCCATGTTTGGTCTGTAATGGGCTGCAGTGCGCCCTCTGGACTGGTGGCCTGTCAAATCGCTTCTTCTGTCTCTGAAGACTTTCTGAGACAGAAGAAACAGAAGAAAAGAGATTAGACAGGCCACCAACCCTGAGGGCGCACTGTACGCTGTGCATTACAGACCAAACACAGGAAGTCGGACTTGGGCAAGTCTACGCCTTGTCGTAATTATTGGCGGCTTGCCAATAAATGTAAATCGAAATATTGACAGTTCTGTTCGATTCTGTTTTTTTATGTCTCATTTGAAAGCGAATAACTTTTATGTTTTTAGAAAAACTAACATCACATTTTAGAATCAAATTGGCGTAAGGGTTCTTTCCTCGCATTCTACCTCTGTGACCCTGGTTCGAATCCCATCCAGGTCAGTATGTGACTTGGGTTCTCAGTCCCTGCTTGATTCCGTGGGTTTCCCCTATACAGAATTGTGTAGGTGTTTTCCTCCCACCTCTAAAACTGATCATTTCTTCATCGTCTTCTCTTGACAGGTTTCTTCATCAGGCTTACGAGCTACAGTGCCTCGGACTCTTTTGAGGAATGCTTGGTTTAGATACCAGAAAAATGTCTACTGTAAAGGTACAGTGAAACCTTGTATTATCTGAATTAAAGGGCCTCTGAAATGCTCAATAACTTTATGCACAGTTTTTGCTGCATATGAAGGATTACTTGTGTAGAAAGACAATAGGCCTACTACTGTTCATTTTGATGCCCCATGAATATAAAGTGGCATTTTTGAACTTATAAAATTTCTTCACATAAACTCACAGAAAGAGGGCGCTGTTTGGGGCATGTCACTTTAGGAACACACAGCAGAAAAGCAAAGAAAAAACTTCAAACTGGAATTGTGGACGGAAAAATGCTGCAGTTTCCAGCCTTAGTTTTTTCATGGTTTGCAACAGTCAACATGTAAAACAAACCTAAACCGTCATGGGTTACAAAAGTTTCACTTTCAGCAAGTTGGAGAAAATTGTTGAAACTTTTGTGCACAGTTAAATGAGATTTTCCTGTTTTCCTAAAGCATGCCTAATGTGACATCACCACTTTGCTCATGCATATGTAAATTTTTATTAGCATAAAAATCAAAAACCTTGATTTTAACCCCCCAAACAACATCCAAGTAGGGTTTTTATGATTGTAAATTAATGGACTAGTTTCATAGCACAGATTTCATTGATAAAAACACCATTTCAGGGGCCCTTTAATATAAGCTATCTGCATGTGCTTTTTTTGGATAATTCATCAGTGACACCACGAACTGTCACACAGTGGCACTTCAGTGCTTGTCTCGGGTACAAAATGACAGTCAGCACGTAAAATGTGTTTTCACGAACTGACACCTATCGTAACCATGGAGGAAGGCTTCCTCCATGTCATAACTAACAAACTGGAGTGTTTTGGTCAAAATTTTACTATATGCCACGGCATAATGAGGAATGTCCCCCAAATATTAAAACCAAAAATCGGCGCTTGAAGTTAAATATACGTTTAAAAAATTGTCCACAATCGATTTTTGTTTTTTTGCATATTTGAATTGAATAAGTATTCTAGATTAAAGGAGCGTGACCAGAGTTTTTGGAAAATAGTTTTCGATGTAACTTACCAATATTATCAAGTAACTCCCATACACACCTCCCATGTCCCAAAAACCCGAAAACATTCGCAATTTTCAGTAACAAATTGAACAAAACTATCGAGTATGCTTTCAGCGGATAAACGTTGATACTGGAAAATTAGTTTACAAATAATCGGTGGATTTTCGACTATATCCTCGGAAATATGCGGCCTAGAAGCGCGGGAGTTTCAGTTTCGTAATCAGAAAAATATAACGGATGTTATGATATAAAAATCTCATGACCCATAAGGTAAGTCCCGGGGAGTTATGGGTAAAAAAAAGTGATCTGGTCACACTCCTTTAATTCATCATAGAGTAGTTAGTTTTGTCAAAATGTTAAATAAACCTGTTAAAAAGATTTTCTTATTTTTGTCTGCAATCAGCTGTGTAACACAAGTTTTTTTCAAAGCCGTTTTTCTCGAAAAGTCTTTCTGGTAACGACAGCGCGCGGAGTCATAAAAATGCAGTAAGTTGCAGAAATAAATTTGGTGTCTAAATTGTATAAAACTCAAAAAGTCAAATGTGGGGGGCATTCCTCATTACGCGGTGGCAGGTCACGTATATGGATGATATCATTTGTGTCATGCATTTTCTAAGCTATTTGTTTTCTGAATAAATTCAATGTTTTCCTGCGTGTCAGTTCGTGGAAACAAACATTAATGCGGTTGGAGTCCAGTGTCCGGAGTGCGCGCTTACTCGGATGTCAGTTCGTGAAAACAGAAGTGCAGTTGGGTGTCACTTTGTGGTGTCGGCATGTTTCAAGGACAGTGTATTTTTAACAGTGCCATTAGTTTTTCACATATGTCCGATTTGTAATGGCATTTCTTCGTTATATTTCCTGTGAACTGTTTACTTTGGACACTTTCCATGCCAGTATGACAAATAACAAAATAATGTCAACTGGTACGCAATAGCACAAACCAATATATTACATAATTTTCCGATGGACAAACTAATTAGTACAGTCATACCGTCTTGCCCAGTTGTTGACAAAAGCAACACCCATCGGTAAAATAAAAAAAAAATTCCGGAATGTTGTTGTGGGAATGAAACATGCATTTGGAAAAATACAAATTTTGTTCAGTATAAAACAAAGTCAGCGATTTTCCGTTCTGCTGGAAAATACTGCCCGTTATGGAAATTCTGCATCCACATTCCTATTTTTGGCTCGAAAGTTCATTTTCTATTTACTTTCAGTATCTGTGTACTACATGTATGCAGACAGCATTTCAAACATAAGCAATTTTCTGTCATTTTTAAATTAAATTTTTTTGTAAAAGCCAGAAAAATTGCTAGCTTTAGTGATACTCCCAATAGTAGTTACAAAGGTAGTGGGTTCGAATCCCGGTCCATCCATTGTGCATGTACCCTTGGGCAAGGTACTTTGCCACGCATTGCTTCTCTCCACCCAGGAGCAAAATGGGTACCTGAGAGGGCAGCGAAAGTTAATGTGTTTGATTAGCTGTTGAGCGCCTAAGGCAGCCGGGGCTGTATACTCCCCAGGGAGCTGAGATGGTATATGGAGTGATTTAATGGAACCTATGATCAGGGTGATGATAATGTAGGCGCCTTGATCGGGATTTCCCCGGATAAGTGGGCGGTATAAATCCATATCATTATCATTTATATTATCATTATCAATTTGAAGAAACAGTTCTGCCCCCACAGCCAAATTAAAATATTTGATAAAATAAGTGTGCACTCTTGATCAGAATACAAATATTATGCCGTCCTGTTGTAGTCAAGTCCACACTGTCCGAGTCCTTGGGTCCGAGTCCAGCATACATCGGAGTCCTCAGCAGTCCGAGTCATTGTTTCAATCTTAAAGGCAGAGGCTCATCAGCAATGCGCGCGCGCCAAATTCGTAGCTTCATAGCAAAGTGCATCATTGCCAATGATCATGCCAATGATCTCTGTAAGCTTGCTTTAGGCCAAGAAAAATATTTCTTTGGGAGGTGATAGACATTTTGAGAGCTAAAAATCATTGTTAGCGGTTGAAAGGATTTATTTCACATGAAAATTTCATTTCCCACGCTCAAAATATTTTGTGCCCCAAATAAATTTGTAATAGGCATGTGAAATAATTTCAGGCGCTCGTAATAATGTACCTTTTGTAAAATATTGTATATTTATTTGTTTCACTGGACTTGGCCCAAAATTCCCCACCCCCTTACTAGACCTTCCACCATACAATTCTTAAAAAGGCTTTTATAATTACATGTAATTCACAATAAACTACAATTTGGAAGCCAATATTTTGAATTGATGCCTAAAATTATATTATTAGGCACATAATACATTAACCCAAGAGGCCATTGTTATTTTTAAAAATTGCCTGTAAATGAAAATTATTGAACTATACATGTAAAATACTGTAGTCATGACATGACCTTACGGCGATCTCAGGGCGCACAGAGGAGCTGAGGCACGGTAATCATAACAAGGTTCACGGAGGTCAAAGGAAGCAAAACACGACTTTCGATTTTCACTTATTTCTTTTGACCCACCCACCCACAATTTTAAAAAAAGATCGAAATTTTTAACATTGACTATATTTTGAATGGCCCCCTAAGTTAACAATTTTGTTTAATTTCTTTCATAGTAAGGTCACATCCGGATCATTTTCGACCATGAGATCATACGCCGAACGGTGGAGACTCGAACTGTCCGCCGAAACCACTCCAAATGAATTCAAACTCAACCGGTCCTCCGTTAAACTCTCCATACTGCTACTGCGCAGGCTACCAGTTCGTTGCCTAGCAACACGCTGGTTCCCCGTATCACTACTTCTACTCCTTCGTAGCATTTTCTTGAAGAACTTGGACACCGGTGATGTCTGGTCCACTGGGATATTTGGGCAAAGTGGTGGTTTATTGGCTTTCTTCCCAGTTAATTCGTTGTCGATTTGCGAGTTGATAACCGGTTTCATGATAGGTAATTGTTTGGATGGTGTCGAGGGACGATAATTAGCCAGTCGTTTTTCTTGTTTGATGTTACTATACGGAGAACTCAACATGTTTAAATTGTCTCTGATATAACTGTTCCCTTCTGGCAAATTCAGAATGCTGTTCGCATTGCGATTTGGCTTCGGACTGCAAACCGGTGTCCGATACTCGTCAACGTTCGCGTTCAACTGGAAAATATCCTTCACATGTTCTTTTTTGGAAGTTATCGGGTTAGCGCACCCCAAGACATCTTTCATGTTCTTAGCACCATCTTGGCCGGACTTGTAAGCATGATTGGCTAAATTTAAGCGGATTGTACCCATGTCGAATTTGGAGGCTTCTCTGGGAGTGTTCTGAGCGCTGGAGCTGACGGTCGCGTCTAATTCTGCGGAATCGTAAAGGATCTTGACGAATCGGCCATCATGATCAGATAATCGGCCATCATGATCAGATGATCGAAATGCGTCGTCAAGGTTTGGTGCGTGATGGACATGGTTTTCCCTGTTTGTTACGAGATCGGGGTGGTTGTCGGGTGGCAACGGTGTAGAAGTCAAAACTGGGGGAGTTGATTGCAATTCCTGTATGGCAAAAAAATGATTACATTTATACAGCACACATTTCATATAATAGCGAGGCTTCGCAAGCGCAAGGATACAGACAGCGCAACAAATATGTTACAGATTTCTGTGCTCATGTCACGTACATTGATGTCATACACGACTTGCTATTTACTACACATTTGCACGGCACGAATACCAAGCTCGCTATGCGTGAGAAATAGTGAGCTTGAAAAGGTACACGTATGTAATCATGCACTGACTTAAATCAACAAATTTGTTTAAAATGTAATTTTCAAGGTGAAATTGTGTTAACAGTTTTTCGATGTCTGTGAAACGCTGCACACTTACCAATTCAAATTTGTCAAAATCTGGAGCCGTTTGGCCTGTGTGCCTGGGAGATTGCGCCGTAGCCACATGCTGCTTAGGTTTACGTTCCACTAAAAATAAATCGCAAGAAAACAAAATGGTTTTGAGATAACAAAAACACTTCTTACAGTTTTTACAGTTTTCGCAACCATAAATAGAAGTGAGTCTTTCCACGGTAAAAGGGGCATTTTGGCAACACAGACCATATTTTCCAGAAAATACCTTTGTCGGGTCTCAAAATAAACAAATAAGTTTCTGTTCTTCTGAAGAGATAACTTAGGCCCCAAAAGGGTTACAAATAGTGTGACAACATGCCTTTCTAAAAACCCTGTGTACAAATTTCCAATATACGCTCGTAACCGGGACGGCCTAAAATGTAACACTTTCCATCCAAGAGATTTTAGGTGAAACAACGCACCAAAAACCACAGAATTAGCTTCAACATGTTAAACAGAAATTGTCTTCATAATTCAGTGATTTCAGTGCATCGTTTCACTCAAAATTGTCTCCACATCGTTTCTTCTCAAAGCGACAGGCGTCACAATTACGCACGCGCGTAAAGGCTCAATGTGAATTCACCCGGCCTAATACAACAAACGCGCAAATTGATCAAATTGACGACACAATGAGCATCATCATAAAATGCTTGTAGTTATTGCACTGGCTGCCTCCCAGCAATGGCGGACATACAGGGAAGGTTAATTTCCATGGTTATGAGAATGGTCTATAGTTAAAGGCAGTATACATGATTGGTGTCTCGAAAATCAGAAATGTTCATAGATTTACGCCTAACTTACACAATATGAACATGATGACCGTAGAAAACTTCCCCTAAAATGGTTTTGTCTGAAGTGCTATAGTCTTTGAGAAATGAGTAAAACAATAAGTTTTCGTCTCATGAGACGAAAATTCAATTCGCCCCAAAACCATTTCGCCCAAGTGCCATTTCGCCCCCAAACCACTTCGCCCGAGTGCCATTTCGCCCCAAATCACTTCGTCCAAACACTACATCGCCCAAATGCCACTTTGCTCGAGGGCGAAATGGCTCAAAAGTTTGACGACGTACGGAGCTGGTTTCTGCTCAGGTTGGTTTTTAATCATGCATATCTTCAATCACACATGGGGATAAAACTATATTTGTAACAGTTTACCAATCATGTATACTATCCTTAACTATAGTTTGACTGGAATCCCCCGATCGACAGGTAATTTCCGTTGTTCGAGGGACTTGCCCCAGGTCACAAATGCATCTATCATGTTAATCTATCTTAAAAACTGAT
The DNA here is from genome assembly GCA_037783545.1 of Henricia sp. BOLD:AAB3569. Classification (NCBI taxonomy): domain Eukaryota; kingdom Metazoa; phylum Echinodermata; class Asteroidea; order Spinulosida; family Echinasteridae; genus Henricia; species Henricia sp. BOLD:AAB3569. The sequence goes on along the minus strand of JBBELK010000070.1, from coordinate 1,723,775 downwards.
GTGTGATGTCAGTTTCTGTGACAACGGCTCTGAACATTGATGAGATGGGTAAAATGTGCATTGCAAAAAGCACAGGGAAATGTTTGGGTGATTTTTGCTTAGAACCATTGCCGTTGCAAATGACACACTAATGTTCTCACCTGGTCTTGAGTTTTCGATAACTGCCTCTGTCGTTTGACTTTTCCTGTGTTTGGTTTTTGTGTTTTTATTTTCAACGGACTTCTTGGGGGCTAAAAATAAAGAAACAAATGAAGATTTTTATTACCCAATAAGATAATGCCAAATGGTGAAATCTCCTTAACATGTCCTTTCCCCTTGAGGGAACAAACTTCCCTCGAGGGAAACTTGGGGGTTTGTGATTGTGTGGACACAACTCGGGGGGGAAGGTGTTTATACATTTTTATAGCCGACACTCGAGGGGTTGTGACCGTCCGAACACAGCTTATGCTTTTTGCATAGAGTGTCCCATGTGTAACGCAAATTTTGCTGATTTCTCACTTTGATATCTATTCAGAAATTGACTTAGCCTGCGTCGGGGAAATGAATGTTAATTAAGGTTTGTTTTGCCCTTACCCGACGTAATTATTAACACTGTATACTCAGTGCTTTCCCGAGACACTATAAAAAAAACTTCATAGAGCGCTCGGGTGGAACTCGAACCCACGACCTCCTGCAAACAAGGCAGACGTCTTAACCACTCGACCACCGAGCTAGCCGGTGTTGAATGGCCGGTTCGAATCATTTGGCAACAGGGATCGCAATTAATCAGAAATTGACTGTCTATTACTAGAACAATTAATGGCATTCTAAAGATTTTTCGACACTCTGGTTGACAGATATTTCATTTTGTTATGAAGCGCCCTCAATCACGTCTCATGAAAAAGGTCTTTGTAAGTCAGCTTACCTGGTATAACATTGAGTACCACCACGTTAGAAGCCATAACCAGGCTTATGATTTCTTCATGAGTCAGCGTCTCAATGCACACACCATTCACCTGAAAAAGTTACAAATCAAAAGAAAGCTGGTAAGTTATTGTAAAGCCCGGTTTATATTTCACACGAAAGAAAACGCAAATGCGAACTTTACGTTGCAGCAAAGTTTTCACACCATGAATTTGTCGAAAATTAAAATGAGTTTCAACTTGCACAAACGTTCACTGCGAAATGTTTGACGTAATATTGACGTCAAATTTACGTCAAGTTACGTCATATGAAACACAATTTAACATTCCCTCCTCACACTATTTTTCACCCCTCACGCCCACCAACATTTTTTTTCACCCCTTTCACTCCTATAACCATCTAACCTTTCTGATATGCCATCCCGTCTTCAACCCAGCTCTGTGAGCAGGGGACATTGGATCCACACTGGCAACGATGACATCTAACCCATAGTTAATACCACTGTGGATGGGAGAAGACACAATAGAATAGTGTTAAGTCTCTCTAAAGCTGTGTCTGCATTGGACTTGTTTTTCGGAAGATTTTGCCAAGACGATGGTAAAAAAAAAAAAGGCAAAATTTTACTGCTGTCCACTTTTGGACTTCTTTGACACAGGGAAAATTTTACCGAGACTGTAGGAAAGCATGCGCAGTGTCCCTTAGCAGGATGACCTTCACGGCCCGGTTGTACACTTCCAGAGTGCTTTTACCGACTCAATGTGTCTGCATTGGACTTATCGTCTCTGGAAAAGTTACCTGGTCAATTTTCCGCGGCAGCAGTTGGCCAAGAAAAGTAACCACTGAACTCGGGAAAAGTTACTGAGAGGAAAATGTCCTAGGCTGTCCGCACTGGATTAAAAATGGAAAAAGTACCCATCGTCTCAGTAAGTTTTTCCCAAAAAGTCTATGCGGACAGGCCTTTAAACACCTTCCAGTTCAAACAACAGAGTTCTGAATACACCCGCTAGTAGACAACTCTTGTAGACTTGGGTAAACTGACTTTATATAGCATGCCCTATGAATACCAGTTAAAATTTTCTTTACACTGCGTTTGGTTGGTTCCCAGTAGATACATACCCTCTGATGCTGCAGCCAAGCCAGCCATCTTCGTCAGCAATAATCGTCACTTTCTTGACCTTTGACCCCGCATCTTGGTCCTGACTGTCACATGACTTGACACTACTCTTTTCACTCCTAAAAAGGAAATGAAAAAAAAAAATTCAATTCATTCACCCAATTCACAGCATTATCAACACTTATTACAGATTGGTATTTGAGCGTGATCCAAAACTGGTAAACACTAGATGAAGATTTCAAAATTTCTTAAATTAATCAAAATGATACCTTGATCTGTAAAGAAATTTCCATATTTTACAATGATATTACACAAATTAACAGAAAAAAATTGACTGGGTACATTGTGCCATCACATTTAATAAGGGAAAATGCATGTAAAAAGTTGCCTTTTTTGTCAATTTTATTGATTATCTTTCCCTCGCGCATAAAAACAACCTCATCCGCATAAAACTGTAAAGTCAATTTCAACATGTGATAAACTGGGTGTGTGTATTAACATCAGTAGAAAATAAACAAACGGGTTCACTTTAGTTTTCATTTGTTGTTGACTAAGGAAAGGCATTTGTCTCTTGATTTCCGTCCCTCACGCGTGAGGGACAAACGAAAAGCAAATAGTCTTGCGTCACTTAAAGACCTATTGATATGGAACACGCACAATGAAACTGCATGCTCCCAAAAGCAAATTGTGCACTGTGACAAGTACCCGGTCATGTCCGTGCGTGCGTGCATACAACACGCTTGCATTACGCAAAACGCGCACGATCAAACAAAAATAACTTGATGCACAGCTCGCATGCAGCTACGAACGCGGTGTAGGAAAGTAAATGCAAAACATGGCAGAACGACAAGCTATTTTGGTGAGTTTTACCGATTTACACAAAAAGGTACTTATGAATGGGATTAAAAGTAGGTTTGGCCAGTCTTAAACAATCAGTTTAAAACCGGCTAGGGTCCTGGGCGCTGATAATGGCTCTCGCCAAACCTACTTTTAATCCCTAAATAACAGACGCATTATAGCATAAATCCAAAAGAAAAAGATTACGCATTTACGCTTCCGTTCTTTTTTCTACCCACCTAGGTGTGCCATCAGGGGTAGATCCTGGCATCGTGCCAACAGGTGCGACATAAAGCGTCAGTCTCCGTGCCGACTTGAGTGCAACCACTGCTTGAACGTGAGTGATGTTCTTGAAAGTTACGTCGTTGACCTTTAGAATTCGTTCACCGACTTTCAGGCCCTGTGTGATATTGTTTGGTATTGAAAATAAAAACTAGTCGTCCACTTTAGAAGTGTTTGCTTTTTCAGATAACAGGTTGTTGAAAACTAAAGTGTGGTTTATTTGAGTCAACACAATGGTTTTTATAGTACAACTATGTGCATATAGATCAATTGCCGGGTTACTTTTGAAAATATTTATGATTTAGTTGGGGTTTGCTAAATTTTTGCTTTTGTTCAGCTGGTAGAGCATTTGCTGGTGTGTCAGAGGCCTTTGGGGAAACCTGAGGGAGTATACCACTGAGCCTCATAGCTCAGCTGGTAGAGCATCTGCCTGGTGTGTCAGAGGTCTTGGGGAAACCTGAGGGAGTATACCACTGAGCCTCATAGCTCAGCTGGTAGAGCATCTGCCTGGTGTGTCAGAGGTCTTGGGGGTAACCTGAGGGAGTATACCACTGTGCCTCATAGCTCAGCTGGTAGAGAGTCTGCCCGATGTGTCAGAGGTCTTAGGGGGAAAACCTGAGGAAGTATACCACTGTGCCTCATAGCTCAGCTGGAAGAGCATCTGCCCGGTGTGTCAGAGGCCTTGGGGGAAACCTGAGGGAGTATACCACTGTGCCTCATAGCTTAGCTGGTAGAGCATCTGCCTGGTGTGTCAGAGGTCTTGGGGAAACCTGAGGGAGTATACCACTGTGCCTCATAGCTCAGCTGGTAGAGCATCTGCCCGGTGTGTCAGAGGTCTTGCTGAAAACCTGGGGTGTTTACCACCGTGCCTCATGACTCAGCTGGTAGAGCATTAGCCCGATGTGTCAGAGGTCTTGGGGGGAGAGAAACCTGAGGGAGTATACTACTGTGCCTCATAGCTCAGCTTCTCATTGTTTTCTTAGAATGCAGATGAGATATAGACCGTATCGAATAGCCGCCATTTCGTGGGGCACCTTTTGTTACTTAAACTGTTCAACAATGGATTGTTCAAGCATGCATGTCCTCAAGGAACAAAGAAATTGCCCCACATATGGCGGCTATTCGATATGGTCTATTGAGCTGACTTATACACAGGTTGTTTTTTATGACACATCCTCAATCACATCCTCAATAACGCCATTTGTAGCGGTTTTCTAATCATGTACTCTGACTTTTAATTAACTAAAATATCTTGTTAACTTGCAAAATGTTGAAGTATCCTGAAAAAAAAATATTCCATACGTGTCTCTCAGCTTGTCCACCGACATCGACTTCCGAGACATAGATCCCGGTGTTTAGGTCTTTGCCTCCGCGGATGCTGAAACCAAGACTCGCGTTCTCATGATGAGTTAGTTTGATCTTTCTGATCTGCACTGTGGGAGCAGCGCTAGCTGCAGGAGCAGCACTAGCTGTGGGAGCAGAACTAGCTGCGGGAGCAGAATTGCTAGATGATGACGCGTCTCTGAGGGGCGTTGCTTTCTGTCTGCTGTTTGCCTGAGGTGGCTCGCTGCTCGAGTTTAGAGTGAGGGATGGTATCTGGAAGACATTAGACATTGTAAGATGGGATTTTAAATAGTTTAAATACCCATTGTATCATTAGCAATGGTAACAAATATCACATTAATTTATTCCTGTCCAAGGTGGTACTTTCTGTAAGAAATTAACAACTTAACGTGGTTTTTAAAAAATGTGTGCGCACACACTTTTTTACCATTCATTTAACATGCAAAAAACCATGCATGGATTTTCAAGGTTTTCTGAAGCATTGCTGCATCTTCTAACACCGTGTTTACACTGGTCCCGAGCTTGGGATCAAGATTGGTCCCCTGATAAGAATGCGTCAGTGTTAACCGCAATGATCCCGAGTGCCGCGTTTACATTCTGTAGTTGATCTCGAGCGTGGTGCCAGAAGTTGCAGTCAAAGGTCATGCTCTGTGTGTGCATGTACTGATCAATGTGTGCATGGGTTGTGCATGTACAGTGTACAAGGCCTCTTGAATTTCGCGGGCTTTTCCCCCGCTACGGCTGTGGAGCGGATGTGGCAGTTTGCGGTAAGATTAATTGCTTATCTAACCGCAAACTGATCCCGAGCTGATGGGATCAAACCCTCCGCCAACGCGAGACCAAAATCTCGGGGTCTGATCCGGGGCCTATTTGGTCCCGAGAGCGTTTACACTCGTGATCTGGGGCTGATCCCAAGCTCGGTGTTTGACCCCGAGCTCGGGATCAAGTGTAAACAGGGTGTATGTAGCTAGAATTTCTGCAAGCTAGTTTAACAACATTCTTCTTTAGATATGTTATATATGCACTCTTATTCAGGAAATCTGTAAAAAGTTTTATCTTGAAAATTATACATTTGGGCCTCTAACAATAGGACAGATGAAAACGAAAATCCACGGGACCCTCCTTTAAAAGTTGCTAAGTGTTACATAATACACATGTACTAAAAAAACTACTTGGGATAAGAGAAAAATCGTAAGGGCCTTATCAGGATTCAAACCCGAGACCTCTGACTCACTAGGCAGATGCTCTACCAGCTGAGCTATAAGGCACAGTTGGTACACTCCCTTGGGTCTATAGGGAAAACCTGAGGGAGTATACCAACTGTGCCTTATAGATCAGCTGGTAGAGCATCTGCCTAGTGAGTCAGAGGTCTCGGGTTTGAATCCCGATAAGTCCCTTACGATTTTTCTCTCATCCCAAGTTTGGTTGTTTCATTTCAATGGTGATCAGGCACCATACCAGATGTTTTGTATAATACTAAAAGGTGATTTTACTGCAAATTTCAGAGTTGCCAGGTTTCTTTTATTTTGGAGTAGACACACAGAAAGTAGTTTGATCTCCTAACTTCAGACACATCTAAAAATCTCTAAGGTTGTTAATTGACAATCCAGGAGGGTTTTTATCTGTGTCGGGAGTCGCAAGATCAGTTATTTTCCAGGAAATCTGTTGCTAAATCCATCAGCTCTGATTTTGTTTAAGCCTCAAATTTAGATGTCATCTACTCACTTGTTGATCATTTTGACTTCTCCCGAAATCTGCCTCCATAGTCCGACTTCGTTTGTGCTCTTTCCTTCCCTCTGAAGATCGAGAGCTGTCCCTACGAACTCTGACAATATCAGCCCTCGCAGAGGGGCCCTGAACTGCCTTAGACCTTTGCTGCAAGCCTGCGGCCGCGGCTTTATGTCTTGTTTCCAAATCCATCGCCGCTCGCAACTGCTCAACGGGAAGCGCAACTTTGGATGACTTGCGCTTTTGTCTGTCTCTTGCAACAACATCTGTCAAACCAGTCCCAACTCCTTTATAGCTTGCACTAATCTGAGGTCGTATTTGAGATTTATAACCCTCAAAATGAAGACGGCATAAATGGTCGAAATCCATCTTTAAGTCTGCCGGAATCATCGGAAAAATGCCAATCAAGATTATGAGCTGTTCCCTGGTGTGAAGAATGTTTTGCAAAGTTTTGCAGAGACTCACGAGGGATCTCGTCTCTCGGAAGGACTGAACGGCTTGCTTCAAGATCCTGCACTCTCGCTCAGTGAGGTGCTTGTGTGCCAATGCACGCAAACGGTGACTGTCGGTCGTCATTGTGATTGATTTCAAGTCTTTGAAGAACTTCCACTTTTTCTTTCTGCAGAAACCACTTTTTCAAGACGCACCTGAGCATTTCGGAAAAGAGATTATTTTAGAATAACAGAAAGCTATAATTTGGTCATCAAATAGCTGCCATCTTGTAGGGCAGTTTGTTTGTTCCTTGAGGACATGCATGGTTGCACATTTTGTGCTTACATTGTTGACCAATTTAAATGACAAAAGTTGCCCTACAAGATGGCAGCTATTCAATCACAGTCTATAAATTTAGTTGAACCAGCACCGAGACTATAATTTCATATCTGAGGAATTTTTTGACTCTTCATTACAAACCCTAAAAAATTATAAAACAATTTTTTTTCAGAATATATTTTAAAAGGGAGGGGAGTGTCATTTTGCATAATTGAAAAACTTTCAAAAACAGGAACATAATAACGTTGATAAACTGCCTTGTAGAATTTCCAGCCACATAGATGCATGGTTTTTGTGTTGAATGAATGGTAAAAAAATCGTCTGCAGACAATTTAAAAAAAAAACAATTAAAGATAGTACCGGTATACATGATTGGTAAATTGTTACAAATAGTTTTATCCCCCTGTGTGATTGAATATATGCATAATTAAAACCAACCTGAGCAAAAACCAGCTCCGTACTTCGTCTAACTTTTGAGAAAACAGCAAAAATTTCGTCCCAAAACCACTTCACCCTGAACCATTTCGCCTTTAACCACGGCCTGTGCACGAAGTAGTTTTGGGGCGAAGTAGCATTTGGGCGATGTAGTGTTTGGACGAAGTTATTTGGGGCGAAATGGCACTCGGGCGAGGTGGTTTATGGGCAAAATGGCACTATTAAGGCGAAACGGTTTTGGGGCGAATTGAATTTTCGTCTCATAAGACAAAAACTAATTGTTTTACTCATTTCTCAAAGACTATAGCACTTCAGACAAAACCATTTCAGGGGAGGTTTTCTACGGTTATCATGTTTATATTGTGTAAGTTAGGCGTAAAGCTGTGAACATTTCTGATTTTCGAGATTACCAATGATGTATATACATCGATACTGCCTTTAAACGTGAATATCTCTTTTCAATGGAAAATCAATATTAAAATCACTAATTTATGCGGACAATTTCAACATCACTGCATGCCTTCTGTCACAAACTGCAGACTTCATTTTAATGCAGTCTTTTGTTGAAAGTGATAATGACGTAGCAGATTACTGGTAACCTAGGCAACCACAATACGCCAACAGCTGGTGCGTCAGCATCTATAAAAAGTGCTTTCATGAGTAAAAATTGTAATTCAAGGATATTTTTATATTCTCTGGCTGTTCTTGTGAGTGAACAATTTTTCCGGTTTTAATAAATTAAGAAAAAAAACAATCACATCTTGAGTTTGCTTGGTTTGGCTTTTTTGTTTGTTTGCAATTTTTTATATTTTTTTAAAGATTTAATATTTAATTTTATGTAAAAAAAAAAAATAATTCTGCTGCATCTTATAGAAAATGTTTAAAAAGGGTAGTAATTCTGCAGCAGAATTAAACATTATATATACAAAATTAAATAATTTTTAAGACAATATAAAAAATGCAGCCCAATTAAGTAGTACTAATTAGCAATCCCGCCTATATTCCCAGCTCACACACCCCAACCTTCACCCAACTAGCCCCGCCCCCACCCCATTCGAACCCAACACGATGCTGCCGTTGCTACGTTACTAGTAAACCAGCGTGCAGTTGAACAAGCCGCGTCGCGTCGAGTGAAATTTATACTCTATTTTATTAAATTTATGGCCACTATCAAACATTAAAATACTCAAAATACTGAACACAACATAAACCCAGTCGATGCTACCAATTACTGAGACAAAAAGTAATAAAATGAATCATTTCGACTTATTTTTATACTCACACCAACCATGGAGGAAGAACAGGCGTCCACTTTCGCTTGTTCACGGACAAAAAGTGTACATACGGGCACTTGTTCCCAGGCACTGTAGCGGAAAAGCTGGGCTCCGATTAGTCAGTGCGTTGTGAAGCATGATGCTATTGGATACGGCTGGGCCAAATCAATTACGTATGCAAATTAGTTTCGGCTTCTGTATTACGCAGTGCTTCTGTGTTATTCTTACGACGAACTTTCAATAATAATTTGTTATTGGTTCCAAATAAACTTGTCAAAATGCACTTCACAAATTCGGGATCAGGATCAATATAATGCCTACTCGCTGAGCTAAGGTAGGAGGACGATCAATCACCCTTAGCGATTCAATAGAGGGCGCTTTATCCTTTGCCTGGATGCAAGCATAGAGCAACCGTTTCTTCCCCATGATGCAATCAACAAAGAACAATGTTTTTCACAAAGTGCATAATTGTTTATATCCAGCAATTTCACGTTTAATGTGAAATTGCCTGAAGTTTTCTGTATATGGAGACAAAATATTTACGAGTGATTCAGTTGTCGGATGATTGCTGGCAATAATTCTCAATATCGTTTGAACTTTGGCCCTCGACACTCACAGTAAACCGAACTGGTTAACCTAATATATTTTAAACCAGTCATAAATATATTAAAAACATAAAATAAAAGGTTTTAAAACGTGTCAGTTGATTGTCTCCTTAACTAGCGTTATTTTAATAATTCGTTAATAGTATACATACTCTTAATTGCTAATTAATGTACTCAACACTCCGAACCCAACCAATTCTCGCAATTTGGCTATAATATTATATTGTCCGAGTTCAGATTTTTTTCTCAATAAACTAAAAGCAAAAACAGTTTTTTTTCCGTCTGTAATAAATTACAGAAAACATTATTTCGTGCGATCTCAACAACTGAACATACCTCAAGTTTTATGAAGTTGTTGATTTTGTAAAATAATGGAGTAGGCCTACTTTGTTTTCAGTATATTTTATGTTTTTGATAATTTTCAAATTTAGCACTGGCAGTCTCGATCGTTTCAGATGCTGAGCCATTGTATTACGTCACGCGTCTTTTCATTTGCATTTTTTATCACAAAAGAAAGCACCGAGAAAAGTGGTAAATTCCTCTGAACGTCATTGCTAAAACTATTAAATTGGGAACACGCCCGAAGGATGGATGGGGAAATGGTCACGGTGGGATGCTTGCCACGAGGTCTCGCTCATGCATTTTAGGGCCCTATCGAGATTTGAACCCTAGACCTCTGATTCACCGAGCAGAGGTCTCGGGTAGGCCCCATGGGTTCGAATCCTGATAAGGCGCTTTCAATTTTGCTCTCATCCCAAGTTTGGTTGTCTTATTTACTGGTACTAGCACTGAAAGATATTGCGTTCGTAGCTTTTCGGGTGTGAAATTATTTTAGGCCTATTTAGACCACGGGATCGCAACAATTAAATGAGCTTATTTATTTATTTTATTTACATAAAAATAAAGTAGTTATGTCGATTCTCTCCGATTCGACGAATATAAAAATAATATGATTTTCATCTCGCGTGCAACTCGCGAAACCTGCATCCATCATCATTTTCCTAAAACCTTCTTAAAGAGGTAAATCGCCCCGATTGCCAAGTCTGTTGATGATAATCTAAAATCCAGATAGGCCTACATGGAAACATCTAATTTGGGGAAGGAGCGTCGAGGAGATAGTCTTGAATTTCTCTCCCCTCGCAGCGCCTTGTTTGGGTGGGGAGAGCTAAAGATGGATGGGGCGTGCAAAAGGGTGGAGAACTGACGGAGGAAAAAAATATATCTTTTTAGACCGCTAGCCTGGTGCCTGGATGTGGTAAATGCGCTTACTAATGACGATGGAAGTGGTACTAACCGCTCCTATGAGTCATAAGAAGAGTACATGTCACGTCAACTATTTAATGTGTAGTAATGCGGAAGTGCGTTTTGTATTGTGCTTTTCAATCTGACAATAAATCATGTTTTAAATCTGTTTGGGTTGACTTTGAAGTTACATTTTGAACCACGGACAATTAATGTGTCTTCCTGATGTACGAACATCGGTAGGTATAGATGCAAACCCGTGGAAAAGGCGGCTGTTTTCGTCAGGTATTGTGGTGAGGACGTACGTCGACACAAGTCCGGAGCTGTCATAGTTGCACCGTGGCTGCGTGAAGGCCAACCGGGTGTGTACACGGCGTGACTAAACCGGACAGACACGCTCCCAGCCACGGTCTTTGCCGTTGTCGCCAACCGGCTCAAGCGATGTCTAGGGTTAATTTGACAACTTCATTTCAAGTTTAGCAGCTTGACAAGATGATTCCTGGTGAGTTTTCTTTTCTTTTCTTTTGTGTTGTTGTTATCAGCTGATCAAACCCATTTTAATGTTTTGATTTATTGTTTTTAATTTGAAAGTTGACATGTTTAATTTAAATAACTTGGGGCAAAGTGACCGACATCGGTAAAGGTTACTTCAGAATTATTTAAAATCAAAAGGAATTTTTATAAGGGTGTGGTTAAAACCCGGAGGGTGGAGGTAACCCGGAGGTAGAAATCTTTTTTTAAAGTTAGACATTAATTTTTAAAACTTTAACGAAATTGGAATGACCGTTGGACAAAACGGGGACACTTCCACACTTATTATTATTATTATTATTATTATTATTTCTTTCTGGTATTCATACCAAGGATTCCTCAATAGTGCTCATTGCACTGTCACTCGCAAGCATGAGGAAACCCATGAAGAATTAGAATTAGAAATGGCCAGAGACACCGGGGATGATCCCCCTTGCTCTTCACGAAAGAATGCTCTGGGATCTTTAGAGTGCGTTTCCATTACCTAACACACTGGACCAACAGATTTACATCCCTTCCGAAGGATGGAGCAAGTGTGGTTGAGTGCCTTGCCCAAGGGCACAGGTACCGTAGCCGTGGGAAGGTTCGAACCTGCAACCCCAAGTTTTCACCTATGATTGCGAGTCAATGACCTAAACCGCTCGGCCACGGTACCCCACTAATTTTTGGGCAAATTTGCATACATGTAAGTATTCCAGCTGTATCGCGAATTTTACATCAACCTCTGGGTCGCTAGATATAAGCGCAACGGAGCTCCGGGTGAGGACTGGCAAGCAAAAAAGTTAAACTTGTTATAACCTTTTGGCAAAATGCGATCAACCGGCAGACAAACAAATATTGTTGCTATATTCACAGAGTATCGTTTCCCTTATTTCCCTCCGGCAAAAACAACAATTTATCTCTGGGTACCTCAGGGTACCTCCGGGTTTTATAATTTTGGTAAGAAATTAGTACTCACAATTTTTAGTCATCACTATTTTGTGATTACTAAAAATTACTTGCGTATGTAATTTCGGCCATAGAAAAACCAAAATTTAGATATCTAGAAGGGACAGAAATACATTTATGAAGTTTTCAGCCACTCTCATTTATGCCCTAATCCGTCTCGTACGTGTGACGGGGTTTAAAGCCTAGCGTACATGTACATTGACATTGCAACTGGAAGCAACCCAACTGATCAGTTGCTGTCGACAACAAGGGATCAGTTGCGCAACTACATGTAGCAGCAACTGGGAGCATCCAGCCATGTCTACATTTCCAGAGCGCGCACATCGACACGGCAACTCGGTAAAGCCTAGAGTACATTGACCTAGCAACTGGAAGCAACTGTTGCTTGCAGTTGCTGTTGATGTGCGCTCACGTTATCAGATGCACGCGAGCAACTGACAGCAACTAGTTGCAAGTACGCGTACATAGACGCAACTGACCGCAACTGGGTACAACTAGTTTGCCAGAAAGTAGAACATGAGCAACTGGGATTTTTCCAGTTGCCAGTAGTTGCAAGTGCGCATACATCAACCTTTTTAAGCAACTGATCAGTTGCTCCCAGTTGCCGCGAGTTGCTTTCAGTTGCAAGGTCGATGTACGCTAGGCTTTAAAGGAGCGTGACCAGATCTTTCCAAAAATGGATTTAGTTCTAACCAAACAATCATATAAAATACCTCCACGGGAAGAAAACAGGAAATTCGCAATCCCAGAAGCGAAAATGTTGGTGTAATCATTGCACTGCTTTATGTGAACCATATTTGGTGCACAGCAGTAGTAAGAAAATGCGTACAATTCCAGTACTGCTGTAATGCATAGTTCCGAGATTGCCCCAATTAACCCCGCCCCTTGGATATCATTGCTATGCCTCACACGCTATCGTCAAAATGGCTACAAACACTGCACAAACCAATGGAACTTTCATTGGAGAAAACTCAAAGGTATTCATGTTTCAGGGTCAACAGTTACCGTAGCACACACTGAGTACTAAAAGGCCAGTGATACAGAGATGTCATATATTCATAACAATTCGCTTTCTTACCTTTGAACAGCGAATCGCCCGGCTTGAAACAAAATTTTTTATCTGAAACACCGCATAGAATGTACATACAATGTGTATGGGCAGAAAATCGCGTGATGTCGTTTGTGAGGCAATGCACTTTGACCTATGTGGGTGCTGTCTGCTAGCTCTGTTGTGATTGGTCGACGAGTTCGGCTTGATTGACAGGTCGGAACTATGCATAGCGTATTACATACGTACACCAGTGGCACGACCTTTGAAACAGTGTCACGAACTTCTGACACAGCGCTCAGGATCAATGATCAGATGTAACCGCTTCTTTCCGGATCACTGCGCTTAAGGTCACCGCATTCTTATCAAGGGATCAATCTTAATCCCGTGCCTGGGACCAGTGTAAACACGGTGCAAGTCCACTGCTTAGAGTTGGTCTCGATAGGATTTCCTGAACGTGTTACGGTCGTGATCACTAAAACACGTCACTTTGTTTATACACGAGCATGACTCAGAGAAATTGCTTTCAGTTGAAGGAACTTGCATAGATGTACCATGGAGCTATAAAAAGCTCCATGGATGTACTCAACTGTTATGTGATGTTGATGTTGCTAAATGGAGTTGGGCTTGGGTATGGGACAAGTCATTTGTGTAATGACTGAAGCCAAGTATTTTGGGGTTATATTAAAATCAGGTTTTAGCTTTTAGCCCCACTTCGACCAACGTGTCTGTGTCCCTGGGCAAGGCACTTAATCCCAGTTGCCTCGTCAACCCAAGCGATATTTGGGAAGCTGTTGGGGGAATGCCACAATCTAACTGCTGATAGGGTTGAGCGCCTGGCCAGCAGCCACCTAGTTAAAGCGAAATGGTTCTGGTGATTCACTGATGGCAGCGATAATAATAATGGCAACAGCGCCAGGAGCACCCCGCAGGGTGGACATGTGCGCTATATAAGAATCCTCCATTACCATTACCAATATTTTTACTACACAAAATATTTCAGAAAGTACTCCTTTTAAAGGCCCATTGTATCATTTGCAATAACCCAATTTTGTTTTTCATGAGTTGACAAGACAAAACCCTACTCAACGTGTTGATAGCAATGGTAACAAACACCACATGAATTTATTTCCGTCCAAAACGGTATGTCATGCTGGAAATTGACAACCGAAGGTAGTTTTCTACAAAAGTCCTGTGCACGGGACTTTTTTTACCATTCACTTGTACACAAAATCCATATAGATTTTTAAGGTTTTCTGAAGCATTGATGCATCTGTAAGTAGCTAAAATTTATTTGACTAGTTTACCAACATTCTTCCTTAGATATGTACACTCTTATTCCACGAATCTGTAAAAAGTTTTATCTTGCAAATATGATCTTATAAGGCATTTAAGACTAACTACTATGCAACAACTACTTCATCAGATGCAACATCCACTTAAATCAGACATTAAACAAAATTAATGCTAATAAGATAATGTGTGGACATCTCAAGCTGTTTTCAATGTTTTCACCAAAAAAATCAACATTTTTATCTAGTAAACATTAAATCTAATGCAACGCTGTGTTAGACTGGTTCCCGCTCCACATATTCCACATACAACGAATGAACATGAGGTCGATAAACGATAACGTCCAGATGTGCATTCGGGTAACTCCAGAAATTTTCGGAAACTGAAGGAATAACTCCCGTTTTGATCTACTGGCGGCTACCGGACGGGACCTAAAGATCATCTCAGAATAGTCGGAATCTTTTGGTCTGGAAACCAGACTAAAGCTATGTTGCATTACTATCATCTGAAATTACCATTTTCTTATAAAGAGACATTTTGGGCGGAATCATTGCATAAATTGGACAGTTGTAACCACTTCTCTCTTTGATCCAAGTAAGATTTTTCTCGCCAAATTAAAATTAAAATTTTGGAACATATTGCAAGTCCTGTATGCGGGCTTTGACTTATTGATATTCTGTGTATGAAATTATTCTAATATTTAGTATTTCAAACAGACAAAATTGGCCTTTAAAGTATGCCATCATAAACTGTGGAAATATAGAATGCATAAGAAAGCAAAGAAAGCCAAAAACCCTTGGCGAGGTCACAGACAGGTCGCACCCAGCATGGTTCAGCACCAATCTAGCTAGACCGATAGCATGCAAACATTTAGGTATGGTTCATTGTATGCTAGGGAGCGCCACATGACGGCTTGACTGGCCAAGCTGTCTACTGTACCATACATATGGCTGGCATACCCACAAGTCATATCACATGTTAAAGACACAGTCATTATGCTGTACAATGTAGGTCATTTTCCCAGTTTGCTCTAAAGACATTATGATTGTAAAACTGTTCGAATGGCATTATCTCCAAGTGCACCCTACTAAAGGTACTGAATCCTTTAATTTGTACACAATCTTCAATAACATCAAGTTTGTGGGTGACTACCGGTAGGACCCCGTTCTCACTAGAGAAAGTGCTTCGTTCGACGATGATTCAACGATAATTTGCGAAGAGTTTTCCTGATGTGAACGCACACCTCTTTATTCGACGATGATTCGAATCGCTTCATTCGATAAAGCAAGTAGCTTCATTTGACGAAGACATCGCTTCATTTGATAAAGAAATCGCTTCATTCGATGTACATGCATGTAAGCAAATTTGTAATGAGAACGCTCCCTTCGTTCGACGAAACAATTTGGCAGGCCTAGTTGCACAAGCGCGTTGTGTGTCAAGCGCCCAGCAAGCAATGTTTTTGACACGCCACTGGAAAACCACACAGCGCATCTAGACGCGCATGTACGGACCTCCCACAGCTTCATTCGATCTTCGTTAGCAGTTGCTTATAATATGTACGGTACCGCTCTTCATTTGATCTTTGTTCAATCTTCGGTAAGTAGTGAACGCACGCTTCATTAACTAACGATGATTAACTAATATTCGTCGAACGAAGCGATTTCTCTAGTGAGAACGGGGTATAGGTTTCCCTCCCACTTCTAAAACTGAGAATTTTTTTACAATTCTCTCTCATTTTATGGTTATTTATCGGGTTAAATGAATTTCAATTCGCAGCCTGTAGGTTGAATTGCATCATGAAGCTTACAAGTGTGTTCCACCTAAACATTGAGACACATAGCCTGGGTGGCGCCATTAGCAGCCGACAGCGAGAGAAACCGGGGAATCGCCAAAAGAGTGCCATGGGATCTTTTAAGTGCATTACATAACACACTGGACCAACGGCTTTACATCCCTTCTGAAGGATGGAGCAATTGTGCTTAAATGCCTTGCTCAAGGGCAAAGGTACCACGGCCGGGTATCGAACCAGCAGCACCAGTTATAAGTCAACGACCTAAACCACTTGGACATAGTACCCCATAAATACTGCTTTCGTGAAAGACAGACCTGCAAGGATAGTGACCTTTCCACAATGCATAGTTCCGAGATTGCCCAGTTAACCCCGCCCCCTTCGATATTGTTGCTATGCCTCACACGCTATCGTCAAAATGGCGACACACAACGCACAAAGCAATGGGACTTTCAACGGAAAGCACAGATTCATTGGAGAAAACTCAAAGGTATTCATGTTTCAGGGTCGACAGTTATCTTAGAACACACTGAGTAAAGGGCCAGTAATACAGGGATGTCATATCATGAAATACGTGCTTTTTTACCTTTGAACAACGAAACGACCGGCCTTGAAACCAAAAATTCACCCAGATCAATGCATACAAACTGTATGTGCAAATAAAATCGCGTGATGTTATTGTGAGACGATGCACTTTGACCTATGTGGGCGCTGTCTGCTAGCTCTGTTGTGATTGGTCGGCGGGTTGGCTTGATTGACAGGTCGGAACTATGTATTACTGTCCGGTCATTCATACAAGTCCACGCAAGCAGTTTTTGTGAAAAGATCCAAGGACACATGTACATGTACCTTCTCAGGATGAGCACAGGGCTCGTTAAAAGTTAGCTAATTTTGGCATCTCAACTTTGTTAGGGATCATACGCATAAACAATTGCCAAAAACCTTTATAATTCAGTATAGGCTGGTCTAAAATGGTGTACAAACTGACATATAAGTTTTGCACGCAACATGCAAGTAATGTTTAAAGCTACAAATTTGAGGTATTTTTGTGTGAATCACAGTCAGCCCAGTGGAAGGAAAAGGAAGTTGTGGTATTGTCAAACAAAACTATTGGCTTCATGTTTCATTGAGGTTAATTTTTAAAGGGAACTTCAAATGAAGGTCACTCTACCAGACAATGGGATTTGTTACGTAAATTAAAACCTTTGAAAACAATTTTTTTGTTGGGAACTCCAAAAATTAGGGGTTCAAAAGTGACTTCCTCATAAAGATTTTTAAGTGTTTTTAGTTATTAAAAGTGGTTTTCCAGTAGAAAATATTAATTTTTATTTCCATAAATGTCACATAAATTTAATGTTTATGTACATTGTATGGATAAGGCCCCAAGGTTAGTGCAAACTCATTCTACAGCTAATTTTTATTAATGTATGTAACCCAGGACAACAAATTCATATTCAATATCATGGAACAAATTATGAGCCTTTATTGTCTTTTGTTTTGAATATTTGTCAGTAATCAGAGAACAAAATAGTCGAGGAAATGATGCTGCCCCCTATATAACAGGGTTGTATGACTCGGACTCGAGTCGACTCAAGTCCCGATTTTCACTGACTTGACTTGAGACTTGAACCTCAAATGACTTGACTTGACTTGAGACTCGAACCCTAAATGACTTGACTTGACATGACTTGGGGGGTGAGAAATTCAAGTGGGAAACGAGGCTTATTTTCACCCCCGCGTCGCCCCGGGCCACCCCTGAGATTTAGACTAGTGGCAAAAGGCGTTGGTGCCCTTTTGCAATTCTCCCACAGACTTTTTTCTTTTCCAATGGAAGTGCCCTTTTTAAACTTTAAAAGACTCCTCCAAAAACACTAATGGCAGTGCCCTTTCAGTGACGAATTTCCTGGCCTGCTGTAGCACAAAATAGCAGTCCTGAAAAACAACTGACTCTATGATTTTATCTGACAACATTCCAGAGTAGTATAGTGTACGGTAACTGTTTTATCTCTACGTTACACAGTAGCATATGTTTCCACAATTTTTCTGGACTTCCTTTTATCTATCATACTACTATCATTGTGAAAGTTGAGAGTTCATCTCGGAATAACAGGATATGGGGAGATAGTGACCAACAAACTGGAAATAATGGCAGGAAGGATGTATCGCAAATATTCAGACCACTGCCAATAATTTAAAGGAAAAAATTGATCTATATGTACTAGGAAGTTGGAATGAACTTCCCAAAAGGATTGCAATGATTTAATAATAATTTAATAATATGAACTTATCTGGGAAACCTGATCAGTGATCGAGGTGCTTACATTATTATTACCACAGATCATAGCGTAGACATAGTTTTTTTAACTGGAATGAAGATGAGGAAGGCCTACTGAGCTGACTTAAAGGCCCTGTAGATGATCTGTTTTTGAGCGATTCTGCGAATAAAACCATTATAAATCAAAAGAAAGACATCAACAAACTCATCCGAAGAAATTTCAGCTTTGTCAAATGTACCACGTTTAAAAAAACCCATATGCGTTTTCCTGGTCTTGGGGGGTGTTTCAAATATTCGTTCTCAGTTGATCGGGTACTATGTGGCTTGCGTCATGCACTCTGTGGCGCACATCATATACTGCGTGTGCGCGCGATCCATAAAAATGCATCGCGTTGGAACACGCATACGCAGTACACAGCGCCCATGCATTTTGGACCGCGTAGATGCGAACGAAAAATAAGTAAATTGTTTGCAAACGATCTAAATAATTTCATCTGTACGGATTATTTTCTGGTAATATTATCATTTTGAGCGGAAACCTTTCATTGGATAGTTGCTATTAATTCAATCTTTACTTTCAGAACTTTTCCCCTGTAAACTCGTTGATTACTTGTTGGGGTCATTGCAAATGATACACTAGGCCTTTAAGCCCATTTCACACGAGCGCTAAAAACACACATCTGCGATGATTAACGCCCGGTGTCTGACGCCAAGGTAGCTTGTGATTTGATCGCAGGCTTTCACACGGTACAATGCAACATGGTCGCGGTAGCTAACGTCCCTTGTTTTGCTGTATTCGCATGACGAGTTCAAAGGTTACATTTGTATAATTAGTGGTACTGCGATATTCTTTAAACGGTGGAATTATATAGGGTACCAGTGCTTCTCATAACGTACGGTAGCATACTAAATATACGCGCGTAATTATACGTGAAGTTTCATTCCGAAGAAGCATCCTTGCGCGTGCGTAGAGAAAAATGGCGGAGAAAAAGAAAGCTTTTTTGCGACATTTTTAGGCGTTTTTCGCTCATGAGACTAAGGACTATAGCCACATAACATCCTGTTTTCGTGTGAACCGCCATTTTGCACGATGATTGCATTGCAACTGCAAAAGTGTGCATGCGTAACGGGACTACAGCACACAGTATCCTCGCGAAAATTGCACACCGTACATTCACACGATCAATCCCGGTGATCATGCAAAATTTTGGAGGAGGTCTCGATCCGTGCGACGGTACACACGGGACCCGTGTAATTTGGTGACCGGGATGCACTTTCACACGACACTGTATCCCTGCGTTTTTGACATCGATGCGATTTCGTTGACAGGACCCTTGTTTTCTGCGCCCGTGTGAAATGGCCTTTTTTACACAGGCTAGGTTGGCCTTTATCATACATGTACACATTCTTAAACACACATGGAGATAATGCTGTTTGTACATGTAAGTTTGGTAACAGTTTTCCAATCACGTAATCCGTCTTTAAGACAGGTGGAACAAATAAGTGTAATTTAAAGATACAGCACATAAAACAAAATCATCATCATCCTTTCTTTTCCTGAAATACAAAATAATTTGTGCTCAGATTGTTGAAATTTCTCCATGGTCCCCGACAGTGACTTGGCTTGGGATTGCCAGAAACTGACGGGGATGACTCATAAGATGTGTCAATCCTTCCTTAAGGAACTCGGCTTGCATCCTAACTAAGGCAGCACTCAGGTTTATTAGAGGGAATCAAAATAGCTTAGCACGGTGGAGGTGAGCTATATTTGGCACCGTTGTAAACAAATTATTCCGTTTTGATGGGTACAGTTTGACATTTGCTGAAGATTTGAGGATTTTATTTCGTTTATATTTGGCACATTGATAAATTTTCACTTTAACTTTTCTTATGGAGTACTAGGCTTGGGCGATTCTACGCCGGAGTCGAGTAGAATCGATTCCACTTCGGGAATCGGAATCGCGATTTCCAGTATAAATCGATTCCCATTGATAGCTTGCCGATTCCAGAAATTACCGAGCAATTCGGAAGGCAAAAACACCAACTTCTGCAAGAATATTTAGCCTCTGATCATTTCCACATTATTAAGAAAATGTGAGTGTTATAGGCCAGCATTATCAATGGATTTTCAGTGCCGTTCGGTGCCAATAATTGGGTTAAAACTATGTTTTACCTATTGGGGCGACAGTTTTTGTGTAAAATAGCTATGTGAGGGCGACACGCTCTATTAGGGCGACAATTTGGTGTCGTCCTAATATTTTTGAGGTAAAAAACATTTTTGTAGGTCAAAAACCATTTTTATTAGATCTAGAACCATTTCTCATAGGTCTGGAACCATTTTTGGAAGCTTTGGGTAGAGAAATTTGGTGTCAATTTGAGTGATTCTTGCCGAAATTTCAGTGGTCTCTGGGGAAAGGTTTCCCGTAATGTCGCCCATTTATAGCATTCAGGGTTCTGATTAATGTTATTATTATTTTTCTTTCTTTTTCTGGTATTCATACCAAGGATTCCTCTAAAGTGCCCATTGCACTGTCACTCGCAAGCGTGAGGAAACCCATGAATAATTAGAAATGGCCAGAGACACCGGGGAATCCCCTTGCTCTTCACGAAAGAATGCTCTGGGATCTCTAAAGTGCGTTACCGTTACCTATTAAACACACTGGACCAACGGCTTTACATTCCTTCCGAAGGATGGAGCAAGTGTGATTGAGTGCCTTGCTCAAGGGCACAGGTACCGCAGCCGGGGCGAGTTTACACTTGGGGGCGAGTATACACTTGGTATACTTAATGTTTTCCTGCGAAAGATGGAATCGATTCCGACTGGAATCGCGATTCTTTTTTGTAATCGGAGTCGCCCAAGCTTATGGAGTACATGTAAATTAAAGTTGGCATTGTTCCCAAACTGTTCCCCACTAATTTTAGCATTGGGCCAAAGAAAAAAATAGCTGTGTGTTTCTGGTTACTCGTCCCAACCTAGAAAATCATGCAGAACCTCTGTACTGGGGTGTTTCAAAATAACGTGAAATAACTGTCAACCAGAATTTTTAAATTTTAAGCAACTATAAAAAACCATATCTCTACAGATTTTAAACAAATTTACACCAAATCTTCTGAAAAGTTGCAATGTTTTAAGTATTTTTCTTCATTTTTTTTCTTCATCATTTTTTTTCCAGATAATAGACATCAAAGTGACAAATCAACAAAATTAGTATTATGCATGGACATTCTGTGGTTGACGTAGAAAGGTTGACGCATGGGATAGATACAAACATTTATTTCCAAAACGAAATTTCTAGAATGAAATTTGTGGGTGCACATAAGCTTGGCAAAGCCCAACATACAAGATATTTTCCAAAAAACTGCTGAAATAACAGTTATTGCTAAACAGCCTGTTAATAAAGGGCATGAACTTGAAATTTCACTTTTTTTTAAACGTATGTTTAAGACTGGCCAAACCTACTTTTAATCCCTAAATTAATTCTCTTTTAAAGAATGAAAAATAGAATTTACCAAGCTTAACTCAAAACCTCTGCTTAAAGGCACAGGCTCGTCAGCAATGCGCGCGCGCCAATTTCGTGCCGCGAAATACGCAGCTCCATGCATTTGCTATGGAGCTGCGTATTTTGTGGCACGAAATTGGCGCGCGCGCATTGCTGCAAGCCTGTGCCTTTAACTTTTAAGTTATTCCTTTCAGATTTGAGTTGATTTGATTTCACTTTACACTATTAAAATCCAAGTTAGTTTGATTTTCTATTCACAAAAACTTGCTTGAGTACACCTTGCATTTGACAATTGAGTATGAGTACTGCAACAGTGTGGAATACGTACACCGTGAAAATTATGCACCATAAAGCTCACTACACTAATACGTGTAGAGTGAATACGGTAGTTGCCAAGTTTAGCCTGCATAAATTCCTCAGGGTCCTGTCCAGTAACATCGGAAATTATTGAGTCATTTCTGATCCCAAAATCCCTCACCCATCCATGTGACTGTCCCCGGCGTCAATAAGCATTTTGTAGTCGGGATTCAACAAGGCTGTGCCAGATTTGTTCTGTGCTGAATTTGTATCCTACAGTGCTTATTAATGGTGATTTTGAACGGATCAAGACCTGTGCCAGATTTGTCCCGTGCTGAATTACACCGTGTTTACACTCGAACCGGCAAAGATGGATACAAACCCAGCATTTTTATGAACATTTGTCGCGTTTACACTACACCTCGATCCGGTTTCAACTAGCCTTTAGAAACCGCAAAAGTCACCACTAATTGTAACTGCAGCGCATGCGTAAGCTGTTATGTGTTGCTGCACTAGTGCCTAATTGGTCAATTAAATCTACTACCCTGCAGGTACCGCCCCAAGGACACTCAAATTGCCGAATCTGTATTCGGGTAGTGTTTACACTACAAGCGACCTAGGCAATTGCAGGGTTCAACCCCACAATTGCGGGGTTCAACCCTACCCCAAAGAGGCCTTTACCCACGGCACTTTAACCCCGAGATAACCCGGGTAACAGAAAAATTTAACCCCGAGATTACCCGGGTTAAGGGTTCGTTTCCCACGGCAAATCTCGGGGTTACGAATTACCCGGGTTATCTAGCCAAAAATGCCACTTAACCCAATCTCGGGGTTAACGCACGTGCAGGGGTCAAGCACGTGCATTGGATTAGTTATTGTGCACTCGGGCAGAACGGTGCATGTTTCTATTGGTGCTTAACGGATAAATTCCCCGTCATTTTCCAATTGCTGGGGAAAATCCTCCCCGCCATTTACCGGAAAATAGCGGATAAGACCTGTTTCTACTGAGCACATTTTCCGTCTTTTCTGGCATTATCCGGTAAATGGTTCTCAATAGAAACATGCCTTCAGTTAGTGAAGTGCGCCCTCTGTTAACTCTTTCAGTGCCAGCGTTTTTTCAAAATGTACCCCTAAAGTGCCAGACTTCCAACGTTTTTGGTAATTTGGTCTTTGTTATGTCCTCTGCACAAATCAGCCTTAGTAGTATTGTTTTTTTGGAGTGGTAGATACTGAAACACTTTCCTTTGCAGAGGGCGATTTGACACTTTTTGCAAAAAAAACGCATATCCCGTCTGACTCTATGGGCCGCCATCTTTGCAAATGTCGCAAATCCGACTCGGAGACATTGCGTACTACGGGCAATCCCCAGGTTGTAGGGGAATGAAATTGCACCGTAAGGTAGATGAATACGCCCTCTAGCGATATGTAGAGCTCGTATAGTTACGGTGTCTGGCGTTTTTGAGAAAAAAAATGTTGAAATCCTGATCGTATATTTACGATATTGGCACTTTTGGGGTACATGCGGTAGATCGTAAATTTACGTTTTTGGCACTGAAAGAGTTAACTTGATTTAACAATTGCATCTAAACGTCAGAATCATCTTGGGTACACATGTGCACAAGGCAGTAGGTGTGCAGTGTCAGTGTGCATTCATTCATTTTTCAAAAATAAACAGTTGTCATCAAAAGAATTTTTAATCATTATTAATAATCCTTGGGGCTTATGGGAACAGATGGGTGATTTTGTGACCTTCGTGTATAGCAGTAAAGGTCAGCATTGGTATCACATATATAAGCCGTGTCCGCATTAGAGTTGTTTTCATCGAGACGATGGTAAAATGAAAAATGGCTGAATTTTACTGCTGTCTGCATTTGGACTTTTTGAGACGGGAAAATTTTACTGAGACCGTGGGAGAGCATACGCAGTCTCCCTTCGCAGTTTGACCTCCACGGCCTGGACGTATGCTTCCAGAGTGCTTTGACCAACTCGCTGTGTTTGCACTGGACTTACGGTATCGTCTCGGGAAAAGTTCCCTGGTCAATTTTCCTGGGCAGCAGTTGGCCAGGAAAAGTAACTGCTGGACTCAGGAAAAGTTACTGAGAGGAAAACGTCCTAGGCTGTCTGCATTGGGCTTAAAATGGGAAAAGTATACCCATCGTCTCGGTAATTTTTTCCAAAAAAGTCCAATGCGGACAGGCCTATAGTGTGAAAAAAAGTGCACATTCCTTCTCAGCATATTAGAAAAACAGGGGAAAAAGGTTCATGCACGTTGCTATACAAAAATTTAAAAAACACTCCAAACGAATTTGTTTCCAAATTCTATAAACATAACGGTTTTAAAAGTTGCACCGCAGAGCAGTTTAATCTCACTGCTAAAACAGGAGGGTTTAGAACGTTTGCAGATTTTAGTATCATGCATGCAACTTTTCAGCTGATCAGCTGATTATTTCTTTTTTGTTTCCTCATTTGTTCCATTAAAAAATTAAAAACACTGTATAAAGTTGGAGATTTTTTTGCATTTTCCTCTTTTTTTGCAATGACACAGTTGCATGCCTGTAGTATGTAAACGGTTTTAGAAATTTATATTTTATGTGTGAATGGTTTATTGGTTTTAGCTCCTGCTAAAAAAACAACTTTTTACGGGAGTGAAAAAGTGAAAATTGATATTCAAGTGAATGGATTCTGTGAGCCAGCTAATGCTAAAGGATTTGTTGGATATTTGTCTGCATGATAAATACGACTGCGGGCCCCCTGCCAATTTGCCAAGTCAAGTCATGTCTGGTTCATTATGCAGTCTACATGGTCTACAGTCAGAGCTGTACATTCAGTTTGCATTCTGTGCATTGGCGAATGTTTGAATTCTTCTAAACTTTTACTGTTTCAAAAATAGCTTCTAATTTTATGTTTGTCAGTAAAGTGTATATATGTGTGTTCAGTGAAATGATAAACTTCAGTGTTCAGTGATGATATACTTAAGGGGCCCGTCACACGTAATCCCCGTCTAGTGTGTCCCTCTGCTACGGTCAACCACGGTTTTAGCTCCAAACCGGGATGAATTTCTGAACTCATAATCCTACCGAGGAATGCTGGGAAGTCTAAGGGCAAGTCCAATGCCCCTAAGAAGCAACAGCAGTGTCGCACAAGGCAGCACTAGGGCCCCCTACGGGGTACATGTACTACGGCGATCACTGTGTTTACACTCGAACCGGCAAAGGTGGATACAGACCCAGCATTTTGATTGCGACCACAAAACTGCATGAACATTTGCCGCGTTTACACTACACCTCGATCTGGCTTCAACTGGCCTTCAGAAACCGCAAAAGTCACCACTAATTGTAACTGCAGCACATGCATGAGCTGTTAGGTGTTGCGGCACTATATAGTGCCAGATTGGTCAATTAAATCATGATTTAATCTACTACATGGTGTGTACCGCCCCCAAGGACACTCAAATTGACGAATCTGTATTCGGGTTGCGTTTACACTAGAAGCGACCTTGACCATTAGGGGTATGTTCAACCCCGCAATTGCGGGGTTCAACCCTGCAATTGCGGGGTTCAATTGATAAAGGCGGGATCAGACCCGGGTCTGATCCGCCTTTTTCAATTCACCTTTTGCGTTTACACTTAGTGCCTACCCGGCTTCAACTCCCCTTTTTGGAAATTGTGGAGTTTGATTCGGCAGAGGCGAATCGAGTGTAAACCGGCCTAAAATGGCAGTGACCAAATTATCACGCCCTCTAGTAACTCTGTGTGGTTGATGATCAAACATTACAAGGAAATTCTGTATCAATTCAAGGTGTGTACATTGTCTGCCTGCTTTACCAGGGATTTGCAAACATGAATGACCTCTCAAGCAATATGTAGCCTTGAGAAGGGGGCCATTAGTAGTGCTAGATCATTCAGTTCATGGTCTCTTGTCCATATGTTGAATGGGCAGTTTACTGGTCAGTGATTGTCCACAGGGATGACAGGGTACATTGTGTGTGTTTTGTGGTGAGGGGGTGGGGGTTGTGCTACATGTACATGTTGGCCATAGGCTTATCCTATTTCAATCCACACACAAGCAACACATGTGCACCTGTTGCCTGGACTTGTCACTCCATGGAATTTGTTTTTTTAATTTTTATTTGAACAAATACCAAATACACTGTGATATACTTAAGGCTTTGAGGGGTAGTCCTGACCATTTATTACAAGTTCTACCTTTTGGGGTTTAAATAATTACCTGGGTGGGAAACTCATTTTGCAGTTTCTTGTGTGGAGGACTAGCACAAGTCTATTCCAGATGAGGAATGCAGCTGTTATGTAACAAATTTAAGATCCTGTGTGACCTTTGTGTCACCTTTGTGTCACCTTTTACAATGTATGTGGAAATCACATTTTTTAGCTGCCCATTTTTCCCATGGGTGTTGAGATGTTGATACCATATCATTTGTCATATTTTTCTCATTATATTACCATTCTAAATTTGCACACTCAATCTGTATATTTTCAGGAATATCTTTTAAAAAAACACCAATGTTTTGTAAACTAATTTATCCGGTTACAAGCAGTGCAGTAATAACACCAACCTTTTTGCTTCCACATCCAAATTGGAGATTGCAAAATTCACGTTTTCTTCCCATAGAGAGTATTTTGGGGACATATTTTAATGATTGTTAGGTAAGAGCAAAATCCATTGAGCAAGATCCTTTCATTTCTTACATATGGACCATCTTGGACAGAAATAAATTAATGTGGTGTTTGTTACCGGGTACCATTGCTACTGTACAACTTTGAGTAATTTCTTTCTTGTCGACTCGTGAAGTAAAATTTGGGGTCATCGGCAAATAATTGGCTTTTAAGCCTAGCGTACATCGACATTGCAACTGGAAGCACATCGACAGAAACTGGTTAGTTGCGCAACTAGCGGCAACTGGGAGCATCCAGCTATGTCTACATTTCCAGAGCGCGCACATCAACACGGCAACTTGGTAAAGCGCAGAGTGCATTGCCCTTGCAACTGGAAGCAACTGTTGCTTGCAGTTGCTGCGCACCTGATCAGATGCACGCAAGCAACTGGCAGCAACTAGTTGCAAGTAAGCGTACATCGACGCAACTGACCGCAACTGGGTACAACTTTTTGCCAGAAAGTGGACATGAGCAACTCGCGGCAACTGGGATTTTTCCAGTTGCCGCGAGTTGCTTCCAGTTGCCGAAAACACCAGTTGCCACTAGTTGCTTCCAGTTGCAGTGTCGATGTACGCTGGGCTTTAGTTAAAACAAAACTGATGGGAAAAAAGTTTTCCTGAGTGGAAGTGGTTTAGAAGTAGTTCCTTCCTGTATGTGACTGCTGTTACTATGAGATTGGTTCTAATTACATGTACATGTAGACCTTGACCCCTCAAAAACAGAGGAATACACTTTTATTGGTACATTGTGCACATTGTAATTGTGATTCCTAAACAAGTGGATAACAAATACACATTATGTGTCAGGTATGTACATGTATATTGCTTCTTAACTCTTTCAGTGCTAACGTTTTTTTAACATTTAACTCTAAAGTGCCGGACTTTTCACGTTTTTGGTAATTCTTTGAAATTCTGTAAACAAATTAATAAATAAGTTGTAATCACCAAACTTGTTGTATATTGTTCTTTTATAGATTCTGGAATCGATGGTATTGTTTTGTTGAGTGATAATATACCAATGTTTTTCACTATCCGAATCCGAAAAATACTCAAAAACTTCCTCCGCGGAGAAGCCAGTGCATTTTACTATGAGCTCCGATGTCGTACTACCTCGATGATATTGCATATTATGATAGATCAATGCCCCCTTTAGTGATATTTTTACGTCTTACATGTACGGCGGTTGGCGTTTTTTAAGAAAAAAATTGTTAAAAACGAGATCGTACTATTTGTACGACATTGGCACTTTTAGAGTACGTACGATAGATCGTACTTGTACGGCCTTGGCACTGAAAGAGTTATGGTAAAGTTTGTATTGGTAGTACTATTGAATTAATCCATTACTATTGAATTAAGTCCATACACAAAATTTCCGTCTGATTGCAATTTTTTTTAAAAGGTTTTGTGAAGTTAAAATTAACAACCAGCTAAAAAGGATCAAACTGCTGCATTCAAAGAGGCAAACTCAAATTTGTTTTTAAGTTTTACCAAAATTAATTCAATATAGTTTTAAAAAACCAAAAAAAAACTGAAGGTTGCAACTAATCTATAAACTATATCTGGGGAGGGAGAAACCTCCACAGTGTCCATGGATGCCAGGCAACCAATCAGCATCTGCCACATGTCACATGACAGCTGCTTATTGGTTAGTTATTCTATTTGCATAACCCCAACTGTGTTGACATCCTCAGCAGTTACATAACATGGACACATTATCAAGGGATATAATCTATGTAAATTGTTTGCATTTTGCTAAAAGTGTTAATCAGCCCATGGTTTTATGTGATAAGGGAAGGAAGTTTGTGAGTGGGTAAACAGTTGAGGAAAGAAGAAAAGATTGATAAACAGTTGTGTATTTAGGATAAACCTGTGGAGGGTGTATGTACATGTATATTCGGCTCCACTGATCTTTGTCACTCTATATCTCCCCCAAAAAAAGTCATCAAGCCAATATCGGAAACTTGCATTTTCAAGTTGGACCAATAAAGCTACATATAAATACTGTACACATCCGCTAATAATTCTTCCGAATGTTACAAGATATATATCCCAAAAAGTTTTAATTTAGTGAGGGAATATGATTTTTAGCAGTGGGAAAATTTCAAGTTTTTTTTCGAAAACAATTTCGATGTTTATGACATGCTCCGGACCATAGACTTACATATCTGCCAACTAGTCCGATTTTATCAAATATGTTCCGATTTTTAAGTGTTAAAAGTGTTGAAAATCGGAACAGTTGGTAAACAGTCGACTTGACCCGACTCCCCGCGCACGCCGCATGTGTAAAAGGGGTGCAGTACTAGGTCAACTTGACCGTTGTACCAACTCGACCTTTGCAAGTTTCACAACAGTCCGATTATGTTTACTGTATGGACTTAGTGTATCGAGTCTCAACTGGCCAATGTGTATGGTATTTTTCCGTCAATATAAGAGTAAAAGCAGGCCATCTTTACATGTATTTTAAAATATTTGCAAAAATAAATTTGTTGGGGTGGAAAAATCAGAATTGACTTATTTGCAAAAATGGAACGGAAAAACATTATTCTTTCAATTAAAAATATTAAAATTCACAAGGTGACTTGAAACTATTTTCAAAAGATACATGTAGCATTTGATGAGGTGTTCATACGATCGTAACTTTTTACCAAAGGTCATATTCACATGGCTTTATTATATGGAGCATGAAATATGCTAGAAAAAAATTGTAAAAATCCCAAAATTTAACACGGGATAAGTTTTCAGACTGATTTTGCGTGATCACACTTAACAAGATATCACAAAAAGATAACATTCTCGCATGATTTGGATCGTTCGATGTAGTGTGCACTCCAGGCGACTCAAATTACGTAATTTGTTCAGTAATATTAAATAATAGTATTGTTACAAAACCAACAGCAGTATTCTGTCGGTCGCACATCCTAGCACTTTTGTGACCGGTGTCATATGCCTAACGGAAACAAATTTGTGGGTTGTTCTAAAACCCCCTCGACCCCCACGACCCCCACGACCCACGACCCCCTCGACCCCCACGACCCCCTCGACTTGCCTTCACGTGCGACTTTTTCACGTGCCCCAACCTGTGTTCACAGGCCGATTACGAATGCGGGCCATAGCCATGCGCCAGCGCCAGCCCGGCCTAGTTCGAATGAGCCGCGTCGCCGTGTGCGAACGCGACGTCATAGTGTTGCTTCCAATACGTTCTTAAAAATTAACTAAATTTCCTACCTTCTAAAACCCGATCTTACACTAGTTAAGCTCATTATCTCCCCTATCGAAATATAGCATTATTTTTTGTCGGGGCTTGATCGCGACAC
Source organism: Henricia sp. BOLD:AAB3569 (assembly GCA_037783545.1). Lineage (NCBI taxonomy): Eukaryota > Metazoa > Echinodermata > Asteroidea > Spinulosida > Echinasteridae > Henricia > Henricia sp. BOLD:AAB3569. Next base: position 1,693,573 of record JBBELK010000070.1, on the reverse strand, counting down.
AAGCCGTGCAAAGAAAATTCAGGATTTGACCTCATTAACGCGTGCGCTGCGGACTGACTGATAAGCTGTACCGCTTTCGGGGCCATCCATAAACTACGTACGCACGGAGGGGGAGAGGGAGAGGGAGGGTTGGAGCCAATGCCTACACCCAACGTTAAAGTATGTGGGTGACGTCACGAAATTTGCGTACGGGGGAGCGTAGTCTAAAAAGTCGGCATTCCGTGCTTACGTACTTTATGGATGGCCCCTTCATTAAAAACGTATTGGAAGCAATGAAACGGCGACGCGGCTCATTCGAACTAGGCCGCGCTGGCCCGCATTCGTAATCGGGCTGTGAACACAGGTTCGGGCACGTGAAAAAATCGCACGTGAAGGCAAGTCGAGGGGGTCGTGGGGTCGAGGGGGTCGTGGGTCGTGGGTCGTGGGGGTCGTGGGGGTCGAGGGGGTTTTAGAACAACCCCAAATTTGTTCATGCTTAGATACGTGTACGTGTTGCGTAGACAACGGCGTTGTTCCTTCGCTTGTCACCATGGGCACACCGGTATTTTCACTCCAGTTCTGTTTCAAACAGTCTATCAACATTTAAAAGTCATGCCAGCCTTTTTGTTGTTGTGCAACATTTGCAAAAATATGCATCAACATTAAATTATCAGTGTTGAATTATTTTTCGCTTTGGTGTGCCATAGTTTGGACACAGTAATGGCGGATAGCAACCGTTGTCATGCCAAGTGAAACCATGGAGGTAGGTGAAACCCAAGAATAAAGCTCAAATTATTTTGGTCCCTTGAAAGAGCGCTGTAATGAGAGTTTACTGTCATTTTAGTTAAACGGTTCCATAGATATCTGGGACTAATAAACTAAATAAAATTGGAGTGTTGGCAATTTGAATCAGTTGTTTATTGTAAGTATGCAAAACAGACCGCATATTTCATTACCTACAGAGGTTTATCAAATCCCATGCTAAAACAACCTAGGAGGTCTATATTGTAATTCTTGGGGACCATTGTGGTTTTGAATTTGCTGAGAGAAAACAAAAATTGCAAAAACCCAAGCAGTGCAGTGACAAGCACAATAAAACCACAGAATAAACCATATTGTAAGCTACATGTACAGCATTTTAAATACATTCCAGTCTAGTCTAGTCTAGTCACACAAGGCCAGTCTATGCAAGGTTGCAAGCAATGGACCTATCAGAGTCCACCTTTATAATTAATTGACCTATTACATAACAGCCATGCCTGGTTGCCAAGGCATGCATTTTGCAACCAGCTAGTTGACCAATCAGAAGCCAGGGTTTTCTTGTATCTAGGCGGATCCTTGGGCAGTAAGGGCCTGAGTTTGGGGCAGTGTGGTCAGTTGCTGTTCTGCTTCTAGCCAGGCTGGGTGTGCCATTTTTTGCTGGAGTGAGATAGGGTAGCTTGTGATGTGAAATTTTGTTTTATGCTCCGAGCATATTGTGAAACTAGATTGTCAACAATTCCTGCATGTCCTTTCTGTTCAAAATGATGCGATTTGTGAGTACTGTCATCTTTTGTTTTTTATTTTTGCTTGTTCGTATTTATTGAAAATGCGTTACAAACTCATTTTTTAAAGCATGTTTGTGAATTGTTTTTTGCTATTTTGTATATATGTTTGCTTTCCTTGCAGATCTGTAAAAAGAAGTAGTTTCAAAACATTTTTTATTTTTTTATTTAACAGATAGGAATTAAGTTGACCATTGCAATTTTTGACTCGAGCCTCAATACGTTAAGGATTTGATGGAGAAATCAAAATTTAAAAAAAGTTGAGGATTTCTTGAATAAAAAACACTTTTCATTCAGTTTCGTACCTTTTGTGCACAAGGTGTAAAGTAATGGTCAACTTCTCAATTCTTTCCTAGTACTTAGTAGCTCAAATTTCTCTCCCAGTAAACAAAAGGTGTAAGGGTACCATACACTTTTACCACAAATTCTTCCATTTGGTGAATAAACCTGATTTTAGCAGTGAGGAAAGTTCAAGTTTTTCTTTTAAAATACTTATTTTTATGTTAAGGGTTTCCACTGGTGAATGTGTATGGTATTTTTTCCCACATCTTGTTAAATTTTGGGCTGAATTTGACCCCAAATTATTTCTTGGAAAGAATTTAGTACTTGGATGTCACTATTTTTCCTTAAAATTGCCCATTGAGCATCAATAAGCAGTGTTTGCCTTTAACTTTTTTCCCAATGGGCCAACAGGGCCAGTTGGGTTAAGTCTTTACTGGCCCATCAGCATTTCAAGTGGCCTGGTTCAAATTTCTTTAAAATATTTGTTTGTTTATTAACTCACAGCCAGTTGTTTGAATTAACCACATGTGAGCGAATAAACAAGGAAAATTTGGTAGATTTTCCCTTCAATTTTCTCTAAACTTGAAGGAGGCACTGTATGATAATACCCTACCTAATGCATTTTAAAAAAAGACAATGTGAGTTTATACGGCATGGGTCTGTTTTATTTTAACTGGCCAGCTGGACCATTTGGGAAGGCTTTCTAACTGGCCCGAGACAATTTCAACTCATTTGGTCAACGGACCAGTGCTAATTCGAACACTGATAAGTGCAAATCAGGAAAGAACCGAAATTTTAAGGTGGAAAAACTTGGAATTCTTCCGAGTTGTCTCATAGGTTTAGTGCAGGAGGGCTTATGTGAAGTCCGACTTGTAAATTCTTTCCGTATTAGGTTAAACATTTGATGGAAAAACCCAAATTTGAGTAAGACAAATTTAAGATTTTGTGAGAAAACAAATGTTCAGCCAGTCCCATATGTTTTGCACACAAAGTCTGAAGCCATATTATATCGACTCCAATTCTTTCCGGTGATGTGGTCAAGGACTAGTTTTAAAGCCTTCAGACCTTGTGAACAATGAGACTAGTTGTCCAGAGTTTTAATGCAGGTGGCCAAAGTGAAGAGCCAATCAGATTCTTCCACATATCTACAGATGTGCAGTGAAGCATGAGGTGCCATGACCCTTGCTTAATTGTGTGCAGTCAACTGTAGAATTCTCATTGCCCTTGGTCAATGAGTAATCCCCTGTAGTCGCCCTTGTCATTTTTGATCCGCTTGTTACTGCTATAATCAATTTTTAGGAAGAATCTAGTAGTTGACCATTAATTGCTTTAGACCAAAGTATTTTTAAAAAACAAAGCTTATGGCTGAATTTTTTTTAAAAGAAAACCTATTTTTTCCCTTTTTTTTTTTTACTGATACTTAACCGGTAAGTCATAAGAAGGAAAATAGGGTATTTTTTTTCGTATACATTGAACAAAGATTTTAAGGAAATTACCTCCTGGAATCGACAGATCATCAAATTCTAAGATATACTTCCCACTTGCACTTTTGTGATAAATAAATGACAAAATTACTGCATAAGGTAATGCACAAAATGACGCGGCGAGCGGTCTGTGAGTAAGCGCAACAGAGGGCGCTGCGCCCGCGCGTGAATGGTTATCTTGTGCACTAACTGATGGCAATTTTTGAAGGAGAAAATGTGATTTTTCTACAAAAAAAGCAACATTTGCGACAAAAGTGCAAGTGGGAAGTATATCTTAAAATTACATTATGTGTCGATTCCAGGAGGTAATTTCCTTAATCTTTGTTCAATGTATATGAAAAAATACCGAAAGTAGTAATGTTGAATTTCTCAGTTCTAAACTTTTTTTGAAGAAAAATATAAAGAGTTTATTTTGATACAAATTTATGTGGACAAATGTCCATATGATGATAGTGTGGGAACTTGGCTCCACCGGGATTCAAAGTTTATTTATATTAGTTTATTTTGAGATAAATGAGGTCTGAATACTAATCTTTTAAAGTATTCATTTACTATGGATATGGTTTAACCCTTTGCATACCGCATTGTTTATTGCCACATGTTTATTGTGTACCACAGGTATGGGCAAACTGTGAAAACCTATCAGGTCAGTGGTCGAGTAAACTCGACATTGGTAAGCAAGCACAATGTGTTGTGTGGTCGAGTAAACTCGACATTGGTTACAAGCAAAGGGTTAAACATAACGGCGATAATTTTGGCGAATAAATTGCTACATTTATGCTATCTGTTCTTGATATTATAATTGAGTGAAAAAGGTCACATGATTAGTATTCTGGAATCTGATTGACTGACGCTTTGTATAGAAAATTCGGTATGAATTCCATTCACTGGTCGCCACTGAGATGCCATGTGCAGAGTCTATGGAACATGGCAGAGAAAGATGAAGTATTTTGAAGGAAACTGTTAAATGTTGTCGTTCCTAAGTTCACCTTTCTTTATAATAATGTTTATAATAATTTATAATAATAATTAAACTTTAAACAACGCTGAATGCCGCAATAGGGCGACATTTCGGGAAGACTCTCACCGGAGACCACCGAAATTTCGGCAAGAGTCACTCAAAATGACACCTTATTTTTTTACCCAAAGCTTCCAAAAATGATTGCAGACCGAAGAGAAACAGCTCCAGTCCTGATAAGAATGGTTCTCGACCTAAACAAAAATGTTTTTGACCTAAAAAAATGAATTTTAAACTCAAAAATATTAGGGCGACACCAAAATGTCACCATATTGAGCAGGTCGCCCTAATATACCTTTTTTACACACGATTTGTCGCCCTATTCTAGCATTGATAGTAATTATAGCGCATATTCCATATGAATGTTCATATGCGCTTTACAGGGAAAAATAAAATTAAAAAATTTACCCACCACACATTACACAACTTAAACAAAAATGCAGCATTTTACACAACTATATACTTTCAGTTAAAAGCTTGTTTAAAAAGGTACGTTTTTACTTTCTGTTTGAATAAATTAAAAACATAAATTTTCCGAAATTCACTTGGTAGCTTGTTCCACAGTTTGGGGGCGGCAGTTCATTGAAATGAACAATCTCCAAGTGTAGCCTTACATCGGATACTGGCTGGGATCAATAACATCTATTACCCGAGCGAAGACTATAGCGTACCTTGATTGATGTGCATCTGATAATAAATTGCTTAAATATTCTGGGCTATTTGGTTGTGCACATTTTGTTTTTGGTTTGTTTTGTTTTTGTTTAAAGCATGACGAAACTAAAATTGACAAAACATTATAATTACATGTACCATGTTTTGGCCATAATTAAAGGGATACGTATGTATTTGTTAATTAATATTAATTAAAAATAAAAATTATAATTTCACCAAACTTAATTCTGCAGGTACCAATTTCGCTCAGCTACCTCCACTGAAAATTTCATTAAAATCCGTCCATTAAGAGTTCTGGTACTTCAAGTTTTTCATCATTTTGGTTAAGCAGTGATGCAAAAAGTGATGGGATCGGGAACCAGTCTGTTGCTACACCTGACCTTTGACATGCATTGTGTGCAGAAAACCCCAAAAAAGTATATTGCAATGATCAACTTTTATCTTGTCAAAAGTTGACTTTTAAAAAACTAAAACTTTGCATGTAGCAACTCGATTTAATTTGTTTTTGGACGTTTGCCGTATTCACATTCCAGGTCCATCAGCACCCGTCAAGAAGCCAGCCATCGCTCCAAAACCTTCATCTCTCAAGAGTCCACCTCTACCACACAAACACAGCCATGGCTCGCCCAAAATCCCGGTCCCGATGCCAAAACCACGCAAACTCCAAGCTTCGCAGAGCTCGCCAGTCCTCTCACCGAGACTATCAGGCCATTCAAGTAAGACTAAAACATTCCAAAGCCCGGTGTCCAGGGCTAACAGCGAAGACCCAAATGTCTTTGACTTTAGAGACAGTGCAGAGTCGACTCGATCCGAGTTGAGCTTTAGCGGTAGTGTGCAGGATTTTGAGGATGAGAAAACCGAGGCTTTTATAACCAGCGACCTTTCTGAGATTCAAGCCAGTCCGACTGCTAAAAGGTGGACACCGAGCCCGAAGCGCCTTGCACCTAAACCCTTGCCAAGGAGGGCGCCCCCTAGCCCGGTGCCGCCGCCTCGACGGGCCAAAAGCGTCGTCGATCCGCCGTTCCTTGATCGGGGCCTAAAGCCTAAACTCAACCATTCCACTGAAAATCTTTCCGTTTGTCCGGTAGAAGAGGAAGTCGAAAATGACCCCAACATATCTAACCATTCCACAGATACTTGCCCCCTTAAAACTCCAGAACCTTTCGATACTTGTCCCGTTGACTACGCAGACGCCTTAACCCCTCCCTCTATACCACCTCATAAAAACACCAGCCCTTCACGAAACACGGACACACAATTATCCAAACCTGCGAGACCGCCGCCTCCCTCTAAATCAGCATCTCCGGCCCCTCCTGTAAGGCCAAAACCTTCTCGAAAGCTCCAAACTGAAAATTCAGAAAATCTTTCCAGACGCCCAAGTATTGAATCCGACGACCCTTCGCCTGCGATTCCACCGCGGAATCGTCGAAGTATTGTCTCGGAAAAGTTTCAGACCAAGAACAGTATTACTCGCGATTCGCCACCTCTTCCGAAGCACGAAAACTTCCAGGGACATGAGAACACGACCGATCAAGAGTTGCAATCACCTTTTGTAAATAACAATGAAGAAATGAAGATTCCACCTCGGAAGAGATGGTCCCAACATTCTAACAGCAACCTAACGGCTTTGCCCTACCACAGAGTGCAATCTTCAATAAACCCGGACGATCCCACATCCCCAATTCGTCCTAAATCCCCAGTTGGGCAGAAATCTCCCGAGGTTGTCTTCTATTCTTCAGGCATCGTAGGTTACCGATCCGTTGCCCCTCCACGCCCTGCCCAAGGGCCCCCAAAACGCTCTGCTCCTGTGCCTCCCCCACCCTACAACTCTTCCGCTAAGCAACCCAAACCTGTTCCAGACGGTCTCGAGAAGCGAACTCCGCCACCAAGACCGCCTCCAATGCGCAGTGCCTTGCCACCCAAACCAATAACTCTTGTTGAAAGCGTCTCGCAAGAGCAAGCAACCTCCAACATCGAAGACAGTCTCAACTTAAACGAAAACCAGTCAACGATGGACAGAAATGACGTAGAACGAAAAAGCGTCGTTAGTGACGACGACGAATACATCCTCCCAGATGGCGAGTACGTGCTCCCTGACGGCCCGTTCTACGAGAACAACGAAGTTGGTCTTGTCGTAGATCCTTCCAAATCGCCGCCTCCGTCACCATCTGCCGATTCATCTCCCACCAAACGACCAATCCCGGGCAGGCAGAAGCGCGCTCCTCCACCAAAGCCCAGGCGAAGTCCAAGCATTGGTTCAGACATTTCAAACGATGGCTACGAAGACATGTCTAGAGGTTCTCTCGCATCGGTGGCTCTGAGTTCCATCAGCGCTGAAGTCTACTCCGTGCCGAGGTGAGATTTCATTAACATTTTATTTTCACATCTGGTTAATCCCAAAAATGGGTGGTTTTAGGTAAATTAACCATTAACCTGATTCTGGACGTGTAAAAGTAACTCTGAAATAAAGCCCTTTTCACACGATCCCAAAAAAAACGCAAGGCTTTCTCCCATTCCTGTAATTGGCGGTCCCTACGCTGTTGGATGTGATAAATAAATAAATAAATATCTTCTCATGCTTGAGAAAAATCTTACAGAAGTGCCATCGTGTGAAAGGACACCAATGAGAGTGACGAGCATACTTAAAAAATATTCTCAATCCTGGAGATATTTTGGGGAGGTCCAGACCTACGACACAATCTTCCGCTAGCAGATCAACAACAATAACAAATCTCTCGCTAGCGGAAGATTTCTCAAGGTATCCTTGAGAACGATCGTCTGAAACGATTTGTACAACGTCCCTTGCGACAGTCGATGAAATGCGCATGCGTGGATACATTTATACACTACACATCCTTTGTGACAGCTCGGCATTTGAAACGAATGTATTCAGCAATTACAAGTACGTCCACTAGTAATTGCTCTGATCACCATTCTGATCCTTAATACTTCCAGCGATTTTGACCATGTCGTCCATTTATGATTGGATTATGGATGACTCCAACCGTGGAGGAAAGACCTCCATGCTCCAACGTAGCCCCATGTCTTATTTTTCGAATATAATTTTTAATTTGTCTCTTCGGCTGTCGCAATACACTTTCTCGAGGGTATGTTTTTGGCTGCTGGTACCAGCAGCACTTGTGCACAAAATCAATGGTCTGCCGGCGACCAGTGGGGAAAAAGCATTCTCGTCTCAAGGAAAACAAGTGATGGTTTCGCTGTATCAAGTACGCCAAATCACCCTATAGTGTAAACAATCCCTGCTCGTAAATGCTGTCTCAAACCTTGCAAGTTTGTTTTTTATATACTGTGAAAAGGTCGTTATATTCAATGACTGTTGGGAAAATGACCAATCTTCTAGCTTTCTCGGTAAAATCGGATTGTATGGTGAAAATGCTATATTTAATTTATATTTATATATAAAGGGAAATGCTGTATTTAGGGGGAAAAATTTAAACCTCATTCCAAAGAGTCCATGCATTAACAAATTTTATTAAAGCAGTTTTCATTGCATAAGTTACCAGCTTGTGAAATAAAAACCTGGACAGCACACACCTGTCCACAATTTTATGATCACACATTAAAAACATGCATAAAGAGAGAAGTACAAAATCCTTGACAAAAGAGAGAAAAAAGTCCAGCCAACATCTGAATTCATTTCAGACCAGCAAATTACTCCCAGTGAATTTAATTGTCACATCAGTCAGTCTAAAAGATGCACCACTGTCCATTGGCTATTGTGGATGTCCTTCAGAGTGCCCATTAGCTGTAGGGAGAGAGGCATGTGTTACATAATGTTACATAACACCTGGTGGGAGGTCTGTGGCTAAATTGGAAGGACTGTGAAAGGTCAGATTAACATGTTCAGGGTCTCAAGGCTGTCTCCATTTTAGGGTGTGGCTTGGCTTTGTGTTGGGTGCTTGAATCCACCAGCATGATGCTTTTCAGTATTTATTCCCAGGGTGAAGGTGCCATATGGGTGGGATTAGAAAATGCATGATTTGTCACAAATTATCACCCTGGGTGAGCATTAAAACTGGCTTAATTGGTGTGGGAAAGTAACTTTGCCAAGAGCCATGGTGTATCTTTAGATTGTCGAATTGGACCAGAAATTGATCTCGCAATGTCTTGGCACACTTTTTCTTGTCATAATTGTAAGCTTTTTATCTGCTCTCTTCTGGTGGTCACGTAAAAATGCACTGTTGGAGCATAAAAATTAACAGAAAAAAGAATTATTATTATTATTATTTATTTAGCCATTCCTGCAATACACAAAATAGGCAAGGAGTAACAATTACTGTGATCCTAAGACCTGCTGCCCCAAGAATAGCTTGTATTTGAGTCTTTCCACGGTAAAGGGAGCATTTTGGCAACACAGACCATATTTTCTGGTCTGGTCTCAAAATAAAAGAAATAAGTTTGTTCTTCTGAAGAGATAACTTGGGCCCAAAAAGAGTTACAAATAGTGACAACATGCCTTTCTAAAAACCCCGTGTACAAATTTCCAATATACGCTCGTAACCGGGACGGCCTAAAATATAACACGAGTGTCCGTCCTGGTTACGAGCGTATATTGGAAATTTGTACACAGGGTTTTTAGAAAGGCGTGTTGTCACACTATTTGTCTCTTCAGAACAACTTAAACTTATTTCTTTTATTGCGAGACCAGACAAAGGTATTTCCTTGAAAATATGGTATGTGTTGCCAAAATGCCCCTTTACTGTAGAAGGCCCTCTTTCTTGGGGGGTTGGGGGGGGGTTGGGGGGGGGGGGGAAGAGTAACTGAGAGGAAAACTTCCTAGTCTGCCTGCACTGGATTTAAAATGGGAAGAGTACCCATCGTCTCGGTAAATTTGACCAAAAATAGTCCAATGCGGACAGGCCTTTGAGCAGCCCACTTTGTAGAACTTTCCTACGGCTTTGTAGAACTGTGAAAATGTTGACAACTTTGCCCCTAACTTTGTAGTGAAAAAATAGACTTCAGGCATTGCTTAGGTTGTTTAGGAAGAATTGACATAACTCTATAAAAATATATAGTTTACTTGCAATTAAAATTTGTTGCATTTTTTTAGGGGGAGGAAGGCAGGCAGGCCGGCAGGGGGACGGGAGAGGGTGGTGGGGGAGGGAGAGAGTATGAGCATATTTTTTTTAACACCATCCATTCTGTTTGTCTCACAAAAGCATACAAAGTGATAACAAAATACATCATTACAGCTAAAAAAAGTTTCTGTTCTGAAAGTATCGTTTGCAGTGATTGAACTTTAAACCTGTAAAGTTGTGTAAACAAATTTATGACATTTGAGCAACTTAACTGGACGTATTTTTGCAACTCTGTGTGGTTTAGTAGGTGTATGTATTGAGTTCGAGTCATTAGAGGAAGTGCATGACATATTGGTATGGGATTTTGCACAGTCATTTTTAATGCATGTCGAGATTTGTGGAGTTTGAGTAGTACAGTTGACCACTTGACCAGGGCATCTACATAATTTGTTTGCTGTCAATTTTATTTCTGAAAATCTCGCAATGGCAAATAGTCAGTCGACCTTTTTTGTAACGATCCCAATGTAAGTGTTGTATTGTCTCTCATAATTCCTAAATGTTTATTTTAGGCAAGTTTACGGATACCTCGGGTGAACAGTACTTTTAATATGCAGTGCATGATTTTGTAGAGACTAATAAAATGCGATTTGGCTTCCGTCAGAGAAACATGTATTAATTAGGGTTTTTCCCTACTTAGTATTAAACTTGTTAGCATTGTATACATGTACAAGGTGCTTCCCCAAGACACTATAGTGGTGTTCCCATTGGACTATTTTTGGTTAAACTCCCGTGGTTGTGCGGGAGAATAACAACATTTAGTCCAATGGGGACGCACGGAGAATTAGCGTCCCTGTAAGGTTACCGCGACCACGATGTAAAACGTACAGGGCGAGAGAGGCCGCGGAAACTTTCTGCTCAACCGCAGTTTTACAGGGCCCTCAAAAAGTCCAATGGGAACAGCGCCGCCCTGTAGAACTACCGCTGTGTAAAATGCCAAATGGATGACGTCACTTCCTGCATTGTGCAATCCCACCACACATTGCGCGAAACAATTCTGGTTATTATGTACGGGCCCTGTATGTACGTACGCACATGTTTTTTCATGCTCTTTTCTTCGCAAATATAATGGCAAGTTTAATCAAAGTTGTTTCGAAATTTGATTGGGTTTCGTGCAGCATGCACACAATTAATAATTTCGCGCCAATATGTGTATCGCATGGCATGTCAAACATCATGTTAGGTCAAAGGTTATGTAAACCACGCCCTCAATTGACCACATATGGCCAGCCGAGTAGCTAAATTTTCCGCTCGCGACGTGTAAAATATATGGTAAATGGGAACGCACGGGAGATTTACAGGAAGGAATGTTTACAGGGAGTCGCGGAAAAAGAAGTCCAATGGGAACATTGAGGGTACATTGAACAATTGAGGGTACCTGATCTATGGTGATAGATCATTTGTTTTTTCAGCGGCACACCTCTGGAATGGTCTTTCTAACGGCATGCGTCAAATTCATTCCATCAGTAATTTCAAGTCCCAGCTTAAGACATCTTTTTGTTCAGTATTACCAGACTTGATGCTCTTGATGATGCTCTTTGGTTTTAACGTTTAATCTTTTTTATCTATGTACATGTATATGTATGTTATCGCTTTGGTTTATACTGTAAAGCGCCTAGAGGCCCTGGCATTTGGCGCTATATAAGATTGCTATTATTATTATTAACACGCCTTAAGATAAACTTTATAGCGTGCTTGGGTGGGACTTGAACCCACAACCTTCTGCATACTAGGCAGACGTCTTAACCATTCGACCACTGAGCTGGTTAGTGTTGAGTAGCCGGATTACATGTACATGTATACATGTACCATTGTGCATGGCATGTATTGTTAGTGCAGAGTGTTCCACAAAAAACATGGAAAGTTGCCATAACCAACATTATGGGTTCATAAGAGCACTGTTAATGTCCTGCCTTGCAGTACAAGGAAATTGTGGACGATGCTCGCAAAAAGAGTTGGATCATGTCGCGCAGTTTGAGCTACTTTTTACAACCGTTACCAGAGATCGGCGGTGGATTCGGGCCCATTAAAATGTGAGAATAGACCGTATCGAATAGCTGCCATCTTGTAGGGCAGTTTGTAATCCTGGGAGACATGCATGGCTGCACATGTTCTAGTTGGCCTACAAGATGGGAGCTATTCATTATGGTCTGTACAATGGAAATGCCAGGCAGTATGCATGTGGAGGAAATTAAGTGTGAACTGATGCACTGAATGAAAATCACAGAATTACAAAAATGCTTGCTGGCTAAGTTGATTCTGTGGTTCTTAGTGCGTCATTGGGGAGTTTGATTGTCGCGTTGACTGTGCGGACTGCAACGTGATAACGTCAAGTCACCTTGCGTCCACTGCCACAATCGAGAACGTGGCGACTGTGGTTTTGGCATTCTGGATTGTGGCAGTGAATATGTGGCGTCATGCGTCATGCGCATGTGGCGTCATGCGCACATGCGCATAGCACCAACCTTGACGTCATCACATTGCAGTTCACATAGTCCGAATCGGAAAACTCCATATAACTTTACACCAAATTACTACCATGCCACATTGTTTCAAGGCGATGCACGTCAAACTTGCACATGTTTACGCGTTAAAAAAGCAGTGTGAATCCACTTAATTTACAAACGCAAATGTCGTTTTCTTGCAGGTCGTGTGAACACGAGTGATGTTGACATAGCATGTAGTAGTGTCCATCATTGCAACTTTCATTGTATTACGAGTACGACACTCTAGACTTACAATTCTTATTTTTTCGTTCTCTTGCAGGTCGTGCGAACATAGCACGCACGAGAGCGGTCGCTGCCAGTGCGCAGATTACGCCGAGCAGAGCAGCGGAGAGGAAGATGCGTCTTCAGACGAGGATGAAGACAGTTACGAGAAGTTTGACCAAGAAGTCTTGGCGGAGAAAGAAGAGGATTTGGACCCTGAAACCCGCAGGCAGCGCAAGGCGTTCATGGTTGTGCAGGAGCTCAGGGATTCCGAGAGTGTCTTCGTGGATGTTCTTAAACTCATTAATGAGGTAATGTTTAATTAGAAAAAAATATTGGCCGACAGTCGCATGGTCTTCATCTAAATTTGAACCCGACAAATTTATAACGGGACCCATAAAAAATATAAAAAAATATAAAACCATTGAGGATGCTAAGAGATTTTTTTATGGACGATGTGCCATTTTTTAATATCTGAATCACCCTCTGTTAAAAACTGGTTATGCGCACTCGACTTGTTTTGCATAAATTTGGTTTGGTAATGATGCCAAAGGTCACGATTTGAGGCGCGAGGTCAAGATAGAAACGGTCTGTATACCAGGAAACAGTACATAACTGATACACTGTTGCACGGTATTCAGTGAACAAGCAAACGGTTCCGCTGGTCTGGCCAAACGGTAGATAATTGGCAGTGTTCGACCCTGCTGAAAAGTGCTATAAGATTACCTCCTAAGATTTTCTTAAAAGGTACGGTGTGCACTAATTATAAATCTGTAGATACAATTATTTCAAGTCGTTTTAAATTTTAAAATTCTGGTTTAATACATACATGTTATTTTGTTACGCTACCCCATTTTCAGGACTTCAAAGCGGCCATTGAGGATGCAGGCAAATCAGCCGGCCGGCCAGTTATCGACAAGACGACCCTTGACCAGATCCTAGGCCATCTACCGCAGCTACAGATGTTTAATGAGGACTTGCTGGCTGATCTTGATTCCCGTGTCAACAACTGGTAGGGATTGATGTTTTAATGTCCAATAAAATCGGAGAAGAAATTTCAAGGATGCCATGGCTTCAATTTCTCTTGGACCCAGCCCCAAAGTCTCCTGCCATGTTAAAATGCTGCCCTTTTTCTTATGGACACGACAGAAAAATTCATTAAGCCTGAACAAGAGAAGGCGTTGTCTTCTTGCCTCAAAGGTCTCTGTGAAATTCCTTCCCTGAAAATTAACAAATAAGATAAATAAAGTTAGAACACATCATTGGTAATCTCGAAAATCAGAAATGTTCACAGATTTACACATAACTTACACAATATAAACATGATGACCGTAGAAAACTTCCCCTGAAATGGTTTTCAGGGGAAGTGCTATAGTTTTTGAGAAATAAGTAAAACGATTATTTTTCGTCTCGTGAGACGAAAATTCACTTCGCCCCAAACCACTTCGTCCAAATGCCACTTCGCCCCAAAATACTTCGTGCACAGGCCGTGGTTCGGGGCGAAATGGTTTTGGGGCGAAGTGACCGTAAAGCCTTTTTGACTTTTCTCAAACGTTAGACAAAGTACGGAGCTGATTTTTGCTCAAGTTGGTTTTAATCATGCATATCTTTATATCGACTTCAATCACACAGGGGGATAAAACTATTTGCAACGGTTTACCAATCGTGTGTTCTGCCTTTAAAACCTTTAATAATGCCAGAATGGCTTAAATGTTTTGATGCCCTAAGACACTCAGTGACTGGCAAAATATGGGCAGATGCAAACATGTGCATTTTGTTTTTAGTATAGTTAAATGTCGGGCACATGTTTTACAACAATTTAAGATTAAAATCTAAATTTGTTGTGGATATATTTATTTTGTAAACAGGTCTGAGAACCCACGAATTGCCGACATCTTTCTGAAGAAAGGCCCGTACCTCAAGATGTATAACACCTACATCCGTGATTATCAAAAGCTGAGGGGAACCATTGAAGATGCTTGCCTCAAATCACCGCTGTTTAATACCGCTCTCAAGGAGTTTGAGGTAAATTGCTCTTTTTTGGTCTTAATTCTTGAGGAAAATATGGTTTAAATGGACACCTGAGGGAGTATACCACTGTGCCTCATAGCTCAGCTGGTAGAGCATCTGTCTGCTGTGTCAGAGGTCTTGGGGAAAACCCGAGGGAGTATACCACTGTGCCTCATAGCTCAGCTGGTAGAGCATCTGCCTGGTGTGTCAGAGGTCTTGGGGAAAACCTGAGGGAGTATACCACTGTGCCTCATAGCTCAGCCGGTAGAGCATCTGCCTTAAGAGTCGGAGGTCTTGGAGAACCTGCGGGAGTATACCACTGTGCCTCATAACTCAGCTGGTAGAGCATCTGTCTGCTGTGTCAGGTCTTAGGGAAAACCCGAAGGAGTATACCACTGTGCCTCATAGCTCAGCCAGAAGAGCATCTGCCCGACTAGTCGGAGGTCTTGGGGGAAAACCTGCAAGAATATACCACTCTGCCTCATAGCTCAGCTGGTAGAGCATCTCTCCGGTGAGTCAGAGGTCCCTGGCTCGAATCCCAATAAAGCGTGTTATTTCTCTCGTAAAATGTAGCCTTGTATTGTTGCATTTTCCAGGCAAGTCCACGATGTCGGAATCTAACATTACAACAACACATGTTGAAGCCAATCCAGCGAATACCACAGTACAAACTGCTTCTGACAGGTAAGCTAAATTGTCAATGAGAACATTGGATAAATGTGCCTTGTTTTTGTAGAAAACACAAATTCAAGGCCACGAAAATTAACATTTTGGTAGTACAATAAAATTTCATTTAAAATTTTAATGACAGACGAGATACGTGTACATGTAAACTCCTCAACAAAAGTTTGGAAAGTCAAGTTTGACTGACGATTTCTCTCTTGTTGCCAAATAATTTTCCTTGAATTTTATATCATTGGAAAGCCCTGTTATTCCTCTTTACGATGATGTGTCATTTGTTGTGATTAAGCAATTGGGGGATTTGCAGCACAGCGGAATACATGGGCAGGTGTAAAGTGAAATGTCACAAAATGCATTGCTATTTTCAAAAAGTGCATTGACACATTCCCATCCTCCAAGCAAAAGGGGAATGCACTGCATGACAATAGCAGTGAATTTTGTGACATTTCACTTTCCACCCACCCCTGTATTCCGCTATACTGCACATCCCCAAATTGATTAATCATAACAAATGACACATCACTGTAAAGAGGAATAACAGGGCTTTCCAATGATATAAAATTCAAGGGAGAAAATTCGTAACGAGAGAGAAATCGTCAGTCAAACTTTGACTTTCCGAACTTTTTTTTAGTTTACTTTAGTAGCCGTCCAAAGTTGTCAACTTTTTCACATTTCTACAGAGTAGTATTTTTTTAACCCGCTCCCCCTTCCAAAATGCTACTTAAAAATTGTTTGTCACTACTGTGAAATCAACAATTTACAGTGCACGACAGCATGCAACTTTTCAGCTGATCAGCTGGTACCTTTTTTGTTTCCTCATCTGTCTCATTCAAAATTAAAAAACCCTGTACAAAGTACAGGGTAGGAATTTCGTTACCGAAGGGGCACTACCATTTTTGTGTTTAGAAAGGGCACTTCCATTGGAAAATCAAAATGTCTATGAGAGTATTGCAAAAAGGGCACCGAGGCAAGACCAAGAGCAACGGAGGCAGTGGCCTCAGTGAAATTCCCACACTGAAGTAGAAAAATTTGGCATTTTCCTCTTTTTGTTGTTTTTGTAACATAGTTGCATGCCTGCCATTTAAAGTTGTATGCTCTCTCGCCCCTCTCCTTCCTACACTTTGTAGAACCATGAAAATGTTAACAACTTTAGATGGGCCCCTATTAAAATAGAAAATGCTTGAGTTGTGTTTTAGAAGCTTTTATGTTTGGCCTGTTGATATTCAAGACACTAAAGAAAAAATGGGAAAGGTTGAAGTTGATCATTTTTCTTTCCTTAAAATGACTTAATTAGTTTTGTTTTACAATGTGCAGCGCACTTGAACATATTTATATGGAATGCGCGCTATATAAATGTTGTTATTATTGGTAAAAGCATCCTTAAGTGCAGATTTGGTAAAAAAAAATACCAAATTTAGGAGTGAGAATTTAAAAATTGTCTAACCTTATAATTTTTTTTCAGACAGTCACATGTTTTTGACACAAAGTCAGAAGCAATGATCAACTACTCAGTTCTTTCCAAAATAATTCTTATATCATGTAATTTTGTTATTTTCGAGTTACTCAAATTCTTCCTTTAATATCTGCATTTTGCTAGAATACTTAAAACAACTGGACAAGGAGGCTGAAGAAAGTGATCACAAAGACACTATTGGTGAGTAAGCATAAACGGTATGTGGCGGTGAGCGCAAAGAGTCTTTTGTAGTATAGTACAGTGTGACATAAAAGGACATTAATGATCAAAAACACTTATCATGAATAACGTTTTATATGGACATAAACTTCAAAGTTTCAAAATTAATTTTTTTAGATGTTAAAGATTTTATTCAACTTGGAATCGTTGTAACTTGTGCGATGTGCAATGTGCCATCAACAATTTTTGTTAAAAACATTTTGCGCAGAATTTGCATACTTTTTTGCAGACCTTTGCCAGGCATCGTCAGAAAAAATTCTACTTTTCAAATGAAACCTAAATTACCACCGTGGCCGAGTGGTTTAGGTCACTGACTCGCAACACTTGGGTGAAAACTTGGAGTTGCGGGTTCGATACCCGGTCGTGGTACCTATGCCCTTGAGCAAGGCACTCGACCACAATTGTTCCATTCTTCGGAAGGGATGTAAAGCCGTTGGTCCAGTGTGTTGTGTAACTCACTTAAAAGATCCCAAAGCCCTCTTTCGTGAAGAGTAAACGGGCCTCCCCGGTGTCTCTGGCCGTTGGCAGCCAAGGAGCGCCACCTGCATATGTATCTCGATGTTTAGGTGGTATATAATGGATGAAAAGCGCTGGGAAACCTCGTGTAAGAGCACTATATAAATGCCCATGTACACTCGACCAAAAGTTCTGTCACCAGTAAGACATTTATAGATATTTATTATAAAATTGGATTTAATGTATGAAAATAATATATCAAAATTTTAGCTTAACATATCCCTCAAAGGAAGAGAGATCATGATGGCAAGCTTCACTGAACAGGAATGCAACAAAGGAGTGTGGGGTCAGAATGAAAAACACCAAAGAACAATGCAACTTGCGATTTGGGCAATTTGTGTGTAGACAATTAGGCAATTTTTAAGTGAGTTTGGATTTATGAATGTCTTGTCAAAAACATCCAAATCAAAATGGTTAAATTGTTCAATCTGAATCGTGCCATTGCATTAGGTATGGTGGAAGCAAAATACTGAGCTGTAACTCCCCTTGCTTGAGTGCAATAAAGTTGACATCGTTGTTTTTTTGTGTTTTTCATTCCGACCCCACACTCCTTTGTTGCATTCCTGTTCCGTGAAGCTTGCCATCATGGACTCCGTTGAGCTCTATTCCTTTGAGTGATATGTTCAGCTAAAATTTGATATATTTTCCTACATTAAATCCAATTTCATAATAAATATCTACAAATGTCCAACTGGTGACAGAACTTTTTTGGTTGAGTGTATATACCCACAAAAGACTTGTTGTAATACAGTACGATATCCTGCACAGAAACCAAGTGACAAATTGAGTCATTTCCTGCTTGGTTTTCTTTCTTACTCATTAGAAACTAAACACTATACATGCAATACTACATTGCCAGATACATTTACATGTTTAGTTGTTTGCCTGCTATTTTTAGTTCTAATTAAAACTCATTCATTATGTTTCTTTTCTCCCAACAGCGGCTTTGAACATTGTAAGCGAAGTGGCAAATCACGTCAACGAAAGCATGAAGCAAGGGGTATGTTTTTTATGTGCTTTTTTTTTTTGCCTTAAAAATAAATTACAGGACTGGAAAACTGTAGATGCGTCGCACTATGGGTGCCGCCATTTTGTCCCAATATTGGGCAAAGAATGACGTTTTTGCGTACAAGTCCTCCGTGCATTTCTATGGCAATATATTTTAAGTCAAATGCAGACAGCCTAGGACTTTTTCCTGGCCAACTACTGCCCAGGAAAAATGACTCGGTAAAAGCACTCTAGAAGTGTACGTCCGGGCCGTGAAGGTCATACTGCGAAGGGACATTGCGCATGCTCTCCCACGGTCTCGGTAAAATTTTCCTGTGTCAAAAAGTCCAAATGTGGATAGCAGTAAAATTCGGCAATTTTACCATCGTCTCGGTAAAACTTACCGAAAAACAAGTCCAATGCGGACACGGCTTTAGTACCTTATCTATATTACGAGAAAACAATAAAAAGCCCATTACTCCTTTTAAATTAGTGTTTCTATTATGTAAACATGTTTCAAGTTCTTGCACAAAAAATTGAATAATCTTAATCGATTTAAAACTTGTTTATTTTCTCAGGATAACTTGGACAAGTTACTGCAACTCCAGCAGAGTCTAGTCGGCAACCATGAAATAGTCCGACCAGGACGGGTAAGTCGAAATCCGCTATTAGTCAGTAAATTTCAACAAACTTTAAACAAACAAAAGAGCAACATTGACGGGAGACAATTTTAGGCCTGGCACAATGCCTTGCTCTGTAAAATGTTTCCCTATGTATAAAATGCCCTCCATACAGCTTGTCTAACCTCGTCATAAGAGCACTGTTAATAGAGCTTCTGCACCGGCGGCCATGACAGGGGGCAGGTTTTCTTATTTAAATGATGTAACAATAGAACCACAAAGCACCTACTCATGCATGATGCACAGTGACAATGTGACTGCCCCCTGTCATGGCCGCCGTGCAAAGGCTATATACGATATTCTGTTTATAACGAGGAAAAAATTAAATTCCAATTTATTTCTTTATTACATTCATTCCTGATAATACAAGGTTCCTGTTATAACAAGGTAATCTGCAGAATCTCAATGCCCTCTTATTTTAATAATACAAGGTTTGACTATACCAATTTATTTTTCCACTCTTCCGTAGTGGTTGGATAAAAGTGTGTGATCGCAGCCATCAGATAAAGATTTAAGTCTGCAATATCCTGATTTTGGTTCGCTTTTGTGTTTTCAGGTGTTCATAAAGGAAGGTGACCTCTTAAAGTTATCCCGGAAAGTTCCCCAAACGAGACATTTCTACTTGGTAAGTAGTTGGATTTTGATGATTGCTCATCCAGGAGCTGTCCGTAGCTGTCCAACCATTCTAAAGCCTTGTCTCCGCTGGCAAACATTTCACATAAAACATAACAAAACTTGTTATGTTTTTCAGAAGTGTTTGCAGGTGTGGACAGCCCATAAAACATCAGCAAACAAACAGCAAACTTCACCAAACCGTGTTTGCCGGTGTTTAGACATGCAGCTATTGACAAACATCTGTTTGCTCATGTTTTATGTCTGAACGAATCAGGAACCAGTTTCAGGTCATGTGATTCGAGTCAGCCAATCGTGATCACAGGATTGTTTGCCAATGTAGGCACACGGAAAAACATCAGCAAAACTCCATGTCTATTGTCTCATATTGAACTGGTTAAAAAAAAGCCAAATTTTTGAATTGTTCCATTTATCTCCTGAAGAAAGGCAAAACAAAAGGAAATTTGCATTTTTATTTGGGTGAATATTTGATCTTTAATTGATGCAGGCAGAATTATAAGTGCATAGTGAAAAAGGAATTTGTAACAAGTTAACAGTAACTGCATAACGAACCAAATTGTGCTCTCCTATTATGTACGGCATACTTCAACAATGTCAATGCATAGTTCCGACCTGTCAATCAACCGAACCCGCCGACCAATCACAACGGAGCTAGCAGACATCACCAACATAGGTCAAAGTGCACTGTCTCACAACATCTAGCGATGTTCTGCCCCATACAATTTGTAGTGTTGTATGCGATGATCCGGGTGAATTTTTGGTTTTAAGGCAGGTCGTTTCGTTGTTCAAGCACGTATGTCATGATATGACATCCTTGTATTACTGGCCCTTTACTCGGTGTGTTCTAAGATAACTGTCTACCCTGAAACATGAATACCTTTGAGTTTTCTTCAATGATTCTCTGCTTTCCGTTGAAAGTCCCATTGCTTTGTGCGTTGTGTGTCGCCATTTTGACGATAGTGTGTGAGCCATAGCAACAATATCCAAGGGGGCGGGGCTAACTAGGCAAACTCGGAACTATGCATTGAGATGTTGGATTTACACAAAACAAACATTCCCAAAGATGTTAATTTCCATTTCCTTTTTCTCCAACAGCTGAGCGACATTTTGTTGTACACGACACCGTTCTTGCTAACTCCAGGTCAATATAACTACAAACTTCACAACGTCCTCTCGTTGGCTGGAATGAAGGTAAGATTTCTTTATCCTGTTTCAAATTGGCCAGTTATATCTCATCTGGAGTTGATTTCAAAAAAGACTTGCAACGCGTCATAAGTGCTCAAATCCATCACAACTTGCTAAACCCTTCGTAAGCTTCGACTGATTTTATAGTCGCATTTCACAAAGCACTTGTGACAAGTGCAAGTTGTAGGCAGAACCAACATCGTCCTCAGGGTGGTTTTGAGCAGGATCGTTCAGTCCATGGGGACGAGGTTGGGCAGAACCCTTCACAAAGTTTCGTAGTCGTAACAACTTTGCGACGGATTATCAGTTAAGACTCGTCACATGTTTCTTTGTGAAATCGACCCCTGATGTTGGTATTAGGAAAAAAATTGCAATGCTTTGTAACAACTGAACCTGTTGCAAAGTTAAAGAGTACCAAATCAATCGCAACTTTGCAAAGGGTTCTGCAAAATAATTTATGAACTTGGAAAGCATTTGGCAAGTTGATAGATTTGAGCTCTGTAGACGCATCACAAGCCTTTGTTAAATCGATTCCAGATCTTCTCTATAGACTGATCGAATAGCCGCCATTTCATGGGGCAGTTTCTTTGTTCCTTGAGGACATGCACGGTTGCACATATTGTGCTTCCATTGTTGAACGGTTTAAGTATTAACAAAAGGTGCCTCACGAAATGGCGGCTATTCAATATGGTCTATTCAGCTGAACACTGCTCAAGTCGTTTCCAAATTTTTTCTTAAATTAAAACCCATCATAAACAATCAAAACAATTCAATTGTGTACGCGGCTAAATAATTTGAACAGTCTACTCAACACTGGCCAGCTCGGTGGTCGAGTATTTCACATCTGCCTATTATGCAGGAGGTTGTGGGTTCGAGTCCCAACCGAGCATGCTATAAAAAATTTCTCAGTGTCTCGGGGAAGCCCTGACTGAGTATATACAGTGCTATTTAAGTTATGTCAGGCAGGGCAAAAACGAACCCTAATTAATACTTAATTTACCGACTTTCAATTTTTTCCTCCAGGTGAGCAAGCCAGCCCAGGAAGACTACAAGAATGAATTCAGTATTATCAGTGTTCAGAGGTCGTTCACACTAGCTGCAAGGTACAGTACAGACATTGTCTTGAAAAGAAAACAAATGTGGTCAGTCGAGCAAAATTGGTCTAAAAAAACAACCTTGGATCGATTTCACAAAAGTTGATTTCAATGCATCCTAATTCCCATACCAACGCCCCAAGATAAGAAGAATGATCTTTCCTAAGACATGTCTTAGCGCTTTGTGAAATTGGCCCCAGGTCATGTAGTAACAGGTCTCGCTAGTTAGTATACAAATTATCAACTAGCCACCGAGACCTGGGATTGATTTCACAAAAGTTAAGACGAGTTCAATGCATCCTAATTCCCATACTGACGTCCCAAGATAAGAAGAGTGACCCTTCCTAAGAAGCGTCTTAGTGCTTTGTAAAATCGACCTCTTGGTCATGTAGCCTTCAAATCAAGTAACAGGTCTCGCCAATTAGTATAAATTATCAACTAATCACTGAGACCTGGGATCAATTTCACAAAAGTTAAAACGAGTTCAATGCGTCCGTATTACCATACCCATAAAGCTCTTCAATTCCAAAAACAAATTTTTTGTGGGATATAACAGTTTAGGGCCACCAAATCTCGATTTTCTTTGACATGGCGTTTACAGCATTTTGCGGTGAAACATTACTAATATGCAAGTTTAACTCGAGGCTTGGTATTTTATGACAATTTTTTTCCCCCCGCAATTTCAGTTCACCAGAGGAGAGGGACTCGTGGATTTCCACTCTCAACAAAGCGGTAACAGAGTACGCTAGCAAGAGAAGTTCCTTCGCCGTCCTTCATCCGCAATATGCGCAGGTAACCTTAACACATTCCATTTTTGAGACACGAGTTTAAACCCAGTACATCATTTGCAGTGACCCAACATTTTATTTCACGAGTTGACAGAAAAAAAAACTAATTAAACGTGTTGATAGCAATGGTAACAAACGCCACATATTTTTTTCCTGTGTCAAATGCCATTCATTCACACACACACAAACCCTGCACAGATTTTTCAGGTTTTCTGACATTTCTACAAGACGGTTTTCTCAACATAGGCTTTTTAAAGGCCCTGTGTATCATTTGCAAGATAAAACTTTTTACTGATTCGTAGAATAGGAGTATCATATCTAAGGGAGAATGTTGGTAAACTAGCCTGAAGAAATTTTAGATGCATCAATGCTTCAGAAAACCTTGAAAATCTATATGGTAAACAACCTTCGGTTGTCAATTTCCAACATGAAATACCATTTTGGACGGAAATAAATTCATGTGGTGTTTGTTACCATTGCTATTAACACTTTGAGTAAGGTTTTTCTTGTCAACTCATGAAAACCAAAATTGGGTCATTGCAAATGATACAATGGGCCTTTAAATACAAGAGAAAGAAACTGTTTTTAACAGTTTACTAATCATGTACTCTATCTTTAACACAAACACTCTGCAAATTATATATTGGGCCTTCAACACATGCAGCTTTCCAGACAACTTGAGAGTTTAAATCATCATGTCTACAAGATGTTTTATGCAGGAAACCTATGGATGTTGCGCTCCGGAGAAATAATGGCAATGCCGCTGTATTTCAGGCGGTATACTGGTAATGGCCTAATGCAGTTTACCAGGTATTGCCTGAAATATAGGGGTGTTTGACCAAATACATCGCAGCGATGGATATTAGTAGTGTTGCCCATTTTTGCAAATTAAATAAATTTGTTCAAAACATTTTTGAGCTTAGTAGACCCATGGAATTCAATTGCACCTCGTTTTTGCCCTGTACTGAGCAATAATTTCAGCTCAAGGCTTCTAAATTGTTAACATTTTACAGTTGTACATAAAGGTTTTTTGTAAGACTCCCAACCCATGCCCCCTCCCCCACCCCTCCCTGAAACAGTCTTTTACCACATTTTTGTCAGTACCATGAAAACAAAATTTCACCCCGTAGACAGAAGGGAATTTTCCCCCTTTTTTCTAAAAAGTTTTTTTCGCCCTTTCTGTAATTTGCGCCAGTTCCAGTGTCATGTACATTTCTTGTTGTGCTGTTATTTTTCCAAAACTTTTGTTTACCTTTGTTTAGTAATTTTTTATAGAGTTGTTCTTGTGCCAGTTTGTGCTTGTTAATACGATTGCGAGGTTATTTAATTTAAATATATTATTTTGTTTGATAAGCATTTGCAGGGCCAAATGAAAACTGTTTCAATGCATGTAAAGGCTTTTGACGACCACCCCTGCCCCTCCTTCGTACGCTTTGTATGACACTGAAAATGTTGACAATTTTGGATGGCCTTTAAACAGTTTCAAAAATTTGACCCTCTGGTGATTGCTAAAATATATATTTTTGTTTTTTTCAGCTTCTGTCCGAGAGCGATACGTTAAGTCTCGGTCGTAAAGCTCCCGCATGGATCCCGGATGCGCGCGTCACAATGTGCATGATATGTACATGTGAATTCACCATTACATGGCGTCGACATCATTGCAGAGCCTGTGGAAAGGTAGGGATGGTTGATAACAAATTTGTGTCTCCCTGGAAACCCAATTGCCTAAATCATATTTTCTAGTTTTAAGAAATTATCTGCCTAAGTCGCATTGTGGGGTACCGTGGCCGAGTGGTTTGGGTCATTGACCCGCATGGGTGTAAACTTGGGGTTGCGGGTTCGAATCCGGCTGCGGTACCTGTGCCAGGCACTCGACCACACTTGCTCCATCCTTCGGAAGGGATGTAAAGCCGTTGGTCCAGTGTGTTAGGTAATGGTAACGCACTTTAAAGATCCCAGAGCATTCTTTCGTAAAGAGCAAGGGGATTCCCTGGTGTCTTTGGCCATTTCTAATTATAATTCTTCATGGGTTTCCTCACGCTTACGAGTGACAGTGCAATGAGCACTATTGAGGAATCCTTGGTATGAATACCAGAAAGAAATAATATGTTTGTTTAAGTTAGACAATTATTTTTTTATAAGCAGACCAATGATGGGTCAGATGTTTTTTATTATTTTTTTAAATATAAATTAAATTCCAAATTTCTATAATTTTAACCCATACAATGCATTAGGAGGCTCATTCTAAAAAATATGGATATGCGACTTCTGACTAATTTTGTGCTGTAAGATCACTTTTTTTCCAATTTGGTGACAAACTTTGCATCAACATTTTTTACCGAGGCTGTTTATTCTTTTTGCAGGTCGTTTGCGGGAACTGTTCCTCCAATAAAATGCCTCTGTTCTATTTAGCCAACAAAATTGTAAGAATTTGTGACCAATGCTACAGCAGCCTCAAAGGTAAAAAGAATTTTACTTTAAAGGCCCTATGTATCATTTGCAAGATAACACTTTTTACGGGTTCGTTGAATAAGAGTAACATATCGAAGGAAGAATGTTGGTAAACTAGCCTGAAGAAATTTTAGCATCAATGCTTCAGAAAACAAGTGAATAGTAAAAAAAAGTCCTGTGCATATGGGACTCTTTTAGAAACCCACCTTCAGTTGTCAATTTCCAACATAAAATACTATTTTGGACGGAAATAAATTCATGTGGTGTTTGTTACCATTGCTATCAGCACTTGTCAACTCGCGAAAAAAAAATTGGGTCATTGCAAATGATACAATAGGCCTTTAAAAGCCAAGAGAACTCTGATTTGTTTCCAATACTGTCCTATTCATGGCATAATCTTTTGTAAGTTTACAATATCTGTTTTCCCACAAGACACTAATTACGATTTGTCTTGCTTTTTTCTGATATAACTTTATTCGCACTGTACATACTTGATGCTTTGTCAATACACTGAAAAGGCTTCATAGCATGCTCGGGTGGGATTCGAGCCTCAGACTAGACGGACGTGTAAACTACCTGTCATCTGAAATTATTTAGCGAGGACCGCGATTAATAATTGGTGGTTTAGTCGAGTGTTCTGATCCTGGTCAGGTGTTTATGGCCAGACATTTTTTTATGACATTTTAGATTTGTGCAAAAAAAATCTTTGTTGGGGCTTCTCAAATTGTATAGTGTTAATTTGTGTAAAATAGGCCTATATTAATTGCTTCCCCCTTCCCAACAGGAGATAAACCGAATGATGAAACTGATGATTCTGGGAAAGGCAGGAGGCGGAAACGATCATCAAAGCCGATAATTCGACCATCGGCTCTCAAACAGGTAAGAGCTCGAGAAACTAAGCCAATCAAGCGGTTACTTCCAAGAGACTGTTCCAGAAGTGTTTCAGCCCTGCCCCCGAAATTTCCTCCAACCAATCATATTGAGGGACAATGGTAATCCACGTGGTATTTTGGCGATCCAAACGTCCAATGATTCTGCGCACTTTTATGTTGCTTAACACGTTTCTTTGTGGGTGGGGCTTACTGGATACCCTTGAAAATATATGAATTGAGAGCGCGAAATTTCAGAATGGTAATGAGAAAAATATGACAAATGATATGGTATCAAAATCTCAACACCCATGGGAAAAATTGGGGTGCTATTGTTGTGTCACTAAGTTTGGCTCTGCAGTTAAGACACATTTTCAGTTGCTTACCGTTAACGATGTCCATGAAATAGCCTTATGCTCGGTTAACGGGAAAATAGGCTGTTAAGTAGCTCTATAAAGTTATGCCCTGTAGCTGATTTCACGAATCTTTACGCACTGCGTAAGCCCGCTTGCGCAACTTTTTATTGCGTAAGCTGCGCAACATTCCGGTGATATTACACACAGGCCTATGGGGCTTATGCCATTTTCAAAAGTTGCGCAAGCCTTGCAATTTTTTGTAAAATCGGCTGCTGGACACACTTTTTTAACCAATTCAAAGCCTTTATTAAATTAAGTTTCTAATTTCTTTGACAGGTGAGCGCCAACGAGCGAGATACCAGCATGAGCGGTTACCTGATGCTAAGACGCAAGAAAGACTGGAAGCGTCAATGGTACGTCTTGAAGGAGAAAGTTTTGTATCGTTACAAAGCCAGCGAGGATGTTGCAGCCTTAGAGAGTATGCCACTGCTTGGATACGAAGTCAACTTGCTAAATGAGGTAAAAGTTAGGAGCTGTTCAAAGTTGTCGACATTTTCACAGTTCTACAGAGCGTAGTATTTTTCAAGATCCCCTCCCTCCCCTCGAAATACTCAACTTGTTTTTTTGTCACAACCGTGAAATGTTTCAGTGCATGTAAAGTCCCCCTCTTCCTACACTTGTACAATCGTAAAAATGTTGACAACTTATTTAATGATTTTTTACCAAATGTACTGCTCACAAATGAGATTAAACTCGATTTTCCCCAAATATCAAACTTTTCTACAATAAATAATAGAAGGAACATTACTTTTGAAAACCACAAATTCAGGGCCCAAAAAAAATTGTGGGAAACTTTCGTTTTAACGAGGTTTCATTTTCAAGGTTTTCTATGCAGTTGGGTGCAATCTTTATGCTCGGCGCAGTTTTTTAATTTGCACGCGCAGATGTTAACATTTCCCCAGTTCAAAGATTGCGCAGCGCAAATTTAGATTGCGTGCCCTTTTAGAATCTGCGCAAGGTAGGTTCGGCGGAAGTTTTGAACCGTGCACATTTTTAAAAAGCAATATCCTGCGTCATATCCGGTACGCATACGCGGCACTATGGGTAAAATTAAGGCTGTGGTGGGATAATTTCCAGATATGGCTGCCTTGGCATTGGAATATGCTTATTTTAGGGGTGATCTTCTTTAGAGCCAATTTTTTTTCAAAAAAAGTTCAGGTCTTGAAAAATTTGTTTCTTTTCCACCTGATGCCATGTCCCGAGAGATTTTGGAATATTTAAAAAGTTGAAAATCAACACACTCACACGTGCAAAATTCACCGGCTGGCATTATTGAACTAGCGTCGGCAGTTTCAATTTGCGTGTGCAATTTTATTTAGTACCCTCCAGCTTAAAATTGTGCTAATAATAGTGATAATACTAGCAGTCTTCCTTAAATATGTAATGCCATTGTCCCAGAAATTTCATGGGGAAATCTGCAGATACAATCGGCCTTCAAAGTGCAAATGTAAAGTGTCATCAGTAAACGCTTGCTCCGTTTTGTTTAAAATGTTTTAACACTTTTTTTTCCCCCTTGATGTTTCTTTCCAGCAATTTGAAGGAGTAGAGCCGGGCCTAATCATCCAACTTTGCCACTCGCCCAAAGTGCTGATTCAGCTAAGAGCTGAGAACAAAATGGCTGCTGAAAAATGGGCCACGCTTATGGGAGAGGCTACACATCTCTGAAAGGATAGTGTTTAAAATACTCGCCCTAAGGTACCAATTATTCCAATTCGCTGGTGGTCGTGACGTCAAATTGGGGTCACTAGACCGTTGCTATGGTTACTGGTTCACGCTCGTGTTTTGCTTCCATTGTTTGCATACAGTGTATTAGACTACGATTAATCTTTTAAAAGAAAATATTTAAAAATATGGACAATGACTGTCACCGGTTTGCTAATACCTTGTCTCATAGCGATACACTGTCCTACCGTTATTTTGTGATCTTTATAACAGAAGAATGCACCTAAAATGTTCCCCTTGTGGTTTCTGTGTAAAACGAATGGACATAACCGTTGCCATACAATTAGCGTGAACCATTGTCGAAGCAGTGAACGCGACCTGGAAGGAAGTTGACGTCACACTCTGCCAGTGAATAGTGTGTATGGAATAGCTACCATCTTGAATGGCGATTTTTGTTTAAATTGGTCAACAATGTAAGTGCAACTATGTGTGTCTTCAGTAAACTAAGAAAATTGATGCGGCAAACAAATCTTTAGTCTTCCATGATTTTTCAGACTTTATTCCAAAATATGTACACTGATTTTATTGTAATTATGTTCAAATTGTTTTACTTTTTTTAAAGGGAATTAAATTCTCAAATGGGAGAGCTGCCAAGCCTCCCGGATTTTACAAAAGATTTCCTGGAAAATGATTGATCTTGCGACTCCCGACACAAATAAAAACCCTCCTGGATTTTTCAATTAGCGACCTCGGATTTTTAAGATGTTTCTGAAGTCGGGAGATCATGTCTTCAACAAAATCCAGAAAATTACACTATTTCCAAGAATCTAATAAGCTTGATTAAAGATCCACAAATTAATGTACATGTATTCCTTGTCTTGTAATAACCAATATTATTGCCGAACTTAAAAAATGCTATCCGCCTTTATACTTTGGAGTATGCAATCCCATATTTTTCTTATTTCCATTGGGACTTACAAAAACCAAATCTTGCAAAATGCATTCAAAATGTGCTGATTTTCTCTATTTTCATATATAAATTTATTAAAAGTAATCAAAAATCTTTAAGGCAAATAATTGTTTATGCCAAAACATTGGTGGGTGATCCCTAGCAAATTTATTTTATTTATTTGTTTTGTTTAAACCAAATGTTGGTGCATAAAAACCACAAAACGTAATGTGTTGAAAGTTACGAATGTATTGTGCCGCAATTTTTGTGGTTAGGTGAGACCCGTTGTATGTTTTGTGCGTTCAAGTTTTTAGCATTTTAAAAGTAAAATGTGCAACCTTTAAGGCCTTTTCAAACTACAACCTCTCAACCCGGGGCGAACTCCGAGACCGCCCCGGGTTAAAATGCCAATTTTTAACCCCGCATCGCTTCACACTTGTTTCGGCCAAACTGGGTTTATCTCGCCCCGAGGCGAGTTCAGCCCCGGAGGATTCACACTTGTGCAACGCCAACCCGGGCGAGTGACATAATTGAGTGTTGCTCGCATGCGTAAGTGCTGTCCCACGCCGGAAATAGTTACTTTTTGTTTTCGAATTCATCATCGCTCACTCTGCCCCGTTTCTTTTTTGCTGCTTGTGCAATTTTTTTTACAACAGAATAGTGCAAAAGTGAACGACGGACGATGTAAACAAAAATAGCATATCAAAAGGAAGCTCTTATCTTCACACATTAACATGCATGTTCATGTGTACACCACCGCAGGCGGGGCCGCTAAAATATGTACCTCAACACATTAATTCAGCTAGTAGTTGTCATGCAAATTATTTTTTAAATGGTAAAATTTGCGCGCTTTACATGCCATTTGTAGCTCACAAGCGGCAAGAATCTCAACCTGGGGCAAACTCTCTGCTCGTTTCACACTACCGTTTTCAACCCGGGTTGAAACCAATCTCGGGTTTGAAATTTCTCTAGTGTGAAAAGGCCTTTAGTTGCATACATCAAATTTCCACATTTTAAATTTTCCGTTGGTTTTACTAGGTGCAGGAATTTTTTGGTGACTTGGTCTGGAAACCCTGCTAAAAAAAACAATTTCTTTGCTCTGTAAAATAGGTTACCGGCCAAAATTGTAATTTTAGGAATGGGAGCAAAATATCGGTAAATACACATCACATACGATTTTGGCTGGCAACCCAGTTTGGCAAAATAAAGCCCCCTGGTTTTAAGGGACGATAATTATGTTATGCATTTTTAAATCTAAACTTCTATGAAATTTGCAGTCGATACTCAAACCTACTTCAGTATTGACGGTTGTGTTCAGGAATTTATTTTAAGAAACTTATGTGATGTTGAATTTAACTTTGTACCTATTTTATACAGCTATGTGTGCCTTTTATTCAATTTACAATTTTGTTTGCAGACTTTGTGTGCTCATAAAATTTGACCAATTTTGTATTTTTTAATATTTTATTACACATGAACTTAATTGCATGTTGGAAAATTATATGTACTCAAAATATTTTAATATAAAGTATAAACGAAGTGCAAATATTTGTCAAATTAGGCAAACACGATTTTAATAGCATGTGTTTAAAACAAGGGTTATCGTCACTTTGATGTGTGCATGAAAATAAAAAGGACAAACATTAAATTGTTTGTTTTATCGACAAGTACATTACAGGCATTTGCTGTAAAAGTAAGCCCTAGACAGGAAACTCTTAATAAAACGAGATTTGTTTTTATTCCTTTTTACCAAAGTTCTATTTTTCTTAGAAATTAGCTTCGAAAATTGCCGAAATGGGTTCCAAACAGGGTTAACTTTTTGACCATCTTTGAGAAATCGCTTATGATTTTTTTTTTTTTTAAATGTTAAGATTTTTTTAAAATTGAAAGAAATGTTGCTTAGAACCCATAAATGATATTCCTTGAATTCAATCCAGGGCATGAAATATGAATTTTTGAAAGATTTTGGCAACAATTTCTGTTTTCTTAGAAATTAGCTTGGAAAACTGCCCAAATGGGTTCCAAAACCAGGGTAAATTTTTATTAGGAGTCAATTTTTTGCCACACTTTTGTTGATCCACCAGTAGGTGAGCGATATCAACAAATCCATCTCTCAATGAATCCATTAATGGTGTTGGTCCACAGGTATCTGGTTGATCCACATATTTAATAAATTCAACCAACTATCCACACCTTTTGTTGATCCACCAGTAGCTGAGCGATATTAACAAATCCACCTCCCAATGAATCCATTAATGGCGTTGATCCACAGCTATCTGGTTGATCCACATATTTGATAAATTCAACCATCTATGCACACCTTGTTGATCCACCAGTAGCTGAGCGATATCAACAAATCCACCTCTCAATGAATCCATTATTGGAGTTGATCCACAGCTATCTGGTTGATTCACATGTATGATAAATTCAACCAACTATCCACACCTTTTGTTGATCCACCAGTAGCTGAGCGATATCAACAAATTCACCTCAATGAATCCATTATTGGAGTTGATCCACAGCTATCTGGTTGATCCACATATTTGATAAATTCAACCAGCTATGCACACCTGTTGTTGATCCACCAGTAGCTGAGCGATACAATAAATCAATCTCTCAATGAATCCATTATTGGAGTTGATCCACAGCTATCTGGTTGATTCACATGTATGATAAATTCAACCAACTATCCACACTTTTGTTGATCCACCAGTAGCTGAGCGATATCAACAAATCCACCTCTCAATGAATCCATTATTGGAGTTGATCCACAGGGTAGCTGGCCCTTGCAAGAAGCAGACGCACAGCGTCCAACTTCCCATGTAGAGCTGTCATTCAAGATACACGGGAACAATTTAAAGAGATCATTTGCAAAAACAGATACATGTAGGCCTAAGTGCTATTCAAGGTATCTCATATGTA
Organism: Henricia sp. BOLD:AAB3569; assembly: GCA_037783545.1. Taxonomy (NCBI): domain Eukaryota; kingdom Metazoa; phylum Echinodermata; class Asteroidea; order Spinulosida; family Echinasteridae; genus Henricia; species Henricia sp. BOLD:AAB3569. Next base: position 1,661,254 of record JBBELK010000070.1, on the reverse strand, counting down.
CCTTTCATAGTGGTTTGGGTCATTGACTCGCAATCATTGACTCGCTTTTTGTATAAAAAGCAATGTTTTACAATCTGGAAGATGTTTTTGGGACCGTTTTTTTTTTTTCAAGTTTGAATTTGGTAGTTAATTTAAGGTAATACCATTGAGGTGAGTAACGATTCAGTAAAGACCTAGGCTTTTGGATGTTTCTGATTTCCTTTCAAGTTTGAAACGCCCGCTGCGCGACTTCCCACGCACTTGACGGGCAGACCAAAAGATTCCGACAGTTTGAGATGATGTACATCGACGCGTGTGTGGAATATGTAGACCGGGAACTAGTCTACGCTTGATTCTCCTATGTGGAATATGTGGACGGAAACCAGTCTATGTCTAGAAATACATGTGGACGAGTGGACGTGACCTGTAACCGTTCATTTCCAAACATTATTTTCGGACAATTTAGTGGACAAATGGTATCAAAATTCCGTAGAAACACGCAAGGTGAGTGTCTCAAGAACTACCAGACGTAGTTTGGTGGCGATTGGGCAACGGATTATTGCGCTAGTGTAACCCGGAAAATTGACACAAGGGGGAGAATTAGCTTTAAGAAAATCAATAACTTCAAAAATGGGATCGATAAGAAAAGTCGCAGGATATTCTCATAAAAAAAAAAAATAATAATAACACATGCATTTGTAAAGCGCCATCTATCTATGTAAACATATTCCGAGGCGGCTGTTGCCATTATTACCGCTGCCATCAGGGAATCACCAGAACCATTTCGCTTCAACTAGGTGTGCAACCTAGCCCCGCGAGCAGTGCTTCGGGTGGAGCAAACCTCAGCCCTGTCTTCTAATATATCCTCGATCCTCCTAAATCTGCGCACCTAAGGATTTGCGTCCCAGCCGTTTGTAAATAAAAATGCCAACACGTAATTCTTGACTTACATTTGTATGAATAACTCATAGTCACCCAGTATGCCAGTGTACACGGCGAAACCTTTTCAATTTTTGATGATGAGGCCAAGTCCGTGCGTGTGGTTTTTCAGCTTACGCGCGCAAAATCCTGCCTAAATCTACGCAGGGGCGCTTCTTTGAAAATGTACGGTGTTCAGGCTAAGTAATGTAACTTGGACAAAAATCCTAAATAGATATAGGTATTTTGTCTTTGAAAAACATATTTCGTTTAATGTAAGCAGAATATTTTCTTTTATTTCAATGACATTACATTTTCAGGCTTCAGGACAAATAATATGAAACAAACTTTGAAGGTTGATACAAATGTATTTACATTATGGTTGTACATATCTACATGTTTACAGGATTATTTCTACATTAATTAAAAAATATTTCGTGTATTAATTATATACAGTAAGTCATCAGCATTTGGATCAATAAAGCTGAAATAGAATTTGTTGAATATACATATTACATTGTATAACTTTTTACAAAATGAAAAAAATAGTTATGAATAAAATAGCAAACGTGTCAATTTGGTTGCCCTGTTACTTTTAAACCACCGTAGAAACTTAAAAGAAACACACGCTAAACGTTTGTACAGCTCGTGACGACAGAGGGCGACCAACAAATGTCACGATATGGTCAATTTCCCGACAGCTGTGGACCGGAAAGCACTCTCTGCATTTGTAGTTAGCAAAAAGGTGTTAGAATATCAGCTTTTCTTAAATTTTGGAGTAACTTACCGGCATAGCCTTTACTTTCCACATTTTAGGTTGCTGGTGGAGGTTCGCGCATCGGAAAACAAGATCGGAGTGGTGGTACGTTCGTTTAGGCGCGCGCGTAATCGAACAGAGGTTGGAAAAGTGAGCGCGCAGAAATAGGACTGCGTAGTTTTAGGAGGTCTGACGATACACCAAATCTGTGGCAAACTCACGCAAATGAAATTTGTCCCTTGGCTCTGATATTTGCTCAATAGGTGCACTCACCCCAGTTTATAAATATTCCGAAGAGTACGCATCGATCCGATGTCTAGTTTCGGTGAAATCGTGGGGAAAGTTTAAGACTTTCCGTGCGTGAAATTCCGACTTCTCCGCTCTCGCGGAGAAATATAGGAATGAAGAAGAGTTGGTCGTTTCCACAAAAGTGAAATTAGTGCAAAAAAGTCAGTTTTACAGCTATAAAAGTTATTACAAAAATGGGTGGCCTAAAAGTAAGGAATGCCGCGGTAGCTTTCCGCATGGGCACTGAAAGCAATTGCAAATGGGAACGCATAGGAAGATTATCCTGGCGTCATGGGTTTTCGATCAGATAACGCGAAAATTCCTCCGAAACCAAAACGACAGCAAATATCTTAAAAAAATGTTATCCACGTTTAAACACTATCCTTGAATTTTATATTCCACAACAGACCATACCGTTTCTGCCGTTTTTCTTTTCTCAGATTGCCCGAGAGCGAGAAGCTCTGCATGCGCCACAGTCATGACGGTGATAGCAGTGTCACATGTTTTCGATCGCTCGTTTGATGGGCCATTTCTGTTGACGTATGGCGTGCCAAGTGTTTCAAATTGAGCAGCAAATGGCCAGTTTTCCAAAACGCCCAAGTTCAGAAGCTGGCCTATTTTTCTGTCAGTAGATAAATATGAAAAATAACGGTTTTGTATAAGCGGTGTGCTGATTGGCTTCGCAAAATACGCTGCGAAGTTTAGCAGTGCATGGTTGGAGCAGGCGCGCGCAAAGTGCAGTGAAAAACAAAGGTTCTGCGTTAGGATTCCTCCCAAGCGCGTTCAAAAAAGATATAAGAATTTGTTTGATTTGGCACGCCATAAACTTTTAACTGGCAAGGCAATCACCCAATCGATCCTGCACGAATGAAAGACGGGACCTTGAGCGATCTGAGGATGCCTTTGGGGGAATATTTGATAAAAGATCACGTCCGTTTGATACACTTGATTAAAAGTCCCAAATTTTATAGTGATCTTCAGCCGAAAATACACATTTTGCAAAGTTTGAAAGATAACTCATGCCAGGTAATTTGATTTGCAGCAAGTTGAAGGCACAGACAAGCGACCAATTCACCATTTGCAAAAAGGCCACAAATCACGGTGGATCTCGTACAGTCCGGCGGTAAATCAGTGTAAAGTTTGCTGATCGAAAACACATGACGATCGAAAACATATGACGGCACGATACACGAAAGAAGGTTACCGAAGGTCGCGGTAACTTTCCGCAAGGCAGCGGAAAAGAAAGTCCAATGGGAACATGCCTCAAGTCAGAAAAAGCTATGAAAACAAGAATATTTCTAAATTTGTTGATGTTGAAAACTGTGCAAGTGATCAGTGTAATGTTTTTGTGTGTCTTTGTGCAGATCGTGTTGACAAAGAAAATTAAACCAGTGAATAAGTCCCAGAACGTGGAACTGAAGGGTTTAAATCGTCCCAGTTGACTGGTACTTGTTATATATCTTGCCATGATTTGATGACATGGCTGAGCGTACACTATAGCTAAAAATCTGGAAGACGTTTAACGAGAAAGTACCAGTAGCTACCAGAATGAGCCATCCCACGCCCCTCCTACTGGTGATTTGACTGGTAACAACAACACAGCAAAAATTGAACCACATGATGTTACGCAGGGTACCGAAGAAGGTTTACAAATGGCTACTCTAGGACAAAATGCTGAACAGAGATTTAAAAACGACGGTAGACAACTTGCCTCGCAATCGGAAATGGCTACGAAGCCAAGACATGATACCTGTACATCCCAAGAAAATGCGCCTTCGGAGAGTGCATCCAACGTCAAGCGTAAATACGTGCACTTGGATTCTTTAGATTGCTTAGATTTGGCTCAGACTCAAGCGGGCGCTTTAGCATTAAAGAACCCTTCGTTGGTGCGAACGTCATGCGAAGACTCAAATAGAGGGCTGTATCCGCACCCTCAAAGCCCACCTAAAGGGGTTGAGAGGACAACATACATTGCTTCTGATATCTACCCGAGATTGTCACCTAAGACGCAGAACCGTAGTCCGAGTAAGGTCGCACTCACTAAGGAACAAATGAAAAACCAACAAAAGATGGAGGAGTTTTCCCCCGTTTCTCCAAACAAGAGATCAAAATCGGAAGTCTCGCCCAAGACAAGCTCTCAGGAGTGCAGTACTCCTCCATCTGGTGGGCAAATCATGGCTCCCTTTCCGAGTAGCACTTCTTCCCCTTTCCCAAAGAAAAGCTTAAACTCCCAGTTTGCCACCATGGGAACGCCACATTCATCGCCCAGTCAGGCAGGGGTCAGTTCAAACACCGTCCCGCAAAGCGGCAGCCAGCAGTCGGCTCTTGTCAAAGCACAAAATTCCGACAAGTCCTTGAAGAGAGTTTCATCAGATCATCGTCAAGCTTCAACATCAGCCAAAAAGAATCTAGATCCAAGCCAAAGTCCAGGCGCTTCAGGATCTGTAAAGTCAGTTGATGCTGATATTGAAAACTTCCAGAATGATGATTCTTGGGATGCATACGACCTAGATGTTGACGTATCAACTCCGCAACAGAAGATGAAGATTCTCCATTCCTTTAGTCCAAAATCACAGAAGACTACCCCAACTAAAATATTTCCCAGGCCAAGCCAAAGTCCGAGTCCTTCAAAGTCCGTCAAAAGCACGGTAGAATCGGACATCGAAGACTTTCGGAATGACGATTCTTGGAATGCCTGCCAGCCGGAAATTGAAAACGATCTTGCGTCACCTGTGGAAGTCAAGTCTGACCGTCAGTGTTCCCAGAAGAACACTCCAACTAAATGTTTTCTCAAACCAAACCAAAGTCCCGGTCCGAGTCCGTCAAACTCTGTGAAGAGCACAGTTAAGTCTGACATCGAAGACTTTCATAATGACAACTCCTGGGATGAAATTCAGGAAGAAATGGAAGTAAGTCTGCCAAATGACGTCAAGTCTGTCCAAAACAAAACCAACCCAGACAGTAACTCGACAAAAGTAGACGTCAAGAATTCAGTTGACAACATTGAAGCCTTTGAAACTGACAACTCCTTCGACAACATTGATCCAAGAATTCTTGATTCTGACAAACACCCTGATTGTCCCTCTTCCCAGCCGGATACTTTCGGTCTGCTTGGGGAGGGTTCATCGAGTTATTTGGACGAGGATGTGCCAGGATTTGACAAACTCCCTGTGGAAGTTCTAGAAAGGATCTTCTGTTTTGTGCCGATGAGTGCCTGCCTCAACCTCAGCCTAGTCTGCAAAGTCTGGAATGGGATCATTTCTAAGAAAGACGTGAGTAGTGTAACAATTCTTGTTAAGATTACCATGCAACGGACACCCTCTGAGACCCCATGCGCTAAGGCTATGGAACAACACTCAAGTTTTTCTTTAGTAAATTCATGACACTTTTCACTCCTAATTTTGTGTTTTTATAACCAAACTAACATTTTTACATGGTTTATATGTCATAACAAGGAAAATCCCGTAACTGGGACGGACACTTGTGTTACATATTAGGCCGTCCCGGTTTCTAGCGTATATTGGAAATTTGTACACAGGGTTTTTAGAAAGGCATGTTGTCACACTATTTATTACCCTTTTTGGGCCTAAGTTATCTCTTCAGAACAACTAAAACTTATTTCTTTTATTTTGAGAGCAGACAAAGGTATTTTCTGGAAAATATGGTCTGTGTTGCCAAAATGCCCCCTTTACCGTGGAAAGACTTGTATACCATCTCAGCTCCCTAGGGAGTATACAGCGCCCCAGCTGCCTATCAGACACTCGATGGCTAATCAAACACATCAGCATTCCAAGGTCAATCATGCTTTTGTTTTACTTTCGCAGTTCATGCCGTGGAAGAAGACATACCATCACTTGAGGATGAATTCTCTCGATAAGGTAGCCGAGGAGTTGCCGGCCATCACACATGACCAAGAGGAGACGGAGAAATCTTGCCTACTGCTTCTTGTCAGGTCTGCACCTGACGATATCCTTAATAATCCTCATTATTTTTTTTTCTCATGTTAAAGCCCATGTGCACTATTGGTGTCTCGGAAATCAGAAATATTCACAGATTTACACATAACTTACACAATATAAACATGAGGACGGGAGAAAACCTCCCCTGAAATGGTTTTGTCTAAAGTGCTATTGTCTTTGAGAAATGAGTAAGACAATTAATTTTCGTCTCATGAGATGAAAATTCACTTCGCCCCAAAACCACTTCCCCCCTGCACCACTTTGAACCCCCCATTTTCCCCATGGGTGTTAAGATTTTAAAACCACATAATTTGTCATATTTTTCTCATTACCATTCTGAAATTTCTGAACTAATCGCAAACTCACAGTCGAACTTAAATACATCCAACATGGCGGATGAGTCGTGTGCACGTCACCCACGTTGTGCATGTGCGTTTTCCACTCTGTCCATTGTAACTCGCCATATTTATTATTTTGATGCGCTTGTTTGTTGGTTATTTCTTTGCTCACATGCGCGCTGTGAACATGCGCATTCCTTATTGTGAACACAATTGCGGACCAACTTCGAACTGGAATTAAATTCGACACGGCAAAAGCATGACGTCTGAAACTGCGCCGTGCTACTGCCGCACTTAATTGAGTTAGCACGGCAGACCCTGTCGAGCTAAATTCTTCTGCCGTGCCGAATTAAATTTGCCGAGCCAAATGGTTTCAAACATCGTGCTTGTGCTGTGTCGAATCAAGTTGAATTTAATTTGACACGGCACAAGCACGACGTTTGAAATAGGCCTTAAGTTAGAACGAAATCCATTTTCTGGAAAAATCTTTAAAAAGCTCCCTTAATAAATGTTTTTTTTTCTGAAATTGACCTCAGGAATATGCCCAAGTTCAAAGCTCGCTTTGGTTCTACCATGGACAAGGATCTGAAAAGACATCAGAAGTATGACCTCGCCAGAGACATCATGAAGACTCGAGCACCGGAGCTGTTACTTAATGAGGTATCATTGGATTCACACAACCTTTTTTTCAGCTGTTAACTCGGATAAATTTGACGCGGGTCGCCTCGAGAAAATGTGGCATCGAGGTAAAGTGCAAGGAGGACCCGTTACAGCATTACATAACTAAAGAATAATGTTGATAACCTGCCCTGTAGAAATTTCAGCCACATAGATGCAGTAATACTTTAGAAAACCTGAAAACAAATCCATGCATAGTTTTTGTGTTGAATGAATGGTAAAAATATTGTCTGCAGACAATTTAAAAAAACAAAAGCACCTTCAGTTCGCCATTTTTTCCACAAAGGTACCATTTTACATGGGAAAAAAATCATGTGGTGTTTGTTACCATTGCTATCAACACTTTTAGTCGGGTTTTTCTTGTCAACTCATGAATTAAAATTTTGGGTAACTGCAATAATATTAAACTTTTTATTCTCAAAATGCGCTATTTTGTGTGTTTCTAATCAGATACCCAACCCATGGTCTACAGTCTGTCTTCTCATCATCTTGTCGGAGACGGTTCAAGACGTACTCCGCATCTTAGACTGCCTCCTTCATGCAACGGCCTCGTGCACCACAATGGAAGTACTGGAATGCCTGTACTGCATTGCTGCATATATGTGGAAGTACAAGCTTCGTTTTGGTCTCAATGGCGGGTAAATTATTATTTTTATTTTTTTATTCTAAGTTTTCTCACTCGAGTTCATCAGAAGTGCTTTCGAATTCAGGTGAGTTTGATAAGGACGCTATTTCTCTGGCTCATTTCCATGCTGTTCAATTTTATTTAAAGACATTCCCATTTGCTCGCCAAGACAGCCAGATTAGAATTTGCGTCAATCAAATCCAAAGCATTGAATATTCATTCAATTTGGCACAAGCTCAGGGCTTGGGCTAATTTGAATGATTTTCGCTGGTATTTCCAAATTAAATGAGTGTAGTTTTTAATTTGATAGCGGAATTTTCACGATTGCGTGCTCAAAAATCCAAATTGAATGCCGTCTTTGAATAATTGAACGATGATCCCAAACTGCATTTGAATTAGTGCTAAAACGAATGCATCTGAAACGAACTTGGGTGGTAATTTGTTAAAATTGAGCGAGAAAACCTATAATAATTTCTTTCTGCCGAAGGCACTGTAGCTCGTAAGCCTAAAGAAACCTATGAAGAGAAGACGAAGAAATGCTCAGTTTTGGGACGAAAACACCTACACAATTCTGTATAGGGGAAACCCACGGAATCAAGCAGGGACTGAGAACCTAATCTATATACTGACCGGATGGGATTCGAACCAGGGCCACTACGCTAATCTTATTCCCCAATATGACCATCTACCACAAATGGGCTTTAAAATCAGATATAATATTTAGAAGTGGAGTTATGGTTCTGGGTTTAAAGCCTATTTAAAATGTTACTTTTGATATTTTGGAAAAATAAGACCATTGAAATTTTACAGGTACTTTCAGAAAGCTATGAACATTTCGAATATGCAAAAATCTCAGTTTCGTCCAAGTGTAAATTTTGTCCGAGTATTTTTCTATGCAGCACCAATCACAATTGTTTTTTTGGGGAGAACTTGAATCATGTGAGAGGAACTTGTTCCAATTTTATGGAAATACCTTTTTAAAATTCCATTTTGCACACAGTTGTCACTACCGTGTCTACCATGCATTGTATCTAATCGAAAACAGCCATTATTCTGTTCCAGTGGAAAACTCGGGACAAAATACTTCAAGACGTGGGTCAGCTCTACAGAAATACAGGTATGAAAGCATGTAATGCTGAAAAGGGGTGCGTTCAGATTGGGTTCTGTGTGGGATTAGAATGGGATCAGTCCGGGATCAGATCGAGATCAGTCTGGGATTAGATCGGGTTCAGTCTGGGATTAGTTTAAGATCAGATTGGGATCAGTCAGAGATCAAATTGGGTTCAGTTTGAGATCAGATTGGGTTCAGTCTGGGATCAGATTGGGATCATATTGAGATCAGTTTGGGATCATATTGAGATCCGTCTGGGATCAGATTGGGATCAGTCTGGGATCAGATTGGGTTCAGTCTGGGATCAGATTGGGTTCAGTCTGGGATCAGATTGGGTTCAGTCTGGTATCAGATTGGAATTATTCCGGGTTCACATTGGAATTATTCCGGGTTCACATTGGCCTCGGGGAAAAGAATGTAATTGAGCTTAAATTGGGTTTGCATAAAACTTGCTCCAGTCTGAATTTCTTGCTGACAGTATTTCCTTCCCAATTACAGAATGGACCCTACCCATGAGCAGTCTCAGATCATCAACTACGACATTGCTCCAGGAAAAGTGGTCAAGGTTGTGGCATTTGCGGGTGAGTCTTGAATTGGACAAACAGATAGTTTATTTCTTTTTGACTGTTGAATAAAAAGACTTAAGACACAACGACGTTGCAGCTCATTTACATGTGCGATTACCTGTTGGCCCTACAAACTGTTTCTGTAGATTCCCATTGATGTTGTTTTGATTGCAAGCGTTGGCTTAAGCCTATCGCACACCTTTGTCATTTACCATTGTATCGGCCCACTAACCAAAACGGTGTGCACAGCTGCTGAAACATTGTGCTGGTCTGACAGTACAGGAACAACTGGGGCTCGTCTGGATGGCTGGTATATAACGAAAGGCGTGCAGCGGGCTTTATGTGAACAGACTCATTCCTTTATTTCTTTGTTCATTTTGATAAGCTAATGTAAAGCCCGCCGCACACCTTCACGATTTACTGGAACACTGGACCATCGGATGCGGACAAATCAAAGAAGTTTGATTTGACCCGGTCGTCCGGTGTACAGTCAGACCGGCCCGAATTGTTTCAGCGCACACCTTAACAGTTTGTGGGCTGGTAAATCGCAAGGGTGTGCGGCAGGCTTAAGTTGTAAACTAAGTTTTGTAATTTGTTGATTTCATTGAGAGTACAAAATAAATGTGTAATTAATTGAATTAAAAACTAAAATCTTCTTACTCTTATCGCAAGGAACTGGCAAGACACTGACTCTGGTGAAGTACGCTGAGCGCAGACCCAACATGTCGTTTCTATACGTGGCATTCAACAAGTAAGACCATGGACATAGTTTCTTTGGCAACTAAAAGAAAGAAAACATTCCTAACTTTGATTATTTTCATGTAAGTGCTCTTAAAGAAAAGAAAAGAAACTTGATGCAGGTGAAAATAAGATACCGTCATTTTGAATCACATTGGGATCACATTACGATGAAATTTGGCTCAGTTTGAGATCAAACTCGCTGAGTTTGGGAGCGAATTAGGTTGAGTCTTGGATCAAAACATGTAACTATTCCATAAAACACTGTAATCCAAACTAAATCTTGTGTGTACAGGTCAGTCATGGAACGTGCCAAGGATATATTCCCAGACAACGTGACCAGCAAGACAATCCACTCTCTGGCTTATGCAGCCGTCGGCTGGAAGTAAGTTGGTTGAAGTGCCTTCTGAAGCTTGTTGAAGGTGCTTCTTGTAAACATGCACCTGTCCTAATAGTATTATTAAATTGAAAGAGCTGGAACTTTAGCATGACGGAATCTCTTTAACAGTCTTTTGGACAGGTCTTGTATATTGTTAAAAAGCCAAATTTAATGTTTTTACTAAGATCCACTTCAGACTAAAATGACTCTTTCCGACTCCCACATTCAGAGCCCCAGATGACTACGTGGGCACTTGATGCCGATGACGAGATTTTCACCAGACAAACATACACATCCATCCATTCATTCATGAATTTAAAAAAAAAGTATTTCATTACCATCCTCCTTTAGTATAAACATTATATTCGGGGAAAAAATGCATTCTCTGGTACAATAATGCATTTTTGGTATCTTTGAACAAAGTTTCAGCTAAACCTGACAGGGGTCATGTTCATAGGTGGTTGAGTTGACATAGAATGACCCACCAAAAGGCATGTGACCTTGTTGAGTCTGCTAGACATGTTACGTAACTTTTACGTAAAAGAAATTGGCAGATGACAGTAGATATGTGGGTATTTTTTTTGTGCTGAGGTTTAGTCAATTATTTCTTGTAGGTACAAGTCAAAGCTAGATTCTCCCCTGAATCCACTCTACCTTCATAAGTTACTACCGCCCGGAGAACGCAAGGAACTGCCCTGGCTTCGCTACGCCAGCTTGGTCTGCAAGACGCTGGAACGATTCTGCGCGAGTGACATGGATTACATAACAACGCGACACGTTCCTCAAGATTACTGCACGCACACTGTGAATGGCGATCAGATTGTTGCAGAGAGGCACATTTTGCAGCACCCGCTGCAAATGGTAAGCTCAGATTCTGTGAAAATAAGGATCGTTTTTTTTTTTACTTTGAACTTTGCTGTTAAATGATAAGGCTCTTTATTAGTGTTAATTTGGATCATTTTGGTTAATGCTTTATTTAAAGTTAATATTTTATTAAAGTTTGAGATTTTTGTTTTTAATGTCCAGATACCAGTAAATATTTTCAAAGTTAGATATGATATACCACTGTTGTAGTCGAGTCCATCACACGTCTTCACAAGTCCAACACAAGTCCCTGGATCTTAATTTATGTCACAAGCTATTCAAATGAACTCCAACAAAGGCAGTACATATATGATAGGATTGAAAATTGGAGATGATTTTAGAAACACGAGAAAATTGGCATACATGGCCTACCAACTGCTCTACCAACTGAGCTATCTGTGCATCCCGTTGGAGCATCACAATCTCGTGCTTGCCACTCTTTTTCCAACAATGCAAAGGCATTGTTCATCCTTTGCTTGTTGTTACTGGACTTGTGACGGACTTGTGCAGGACTTGTCACAGATTTGTGATTTTATTGGCTCTGGACTTGTGGTATACTTGTGGTATACTTGTGGTGTACTTGTGGTGTACTTGTGGTGTACTTGTGGTGTACTTGTGGTGTACTTGTGGTGTGACATCAGTTACCACAGTAACTGGGTCTAAACATTCGCTGGTAATCTGAAATGTCCATTGCTAAAGTGCACAAAAACAGTTCACTGGTTTGAGTGTAGACCCATTAACCTTGGCAAATCACAAAGGGTGACGTTTTCACTTTAGTGCTCTATAACCAAATTTGGAAGAGAAAAACTGTATGATCCTCATACGGATTCAAACCCCAGACCTCTGACACACCAGGCAGATGCTTGATATTTGACACTGGACTCATTCAAACTTTGTAGAAAATTTCCAACGATGCTGAATCTGTGTGGGAAAAGATGATCGACCCAAACAAAGAGGCTAGCATAATGCACGACGGTAAGCGATATGTTCTCTATAAATTTGCATTTATTTAATCAGAATTGATTATGATAATTTTAAATAGGATTATATGATGTTTATAGGCCGTATTCCTGAACGTGGAGGGCGCTGTCAAGTGGTCCGCGCCCATCGTGCGTTATGTTCGAACACAAAACGCGCTACGCGCACATATGCCTTCCAAACGTTTATTTTAAATGGAAATCTGTGCGCGCGCCACAGGTCTGCGCGCTCCGCGTAAGCGACTTTTCCCACGTACGTATGTGCACGTACCCCCACTTTTCTACTGTCGTCTATGGACATTTTCCCCCAAATCACCTTGTTCAAGCGCCCTCACGCGTTCAGGAATACGGTCAATTCCATTATCAGTCCCAGTTAATGCTGTAACCGAACAGATGAACCAAACGGGATTGGACTGAACCGAAAATTTCACTCAGTTCGGCTGTTTGGGAGTGGTTCACTTTGGATTTCACATCTTACGCATTTTAACTGTAAATGTGAAAGAGAGCTGGCTTCCTGAATGTCAAAAACGCACTCAAAATGACTTCTTATGCTTGCAAAAGTGCTTCGTATGTAACTGTTGAACATCATATGCACTGTACAAAGCAATTCTTGTGCCGAATCAGATCCGACATTTTCAGCCCGGTGCCGCCGGCCACCGTACAGAAATGCATGACTTTCCTTCCTCCATCCATTTGACTTCACGATCGATATCTACACGGATGTTGCTCGATCGGTGCCGATAAAATATTGTATTGGCTTTATCGGCGCAACGTGCCAAAGCTATAGAGTTACCGCGCAGTACGCATCTGCACGATGTGCTGATAATTGTCGATTGATCAGAACGGTTTGATTGCAAATGCCCTTTAGCGGCGTGGCATACATTTGCATTATGAAAATGGCGCATCGCGAGTAATAAAATTACTCACACAGAATTATTCGCACAACATTGTGAAAAGCATTTTGACAGATATCAATAAGCCCTCTTACAGAAACACAGTTGTACTTGCAGTTACTACAAACAATGAACTCCATTGGCTAGGAAAAAATACCATCTCGCGCAGTCTCGCAATGGCTTGCACGTGGTACAAATCACAAAATGCATGCACACCGCAAGTTCCGACAGTAGCGCGGCGCTCCGTTCAGTTTCCTGGGTCAATTTCATCCCACCAAAGCCGTTATCTTGTTCATTACGACAAATAAAAAATGTAAAAGAGCAGGTTTGAAGATAACAAAAATACATACTTTATGAAGAAAGCTAGCTGGACGTGCGTGATCACTTTCAACCCACACCGTCGGTAATCCTTTCCGAACCTGAACCGAACAAATGTTTGGGAAGAAATGTTCAAACTTTTGCAAACCCGAACTGAACCCGAACTTGCGGACTTCGTTACAGCACTAGTCCCAGTGAGATATTTATAATAAATATACCTCTGAAAGCTTGTCTACACGAGCCAACATTTGTTGGCCAACAAGGGATCAACATTTGTCTGACGATGTCGGTTGACCAAACGTTGGATGGTGAGGACGCCACTCCAGACAACATCCAACATCATCGGACAAGTTGGGCCATGTGGCTATATCGCCCAACTTTGTTAGAGCTTGTTGGATGAAACGGACCAATAACTGTCTTTAGTGAATAAGTAATTGTTCTCATTTTGTAGTCTACCTGAAGCTGTACCAACTGAATAAACCTGAACTCTCTCAGTATGACTGCTTGTTGATTGACGAAGCTCAAGATTTGACGCCAGGTACATAGTATTATTCTAGTATACAAATACTGAATGTTTATGAGTGCAATAGGAGGATTATTTTCATGAGGTGAAGAATGGAATGTTTAATTCAACAAGGCGAAGCCAAGTTGAATGGAACATATTCCATTTTTCACCGAATTCAAATTATTGGTTTTATATAATGCCCAAGTAGATCCTTGTCATCTTACATTTTTTTTACAAATTATTCAGGCTTACCCTTGCTTGTGAGTTGTAAAAAACTCAGGGGTCGTCACATTTGACACGCACATATTCATACACATACTGTCCACGCATGCGCGTATGCAGTCCAGTGGGCGCACCGTGCAATGGGAAAAAAGGTATGGAACAAAACTGCACTGTTAGTGACGTGATCTGCTCTCGTCCAATAAGATGACAAGGATCTACTTCTTATGTTTTTTAAATGACACACAGTGAAAGGGTAACAGACAGTCTGACAACATAGACATTAAAAAAAAGAAACACTAATAATATTCTGACTGAAAGATCAAGGAGACTGAGAGATGCAACTAATTTTATCGGTCAGTAACATGTTTACACCTTGTGGCATGGCTGACTGCAGCAGACTCTGTAAGAGCCACTGAGGCAGGGTGCGCCACTCTGGCAGAAGTGTCTGCCTGGGCTCCTGCACTTCTAGGGCTGTTTTGTAGAAGCACAGCTCCAGAGGTCGGCTCATCCGACACAAATAATCGGGGGCCAATTTCAGAAAGCTGTTTTAGCAGAAAAATTTGGTTAATCAAAAATTTGTTTGCTTTATAAAAATGGGTTAATAGGGCTTGGGAATGTGATGTCATGCAACATCACAATGCAGTGGTTTCCGCCATGTTTGTTGGCAGTAACATGCGCGATGTACGTTCAGATAAGCAATGGCAGCTGCGCGTATCACTGTTAAACTGTTAAATTGTAGTGCAAAGACCCACAACCACCCTGACGAAGGCCTAGAAGGCAAACAAATTTGTCCACCCTCGTAAGTTGAGCACTAGTTTTATTTTTTTGCACTTTGCACTACAGTTTAACGATATGTTCAGCTTGTTTTGTTCCCACGCGTGCAGGATGCGTGCGACTCGCCGCGACATGTCGAATTCAACTACTTGGTCGTTGTTTGCGTGATATGGAATTACGCGGGCGCCACACGCATCTAACTTGACGAGGCTGCACGCCAGTTCGCATAGCAACCACTCAATACCTTGAAGTAGGGCGGCCGAGAATGACGTAAATAATGGTGTCGTGACGTCGATTCCCAAGCCCTATAGTCAAAATTTTATGTCAACTTGTGTTCTTAGCAAGAATAGCAGATAATCTTGTGAAAAACACAAATTGACATGCAATTTTGACTATTGACCCATTTTTATAAAGCAAACGAAATTTTGATGAAGCAAATTTTTCTGCTAAACAGCTTTATGAAATTCCCTTTATGTGTTCCCTGTGCTTTATCAATAGACGTTTCAGATTACCACTTAATCTTCAAACCCAGTTACTCTGACAACTGACGTTACACTTTAGTAATCTATTGCTGTGAAAATTACTTTGTTCAAACAGGTCATGACCGAAGCAAAATCACTAAAGCGGAATATTTTTGAAAGCGAACGCAGACAAAGATGTCTTAATTGCCAAAAGAAAAACTAAAATAAAATGAACCATGATTTTTCTAAAATCCCAACAGCCCAACAAGACATCCTTATGAACCAGCGAGGTTCAAAAATTCTAGTTGGCGATCCTCTGCAGCAGATCTACAAGTTCCGCGGTGCCAATGACGCTATGAACAGGGTGACAAGCCAGAAGACGTTTCATCTTACGCAGGTATGGTGGGATGTTCAAAAATTAACACATAAATCTTCTACCTTATTCATAGTCCAAGGATGGACCAGATTTTTCCAGAAAATCGATTTAGTTTTAACCTAACAATCGTATAAAATATCCCCCCAAAATACTATACTTAGGAAGAAAAAAGGAAATTTGCAATCTCCAATTTGGATGTGAAAGCAAAAATGTAACTGGATAAATTAGTTTACTAAAATTCGGTGAATTTTTGACGATATCCCTCGAAATTTACGGATTGAGGGCTCAAAATTTCAGAATGGTGATGAGACTAATATGACAAATGATATGATATCAAATAACCATGGGGACAAATTGGGGGTCAACAACATGATCTGGACACGCTCCTTTAAAGGCAGTATACATCATTGGTAATCTCGAAAATCAGAAATGTTCACAGATTTGCGCCTAACTTACACAATATAAACATGATGACCGTAGAAAACTTCCCCTGAAATGGTTTTGTCTGAAGTGCTATAGTCTTTGAGAAATGAGTAAAACAATTAGTTTTTGTCTCGTGAGACGAAAATTCAAGTCGCCCCAAAACCATTTCGCCCCAAATTACTTCGTCCAAACACTACATCGCCCAAATGCTACTTCGCCCCAAAACCACTTCGTGCACAGGCCGTGGTTCAGGGCGAAATGGTTTTGGGGCGAAATGACTGCAAACCCTTTTTTGACTGTTTTCTCAAAAGTGAGACGAAGTACGGAGCTGGTTTTTAATCATGCAAATCTTCAATCACACAGGGGGATAAAACTATTTGTAACTGTTTACCAATCATGTATAGTCCGTAGATTAACAAAATGGTGCATCTATATTTCCTTGCGCCTACAGTCATTCCGTTTTGGTACTGAAATTGCTTACGTGGCCAACTGCTTACTGGAGCAAGGAACCAGCAGCAACAACAATCAAATGAGACGGCTGTTGATCGGCAAGAGAGAACCAGGTATGTTTAGAAGTCCATGCATAGTTTTTGTGTTGAATGAATGGTAAAAAAAGTTGTCTGCAGATCTTTTTTAAAAGTCATCGACTACACGGTATTAGCTTTAACTTTACTTTCTTATCAACTTGTGTTAACGGAGAAGCAGATGCAGTTTTAGAAATCTCCTGGAGAAAAACCCACGCAGTCAAATAGGGACTGCAAACCCAATCCACATACACGCCCTGGAACTGAACCCGGGACGCCAGAGGTGAAAGGCGGGGTAAGAACCACTACCCAGTGACATTGTACCTGGCTTTTTGTTTTAATTTTCCCAGGTCGCATTGACGGTGAAACAGTTGGCCAAAAAGCCATCATAACACGGACGAATGTTTCACTTTTTACTGAAGCAGTCAAGATCGTAGAAGGAAACTCCAAGACTACGCTGGCATTCGTTGGGGTAAACTTTGGAATCTTTGTTAGATCAAAGTTATAGCAATTTCTTTAATTACTATGAATGCTAGGATAGGGCGACAAATCGTGTGTAAAAAAAGCTATATTAGGGCGACGTGCTCAATAGGGCGACATTTTGGTGTCGCCCTAATATTTTAGAGATTAAAGACCATTGTTTAGGTCAAAAACCATTTTTTTTAAATCGAGAACCATTTTTATTAGGTCTAGAACTGATTCTCTTAGGTCTGGAAGCATCTTCGGAAGCTTTGGGTAAAAAAATAAGGTGTCATTTTGAGTGACTCTTGCCGAAATTTCGGTGGTCTCCGGGGAGAGGCTTCCCGAAGTGTCGCCCCATTGCGGCATTCAGAGTTGTTTAAACTACACTAGACATTCTTCTGATGGGATGCAAAGCTGTTGGTCCAATGTGTTGGTCCAATGTTGAAGCTGAGGGCTTTGTCTTTCAGACTTTGACTCGTCAATTTTAAGACTATCAGAATTTTAAAAATGTTTTCTGAAAACATCCCTTACTGTGCTCGGGTGGGACTCGAACTCACAAATTTCTGCATTCTAGACAGGAGGTCATGGGTTCGAGTCCCATCCAAGCAAAAGGTTTTTAACGTGTTCTCAAGAAAATCACTTAGCATATATACTGAGCAGCAAAAGAAACGCAAACATTTTCTCCACGTTTTGATTTAAAAAGCAGTCAATTGAGAGTGGAAATTGTCAGCACACAGACGCTTTGTACAGTCATGCATACAGGGATGCCAGTCTAGCCGGAATTCCGGCTTTTTCTTATTTTGGAAAAAGAAATCCGGCAAAGCCTTTTTTCCAGGCCGGAAAAGCAAACGGCCGGAAATATAAGGAGAATATATTATTAACTCTAAAAAAACGTGGAAAATTGTCTCACTTACTGATCAACGATGTCCGGATATGCCATGTATGTCATGTATGTACAGCCTATGTACACGCACGTAGTACGTTTTCCCCAATGATTTGCACACATGCAGTATGTCTGTATCCTGGCCATAATCATTCACGGCTAAAGTATCGCGAAACCAGACTATCGATCAGAAGTATACATAGAGGGCGTTGTATCCATACAGCAGTGGTTAGATCACATACACACTGACATATCCATTGCATTGCACTCATACTGTCAATGTACATACTGAACAGTATACTGTGCTGGCGAGTCCATATGCACACATACATGCAGTTATGATAGTGGATTTTTTTTTCCGGCCCTGAAGGTAAGAGCCACTTGCATCCCTGATGCATAATAAGCTTTTTATGTAAACAATTACAAAGTTAAACTGAAAATTGCATTTGCAGCTCAGTCTGTGCCTAACAAGTTGTGTAAGAGGTAAAAAAAAATCAATATAAAGTTCATATGAATCGATTAAATAATTACATAATTATTGATAATGTTTCTATTTCTTGTCAGGGTATTGATCGCTATGGGTTTGACGTCATTCTGGATATTTATCAACTGATGCAACCAGCACACAGTAGGTTGCATTTTATTTTAAAAAAACTGAAATGGTTTTAACAGGATGAAGACATCAATTATTTCAGTTGTTAAATTTCTATTAAAAGAGCGTGTTCAGATTTTTCCAGAAAATGGATTTCGTTTTATGAAACTCAACAGTCTTGTAAAATACCTCCCCAAAATACTATCCATGGGAAGAAAACAGGAAATTTGCAAGCTCCAATTTGGATGTGGAAGCAAAAAGGTTGGTGTAATCACTGCACTGCTTTAAGGAATGGATGAATTGGTGCCTTTTTTACGATATTCTTGAAAAGATATAGATTGAGAATGCGGAAATATGACAAATGATGTGGTATCAAAATCTCCACATCCATGGGAAAAATGGTGAAGTTAAAAATGTGATCTAGTTACGCTCCTTTAAATACTTTAAGTTCTGTGGTTAGGCATATCATTTGTTTTGCCATAATTTTTATTTACTTTTTAAAGTTTTTGTTTCTCTGGTAATCTGAAACGTCCACTGCTAATGCACTTATCCATTGTTCCCCCCCCCCCCCCCCCCCCCCCCCGTGTATTTGTAAACAAGACGCGCATGTTTTGCACCCGAGGGTGGGGATTTTTGTCACCTAAATGTTGCCCCAGGGGTGGGGATTTTGTCACAAAAAGTGACAATCCCCACCTCTTAGGTGGGGTGGTGGGGAGGTGGGGGGAAACAATTGATAGGTGCATAAAGCACAGGGAAACAGTTAACTGGTTGCAGTGTAGACCCAATAACCTTGACAAAACACAAAGGGTCACATTTTCATTTTAGTACTCTATTGCATTCAAAACTTGCCCTTTTTTCTGCCTGTTTGTTGACAGAAAGGGAACGGATAAATAACCGTAAAATCTGGATTCACAACAACTACAGTGCACTCAAGGTTTATGCCAATGAAACCGACAACGTAGAACTCGTGAATAAGATCCGTATCGTGGACATGTACCATGTTAGAGTACCGGAACTCATCAAAAAAATCCGCGAGAGAACTCGACAGGAAAGTATGGCAGGTGGGAAGCCAATAAAACGCTGGAATGTTCGCAATAGACCGTGTCAAATAACTGCCATCTTGTCTCTTAAAGATAGTATACATGATTGGTAAACTGTTACAAAC
Source organism: Henricia sp. BOLD:AAB3569 (assembly GCA_037783545.1). Taxonomy (NCBI): domain Eukaryota; kingdom Metazoa; phylum Echinodermata; class Asteroidea; order Spinulosida; family Echinasteridae; genus Henricia; species Henricia sp. BOLD:AAB3569. The sequence continues at coordinate 1,641,479 of JBBELK010000070.1, read as the reverse complement.
AGTTTTATCCCCCTGTGTGATTGAAGATATGCATGATTAAAACCAACCTGAGCAAAAACCAGCTCCGTACTTTGAGAAAACAGTCAAAAAAGGGTTTGCAGTCACTTCGCCCCAAAACCACTTCGCCCTGAACCATATCGCACTGAACCACAGCCTGTGCACGAAGTGGTTTTGGGGTGAAGTTGCATTTGGGCGATGTAGTGTTTGGACGAAGTAATTTGGGGCGAAATGGCACTCGCGCGAAGTGGTTTGGGGGCAAAATGGCACTCGGGCGAAATGGTTTTGGGGCGAATTTAATTTTCGTCTCATGAGACGAAAACTAATTGTTTTACTCATTTCTCAAAGACTATATTGATTTAGACAAAACCATTTCAGGGGAAGTTTTCTACGGTCATCATGTTTATATTGTGTAAGTTAGGCGTTAATCTGTGAACATTTCTGATTTTCGAGATTACCAATGATGTATACTGCCTTTAAGGACATGCATTGTCGCACATTTTGTGCTTACATTGTTGACAATATTAAATTTCAAACGTTGCCCTACAACATAGCAGCTATTTGATGCGGTCTATAGACTTTTATTGCACTGAGGCCATCTTCTCTTTCCTCCTATTTAAACCAATAAAACCAAATCGAGACTTAAAAACAAAAAAACAGGTTGGCCCTGTGTTGAAATTGTTACAATTACAAATGCCTAACATGATCAAGCAAACACGCAGTGAGGACACATTTTGTTTGTTTTGCTAACAAAGAGAAATTATACATGCTATCACGTGGTCGTGCAGATTCACCATTCAAAAATGGCCAAACTGCCCTTAAAAGTAAAGGAATAATGACATTTTTTTTTCAGACATCATCCTAAGCACAGCCCACAAGTCCAAGGGCCTAGAATTTGACACAGTCAAGATTACGGACGACTTTGGTATATGTGAAACCAGGCAAGGTAAGTTGGAACATTTGTTGTCATATTTTCTGAATTTGATAAAAGTATTGGATATTGTTGATCTCACAACTTGAGTTTTTTAGCTATTTCATAGACATCGTTAACGGTAAGCAACTGAAAACCTGCCTTAACCGCAGAGCAAAATTTTGCTTAAGATGGTGTTGCAACAATGGCGGTTTCCAAGCGCGGGCATGCTTAAGCACGCCGCGGCCGTGAAATAGCCTTAACGTAAGCACAACTTTTCTGCTACAGTAAGCACACGTTTTCAGCTAGCGCTTAAGCAGCTCTATGAAATTGAGTCCTGGTGAGACTCAAACCTATAACCACCTGCACTGAAGAACAAATATCTCAACCACTCTATAACACATGCTGGTTGTAATGCATAGTTCCGACGTGTCAATCAAGCCGAACCCGCCGACCAATCACAACAGGGCTTTGTGGACAGCGCCCACAAGTTGCTAGTCTAAGGGTGGTTTCACACTTAGCCATTTTGCGCAAAAAGTGGCCGTCCAAAGTTGTCAACATTTCCACGGTTCTACAAAGCGTAGTATTTTTCAAGACCCCCTCTCCCCGAAATACTACTTATCAACATTTTTTTTCGCTATCGTGAAATGCAAACAATTTATAGCTCACAAGCCGTCACAAGTCCCTGGGTATACAAGTCACAAGCTATTCAAATAAACTGCAGCAAAGGCATTCTTTTGTGCGTGTTCTACCGTTGCTTCTTGTTACTGGACTGTCTCGGACTTGTGATTTTATGGGCTCTGGACTTGTGATAGACTTGTGATGGACTCGACTACATGTACAACCCTGCTTAAGCATGGCTTGTTTCTCTCACAGGCATTTTGAGGGTCTTTGAGAGAGATGAATTGAATCTCATCTACGTGGCAGTTACAAGGGCAAAGAAGAGCCTTATTCTCACCCATAGACTGATGAAGTTCATCGGTAACCATCCTACGCTGGTAAGCTCTACAGGGGTGAGATTTTTCCGGATTTCCGGAATTTTACCAACACGTCCGGACTTGAGAGTTTTCTGTTTTTCAGCGGATTTCGCTTTTTTGTTGTGTGCTCTGGGATCCACATTTTATTTTCCGCTTTTTGCCCTTCCAGCGGGCCATTTTTTTTAACGAGCGCCCTCAATTGACTTAGTAAATTTGCGAAGCAAATTTTTGCAAGTCTAGTTGCCACGCAAGTGTCATGACATACAGCGCTGTACCATGTACATGTATGTATACTGTGCTGCTCGGCGAGCAGACCGAGACTGCAACGAGTAGCGAAGCAGATGTGTACAAGTCTAATCCCTAAGCAAGCACCATCTTTGCCTGCATCGTAAACTGGCAATGGTCATGTGTTGCCTGTGGTGTGTGATGCGTGCAGTGTGTGCAATGCACTTGGGCAACGAACCGAATTTACCCTCCGCTTTCGCTTCACCGTCTTCAACGATCAATATTGCCTAGATACTTTTTAATATTAACCACATTTGTACAAGGTAAATATTTAAAACAAAACTGGTTCTTGTGATACTTGGTTAAAATGTTTTTGACATTGCAATTTGCACGATGGTGGTGTTTAAAACGATCCCAAAAGTTGAAGTCTTTGTCGTCTCTACGTCTCTCCCCGCCCCCTCCCCAAAGGACGCCACGCCCCTTCCAATTTTTTTTTTCTGGAATTTTAGTTTTCCTCCAATCTTATCCCTGGCTCTACTAGCCTTGGGTACCAGGGAAATCCCTGGTTGAGTCCAAGTCTTACACAATGCATGCATTATTTTAAGCAAGCATGGTAAAGTGCCTTGCTCAAGGGTACAAGTTTAACAACCTGTCGCGGCTAGGATTTGAACCCACATACCAGCATTGGAGCTTGAATTCAGTGCACTACACCATAAAGCCATACCCCCTTAGTACATTTTAAACCATAATTTATTTGTTACTTCTTGATTTTTTTTTATCTCAGGAAAAGTTTGCGTACCCAGCTGCACCCCGCCTTTCCAATGACCATAAGATTGTCTGTGCAGAGTGCAAGGTGGCCATTCCGAGTGGTTACGTTGTACTTCTCAGCAAAAAAGCACTTCAACTGGTAAAACTGTCTCTCTTTCTTTCTAACAAATTTGACATCAGAAATGCAGGCACGTGAAATCTTTTTGGGGATGGATTTTATGCCTTTTTTCCCTCCGATTTTTAATCTGTTTTTTCCATGCTCTTTTTTTGTGTTTGTTATTTTGCTCAGTTGCACACCCATGCAACACCAAGACCTCTGCCCGGTGTGTCAGAGGTCTTGGGGGAAACCTGAGGGAGTATACCACTGTGCCTCATAGCTCAGTTTGTAGAGCATCTGCCCGGTGTGTCAGAGGTCTTGGGGAAAACCTGAGGGAGTATACCACTGTGCATCATAGCTTAGCTGGTAGAGCATCTGCCCGTTGTGTCAGAGGTCTTGGGGGAAACCTGAGGAAGTATACCACTGGGACTCATAGCTCAGCCAACTTGGTTCCAAATGTCCACAGACACAAACATTTTGCAACAAGTGGGAGTCGAACCCACAATCTCTCAATTATGAACACGGCTGTGTACCCACTAGACCACACACGCTCCCAGATTTGCACAATACCAGGCTTTGACGTTAACCTTGATATAAATGTGTCCAAAGTTGTCAACATTTTCACGGCTTTTCAAACCCCCTCCCTTCCCCCGAAATACTACGTATCAACATTTTTTGTCACTGCCATGAAATGTCAACATTTTACAGTGCATGTGAAGTGCTATGTGCCCCCCCCCCCCCCACCCTCCCCTTCCTGCTCCCCTTCCTACGCTTTGTAGAACCGTGAAAATGTTGATAATTTTGGAAGTAATACTCACTCATTATGTCTCATTCTGTTTTTCTTTGTAGACTTACCCAACGGTCCAACGCGAAGGGGGAATTCTGTGTCCCCAGTGTTCACTTGAGGTGTATCCGTCGTTCAATTGTTTCTTCCCAACATAGGGGCTCGATGAATCCCAAGTTTGGTCTAAAGACGAACGTCGATTCTGGATTTACACTCTTAAAGGCCGTATGTACCATTTGCAAAATAAAACTTTTTACAGATTCGTGGAATTAGAGTGTAACATATCTAAGGAAGAATGTTAGTAAACTAGCCTGAATAAATGTTAGCTACTTAGATGCATCAATGCTTCAGAAAACCTTGAAAATCTATATATGGATTTTTTGTACAAGTGAATGGTAAAAAAACCACCTTCGGTTGTCAATTTCCAGCAAGAAATACCATTTTGGATGGAAATAAATTCATGTGGTGTTTGCTACCATTGCTATCAACACTTTGAGTAAGGATTTTCTTGTCAACTCATGAAAAACAAAATTGGGTCATTGCAAATGATACAATGGGCCTTTAAGGAGCCCGTCCAAAATTGTCAACATTTTAACAGTTCTACAAAGTGTTGGAAGGGGGAGGGGGGACGAGGGCTGCTTAGGACCTCTCATGCACTGTGAAATTATGACATTTCATGGTAGTGACAAGAAATGTTGATAAGTAGAATTTCGGGGGGAGGGAGGGGGATCTTGAAAAATACTACGCTTTCTAGAACTAGAAAATGTTGACAACTTTGGATGGCCCCTAAATTTGATGTGCATTGCTTTGAGAAAAACGCACTGAAAACCACAAAGTAAAAAGTGTTTTTGTGATTCTGTGATTTTCAGTGCGTTGATTCACACACAATTCCCTCCAAATCGCCTTTTTTGCAAAGCGTCATGCGTCAAATTTATGCACAAAAAGGCTCAGTGTGAATCCAGTCAACTATTTGACGCTGTCGTACCATTTTAGAGAAATATCCTTAATTGTTTGCCCAATGTACGTTTTGTAAACCTGGGAAAATGAACAAGATGACCTTTAGTGTTTTAAAAAGGACACCATTGCCAAATTTAGCTGTAATCATGATTGTGCAATATAAAGATACATGTAATCTATTGGTGCTAATCAGTGTTCCCTTAATTTTGGCAGAGAAACATCTAAAATGAGCGGTATTGCGGCATCTCTCATTTTTGCCACATGAGGGCGCCCTCTACGACTATGGTATTTAAGGATTGCATATCACATATTTAGTTGAAAAATCATGATTAAAAAACAAAACAAAATTGCATGGGGTGAAATATAAGGGCGGCCTAAAAATGGCTGTCGAGTACACTGCTTTGTATATAATAAAGCCAAAACAAAAAAGTACTATGTTAAGTGTAAGTTTAAGTCACCCAAAATGATGCGGTGATGCAGCTTTTTTTTTTTGGAAAGCCAACAGTATTTTCTGCCGAAAATCCAGGGCATTGTATCCAAAATTACCGGGAAAAGATGGCAATATTGATGTCGTTGTAAAGTTCAAGACCCGGCTGCTGTCAACAGCAGCTTGACGAGACGATGCGTGGCTAGGTGCATTGTGTTTTTGGGGAAAAAAAGCTTTGACGCGCATGGTTAAAAGTGACGTGAGCGCTAACACTATAAAACAGTTCTTTTTTTTTTTGGCCTAATCTTAAAATTAGTGAAGATGATTTGCAAGATCAACGATCACTTATATTTTTAAATATATTTTTTTTATAAAAAGTAACAGATAAGTCAATACTCTCCCAGAAAGAATTTTCTTAAAATATCTATTCTTGATAAGAAGTTTGTTGAATACAGTGAACTTGTGAATAACAAGGCATTAAACGACCAATCACTTTGGAATCGCTTTCAAGACTCTTCTGCTTTAGTGATTTCCTCCAGGTCCAAGAGGACCTGTTTGAACAAAGTGATTTCCACAGAAATGAAATGTGACATTTCCTGTTTATGTAGTTAATCCGCGCCATGAAATTTGCCCCTGGTTTTAAGGGGACGATAATTATATTTTTAAATCTAAACTTCTATGAAATTTGCAGGTTGTGTTAATATATTTATTTTAAGAAACTTATGTGATGTTGAATTTAACTTTTGGTACCTATTTTATACAGCTCGGTGTCCCTTTTATTCAATTTACAATAAAAACAAATTTTGCAGACTGTGCTCATAAAATTAGACCAATAATTTTGTATTTTTAAATATTTTATTACACATGAACTTAATTCCATGTTGAAAAATTATATGTACTTTATATTAAAATATTTTAAGTATAAACAAAGTGCAAATATTTGTCAAATTATGCAAACAAGATTTTAATAGCATGTGTTTAAAACAATGGTAACCGTTATCATGTGTGCATGAAAATAAAAAGGACATAAAAATTGAATTTTGCTTATCGTTTTATTGACAAGTACAATACATTTGCTGTAAAAGTAGGCGCCAGGCCGGAGACTCTTAAATCTGATAAAACAAGATTTTTTTCTCTTGATTCCTTTCTACAAAATTTCTATTTTTCTTAGAAATTACCCTGGAAAACGGGGTAAATTTGTTAGTTTTGAGACATTTTCAAAAAAGTACATTTTTGGCCATTTTTTTGAAAAAAAAACGCTGGACTAACCTCTTATGATATTTTTTAAATTGTTCACAAAAAAATTTACAATTGAGATTTCCTTTCAAATTGCAGAAAATGTTGCTCAAATTGCCTTCAAAATTGCAGAAAATGCTGCTCAGAGCTCAAAGATGTTATTCCCTGAATTTGACCTTGACTGCTCACCCAGGGAATAAAAATATGAACTTTTGAAAATTTCATACTTTCAGGAAATAAAAATTAAATTTCAATTTTTCTTAGAAATTAGCATGGAAAACTGCCCTAAATGGGTTTCAAACCGGTAAATCTTTTGTTAGGAGTCATTTTTGAGACATTTTCAAAAAAGATAATTTTTGGCCATTTTTTGGAAAAAGGCTGGACTAACCCCTTACGATTTTTTTAAAATTTTGACAAAAAATGTTATGATTCAGATTTCCTTCAAAATTGCAGAAAATGCTGCTTAGAGCTCAAAGATGTTAATCCCTGAATTTGACCTTGACTGCTCACCCAGGGAATAAAAATATGAACTTTTGAAAATTTCATACTTTCAGGAAATAAAAATTAAATTTCCATTTTTCTTAGAAATTAGCATGGAAAACTGCCCTAAATGGGTTTCAAACGGGTAAATCTTTTGTTAGGAGTCATTTTTGAGACATTTTCAAAAAAGATAATTTTTGGCCATTTTTTGGAAAAAAGGCTGGACTGCTCGGTCCCACAGGCCTCGATAACGAACACGATAACGAAATCGCCTATAAAAACAAGAACGATATATCGTTTACGCAGGTCACACTGGTGCGAGAAAGAAACGAAAAATCGTTGGACATTTTTATCTGGTCTAACATCTAACTCATGACGAAACGTTCTTTCAATTGACGTTTTCAATTCGACGTTTTTAGACCTTGTGAAAACTGACACCCCCTAGCTGAAGTCAAGGAGTAATAAACGCATCGTTATTACAATTTAAAGCTCCCCCATACTACCTTATTATACTACAGTGTATTAGTAAAATTGTAATTCATCTTGAGTATGGAAATAAAGTGAACTGAACCGAACAACTGATAATTATATATTCACTGGTTCAGCCGCATGGGTATTTTATTTCTAAATCCTCCTGGGACGAGACCAAAATGACAACGCCAGCATTTTTTTAGTCAAACTGTGATCCACACAAAATAAAACATTCAGTAACATCACTGGTAGTATTTAGACAATTGTATTCAACTGTTTCACTGAATGGTCTTACATTATAGCCCTGATACTCAAATTTAACCAATCAATATTATATACTAATCCGAATTCAAAAGTTGTATTGCTTGTTCGCACTCCAGATACCAATTTTTCAAGGTCTGACAGTATTATTTATACTAAATACTGTCAGATGGAGTAATTCCTGATCCTGAAAAACTGCATTCGGCATAATTGCCGTTTCTGAAATAAAATTACAACAGAAATACTCGAGACACGAATGATAATTTTAACCCATTATCCCCATGTAACTAAATTACTCATTTATTTCTTTAACACTTTAGAAGCATAAAGTATCTGATGTAACTAAGATACCCAACGTAACATTTTTGGACCTCTGACTTTAGGAAAGATCCTTAAATATAAACCTTCCTTTTGTAATAAAATAGCAAAGATCCTTAAAGTTCCTTTTGTAATAAAATTAAAATGTGAAGTAAAGTTATTCCAAAGGAATGCATAATTCGATGGATAATTATTTGATCAATCTTAAATTTGATTTCTACCCTGGAGGTACAGTCAAACCTGCTGTTAAGGCTAGGGATGGGATGTTTAACAGGTTAGCCGTTTAACGGAAGGAAAATGAAAACCATTGTTTAAGAATTTACAATAGTTTTCAGAGGGTTATTTGTAATGACTTCTTGAAATTGAAATAAATTTATATGGGGTCCTAGTAAAATTTTGACGATAAAGGTTCAACGATTAATTTGAAGGCACAGGGGGATTGTGTGCATTGCAATTAGCAAATGCATCTATAAACACCAGCAACAATCCTTGGTCTCGTTAACCGGTTAACCGACACTTAAAAGAATTGCAAACCGGTTTTTGAATTACCTGTAAATTCCCATCCCTAGTTAAGGCCACCTTAAAAAAGAGGCAACTTGTTTACAGTGGCCACCCGTCTTTGGTCTCAAATGCCATTTGTAAAATGCTTAAAGGAGCGTATTCAGATTTTTCTGGAAAATAGATTTTGTTCTAACCTACCTGTCATATAAAATACTCCCCGCTCCCCCAAAAATTGGAAGAAAACAGACAAATTGCAATCTTTAGGATGTGGAAGCAAAAGGTTTGGTGTAAATCACTGCACTGTTTTACGTAACTGGATAAAATAGTCTAACAAATATCAGTGTTTTTGAAAACAAATGGATTGCACAAATTTTCAGAGTGGTAGTGAGACAAATGATATGGTATCAAAAAATAGGGGGAGGGGGTTAAAAATGTGATCTGAACATGTTCCTTTCAGTAACCTCTATAAAGAGGCCACATATGTATAGTGGCCAGTTTTTTACGGTCCCGAGACAAGGGTGGCCTCTATAGACAGGTTTCACCGTAGTGGCCTGATTGCCATCACTATGGCATTGAAAAAAAACTGTCCATGCTATCGGGGTGATGAGATTGTTTGCCTTCAAGATATTCGATTATTGACCTATTCACATCTAGACTGTCACTTTCCCATCCTCTCTTCCTGGCTTGGAGTCTGCACATGATGATGCATGGGGTGAATGTTGGCATCACTGGGGGCAATTGTACCATAATCCTGGTCATCATCATGAACGTCATTTAGCACAGTGTCCAGTTCAGCATCCACAACCAGTATGTTGCTTGGAGAGTCCTACATCATTAAAAGAATAATGATGTGAATAATTTTAAACAATTGTCATATGTCACTAAAAAGTTCAAGCAAAGTTTAAGCAAAATCTAAAGTTGAAGCAGTTATTCCGAAAGCCACTGGACGTAGATAACAATGTACCATTTTCGAACAGCCTGCTAATATTTTCTTGTTAGCACTGGCGTTTTCAAAGTGGAGGTCGATGGGTGAAACAACAAGTTGTAATGGTATACACTTACACATAATGGAGTTTTTCAAAAAATCAAATCTCATTTCGGGGGTGGGCACAAAGAGGTAGCACAAACTTTTTGGGGGGGTGGGGGTTGGGGGGAGCATAGGGCATGCGACCTCCACCAGGCTCCCCTTCCCCTTGGTGATTGATGCCTTTGATTGGTAGATTCAGAATTTAAAGAAAAGTCACTTCAACACACCAATGAAAACCTGAAGTGACAGGATTTATCAAGATTTATGTTGGAACAAAACCAAGTGCATATGAAAATCCTAAAATTAAGAAAACTTACTGTATGTTTGAGATGTGGCCCAGGGGAAGCTCAATATGTCAGCAAAATTGTATTTCGTCAAGACCTCTTTGTTGCAACACCACGTCTGGACACTGATTTCTTCTTCTTGTGGTACATGTACATGTAGGCATGCATCCCTTATTTATATTTCTCCATGTTTTCTGTGAAACTTCACCTGAAATGAAAAAAATAGGCCTACATTTAATGTAGCTGTGGGGCTGTCATTCTTCAAGTGACAAAATGTTTTGCTCCCGTCAGCTGTACTAAAAAAAAAAAATTTGATATTCAAGTTTAATGCATCAAATTTCAAGTTTCAAGTCGTACATTTGTCAACTTGTAGCTCTACCAACTCGTACCCTCGGGTCAAACATTTTATGCCAACTTGTACCAAGGACATGTGCTTTAGCCAACTCATACATGTATATTGTAATATGTTACATGTAAGTAAACTTGTACCATGGCCTATAAAAAAAGTCAAATCGTACCCTAATGACAGCGCCTAGCTGAAATGATTAGCTTTAATATGTCATGCTTTACAATCATCTTGAGATTGCAGCAATTCCGACAGAACTTTCCCCTAACATTCCAGCTGTCACCATGATTAAGTCAAACATGAACTACATGTATAAGTTGTTGTACGGTGCATGTTGTCTTAACTGAAGGTACGAGTTGGCAAGGGTACGAGTTGGCACGGTTACGTACAGCAAAGGTACAAGTACGAGTTGGTGAAGGTGCGAGTTTTCTGAAAAGCAAATTTCCCAGGATGGGGCACAAAAACGTGACCATTTAATATCATCATGCTAAGCCTTGGGGAGACGTGTGGGAGAATGGAAGGAGAAACAAAGTTTCTACATAACTTTCTCATCACGAACAGTCTATAAAAAGTTATGTCCTGTACACATGCGCTACATACATTTGTAAATTCATAATGATTGCAGGCGCTATGCGCATGCATGCATGCGTACGTGCACAAAAATGTGTGCAAACAAAACAGCGGTCGGTCCGAGCCGATTCTCGCTGATGCGCAACAAAAACACAAGATTTTTCAATAAAACGAAGTACTCACCACTAAACCCAAGTGCACTGCCGATGTCTCTCCAAATGTCTGTCTTCTGATGAGGGTTTTAGAAGTTTTAATCCGTCTTATCATAAAAAAATGTGTTCTTTTCTACCTCCAAAACAAGATTTTTGTCGTCCATTTTTCTTTTCCTTTCAAGCAGCTGCAAAAGTGACGTCATTGCAATGGTCGCGCCTGATTGGCCAGAAGACAAATTCGTCCGATAAAAATCGCTCCCAGAACGATTCATCCGATTTCGATCGTATCGGTTTTGGAGCATCGGAATCGTTATCGTTGTAGTGTGACCATCTGCGTCGGATAAGCACGGTGACGATGTATTTTTCGTTTTCGTTTTCGTTATCGTGTTCGTTATCGAGGCCTGTGGGACCGGGCCTTACCCCTTACGATTTTTTTAAAATTTTGACAAAAAATGTTATGATTCAGATTTCCTTCAAAATTGCAGAAAATGCTGCTTAGAGCTCAAAGATGTTAATCCCTGAATTTGACCTTGACTGCTCACCCAGGAAATAAAAATATGAACTTTTGAAAATTTCATACTTTCAGGAAATAAAAATTAAATTTCCATTTTTCTTAGAAATTAGCATGGAAAACTGCCCTAAATGGGTTTCAAACGGGTAAATCTTTTGTTAGGAGTCATTTTTGAGACATTTTCAAAAAAGATAATTTTTGGCCATTTTTTGGAAAAAAGGCTGGACTAACCCCTTACGATTTTTTTTTAATTTTGACCAAAAATGTTATGATTCAGATTTCCTTCAAAATTGCAGAAAATGCTGCTTAGAGCACAAAGATGTTATTCCCTGAATTTGACCTTGACTGCTCACCCAGGGAATAAAAATATGAACTTTTGAAAATTTCATACTTTCAGGAAATAAAAATTAAATTTCCATTTTTCTTAGAAATTATCATGGAAAACTGCCCTAAATGGGTTTCAAACGGGTAAATCTTTTGTTAGGAGTCATTTTTGAGACATTTTCAAAAAAGATAATTTTTGGCCATTTTTTGGAAAAAAGGCTGGACTAACCCCTTACGATTTTTTTAAAATTTTGACAAAAAAAACTTATGATTCAGATTTCCTTCAAAATTGCAGAAAATGCTGCTTAGAGCTCAAAGATGTTAATCCCTGAATTTGACCTTGACTGCTCACCCAGGGAAATTTCATATTTTCAGGAAATAAAAATAAAATTTCCATTTTTCTTATAAATTAGCATGGAAAACTGCCCTAAATGGGTTTCAAACAGGTACATTTTTTGTTAGGAGTCATTTTTGAGACATTTACAAAAAAAGACAATTTTTGGCCATTTTTTGGAAAAAAGGCTGGACTAACCCCTTACGATTTTTTTTAAATTTTGACCAAAAATGTTATGATTCAGATTTCCTTCAAAATTGCAGAAAATGCTGCTTAGAGCACAAAGATGTTATTCCCTGAATTTGACCTTGACTGCTCACCCAGGGAATCAAAATATGAACTTTTGAAAATTTCATATTTTCTTATAAATTAGCATGGAAAACTGCCCTAAATGGGTTTCAAACGGGTAAATCTTTTGTTAGGAGTCATTTTTGAGACATTTTCAAAAAAGATAATTTTTGGCCATTTTTTGGAAATTTTTTTAAAATTTTGACAAACAAAAATTATGATTCAGATTTCCTTCAAAATTGCAGAAAATGCTGCTTAGGGCTCAAAGATGTTAATCCCTGAATTTGACCTTGACTGCTCACCCAGGGAAATTTCATATTTTCAGGAAATAAAAATAAAATTTCAATTTTTCTTATAAATTAGCATGGAAAACTGCCCTAAATGGGTTTCAAACAGGTACATTTTTTGTTAGGAGTCATTTTTGAGACATTTACAAAAAAAGACAATTTTTGGCCATTTTTTTTAAATTTTGACCAAAAATGTTGTGATTCAGATTTCCTTCAAAATTGCAGAAAATGCTGCTTAGAGCACAAAGATGTTATTCCCTGAATTTGACCTTGACTGCTCACCCAGGGAATAAAAATATGAACTTTTGAAAATTTCATATTTTCTTATAAATTAGCATGGAAAACTGCCCTAAATGGGTTTCAAACGGGTAAATCTTTTGTTAGGAGTCATTTTTGAGACATTTTCAAAAAAGATAATTTTTGGCCATTTTTTGGAAATTCTTTTAAAATTTTGACAAACAAAAATTATGATTCAGATTTCCTTCAAAATTGCAGAAAATGCTGCTTAGGGCTCAAAGATGTTAATCCCTGAATTTTACCTTGACTGCTCACCCAGGGAATAAAAATATGAACTTTTGAAAATTTCATATTTTCAGGAAATAAAAATTAAATTTCCATTTTTCTTATAAATTAGCATGGAAAACTGCCCTAAATGGGTTTCAAACGGGTACATTTTTTGTTAGGAGTAATTTTTGAGACATTTACAAAAAAAGACAATTTTTGGCCATTTTTTTGAAAAAAGGCTGGACTAACCCCTTACGATTTTTTTTAAATTTTGACCAAAAAAAATTATGATTCAGATTTCCTTCAAAATTGCAGAAAATGCTGCTTAGAGCTCAAAGATGTTATTCCCTGAATTTGACCTTGACTGCTCACCCAGGGAATAAAAATATGAACTTTTGAAAATTTCATACTTTCAGGAAATAAAAATTAAATTTCCATTTTTCTTAGAAATTAGCATGGAAAACTGCCCTAAATGGGTTTCAAACGGGTAAATCTTTTGTTAGGAGTCATTTTTGAGACATTTTCAAAAAAGATAATTTTTGGCCATTTTTTGGAAAAAAGGCTGGACTAACCCCTTACGATTTTTTTAAAATTTTGACAAAAAATGTTATGATTCAGATTTCCTTCAAAATTGCAGAAAATGCTGCTTAGAGCTCAAAGATGTTAATCCCTGAATTTGACCTTGACTGCTCACCCAGGAAATAAAAATATGAACTTTTGAAAATTTCATACTTTCAGGAAATAAAAATTAAATTTCCATTTTTCTTAGAAATTAGCATGGAAAACTGCCCTAAATGGGTTTCAAACGGGTAAATCTTTTGTTAGGAGTCATTTTTGAGACATTTTCAAAAAAGATAATTTTTGGCCATTTTTTGGAAAAAAGGCTGGACTAACCCCTTACGATTTTTTTTTAATTTTGACCAAAAATGTTATGATTCAGATTTCCTTCAAAATTGCAGAAAATGCTGCTTAGAGCACAAAGATGTTATTCCCTGAATTTGACCTTGACTGCTCACCCAGGGAATAAAAATATGAACTTTTGAAAATTTCATACTTTCAGGAAATAAAAATTAAATTTCCATTTTTCTTAGAAATTATCATGGAAAACTGCCCTAAATGGGTTTCAAACGGGTAAATCTTTTGTTAGGAGTCATTTTTGAGACATTTTCAAAAAAGATAATTTTTGGCCATTTTTTGGAAAAAAGGCTGGACTAACCCCTTACGATTTTTTTAAAATTTTGACAAAAAAAACTTATGATTCAGATTTCCTTCAAAATTGCAGAAAATGCTGCTTAGAGCACAAAGATGTTATTCCCTGAATTTGACCTTGACTGCTCACCCAGGGAAATTTCATATTTTCAGGAAATAAAAATAAAATTTCCATTTTTCTTAGAAATTAGCATGGAAAACTGCCCTAAATGGGTTTCAAACAGGTACATTTTTTGTTAGGAGTCATTTTTGAGACATTTACAAAAAAAGACAATTTTTGGCCATTTTTTGGAAAAAAGGCTGGACTAACCCCTTACGATTTTTTTTAAATTTTGACCAAAAATGTTATGATTCAGATTTCCTTCAAAATTGCAGAAAATGCTGCTTAGAGCACAAAGATGTTATTCCCTGAATTTGACCTTGACTGCTCACCCAGGGAATAAAAATATGAACTTTTGAAAATTTCATATTTTCTTATAAATTAGCATGGAAAACTGCCCTAAATGGGTTTCAAACGGGTAAATCTTTTGTTAGGAGTCATTTTTGAGACATTTTCAAAAAAGATAATTTTTGGCAATTTTTTGGAAATTCTTTTAAAATTTTGACAAACAAAAATTATGATTCAGATTTCCTTCAAAATTGCAGAAAATGCTGCTTAGGGCTCAAAGATGTTAATCCCTGAATTTGACCTTGACTGCTCACCCAGGGAAATTTCATATTTTCAGGAAATAAAAATAAAATTTCCATTTTTCTTATAAATTAGCATGGAAAACTGCCCTAAATGGGTTTCAAACGGGTACATTTTTTGTTAGGAGTCATTTTTGAGACATTTACAAAAAAAGATAATTTTTGGCCATTTTTTGGAAAAAAGGCTGGACTAACCCCTTACGATTTTTTTTAAATTTTGACCAAAAATGTTATGATTCAGATTTCCTTCAAAATTGCAGAAAATGCTGCTTAGAGCACAAAGATGTTATTCCCTGAATTTGACCTTGACTGCTCACCCAGGGAATAAAAATATGAACTTTTGAAAATTTCATACTTTCAGGAAATAAAAATTAAATTTCCATTTTTCTTAGAAATTAGCATGGAAAACTGCCCTAAATGGATTTCAAACGGGTAAATCTTTTGTTAGGAGTCATTTTTGAGACATTTTCAAAAAAGATAATTTTTGGCCATTTTTTGGAAAAAAGGCTGGACTAACCCCTTACGATTTTTTTTTAATTTTGACCAAAAATGTTATGATTCAGATTTCCTTCAAAATTGCAGAAAATGCTGCTTAGAGCACAAAGATGTTATTCCCTGAATTTGACCTTGACTGCTCACCCAGGGAATAAAAATATGAACTTTTGAAAATTTCATACTTTCAGGAAATAAAAATTAAATTTCCATTTTTCTTAGAAATTATCATGGAAAACTGCCCTAAATGGGTTTCAAACGGGTAAATCTTTTGTTAGGAGTCATTTTTGAGACATTTTCAAAAAAGATAATTTTTGGCCATTTTTTGGAAAAAAGGCTGGACTAACCCCTTACGATTTTTTTAAAATTTTGACAAAAAAAACTTATGATTCAGATTTCCTTCAAATTTGCAGAAAATGCTGCTTAGAGCTCAAAGATGTTAATCCCTGAATTTGACCTTGACTGCTCACCCAGGGAAATTTCATATTTTCAGGAAATAAAAATAAAATTTCCATTTTTCT
Source organism: Henricia sp. BOLD:AAB3569 (assembly GCA_037783545.1). Classification (NCBI taxonomy): domain Eukaryota; kingdom Metazoa; phylum Echinodermata; class Asteroidea; order Spinulosida; family Echinasteridae; genus Henricia; species Henricia sp. BOLD:AAB3569. The sequence continues at coordinate 1,625,534 of JBBELK010000070.1, read as the reverse complement.
TATAAATTAGCATGGAAAACTGCCCTAAATGGGTTTCAAACAGGTACATTTTTTGTTAGGAGTCATTTTTGAGACATTTACAAAAAAAGACAATTTTTGGCCATTTTTTGGAAAAAAGGCTGGACTAACCCCTTACGATTTTTTTTAAATTTTGACCAAAAATGTTATGATTCAGATTTCCTTCAAAATTGCAGAAAATGCTGCTTAGAGCACAAAGATGTTATTCCCTGAATTTGACCTTGACTGCTCACCCAGGGAATCAAAATATGAACTTTTGAAAATTTCATATTTTCTTATAAATTAGCATGGAAAACTGCCCTAAATGGGTTTCAAACGGGTAAATCTTTTGTTAGGAGTCATTTTTGAGACATTTTCAAAAAAGATAATTTTTGGCCATTTTTTGGAAATTTTTTTAAAATTTTGACAAACAAAAATTATGATTCAGATTTCCTTCAAAATTGCAGAAAATGCTGCTTAGGGCTCAAAGATGTTAATCCCTGAATTTGACCTTGACTGCTCACCCAGGGAAATTTCATATTTTCAGGAAATAAAAATAAAATTTCCATTTTTCTTATAAATTAGCATGGAAAACTGCCCTAAATGGGTTTCAAACGGGTACATTTTTTGTTAGGAGTCATTTTTGAGACATTTACAAAAAAAGACAATTTTTGGCCATTTTTTTAAAATTTTGACCAAAAATGTTGTGATTCAGATTTCCTTCAAAATTGCAGAAAATGCTGCTTAGAGCACAAAGATGTTATTCCCTGAATTTGACCTTGACTGCTCACCCAGGGAAATTTCATATTTTCAGGAAATAAAAATAACATTTCCATTTTTCTTAGAAATTAGCATGGAAAACTGCCCTAAATGGGTTTCAAACAGGTACATTTTTTGTTAGGAGTCATTTTTGAGACATTTACAAAAAAAGACAATTTTTGGCCATTTTTTGGAAAAAAGGCTGGACTAACCCCTTACGATTTTTTTTAAATTTTGACCAAAAATGTTATGATTCAGATTTCCTTCAAAATTGCAGAAAATGCTGCTTAGAGCACAAAGATGTTATTCCCTGAATTTGACCTTGACTGCTCACCCAGGGAATAAAAATATGAACTTTTGAAAATTTCATATTTTCTTATAAATTAGCATGGAAAACTGCCCTAAATGGGTTTCAAACGGGTAAATCTTTTGTTAGGAGTCATTTTTGAGACATTTTCAAAAAAGATAATTTTTGGCAATTTTTTGGAAATTCTTTTAAAATTTTGACAAACAAAAATTATGATTCAGATTTCCTTCAAAATTGCAGAAAATGCTGCTTAGGGCTCAAAGATGTTAATCCCTGAATTTGACCTTGACTGCTCACCCAGGGACATTTCATATTTTCAGGAAATAAAAATAAAATTTCCATTTTTCTTATAAATTAGCATGGAAAACTGCCCTAAATGGGTTTCAAACGGGTACATTTTTTGTTAGGAGTCATTTTTGAGACATTTACAAAAAAAGATAATTTTTGGCCATTTTTTGGAAAAAAGGCTGGACTAACCCCTTACGATTTTTTTTAAATTTTGACCAAAAATGTTATGATTCAGATTTCCTTCAAAATTGCAGAAAATGCTGCTTAGAGCACAAAGATGTTATTCCCTGAATTTGACCTTGACTGCTCACCCAGGGAATAAAAATATGAACTTTTGAAAATTTCATACTTTCAGGAAATAAAAATTAAATTTCAATTTTTCTTAGAAATTAGCATGGAAAACTGCCCTAAATGGATTTCAAACGGGTAAATCTTTTGTTAGGAGTCATTTTTGAGACATTTTCAAAAAAGATAATTTTTGGCCATTTTTTGGAAAAAAGGCTGGACTATAAACCCCTTACGATTTTTTTTAAATTTTGACCAAAAATGTTATGATTCAGATTTCCTTCAAAATTGCAGAAAATGCTGCTTAGAGCACAAAGATGTTATTCCCTGAATTTGACCTTGACTGCTCACCCAGGGAATAAAAATATGAACTTTTGAAAATTTCATACTTTCAGGAAATAAAAATTAAATTTCCATTTTTCTTAGAAATTAGCATGGAAAACTGCCCTAAATGGGTTTCAAACGGGTAAATCTTTTGTTAGGAGTCATTTTTGAGACATTTTCAAAAAAGATAATTTTTGGCCATTTTTTGGAAAAAGGCTGGACTAACCCCTTACGATTTCTTTAAAATTTTGACAAAAAAAATGTATGATTCAGATTTCCTTCAAAATTGCAGAAAATGCTGCTTAGAGCACAAAGATGTTATTCCCTGAATTTGACCTTGACTGCTCACCCAGGGAATAAAAATATGAACTTTTGAAAATTTCATATTTTCAGGAAATAAAAATTAAATTTCCATTTTTCTTATAAATTAGCATGGAAAACTGCCCTAAATGGGAGTCGAATTTGACCTTGACTGCTCACCCAGGGAAATTTCATATTTTCAGGAAATAAAAATAAAATTTCCATTTTTCTTATAAATTAGCATGGAAAACTGCCCTAAATGGGTTTCAAACGGGTACATTTTTTGTTAGGAGTCATTTTTGAGACATTTACAAAAAAAGACAATTTTTGGCCATTTTTTGGAAAAAAGACTGGACTAACCCCTCACGATTTTTTTAAAATTTTGACAAAAAAAATTTATGATTCAGATTTCCTTCAAAATTGCAGAAAATGCTGCTTAGAGCACAAAGATGTTATTCCCTGAATTTGACCTTGACTGCTCACCCAGGGAATAAAAATATGAACTTTTGAATATTTTCAGGAAATAAAAATTAAATTTCCATTTTTCTTATAAATTAGCATGGAAAACTGCCCTAAATGGGTTTCAAACGGGTACATTTTTTGTTAGGAGTCATTTTGGAGACATTTACAAAAAAAGACAATTTTTGGCAATTTTTTGGAAAAAAGGCTGGACTAAACCCTTACGATTTTTTTTAAATTTTGACCAAAAATGTTATGATTCAGATTTCCTTCAAAATTGCAGAAAATGCTGCTTAGAGCACAAAGATGTTATTCCCTGAATTTTACCTTGACTGCTCACCCAGGGAATAAAAATATGAACTTTTGAAAATTTCATATTTTCAGGAAATAAAAATTAAATTTCCATTTTTCTTATAAATTAGCATGGAAAACTGCCCTAAATGGGTTTCAAACGGGTACATTTTTTGTTAGGAGTAATTTTTGAGACATTTACAAAAAAAGACAATTTTTGGCCATTTTTTGGAAAAAAGGCTGGACTAACCCCTTACGATTTTTTTAAAATTTTGACAAAAAAAATTTATGATTCAGATTTCCTTCAAAATTGCAGAAAATGCTGCTCCCTGAATTTGACCTTGACTGCTCACCCAGGGAAATTTCATATTTTCAGGAAATAAAAATAAAATTTCCATTTTTCTTATAAATTAGCATGGAAAACTGCCCTAAATGGGTTTCAAACGGGTACATTTTTTGTTAGGAGTAATTTTTGAGACATTTACAAAAAAAGACAATTTTTGGCCATTTTTTTGAAAAAAGGCTGGACTAACCCCTTACGATTTTTTTTAAATTTTGACCAAAAATGTTATGATTCAGATTTCCTTCAAAATTGCAGAAAATGCTGCTTAGAGCACAAAGATGTTATTCCCTGAATTTGACCTTGACTGCTCACCCAGGGAATAAAAATATGAACTTTTGAAAATTTCATATTTTCAGGAAATAAAAATTAAATTTCCATTTTTCTTATAAATTAGCATGGAAAACTGCCCTAAATGGGTTTCAAACGGGTAAATCTTTTGTTAGGAGTCATTTTTGAGACATTTTCAAAAAAGATAATTTTTGGCCATTATTTGGAAAAAAGGCTGGACTAACCCCTTACGATTTTTTTAAAATTTTGACCAAAAAAATTTATGATTCAGATTTCCTTCAAAATTGCAGAAAATGCTGCTTAGAGCTCAAAGATGTTATTCCCTGAATTTGACCTTGACTGCTCACCCAGGGAATAAAAATATGAACTTTTGAAAATTTCATATTTTCAGGAAATAAAAATTAAATTTCCATTTTTCTTATAAATTAGCATGGAAAACTGCCCTAAATGGGAGTCGAATTTGACCTTGACTGCTCACCCAGGGAAATTTCATATTTTCAGGAAATAAAAATAAAATTTCCATTTTTCTTATAAATTAGCATGGAAAACTGCCCTAAATGGGTTTCAAACGGGTACATTTTTTGTTAGGAGTCATTTTTGAGACATTTACAAAAAAAGACAATTTTTGGCCATTTTTTGGAAAAAAAGACTGGACTAACCCCTTACGATTTTTTAAAAATTTTGACAAAAAAAATTTATGATTCAGATTTCCTTCAAAATTGCAGATTTTTGATTGAAAATTTCATATTTTCAGGAAATAAAAATTAAATTTCCATTTTTCTTAGAAATTAGCATGGAAAACTGCCCTAAATGGGTTTCAAACGGGTAAATCTAGGCTGGACTAACCCCTTACGATTTTTTTAAAATTTTGACAAAAAAAATTTATGATTCAGATTTCCTTCAAAATTGCAGAAAATGCTGCTTAGAGCTCAAAGATGTTAATCCCTGAATTTGACCTTGACTGCTCACCCAGGGAAATTTCATATTTTCAGGAAATAAAAATAAAATTTCCATTTTTCTTATAAATTAGCATGGAAAACTGCCCTGAATGGGTTTCAAACGGGTACATTTTTTGTTAGGAGTAATTTTTGAGACATTTACAAAAAAAGACAATTTTTGGCCATTTTTTTGAAAAAAGGCTGGACTAACCCCTTACGATTTTTTTTAAATTTTGACCAAAAATGTTATGATTCAGATTTCCTTCAAAATTGCAGAAAATGCTGCTTAGAGCACAAAGATGTTATTCCCTGAATTTGACCTTGACTGCTCACCCAGGGAATAAAAATATGAACTTTTGAAAATTTCATATTTTCAGGAAATAAAAATTAAATTTCCATTTTTCTTATAAATTAGCATGGAAAACTGCCCTAAATGGGTTTCAAACGGGTAAATATTTTGTTAGGAGTCATTTTTGAGACATTTTCAAAAAAGATAATTTTTGGCCATTATTTGGAAAAAAGGCTGGACTAACCCCTTACGATTTTTTTAAAATTTTGACCAAAAAAATTTATGATTCAGATTTCCTTCAAAATTGCAGAAAATGCTGCTTAGAGCTCAAAGATGTTATTCCCTGAATTTGACCTTGACTGCTCACCCAGGGAATAAAAATATGAACTTTTGAAAATTTCATATTTTCAGGAAATAAAAATTAAATTTCCATTTTTCTTAGAAATTAGCATGGAAAACTGCCCTAAATGGGTTTCAAACGGGTAAATCTTTTGTTAGGAGTCATTTTTGAGACATTTTCAAAAAAGATAATTTTTGGCCATTTTTTGGAAAAAAGGCTGGACTAACCCCTTACGATTTTTTTAAAACTTTGACAAAAAAAATTTATGATTCAGATTTCCTTCAAAATTGCAGAAAATGCTGCTTAGAGCACAAAGATGTTATTCCCTGAATTTGACCTTGACTGCTCACCCAGGAAATAAAAATATGAACTTTTGAAAATTTCATATTTTCAGGAAATAAAAATTAAATTTCCATTTTTCTTAGAAATTATCATGGAAAACTGCCCTAAATGGGTTTCAAACGGGTAAATCTTTTGTTAGGAGTCATTTTTGAGACATTTTCAAAAAAGATAATTTTTGGCCATTATTTAGAAAAAAGGCTTACAATTTTTTTAAAATTTTGACAAAAAAAATTTATGATTCAGATTTCCTTCAAAATTGCAGAAAATGCTGCTTAGAGCACAAAGATGTTATTCCCTGAATTTGACCTTGACTGCTCACCCAGGGAATAAAAATATGAACTTTTGAAAATTTCATATTTTCAGGAAATAAAAATTAAATTTCCATTTTTCTTATAAATTAGCATGGAAAACTGCCCTAAATGGGTTTCAAACGGGTAAATCTTTTGTTAGGAGTCATTTTTGAGACATTTTCAAAAAAGATAATTTTTGGCCATTATTTAGAAAAAAGGCTTACAATTTTTTTAAAATTTTGACAAAAAAAATTTATGATTCAGATTTCCTTCAAAATTGCAGAAAATGCTGCTTAGAGCACAAAGATGTTATTCCCTGAATTTGACCTTGACTGCTCACCCAGGGAATAAAAATATGAACTTTTGAAAATTTCATATTTTCAGGAAATAAAAATTAAATTTCCATTTTTCTTATAAATTAGCATGGAAAACTGCCCTAAATGGGTTTCAAACGGGTAAATCTTTTGTTAGGAGTCATTTTTGAGACATTTTCAAAAAAGATAATTTTTGGCCATTTTTTGGAAAAAAGGCTGGACTAACCCCTTACGATTTTTTTAAAACTTTGACAAAAAAAATTTATGATTCAGATTTCCTTCAAAATTGCAGAAAATGCTGCTTAGAGCACAAAGATGTTATTCCCTGAATTTGACCTTGACTGCTCACCCAGGAAATAAAAATATGAACTTTTGAAAATTTCATATTTTCAGGAAATAAAAATTAAATTTCCATTTTTCTTAGAAATTATCATGGAAAACTGCCCTAAATGGGTTTCAAACGGGTAAATCTTTTGTTAGGAGTCATTTTTGAGACATTTTCAAAAAAGATAATTTTTGGCCATTTTTTGGAAAAAAGGCTGGACTAACCCCTTACGATTTTTTTAAAATTTTGACAAAAAAAATTTATGATTCAGATTTCCTTCAAAATTGCAGAAAATGCTGCTTAGAGCTCAAAGATGTTAATCCCTGAATTTGACCTTGACTGCTCACCCAGGGAAATTTCATATTTTCAGGAAATAAAAATAAAATTTCCATTTTTCTTATAAATTAGCATGGAAAACTGCCCTAAATGGGTTTCAAACGGGTACATTTTTTGTTAGGAGTAATTTTTGAGACATTTACAAAAAAAGACAATTTTTGGCCATTTTTTTGAAAAAAGGCTGGACTAACCCCTTACGATTTTTTTTAAATTTTGACCAAAAATGTTATGATTCAGATTTCCTTCAAAATTGCAGAAAATGCTGCTTAGAGCACAAAGATGTTATTCCCTGAATTTTACCTTGACTGCTCACCCAGGGAATAAAAATATGAACTTTTGAAAATTTCATATTTTCAGGAAATAAAAATTAAATTTCCATTTTTCTTAGAAATTAGCATGGAAAACTGCCCTAAATGGGTTTCAAACGGGTAAATCTTTTGTTAGGAGTCATTTTTGAGACATTTTCAAAAAAGATAATTTTTGGCCATTTTTTGGAAAAAAGGCTGGACTAACCCCTTACGATTTTTTTTAAATTTTGACCAAAAAAATTTATGATTCAGATTTCCTTCAAAATTGCAGAAAATGCTGCTTAGAGCTCAAAGATGTTATTCCCTGAATTTGACCTTGACTGCTCACCCAGGGAATAAAAATATGAACTTTTGAAAATTTCATATTTTCAGGAAATAAAAATTAAATTTCCATTTTTCTTAGAAATTAGCATGGAAAACTGCCCTAAATGGGTTTCAAACGGGTAAATCTTTTGTTAGGAGTCATTTTTGAGACATTTTCAAAAAAGATAATTTTTGGCCATTTTTTGGAAAAAAGGCTGGACTAACCCCTTACGATTTTTTTAAAATTTTGACCAAAAAAATTTATGATTCAGATTTCCTTCAAAATTGCAGAAAATGCTGCTTAGAGCTCAAAGATGTTAATCCCTGAATTTGACCTTGACTGCTCACCCAGGGAAATTTCATATTTTCAGGAAATAAAAATAAAATTTCAATTTTTCTTATAAATTAGCATGGAAAACTGCCCTAAATGGGTTTCAAACGGGTAAATCTTTTGTTAGGAGTCATTTTTGAGACATTTTCAAAAAAGATAATTTTTGGCCATTATTTGGAAAAAAGGCTGGACTAACCCCTTACGATTTTTTTAAAATTTTGACAAAAAAAATTTATGATTCAGATTTCCTTCAAAATTGCAGAAAATGCTGCTTAGAGCTCAAAGATGTTAATCCCTGAATTTGACCTTGACTGCTCACCCAGGGAAATTTCATATTTTCAGGAAATAAAAATAAAATTTCCATTTTTCTTATAAATTAGCATGGAAAACTGCCCTAAATGGGTTTCAAACAGGTACATTTTTTGTTAGGAGTCATTTTTGAGACATTTACAAAAAAAGACAATTTTTGGCCATTTTTTGGAAAAAAGACTGGACTAACCCCTTACGATTTTTTTAAAATTTTGACAAAAAAAATTTATGATTCAGATTTCCTTCAAAATTGCAGAAAATGCTGCTCAGAGCACAAAGATGTTATTCCCTGAGTTTGACCTTGACTGCTCACCCAGGGAATAAAAATATGAACTTTTGAAAATTTCATATTTTCAGGAAATAAAAATTAAATTTCCATTTTTCTTATAAATTAGCATGGAAAACTGCCCTAAATGGGTTTCAAACGGGTACATTTTTTGTTAGGAGTCATTTTTGAGACATTTACAAAAAAAGACAATTTTTGGCCATTTTTTGGAAAAAAGGCTGGACTAAACCCTTACGATTTGTTTTAAATTTTGACCAAAAATGTTATGATTCAGATTTCCTTCAAAATTGCAGAAAATGCTGCTTAGAGCACAAAGATGTTATTCCCTGAATTTGACCTTGACTGCTCACCCAGGGAATAAAAATATGAACTTTTGAAAATTTCATATTTTCAGGAAATAAAAATTAAATTTCCATTTTTCTTATAAATTAGCATGGAAAACTGCCCTAAATGGGTTTCAAACGGGTACATTTTTTGTTAGGAGTAATTTTTGAGATATTTACAAAAAAAGACAATTTTTGGCCATTTTTTTGAAAAAAGGCTGGACTAACCCCTTACGATTATTTTTAAATTTTGACCAAAAATGTTATGATTCAGATTTCCTTCAAAATTGCAGAAAATGCTGCTTAGAGCACAAAGATGTTATTCCCTGAATTTGACCTTGACTGCTCACCCAGGGAATAAAAATATGAACTTTTGAAAATTTTAATTTTTTCAGGAAAAAAAATTAATTTCCATTTTTTTAAAAATTAGCATGGAAAACTGCCCCAAATAGGTTTCAAACGGGTAATTTTTTTGTTAGGAGTCATTTTTGAGACATTTTCAAAATGCTGCTTAGAGCCCCGAGATGATATTCCCTGATTTTGACCTTGAATGCTCACCCAGGTAATAAAAATATGAACTTTTGAATATTTCAGATTTTCAGGAAAAATTTCAATTTTTGGCCAATTTGTTTTTCTTCTAAGTAATTAGCTTGGGAAAACTGCAGAAATAGGTTCGAAATGGGCTAAATTTTCGTTAGGAGTAATTTTTAGGACATTTTCGAAAAAGTAAATTTTGTTGCCATTTTTGAGAGAAATCGCTGGACTAACACCTTTGATTTGTTTTTATTTTTGACCAAAAATGTCATGATTCAGATTTCCTTCAAAATTGCAGGAAAAATGTTGTTTAGAGTCCATAGATATTTCTTGACTTTGACCTTGACTGCTAATCCAGGCAAGGAAATATGAAATGTTGAACATTTAAGATTTTGATGACAATGTCAATTTGTTTGCCAAATTTTTAATTTTTCCTGGAATTTTCCTTTTTCTTAGAAAACTGCCGAATAAAAGGAACGTACACATTACAATTTTGCTTCGACGAATGACGCGATCTCTTTGTTAAATGAAGTCTTTTGCTTCATCAAAATCTTCTTCGAATAAAGAGTTGTTCACATCAGGAAATCTCCTCGTCGAATCATCGTCGAATCTTCGCCGAACGAAGCGATTTCCCTAGTATGCGCGGGGTGCGATATATTTTTTCCGTACCGCTGTTTAGCGAACATTGCTTCTGATTGGTTTAACCCCTATGCATATGTTGCATACTGATGTGTTTTGTCGATAACTACCTCAACATAACCCCACACCATACCACACTCTTTCCTCAATTAATAGTGAAAAAATTAATACGACTCAAAGGAGATTCGAACCTGCAATCTCTCGATTGATAGTACTATGTCTTAACCACTAGACTACCAAACGACCCTACAAACCCTTAAATTGTCTTCCTTATATCCTTTTATTTAATAACTTTAAGGCGCTATATAGAAAATATGAATATTCATTTACAATGCACCAATCAGACACCTTGATGAAGCCCCGTAGCGAATATGTGGTACGGAAAAAGATATCGCGCACGGCGAGTGTGGATCATATCAAACTATGTAGCAATAAAATGAGGCAATGAATACAAGTTTATATAAAAGACTAAAGTTTAATGTTGTGTTAAGAAGAATAAAAAACAAACAAACAAAACACCAAACTGTATGGACTGGTTTGGACAAATGGTATAAAATGGGTATCATTTTTACACATGTATTGCCATCTAAATAATCCACAGAAAACCGCTTGAGGTGCCAACAATTTGGCATTGAAAATAAGATACAACATGAGTTAGTATTGTTTAAAGGTAGTATACTTGTTTGGTAAACTGTTAAAAACAGCATGATTTCCACTTGTAATTGAAAGCATAGGTCGAGAAAACTGCCTTGTAGAAATTTCAGCTACATAGATGCAGTAATACTTAAGAAAACCTGAAAAATCCATGCTTGGTTTTTGTGCATGAATGAATGGGCTTTGGAGATTCAAATAATTTTGTCATTTCTTTAATGAATAGGGGAAATTCAACGAAATAATTTCACAGGATGATTACTACCATTACCATCTTAAAGGCCCAGTGGATCATTTGCAATGACCCCAAAAAGTAATCGACGAGTTTACAGGGGAAAAGTTCTGAAAGTAAAGATTGTATTAATAGCAACTATCCAATGAAAGGTTTTCGCTCAAAATGATATAATTTTACCAGAAAATAATCCGTAAAGATGAAATTATTTAGATCGTTTGCAAACGATTTACTTATTTTTGGTTCGCATCTACGCGGTCCAAAATGCATGGGCGCTGTGTACTCCGTGTGCGTGTTCCAACGCGATGCATTTTTATGGATCGCGCGCACACGCAGTATGTGCGCCACAGAGTGTATGACTCAAGCCACATAGTACCCGATCAACTGAGAACGAATATTTGAAACACCACGCCAAGACCTGGAAAATGCATATGGATTTTCATGGTTTTTTTTAAACGTGGTACATTTGACAAAGCTGAAATTTCTTCGGATGAGTTTGTTGATGTCTTTCTTTTGATTTATAATGGTTTTATTCGCAGAATCGCTCAAAAACAGATCATCTACAGGGCCTTTAATAACAAGTAAGCTTAAAGATAATAATTCAGAAATTTTGTTGGAGGGTAATTACCAAACAAGTAGACTACCTTTAACAAAGGAAAAACAAAAGAATGTGTTTCTGTTCATTCGATACTGGCAAAATCATCTTAAATTTACTGTACGTCAAAGCCAGAAATTGTAAAAATACAGCGGCTTACTATGGTCCAATCAGAAGGTGCCTTAGAAGTTACATAATGAAAGCAAAGTTGTGATTGGTTGAATGTTTGCAAATATATTACTCATGATTAGCTAAGGACATAGAGTTATATATAGTAAACTAGAGTGTGCACTTGATATTCAAGCCATGTGTGTGGACCGTGCCGATGGCGCCATGTTTGCTTAACACTATGAGTGCAAAGTGGGCAACACAGCTTTGCCCACCAAGCACCTATAGCATTAAGCCAAAATGGCGGCATCCATATCAGCACATCGTATATTGGGAGTGCGCAGTCTAGTTTACTATATATAACTCTATGGCCAAGGAACATCTATTAATTTTTTCTGAAAGCTTGAAATATAAATAATTAATAAACATAGTTAAAAAAAAAAAGAAATGCAAAAAATACTCCGACAGAAAGATTGAGGAGGCCGAGAGCTAGAGATGTAGCTTATTTGACCTCTTGAGGCAAGGCTGACTGCACCAGCCTCCATACGAGCTGCTGAGGCAGGGTGTGCCACTCTGCCTGAAGCGCCTCCCTGAGCTCCTGCACTTCTAGGGCTGTTTGGGAGACGCACAGCTCCAGAGATCAGCTCATGACACGCAGGTTTTAATCAGTTCAAACACCCAACAAAATTGGTTTTCTGAGAGCCCATAACTACAGGATTCTCCCAGAAACAGGAAATGTCACATTTTAATGCTGTGGGAATCACTGTGTTCAAACAGGTCCACTTGGACCTGAAGGAAATCACTGAAGTGGAACAGTCTTGAAAGTGATTCCAAAGTGATTGGTCGCTCAGTGCCTTGTTATCCACAAGTTCACTGTATTCAACAAACTTCTGATCAAGAACAGATATTTTAAGAAAATTCCTTCTGGGAGAGTATATATTTGACTTATTTGTTACTTTTTATAAAAAATATATTTAAAAAATATAAGTGACCGTTAATCTTGCAATCGTCTTCTCTGATTTTAAGATTCAAAAACAGATAAATATATACAAATCAGTGTTCTCCAAAGCCATTTTTAGGTTGACCTTTCACAATTGTATGCTGCCCCATTGCTGGGTTGTGGTTGAGTCCATAACAAATCCAGAGCCGATAAAATCACAAGTCCTTGACAAGTCCCGCACAAGTCCATCATAAGTCCAGTAACAAGAAGCAAAGGATGAACACGCACAAAGGAATGCCTTTGTTGAATAGCTTGTGACTTGAATTAAGACCCAGGGACTTGTGGTGGACTGTAAAGGCTTCTAAGGACTTGTGATGGACTGGTGAAATTTTGTTTTTTAATCATTATTTTTCCAACCAAATTTGTGATGTGCAATCCTTAACAACGGAGTCGAACCACATTGGACATTATGGATTGTTAATGTGCAAACATGAATACAGTCAATGGCAGTACTCGTAAGTCGTAGAGAGTGCCCTCATGTGGCAAAAATGAGAGATACCGTAATACCGCTCGTTTTAGATGGTTCCCTGCCAAAAATTTGACTCGTAGAGAACACTGATTAGCACCAATAGATTATGTTTATATAACATGTACATGATTACAGCTAAATTTGGCAATGGTGTCCTTTTTAAAACTCTAAAGATCATCTTGTTTATTTTCCCACGTTTACAAAACGTACATTGGGCAAATAGTTCTCCAAAATGGTACGACAGCATCAAATAGTTGACTGGATTCACACCGAGCCTTTTTGTGCATAAACTTGAAGCATGACGCTTTGCGAAAATGTGATTTGGAGGGAATTTTGTCTGAATCGACGCACTGAAAATCACAGAACTACAAAAACACTTTTCACTCAAGTTGACTCTGTGGTTTTCAGTGCGTTTCACTCCAAATTCCCTCTACGCTGCTTTTTCTCAGAACAATGCACATCAAATTCCTTACTCAAAGTGTTGATAGCAATAGTAACAAACACCACATGAATTTGTTTCCATCCAAAATGGTATTTCATGCTGGAAATTGACAACCGAAGGTGGTTTTCTAAAAACGTGCACGGGACTTTTTTACCATTCACTTGTACACAAAATCCATATATAGATTTTCAAGGTTTTCTGAAGCACTCATGCATCTAAGGTGCGAGGGTCAAAATACAAACGGTCTGTATACCGGTAAACGGTTCGAGTTAATCCCACTGGAAACCGTTTGTCTGTGGGCAGAAAACCGTTTGTTCAGCGAACACGGGTGGGTCGAACACTTCTAATTATCTACCGTTTGGCCAGACCAGCTGAACCATTTGCTTGCTCACTCAAAACCGTGCAACGGTGTATCGTTTATGTACCGTTTCCCGGTATACAGACCGTTTCCATTTTTACCTCGCACCTAAGTAGCTTAAAATTTCTTCAGGCTAGTTTACCAACATTCTCCCTTAAATATGTTACACTCTTCATTTCACGAATCTGTAAAAAGTTTTATCTTGCAAATGATACATAGGGCCTTTAAGAGTGTGAATCTAGCCTTACATAAACGTTCGTCTTTAGACCAAACTTGGTCGATACCAACCAACTACGGGCTGTTTTGAGATTCATCGAGGTCCTCTGTTGGGAAGAAACAATTGAACGACGGATACACCTTAAACGAACACTGGGGACACAGGATTCCACCTTCACGTTGGACCTCTGGGTAAGTCTACAAAGAAAAACAGAATGAGTAAGTATTACTTTTTTAGGGCCCATCCAAAATTATCGACATTTTCACGGTTCTACAAATTTCATGGCATTGACAAAAAAATGTTGATAAATAGAATTTCAGGGGGAGGGAATGGAAGGGGGTTCGAAAAATATGACAACTGAAAATGTTGACAACTTTGGACACATTTATATCAAGGTTAATGTCAAAGCCTGGGTATTGTGCAAATCTAGAAGCAAATTAAATGGCGTGGGTACGCTATCGGTGTAAATAAAAAGCTGAAGAGCGGTGATGACATAATCAGAATGCTATGCGCTGATTGGTCAGCTGGCAACGGCAGGAAGTAGGCTACTGCGCATGTGCTGTTAGACTATGTGTAGGGTGTGAACAAATTAAATGGCATGAAGCGTGTGTGGTCTAGTGGGTACATAGTCAGGTTCATAATTGAGAGATTGTGAGTTCGAGTCCCACTTATTGCAAAATGCTCGTGTCTGTGGACATTTGGAACAAAGTTGGCTGAGCTATGTGGTATACAGTGGTATACTCCCTCAGGTTTTCACCAAGCCCTCTGACACACCGGGTAGATGCTCTACAAGCTGAGCTATGAGTCACAGTGGTATACTCTCTTAGGTTTCCCCCAAAAACCTCTGACACACCAGGCAGATCCTCTACCAGTGGTATACTCCCTCAGGTTTTCCCCGAAGACATGAGGCACAAAGATGCTCTACCAGCTAAGCTATGAGGCACAGAGGTATACTTCCTTAGGTTTCCCCCAAGACCTCTGATACACCAGGCAGATGCTCTACCAGCTGAGCTATGAGGCATAGTGGTATACTCCCTCAGGTTTTTCTTATGAACTTAATTTATTTTGTGGTTGTGCAACTGAGCAAAATAACGAACACAAAAAGAGCAGGGGAACAAAAGATGCAAAAAGGGCAGAAAATCCATACCCAAAAATATTTCACGTGCCTGCATTTCTTGTGTTTGCTCATGCGCTCAAAAACAATGTTCTAATGTCAATTTTTTTAGAAAGAAAGAGAGACAGTTTTACCAGTTGAAGTGCTTTTTTGCTGAGGAGTACAACGTAACCACTCGGAATGGCCTCCTTGCACTCCGCACAAACAACATTCTGGTCATTGGAAAGGCGGGGTGCAGCTGGGTACGCAAACTTTTCCTGAGATTAAAAAAAATCAAAATAAATTCTGGCTAAAAATGTAGCAAGGGGGTTTGGCTTTATGGTGTAGTGCACTGAATTCAAGCTGGGTTCAAATCCTGGCCGTGACATGTTGTGGCACTTGTACCCTTGAGCAAGGCACTTTACCATGCTTGCATATAATAGGGGCAGAGGCAACTTAATTGGTTGTCTTGATGCGGTCTAGGTATTTTTCCCAGCCCCACTCGTATTGTAAAGAGACTCTTGGAGTTTGTATCCTTTGTCACCTTTAATGTTGAGTTCACTCACCAGTCAGGCGGACCCTGAAAATCTGGACAAGCTCCACTCATTTGTGTACCCTGCTAATAGTGACACAATGGCCAAGTGACACAATGTAAACAACAGATGTTTGCAATCAATGGCCTGACAGAGAAATAGCCCCGGGGTACAGTGCTTCCTGAGTCTCTCCATTGAGTCCCTGTGTAATTTTATGTGCGGTGCATGTCGGACGGTTAAAGACAGATTACACGATTGGAAAACGTTTAAAAACAGGAACAACAGCATTACATAACTAAAGAATAATGTTGAAATTTCAGCCACATAGATGCAGTAATACTTCAGAAAACCTGAAAAATCCATGCATGGTTTTTGTGTTGAATGAATAACCCCGGTACCCAGGGTTAGTAAAGCTTACCAGCGTAGGATGGTTACCAATGAACTTCATCAGACTATGGGTGAGAATAAGGCTCTTCTTTGCCCTTGTGACTGCCACGTAGACCAGGTTCAATTCGTCTTTCTCAAGGACCCTGAAAATGTCTGTGAGAGAAACAAGCCAAGCTTAAGCAGGGTTGTAGTTGATTCCATCACAAGTCTATCGCATGTGTTGTAGAGTGGTTGAGATGTTTGTTCTTCAGTGCATGTGGTTATAGGTTCGAGTCTCACCAGAGCTTGTTATGATGCTTGGAAAAGTTAATGAAGTTACATCTGGAAATGGTAAACCAATCCAGGGAGAAAGGTTATAAAAAGTTACAAAAATCTAAACAACTCAAGTTGTGCGATCAACAATATCCAATACTTTTACCAAATTCAGAAAATATGACAAAAACTGTTCCAACTTACCGAGTTTGCTTTCACATATCCCAAAGTCGTCCGTAATCTTGACTGTGTCAAATTCTAGGCCCTTGGACTTGTGGGCTGTGCTCAGGATGATGTCTGAAAAAAACAAAAACAAAAAAACATTCATTATTCCTTTACTCTCAAGGGCAGTTTGGCCATTTTTTAATGGTGAATCTGCACGACCGCGTGATAGCATGTACAATGTGTCCTCACTGCGTGTTTGCTTGATCATGTTAGGCATTTGTAATAGACCGATCCAGTAAGCTCGCCCATTTTGGAATTGACCAATCACAGCCTCAGGTTCAGGTAGCCAAAAGGTAGATGGCCATTTTGGCTACCCGAGTCCTCAAAATTTTGTGCACAGAGCTACGGCGAAATGCAGCACGAGTGACGCAAAAACACCACTAAACATCATTTTTATCAGCGCAGAGGACCCTAGCCGGTTTAAAACGGATTGTAAAGACTATCCAAAACTACTTTTAATCCCTTCATAAATGTGTTTTTGTGTAGACGGGGAAAACTCACCAAAATTAGCTTGTCGTTTTGCTATGTTGTGCATTCACTGCGTTCTAGATGTGTGTCTAGATGTTTTGTTCGATCGCGCGCGTTACACGTAATGCAGGCGTGTTGTACCTGCACGCACACGACCGGATACTTAAGTGCACATTTTGCTTTCGAGCGTGCAGTTTCTGTGTGCGTGTGCGTGTTTCAATACGCGCTGACCAGGGAGCGGACGCCGACGCACGGCACGGCCACGCGACTCTACATCGCACGTGTGGCATGTTGCTAGGCAATTTCTAAATGGGCGGAGCTTACTGGATCGGTCTATTGTAACAATGCATAGTTCCGACCTGTCAATCAACCGAACCGCCGACCAATCACAACAGAGCTAGCAGACATCACCCACATAGGTCAAAGTGCATTGCCTCACAACAACGTACAATTTGTACTAGTGTTGTATGCGGTGATCCGGGTGAATATTTGGTTTCAAGGCCGGGCGTTTCGCTGTTCAAAGGTAAGAAAGCATGTATTTCATGATATGACATCCCTGTATTACTGGCCCTTTACTCAGTGTGTTCTAAGATAACTGTCGACCCTGAAACATGAATACCTTTGAGTTTCCTCCAATGAATCTGTGCTTTCCGTTGAAAGTCCTATTGCTTTGTGCGTGGTGTGTCGCCATTTTGACGATAGCGTGTGAGGCATAGCAACAATATCCAAGGGGGCGGGGTTAACTGGGCAAAATCAGAACTATGCATTTCAATACAGGGCCAACCCGTTTGTTTTGTTTCAAGTCTCGATTTGGTTGTATTGGTTTAAATAGGAGGAAAGAGAAGGTGTCCTCAGTGAAATAAGTCTATAGACCGTATAAAACAGGCCATCTTGTAGGGCAACTTTTGAAATTAAAAATTGTCAACAATGTAAGCACAAAATGTGCGACAATGCATGTCCTTAAGAAACAAAGAAACTGCCCTACAAGATGGCAGCTATTCGGCACGGTCTATTGCGAACATTCCAGCGTTTTATTGGCTTCCCACCTGCCATACTTTCCTGTCGAGTTCTCTCGCAGATTTTCTTGATGAGTTCCGGTACTCTAACATGGTACATGTCCACGATTCGGATCTTATTCACGAGTTCTAAGTTGTCGGTTTCATTGGCGTAAACCTTGAGTGCACCGTAGTTCTTGTGAACCCAGATTTTAGGGTTTTTTATCTGTTCCCTTCCTGTCAACAAACAGGCAATAAAAGGGCAAGTTTTTAATGCAATCGAGTACTAAAATGAAAATGTGACCCTTTGTGTGTTGCCAAGGTTACTGGATCTACACTAAAACCAGTGAACTGTTTCCCTGCGCTTTAGCAGTGGACGTTTCAGATTACCAGAGAAACTTAAAAGTAAAATTGTATGGCCAAATAAATTATATGCCTAACCACAGAACTGAAAGCATTCAAAGGAGTGTAACCAGATCACATTTTTGACCCAACCCCCATTTTTCCCATGAATGTGAAGATTTTGATACCATATCATGTGTCATATTTTTCTCATCACCATTCTGAAATTTCGCGTTCTCAATCCGTATCTTTTCAAGGATATCGTAAAAAAAGCACCAATATTTTGTAAACTAATTCATCCATTCCATAAAGCAGTGCAGTAACTACACCAACCTTTTTGCTTCCACATCCACATTGGAGATTACAAATTTCCTGTTTTCTTTCCATGGATAGTGCTTTTGGGAGGTATTTTACAAGATTGTTAGGTTAAAACGAAATTCATTTTCTGGAAAAATCTGAACACGCTCCTTTAATAGAAATTTAACTACTGAAATAATTGATGTCTTCATCTTGTTAAAACCATTTCAGTTTTTCTAAAACGCAACCTACTGTGTGCTGGTTGCATCAGTTGATAAATATCCAGAATGACGTCAAACCCATAGCGATCAACACCCTGACAAGAAATAAAAACATTATCAATAATTATGTAATTATTTAATCGATTCATATGAACTTTATATGGATTTTTGTTTACCTCTTACACAACTTGTTAGGCACACACTGAGCAGCAAAAAAAAATTTCAGTTTAATCAAAATTTGAAAATTTTGTAAATGTTCACATAACAGCTTCATTATGCATGACTGCACAAAGCTTCTGTGTGCTGAAAATTCCCACTCTCAGATTGACTGCTTTTTAAATCAAAACGTGGAGAAAATGTTTGCGTTTCTTTTTCTGCTCAGTATATATGCTAAGTGATTTTCTTGAGAACACGTTAAAAACCTTTTGCTTGGATGAGACTCAAACCCATGACCTCCTGTCTAGAATGCAGGAATTTGTGAGTTCGAGTCCCACCCGAGCACAGTAAGGGATGTTTTCAGAATTTATTTTAAAAATTCTGATAGTCTTAAAATTGACGAATCAAAGTCTGAAAGACAAAGACCTCAGCTTCAAACTACAAAAAATTATATAATACTAATATTGTCTTTCTCTCAGATTTAAAAAAAGCTTATTTCACACACAACTGATGTCTGGCAACACATTGGACCAACAGCTTTGCATCCCATCAGAAAAATGTCTAGTGTAGTTGAAGAAATTGCTATAACTTTGATCTAACAAAGATTCCAAAGTTTACCCCAACGAATGCCAGCGTAGTCTTGGAGTTTCCTTCTACGATCTTGACTGCTTCAGTAAACAGTGAAACATTCGTCCGTGTTATGATGGCTTTTTGGCCAACTGTTTCACCGTCAATGCGACCTGGGAAAATTAAAACAAAAAGCCAGGTATAATGTCACTGGGTAGTGGTTCTTACCCCGCCGTTCACCTCTGGCGTCCCGGGTTCAATTCCGGGACGTATATGTGTATTGGGTTTGTAGTTCCTACTTTACCACGTGGGTTTTCCCCCAGGAGTTTTCCTCCCACTTCTAAAACTGCATCTCCTTCTTCGTCATCTAAAGTTGATAATAAAGTATAGTTAAAGCTAATACCGTGTAGTTGATGACTTTTTAAAAAGATCTGCAGACCACTTTTTTACTATTCATTCAACACAAAAACTATGCATGGATTTTAAACATACCTGGTTCTCTCTTGCCGATCAGCAGCCGTCTCATTTGATTGTTGTTGCCGCTAGTTCCTTGCTCCAGTAAGCAGTTGGCCACGTAAGCAATTTCAGTACCAAAACGGAATGACTGCAGGCATAAGAAAATATAGATGCACCATTTTGTTAATCTATAAACTAACACGGCTGTTCTACCGTTTTAGTATAATTTTGGGTTTTGCAAATGATGGAATGGGCCTTTAAAGGAGCGTGTCCAGATCACGTTGTTGACCCCCCATTTTTTCCCATGGGTGTTGAGATTTTGAAACAGTATCGTGTGTCATATATTTATCATTACCTTTATGAAATTTTACACCCTCAATCCATACATTTCCAGGGATATCATCAAAAATCCATCGAATTTTAATAAACTAATTTATCCGGTTCCATAAAGCAGTACAGTGATTACACCAACATTTTTGCTTCTACATCCAAATTGGAGATTGCAAATTTCCTTTTTACTCCCCATGTATAGTATTTTGGGGACGTATTTTATATAATTGTTAGGTTGAAACTAAATCCATTTTCTGGAAAAATCTGGTCCATCCTTTAAGCTATGAATAAGGTGTTATGTGTTAATATTTGACCATCCCACCATACCTGCGTAAGATGAAACGTCTTCTCGCTGGTCACCCTGTTCATAGCATCATTGGCACCGCGGAACTTGTAGATCTGCTGCCGAGGATCACCAACTAGAATTTTTGCACCTCGCTGGTTCATAAAGATGTCTTGTTGGGCTGTTTTTAGATACAAAAAAAATCATAGTTCATTTTATTTTGGTTTTTCTATTGGCAATTGAGACATCTTTGTCTGCGTTCGCTTTCAAAAATGTTCCGTTTCAGTGATTTTGCTTCGGTCATGACCTGTTTGAACAATAGACTACTAAAGTGTGACGTCAATTGCCAGGGTAACTGGCAACACATAAAGGGCGACTTTTCACTGGGGGCGTTCGAGATGCTTACACCGTGTAACAGGGGGTTTACACCGGGGAAGCCACCAGAAAATACAAAACGAACGACACAGGGTTTCGCCTTGAATTCTGGGAGCACAGGTCGAAGGTTGTTGCCGGGTGGGGCTTTATTAATGCCGTTATTGTTTGACTCACGATAAAAAATGAAGCCGGCGCCACGCAAAATAGTTGTCCTAAAGTGCCCCAATAAACTTTGTCAATGGCCACAGACATCTACTGATTAATCATAATGTATTTACAGCCCTATTCCCTCCTATTTTGGGTCATAAATCTGTGTTTTTCTTCGGACTCACGTCGCGATTCCCAACTGTCTGCCATGTTTTACTGCTCACGGTTACTAGGTGACGTCATTACACCGAGTTTACACCACAGACCCGCTCGCTTGCTCGGGCAGTAGTGGCTGCCACCGGGGCAGACTCGTGTATCACGTGATGGCTAAAAGAATGCTCTGGTGTAAGTTGGTGTTACCCGGTGTAAGCATCTCGAACGCCCCTACTGTAGTACTCTATAAAATGCAAAATTTCCTGTTTCGGGGAGAATTTTGTTGTCAAGAGCTCTCAGAAAACATTTTATTGAGCTTTCAAACTGATTATTTGTGTAGGATGAGCTGACCTCTGGAGCTGTGCTTCATTTAAAATTATATAACACCCAAGTAGATCCTTGTCATCTTATTGGACGAGAGCAGGTCACGTGTCGTTCAATATTTAATCCATTTAATGCTACGTCACTAACCGTGCAGTTTTGTTCCATTTACCGTGCAATTTTGGTCCATTTGCAATGCAATTTTGTTCCATTTGCCGTGCAATTTTGTTCCATACTTGTTTTCCCACTGCACGGTGCGCCCACTGCATACGCGCATGCGTGGACAGTATGTGTATGAATATGTGCGTGTCAAATGTGACGACCCCTCACACCAAGTTTTTTACAACTTACAAGCAAGGGTAAGCCTGAATAATTTGTAAAAAAAAATTGTAGGATGACAAGGATCTACTTGGGCATTATATATAAAAAAAAAATTTGAATTCGGTGAAAGATGGAATATGTTCCATTCAACTTGGCTTCACCTTGTTGAATGAAACATTCCATTCTTCACCTCATGAAAATATTCCTCCTCTTGCACTCATAAACATTCAGTATTTGTATACTAGAATAATACTATGTACCTGGCGTCAAATCCTGAGCTTCATCAATCAACAAGCAGTCATACTGAGAGAGTTCATGTTTGTTCAGTTGGTACAGCTTCAGGTAGACTACAAAATGAGAACAATTACTTATTCACTAAAGACAGTTATTGGTCCGTTTCATCCAACAAGCTCTAACAAAGTTGTAGCTACAAGGCCCAACTTGTCCGATGATGTTGGATGTTGTCTGGAGTGGCGTCCTCACCATCCAACGTTTGGTCAACCGACATCGTCAGACAAATGTTGGTCCCTTGTTGGCCAACAAATGTTGGCTCGTGTAGACAAGCTTTCAGAGGTATATTTATTATAAATATCTCACTTGGACTAGTGCTGTAACGAAGTCCGCAAGTTCGGGTTCGGTTTGGTTCGGCAAAAGTTTGAACATTTCTTCCCGAACATTTGTTCGGTTTGGCTTTGGCAAGTATTACCGGCGGTGTGGGTTGAAAGTTATCAGGTACGTGCAGCTAGCTTTCTTTATAAAGTATGTATTCTTTTTATCTTCAAACCTGCTCTTTCACACGATTTATTTGTCGTAATGAGCAAGATAACGGCTTTGGTGGGATGAAATTGACCCAGGAAACTGAACGGAGCGCATGCATTTTGTGATTTGTACCACGTGCAAACCATCGTGGGACTGCGTGAGATGGTATTTTTTCCTAGCCAATGGGGTTCATTTTCCGACGATTGTTTGTAGTACCCGCAAGTATTGCTGTGTTTCTGTAAGAGGGCTTATTGATATCTGTCAAAATGCCTTTCACAATGTTGTGCGAATAATTCTGTCCAAGAAAATACAGTAATTTTATTACTCCCAATACACCATTTTCATAATGCAAATGTATGCCACGCCGCTAGAGGGCGTTTGCAATCAAACCGTTCTGATCAATCGACAATTATCAGCACATCGTGCAGATGCGCACTGCGCGGTAACTCTATAGCTTTGGCACGTTGCACCGATGAAGCCAATACAATATTTTATCGGCACCGATCGAGCAACGTCCGTGTAGATATTGATCGTGAAGTCAAATGGATGGAGGAAGAAAAGTCATGTCATGCATTTCTGTACGGTGGCCGCCGGCATCGGGCTGAAAATGTCGGATCTGATTCGGCACAAGAATTGCTTTTTGTACAGTGCATATGATGTTTAACAGTTACATACGAAGCATTTTTGCAAGTATAAGAAGTAATTTTGAGTGCATTTTTGACATTCAAGAAGCCAGCTCTCTTTCACATTTACAGTTAAAATACGTAGGATGTGAAATCCAAAGTGAAACACTCCCGAACAGCCGAACTGAGTGAAATGTTCGGTCCGGTCCGTTTCAAACCGTTCTGATCAATTGACAACTATCACCACATAGTGCATACTGCACGGTAACTCTATAGCTTTAGGACTTTGCGGCGATGAAGCCAATACAATATTTGATCAGCACCGATCGAGCGACGTCCGTGTAGATATCGATCGTGAAGTCAAATGGATGGAGGAAGAAAAGTCATGTCATGCATTTCTGTACGGTGGCCGCCGGCATCGGGCTGAAAATGTCGGATCTGATTCGGCACAAGAATTGCTTTTTGTACAGTGCATATGATGTTTAACAGTTACATACGAAGCATTTTTGCAAGTATAAGAAGTAATTTTGAGTGCATTTTTGACATTCAAGAAGCCAGCTCTCTTTCACATTTACAGTTAAAATACGTAAGATGTGAAATCCAAAGTGAAACACTCCCGAACAGCCGAACTGAGTGATATGTTCGGTCCGGTCCGGTTCGGTTTGGAAGTGCCAAGTTCGGTAAAATCCCGTTCGGTTCGTCTGTTCGGTTACAGCATTAACTGGGACTGATAATGGGATAAACATCATATATTCATATATATAATTATCATAATCATTTCTGATTATGCAAATTTATGGAGAACATATCGCTTACCGTCGTGAAATATGCGAGCATCTTTGTTCTTTGGGTCGATCATCTTTTTCCACACAGATTCCGCATCGCTGGAAATTTTCTACAAAGTTCGAATAAGTCCAGTGTCAAATATCAAGCATCTGCCTGGTGTATCAGAGGTTTCTGGTTTGAATCCGTAGGACCATACAATTTTTCTCTTTTTCAAAGTTTAGTTATAGAGCACTAAAGTGAAAACATCACCCTTTGTGCGGCCAAGGTTACTGGGTCTACACTAAAACTGTTTCCCTGCGCTTTAGCAATGGACATTTCAGATTACCACCGAATGTCACACTTTAGTAGTCCAGTCAATCACAAGTACATGAATACCACAAGTCCAGAGCCGATAATTAACATCACAAGTCTGTGACAAGTCCCGCACAAGTCCGTCACAAGTCCAGTAACAAGAAGCAAAGGATGAACACGCACAAAAGAATACTTTTGTTGGAGTTTATTTGAATAGCTTGTGACTTGAATTAAGACCCAGGGACTTGTGACTACTTGTGAAGATGTGATGGACTGGACTACAACCCTAGTACCCTGGTATATCATATCTAGCCTGGATACAGCACTGGTTAACTTTCAAAATATTTACTGGTATCTGGACAAACTTTGTCAGTTTTCTAATTGCAGCACTAACCAAAATACTCCAAATCAGTCAGTTTTCTAATGCGGGGTTATCTGGGCAATCTCGGAACTATATGCATTGCAGCGTTAACAAAATGCTCCAAATTCACCAAAAAAAACACCAATAAAAAACTTTATCATTTAACAGCAAAGTTCAAAGTTCAAAAAACGATCCTTATTTTCACCAAATTTGAGCTTACCATTCGCAGCGGGTGCTCCAATACGTGTCTCTCTGCAACAATCTGATCGCCATTCACAGTGTGCGTGCAGTAATCTTGAGGCACGTGTCGCGTTGTTATGTAATCCATGTCATTCGCGCAGAATCGTTCCAGCGTCTTGCAGACCAAGCTGGCGTAGCGAAGCCAGGGCAGTTCCTTGCGTTCTCCGGGTGGTAGTAGCTTATGAAGGTAGAACGGATTCAGGGAGGAATCTAGCTTTGACTTGTACCTACAAGAAACAATAATTGATCACGTTCACAGACGCCATCTTCGTAGGAAAAAATGCTACTGCGTATTAAACGCCAAAAAGTACGCTCATGCACACGCTGGAACATGTTCCAAACACGCTCCCGTGTTGCTCTAAATATGTTCGAAATACGGCACAACTGATGCGCGTCACAAAAAAATACGCTCAAAATCATGATGCACGGGGCAATTTGTAGGAAGTGACGTCATTTGAACGTGATCAATAGAGCAATTCTAGAAATTCAAGAAAACTTCAGAAACTTTGAGAGTAAGTGTGTAGGGTCCCCAAAACCCTCGGTTTCGGACGTAAACTGAGATATTTTTGGATGTACCACGCATATTGAGAATGGCATTACAATCAGTTTTTCAGGAATTACACTTCCATCAAAGATGTTTGAAGAACATGTGTTTAAAATCAAACAACTTGAATATGTGAAGCATTACAAGCCCTTAAAGTCTCAGAGGTGTAAATTTAAATATCCGGAATTGCCCAATAGCAGAGCATTAAAGGAGCGTGCTCAGAAAAATGGATTTCGTTTTAACCTAGCAATCATATAAAATACCTCCACAAAATACTATCCATGGGAAGAAAACAGGACATTTGCAATCTCCAATTTGGATGTGCAAGCAAAAAGGTTGATGTAATACTGCACTGCTTTATGGAACGGATATATTAGTTTACAAAACATGTGTTTTTTTTTACGATATCCTTGAAAATGTACGTAATGAAAATGCGAAATTTCAGAATGGTAATGAGAAAAATATGACAAATGATATGGTATCAAAATCTCAACACCCATGGGAAAATGGGGGGTTCAAAAATGTGATCTGGACACGCTCATTTAATAAGGTGCATAGTATCTAACACGACTGTTATTTAAAGGTGCTACAGCCATCATTATTACCGCTGCCATCAGGGAATCACCAGAACCATATCACTTCAACCAGGTGGCTGCCTGGCCAAGACGCACAACTCTATCGGCACTTAGATTGTGGCATTCCCCCCAAACAGCGCCTTACATATCGCTCGGGTCGACGAGGCAATTGAGATTAAGTGTCTTGCCCATAGACACAAACACGTTGGCACAAGTGGGGCTTGAACCCACAACCTCTAGATAGTGAGCACGGCTGTGTACCCATTAGACCACACATGCTCTAATCAACTATGTAAAGTCCCGACAAAGCTTTGTCTCTCACAAATTTATTCATTTTTTGGGGGGTGGGGGGCGGGCGGGGGTGAGGTAATGACTGAGTGGACTAAATGTTCAAGCCCATATGTATTATCTAGTCGACTCTCATTAATACAAAGTCCCTGGATTTACCACTATATCCTGTTTTAAGCCTAGTGTCCATATAATCGTAACATGCACACGCAGACTAGATGCAAACCACTGCAACGCACGGAAACACTGACGGAAACAATCGGAAAAGTTAAACTTGGTTCTACTTTGCTGACCGTCTGTGTCACTGTTTGCGTTGCATGTTTACGTCTAGTTTGCGGTACTTTCTGCGTTTGTTGCGATGATATGGAAACCAGGCTTTATCCGAGGTCTTTTTATACTTTATTGCATCCATGATAAAAATCTTTCCACGGATGCTATACACGTTGATAGGAAGCACCTTCAACAGACTTCAGAAGGCCCTTCAACCAACTTACTTCCAGCCGACGGCTGCATAAGCCAGAGAGTGGGTTGTCTTGCTGGTCACGTTGTCTGGGAAGATATCCTTGGCACGTTGCAGGACTGACCTGTACACATGAGGAATATCATAACATGTATTTGGTTTTGTTTGCATTTAATGGAATAGGTACACTATTCACAATAAGTTAGAGATATTGGTATGTTGTGTTTTTGGATTTATTTTTAAATGACTGTTTTCACCTATTCCTGTGACAAGGTGTGTCTGCCAAGCAGATACAATTGTCTAATCATATACAAAATCATTCAAGCAGAATGCATACCCTCAATAAAATATCTGCGCACACCCTACAATATCCCTATTGGGAGTAGTGTACTCATTGTGATCTTACACTACACCCAATCTGATCCCAGACTGAACCCAGACTGAACCTAATCCAATCCTATACTAAACCTAATTTGATTCCAGACTGAACACAATCTGATACCAAACTAAACCCAATCTGATCCTCGACTGAATCCAATGATCCCGTATTGAACCTAATGTGATCCTAGACTGAACCCAATGTGATCCTAGACTGAACCCAATGTGATCCCAATCTGATCCTAGACTGAACCCAATCTGATCCCAGATTTATCCCAATGTGATCCTGGACTGAACCCATTGTGATCCCAGACTGATCCCAATCTAATCTCAGAATGAACCCAATCTAATCTCAAATTGAATCCAATCTGATCCCAATGTGATGCTAGACTGAACCAAATGTGAAACCAATTTGATCCCAGACTGAACCCAATCTGATCCTAGGCTGAACCCAATCTGATCTTATACTGAACCTAATATGATCCAAGATTGAAGCCGATGTAATTCCACTGTGAACCCAATCTGATTCCAGACTGAATTTAATCCGACTTCAGAGTAAATCAATCACCAGTGACCCAAAATGACAGCTGCATCAAATTTATTTTTTTTAGGAAAAATATTTACATGAAAAGAATAAAATTTAGGAGTGTTTTCTTTCTCCTAGTAGCTAGAGAATATGTCCAATAATCTTACTTGTTGAATACCACGTAGAGGAACGACATGTTGGGTCTGCGCTCAGCGTACTTCACCAGAGTCATTGTCTTGCCAGTTCCTTGCGATATGAGCAACACGATTTTAGTTTTAAATTCAATTCATTTACACATTTATTTTGTACTCTCAATGAAATCAACAAATTACAAAAGCTGTGCACTCTCTTTTGGTTAGTGGGCCGATACAATGGTAAACCACAAAGGTGTGCGACAGGCTTAAGCCAACGCTTGCAATCAAAACAACATCAATGGGAATCTACAGAAACAGTTTGTAGGGCCAACAGGTAATCACACATGTAAATGAGCTGCAACATCATTGTGTCTTAAGTCGTTTTTATTCAACAGTCAAAAAGAAATAAACTATCTGTTTGTTCAATTCAAGACTCACCCGCAAATGCCACAACTTTGACCACTTTTCCTGGAGCAATGTCGTAGTTGATGATCTGAGACTGCTCATGGGTAGGGTCCATTCTGTAATTGGGAAAAAAATGCCTTCAGAAAGAAATTCAGACTTGAGCGAGTTTTATGCAAACCCAATTTAAGCTCAATTACATTCTTTTCCCGAGGCCAAGGTGAACCCGGAATGAATCCAATCTGATCCTAATCTGATCCTAATCTGATCCCAATCTGATCCCAGACTGAACCCAATTTGATCCCAGACTGATCTCAAACTAATCCCAATCTGATCACAGACTGATCCCAATCTGATCCCAGACTTATCTCAATCTGATCCCGGACTGATCCCATTCTAATCCCACACAGAACCCAATCTGAACCCACCCCTTTTCACCATTACATGCTTTCACACCTGTATTTCTGTAGAGCAGACCCACGTCTTGGCATTGCACTTTGTCCGGAGTTTTCCACTGGAACAGAAGCATGGCTGTTTTCGAACAGGTACAATGCATGGTAGACACGGTAGTGACATCTGTAAAATGGAATTTGAAAAAGACATGTATTTTCATAAAATTGGAACAAGCTGTCCTTCTTACAATATTAGATCTAGAGCTACGTTTGCAATTCTGTGCATAAAAAAACAATTGTAATTGTTGTCTACAAAAGTTGGTGCTACTTGGACAAAATTCATACTCGACATATTTATGCCCGACACTGAGATTTTTGCGTATTCGAAATGTTTATACCTTCTCCAAACTACACATAAAATTTCAATTTTTGACAAAATACCACCCAAGTTCGTTTCAGATGCATTCGTTTTAGCGTGAATTCAAATGCAGTTTGGGATCATCGTTCAATTATTCAAAGATGACATTCTATTTGGATTTTCAAGCACGCAATCGAGAAAATTCTGTAATCAAATTCAAAACTACACTGAAAATACCACCGAAAATCATTCAAATTCGCCCAAGCCCCGAGCTTGTGCCAAATTGAATGAAGATTCAATGCTTTGTATTTGATTGACGCAAATTCTAATCTGGCCGTCTTGGCGAGCAAATGTGAATGTCTTTAGATGAAATTGAACAGCATAAAAATGAGCCAGAGAAATAACTTCCTTATCAAAATCACCTGAATACGTACTTCGAAAGCACTTCTGATAAACTCAAGTAAGAAAACTTAAAATAAAAATATAAAATAAAAAATTTACCCGCCATTGAGGCCAAAACGAAGTTTGTACTTCCACATATATGCAGCAATGCAGTACAGACATTCCAGTACTTCCATCGTGGTGCATGAGGCCGTTGCATGAAGGAGGCAGTCTAAGATGCGGAGTACGTCTTGAACCGTCTCCGACAAGATGATGAGAAGACAGACTGTAGACCATGGGTTGGGTATCTGATTAGGAACATACAAAATGCCGCATTTTGAGAATAAAATTTTAAATTGCAATATGCCATAAGTATCAGCTCAAATTCTGAGATAGTAAAATCGCCCTGACCACACACAATCTTAAAGGCCCAATGTATCATTTGCAAAATGATTTTTTTATAAAGATTCCTGGAATACATTAAGGACAGAACATACATAAAGAAGTACCCAAAGGTGAAATGAAAGGAAAAAAATCACATGGGATTCGAACCCTAGACCTCCGATTCACCGGACAGATGCTCTACTGGAGCTGAGCTATAAAGCACAGTGGTATACTCCATTAGGTTTCCCCCAAGACCTCTGACACACCAGGCAGACGCTCTACCAGCTGAGCTACGAGGCACAGTGGTATACTCTCTCGGGTTTCCACCAAGACCGCTGAAGCACCGGGCAGATGCTCTACCAGCTGAGCTATGAGGCACA
This sequence comes from Henricia sp. BOLD:AAB3569, assembly GCA_037783545.1. NCBI lineage: Eukaryota > Metazoa > Echinodermata > Asteroidea > Spinulosida > Echinasteridae > Henricia > Henricia sp. BOLD:AAB3569. The sequence goes on along the minus strand of JBBELK010000070.1, from coordinate 1,595,430 downwards.
GTGGTATACTCCTTCAGGTTTTCCCCAAGACCTCCGACACACAAGACAGATGCTCTATCAGCTGAGTTATGAGGCACAGTGGTATACTCCCTCAAGTTTTCTCCAAGACCTCTGACACACCAGGCAGATGCTCTACCAGCTGAGCTATGAGGCACAGTGGTATACTCCCTCAGGTTTTCCCCAAGACCTCTCACACACCGGACAGACGCTCTACCAACTGAGCTATAAAGCACAGTGGTACACTCCCTCAGGTTCTCCCCCCCAAGACCTCTGACACATGCTCTACCAGCTGAGCTATAAGGTACAGTTGGTATTATACTCTCAAGTTTTCCCCAAGGACCTAATTTTTCTTTTGATGATGCATGGATGTGCAAATCAACAAATTTGGTTGTTTTGTTTCAAATATTGTGTTTATAAACAAAAAGTTGGTAAACTAGCCTGCAGACATTTTTCAGAAAACCTTCAAAATCCATGCATACTTTTGCTTAAAGTGAATGGTAAAAAAAATGTGAGCGGTAACTTTTTCAGTTCATTCATTCATTCATTCATAATGGTTTATTACACATACTAACAGTATCAAATAGCAGCTCAAAAGCTGAATTACATGATAAATATACATAGTAAAAAAAAAAAAACAAAAACCACCTAATAATAATTTTAAAAAGAATTTACAAATTTTAAAGGCACAGGCTCGCCAGCAATGCGCGCGCGCCAAATTCGCGCAACAAAATACGGAGCTCTTCGCGGCACGAACCCGGCGCACGCACCGCTGACGAGCCCCTGCCTTAAATTTTAAAAAATACTATCAACAAAAAAACAGTCAACACCAACCAGCCTCATGTACAGGGTCATTAAATTTGAATTTAAATTGCACATGCATTATGTAATCTAATAAAGTAGGGGATACAGCTGTTTTTGTATCTACTTGTTCTACAAGAAAGTGTGGTCAGGTGTTGGGCATCTCTGAGATTTGCATAACGTTCGCCGCGTAGAGGGGGGAGCCATTCACGAAATTTATCAGAACTCATGAGTGACTTGACAAACTTAATACAAAGTTGCTCTCTCCTGTCTATTAGTGAATCAATGTTGCACGTTGTTAGTGCTTCGGAGTAGCTGATGTAATTTCTTCCAAGCATAATTTTTACAGCTCGCTTTTGCACGCGCTCAATCATAGCTTGCTGTTTGACAGTGATACCTGCATTCCACACTGGAACTCCATATTCAGTTAGAGGTCTAACATAGCCAGTATAAATTGTAATCAAGTCCTCTACCGGTATATCAAACCGCTTTAAAAGTTTCAGCATCTGTAACCGTCCATTAGCTTTCTTTAACAATTCGTCAACATGCTTAGACCACTTAAGGTCAGATGAAATAAGCACACCAAGAATTGTTATGACATTGACATTTTGTAGCTCGACATCACCAAGACATGGGCCATATGCAACACAATCCATATTCTTTGAGAAATTAATTTTCATATAAGCACATTTTTTTGGATTAAGTTTCATTTGATTAGTTTCAGACCACCCTAAAAAATCGTCAAGCTGTGCTTGAATGAAATTAGGTTTGTCGTGCTTAGCATTTTCAATCAATGTTATGTCATCTACGTATTTCAGAACTGAAATTGATGGCGGTGTATCGGCGAGGGCATCATTGATCATGACGAGTAATCCGTTGGGACCAAAGAGGGTACCTTGTGGTAGTCCTCCCTTCAGTGGTACCCACGACGATAGTGCGCCTTTATAGCGCACACAATGCAGTCTATGTGTAAGGAAACTGCAGAGCCAACTAATCACAGGTCGTCTAACACCCAGGTGGATCAATTTGCGAATGAGTACATTATGGTCGATGTGGTCAAACGCTTTGCTAAAGTCCGTTACCACTAGGGTGCTGTAACCTCCAAGTTTATCAGCATGCTTTTGTAGGGTGTGTACCAGCTTGACAAGGTAGTGGATCGTAGATGTACGCTTGCGGTTACCAAACTGATTTATGTCAATGTGATCTTCGACATCCTCCAGCAGCCATTGATTCATAAAAGTTTCTGCAACCTTCGCGAAGTGGTCCGTTAATGAGATGGGTCTTAAGCTATCCCACTTTGCAGGCCTGTTTTTCGGAATTGGGACAACCATAGCTTTTCGCCATTGCGGGGGTACGACACCCTCAGCATAAGACGCATTGAGAATGTCTGAGAGCGGAAAGCTCAGTTCGTATGAGAATTCACGAATGATCTTACTTGGGACTCCATCGGGCCCTCCTGCTTTGCCACTCTTGTTTTTCTCAAGTTTTTGATACACGTCATACGGCTGCACCACAAGATTTAAACCCTGATCTGGAGTTAGTGACAATTGCGAAATATCAAGAACAGGGAGATCATTGGCAATTGAAGCAAAGTGTTCGTTAATGCTGTTAGCAACGCTTACCAAATCGTCTGGATCAACGCCCGGTGGTGGGTTAATTTTAGTTTCAGTCTTGTCCATATTTGCCATCACTCGGATCTGCTGATACCATTTTCCAGGATTTGCATGTTTTAACCGCTGCACTCTACCATGGTAATAGTAACGTTTTCTTTTCACTATCTCACGCTGAACCTTGTTACGAAGAGTTTTCCACTGGTGATTGTTACCTCTGTGGAACACCATTTGTCGTTTCCTTATCAAAGTCTTAATTGCAGGGTTGATCCATGGCTTATCTTGCACGTGTATTCTCACTGAGCGACATGGAAAATATCGATCCATAGCAAGATTAAGCGTTCGGTAGAAAGCATTGCATTTCCAACTGCGTCTAGTGCTTCGGTAACTTCAGGCCACTCATGGTTAGTTATCCATCTGCCACATTCCCGGACAGCAGAGTCTTTCAAAGGACGAATCTTGCGTATACAGACACTATTAGGTTTTACCACAGGGCTTTTAGGTGTCCACAAGACTGTACAGTTATCACTAGTTCCAACAGGGGCACAGATCAATGGTTCTTGATAATAATCCGAGACATTGGTTACAATCAGATCGAGAATACGTGCGTTTCTTGTTGGTTTGTTGACAACTTGGGCAAATTTGTGGCTGACGAGAATTTGCGAAATGTCGAGTTGATTGAAGTCGCCAAGAATCGTTATGCCAGCCTCTGGATACTTAGTGCCGATTTTATCTACACTATCAAGCAAATAGTCCGCCAATTCATCGGCATGAGTATTGTTAGGTGGCGAATATAACACCCCGTAGAATAAGACAGATATTGCTCTAGGGAGACGATTTGGGCGTGCCTTTATCCAGATAACCTCAAGGTTGTCGGGAACTTTTATATCAACAACAGCTTGTGCATTCAACTCATCTTTAGCATAGCAGGCTACACCACCTCCTGTACGATCAGTTCTTGATTCGGTAAACAAATCAAATCCTTGGATGTTGAATTGGCCAAGTGGTTTACCCGTGGAAAACCACGATTCAGTTGACGCGTCCCCCTTGCACTTTACCTCAATGCCGCATTTTCTCGAGGCGACCCGCGTCAAATTTACCCGAGTTAACAGGTGAACAAATGGTTGTGCGAATCCAATATTACCTCACTAAGTAACAGCTCCGGTGCTCGAGTCTTCATGACGTCTCTGGCAAGATCATACTTCGGATGTCTCTTCAGATCTTTGTCCATGGTAGAACCAAAGCGAGCTTTGAACTTGGGCATATTCCTGAGGTTAATTTCAGAAAAAAATCTAATTATTAAGAGAGTTTTTGCAGATTTTTCCAGAAAATGGATCTCGTTCTAACCTAAGGCCCATTTCAAATGTCATGCTTGTGCCATGTCAAATTAAATTCAACTTGATTTTTTTTTTATTTGACACGGCACAAGCACGAAGTGGTGCAGGGCAAAGTGGTTTTGGTGCAAAGTGAATTTTCATCTCATGGGACGAAAATTAATTGTCGTACTCATTTCTCAAAGACTATAGCACTTTAGACAAAACAATTTCATGGGAGGTTTTCTCTCGTCCTCATGTTTATATTGTGTAAGTAAAGTTATGTGTAAATCTGTGAACATTTCTGATTTGCGAGATACCAATAGTGAGCAAGGGGCTTTAACGTGAGAAAAAATGAAAAAATGAGGATTCAGGGATATCATCAGCTGCAGACCTAACAAGAAGCAGAAGGCAAGATTCCTCAGTCTCCTCTTGGTCATGTGTGATGGCCGTCAACTCCTCGGCTACCTCATCGAGAGAATTCATCCTCATCCGATGGTATGTCTTCTTCCAGGGCATGAACTGCGAAAGTAAAACAAAAGCATAAAACAAAAGCATGATTGTTCTAGGGGGCGGGGGAACAATTGATACGTGCATTATTGTTACTACTCACGTCTTTCTTAGAAATGATCCCATTCCAGGCTTTGCAGACTAGGCTAAGGTTGAGGCCGGCACTCATCGGCACAAAACAGAAGATCCTTTCTAGAACCTCCACAGGGAGTTGGTCAAATCCTGGCACGTCCTCGTCCGAATAACTCGATGAACCCTCCCCAAGCAGACCGAAGGTATCCGGCTGGGAAGAGGAACAATCAGGGTGTATGTCAGAAACAAGAATTCTTGGATCAATGTTGTCGAAGGAGCTGTCAGTTTTAAAGGCTTCGATGTTGTCAACTGAATTCTTGACGTCTACTTTTGTCGAGTTACTGTCTGGGTTGGTTTTGTTTTTGACAGACTTGACGTCATTTGGCAGACTTACTTCCATTTCTTCCTGAATTCCGTCCCAGGAGTCGTCATTATGAAAGTCTTCGATGTCAGACTCAACTGTGCTCTTCACAGATTTTGACGGACTCGGACCGGGACTTTGGTTTGGTTTGAGAAACCATTTAGTTGGAGTGTTCTTTTGGGAACACCGACAGTCAGACTTGACTTTCAAAGGTGATGCAAGATCGTTTTCAATTTCCGGCTGGCAGGCATTCCAAGAATCGTCATTCAGAAAGTCTTCGATGTCCGATTCTACCGTGCTTTTGACGGACTTTGAAGGACTCGGACTTTGGCTTTGCCTGGGAAATATCTTAGTTGGGGTACTCTTTTGTGATTTTGGACTGAAGGAATGGAGAATCTTTACCTTGTGTTGCGGAGTTGATATGTCAACATCTAGGTCGAATGCATCCCAAGAATCATCATTCAGGAAGTTTTCAATATCAGCATCAACTGACTTTACAGATCCGGAAGGGCCTGGACTTTGACTTGGATCTGGATTCTTTTTGGCTGATGTTGAAGCTTGATGATGATCTGATGAAACGCTCTTCAAGGACTTGTCGGAATTTTGTGCTTTGACAAGAGCCGACTGCTGGCTGCCGCTTTGCGGGACGGTGTTTGAACTGACCCCTGCCTGACTGGGTGATGAATGTGGCGCCCCCATGGTGGCAAACTGGGAGTTTAAGCTTTTCTTTGGGAAAGGCAAAGTAGTGCTTCTCGGAAAGGTAGCCATGATTTTCCCACCAGTTGGAGGAGTACTGCACTCCTGAGAGCTTCTGTTGGGTGAGACTTCCGATTTTGATCGCTTGTTGGGAGAAACGAGGAAAAACTCTTCCATCTTTCGTTGGTTTTTCATTTGTTCCTTAGAGAGCTTGACCTTACTCGGAGTACGGATTTGAGTCTTAGTTGACAATCTCGAGTAGACATCAGAAGCCATGTGTGTTGTCTTTGGAGAGCGCGGATACAGCCCTCTATTTGAGTCTTTGCTCGATGTTCGCACCAGCAAAGGGTTCTTTAATGCTAAAGCCCCCGCTTCAGTTTGAGCCAAATCTGAGCAGTCAAGAGCATCCAAGTGCACGTATTTACGCTTTACGTTGGACGTACTCGCCGAAGGTGTGTTTTCTTGCCTTGCTTCATGTACTGGCTTCATGGCCATTTCAGATTGCTGTCTCCCGTTATTTTGAGAACTCTGCTCATCATTTTGTTCTGAAGTAGCCATTCGTAAACTTTCCTCGGTACCCTGTGTAGCATCATGTGGTTCAATCTTAACTGTGTTGTTGTTACCAGTCAAATCACCAGTATGAAGGGCGTTGGATGGCTCATTCTGGTAGCTACTAGTACTTTCTCGTTCAACGTCTTTCGGATTTTTAGCTGGTGTACGCTCAGCCATTGTGTCATCAAATCATGGCAAGATTTGACCAGTCAACTGGGACAATTTGAACCCTTCAGTTCCACATTCTGGGACTTATTCACTGGTTTAATTTTCTTTGTCAACACGATCTGCACAAAGACCAAACAAAACATATCCAAGTCATCTGCAGTTTTTAACATCAACATATTAAGAAATTTTCTGGATTTCACAACTTGAATTTTAGCAATGTAAACAGATCAAATGAAAACGACTCAAGAATTTTCCTCTCAAAATATTACAGTTAATTGTGAAAAAATGTAAGTGCTGATGCTACTAACAACTGTTCATCCAAGTCTTACTAAAGGATATTTAGAAATCCTTCAATTTTAGTTGCGGCCAATTCGAAAAAATTCCCCCTTTTTTTGCAGCAAACATTTTTTGTATAATACATTATTAGTGGGTATGAAGCGGGACTCCAAGTCAGAGGTTGGGGGTTCGAGCCCCACTTCGACCAACGTGTCTGTGTCCCTGGGCAAGGCACTTAATCCCAGTTGCCTCGTCAACCCAAGCGATATATGGGAAGCTGTTATGGGAAATGCCACAATCTAACTGCTGATAGGGTTGTGCGCCTTGGCCGGGTTGCACACCTAGTTGAAGCGAAATGGTTCTGGTGATTTCCTGATGGCAGCGGTAATAATGGCAACAGCCGCCTCGGAATATGTTTACATAGATAGATGGCGCTTTACAAATGCATGTGTTATTATTATTATTATTATTATCATTATTATCATTATTATGTTAAAAAAGCGATATTTGTAGGCGTCCTAGTTTACTCGGACTAGTGCATATTCAACATCAAGTACATGTATGGGCAAAATTACATCATTTTACATTGTAATTTGTATGGACCAACGCAATAATTCCCTTATTTTCATGTAGGCCTAATTACGGTTTCCCGCTGTAGGACCATCGAATCCGCCATTCGGCACCGGTGTAGTGGGTCCGAGTCATAGTCTTGGCTCCAAGACCTTTGTGTTTGTTTTTATTGTTGCGAGACAGAATTCGCACAGCGCGCGATGAACAGTGCGCGAAACGAATGAGGGTGTTTTTCGTACATTTTAATAGATTCTTTGACGTGTTCGTAGCTGTAGTAGGTATTCGTTGCACTGGTATCGATATCAGTGGTGCCTTCGATTCTCGACTGGAGTCCACACGACGGGCAAAATACATGCACTTGAATTGCGCCCTCTATTTATAGGCATGCAAGTGTGTGTGCTCACATAAACATATGACAAACATGGATAGTTAACGTCTTTGGTAAAGACTAGAGTCCCACCCGAGCACGCTACAAGTTTTTAGCGTACATTTAGTATACAGTGACAGTGCAGTGCGGACTATGCCTACCGCCTACTGCATCATGCATGGTCTGGACAAATTACGTCGTTTTAATATTATAAGATATTCTTATCTTTAGAAAACACTTGAGGCATGTAACCATGGTAACCATGGTAACATGTTGACAGCTGACAGTACAGTGACTTGATTTTTTTTCACCAGCAAAAAAAAGCAGCATGCCTCACACAAACACAAGGTCCAAAGCCACGCTCATCTAACGTAACTAGCGTTACTCAATTCTTCCCATAACTTAGTTTCAGCGGCCACGGTACATTTATGTTAATAACTTTTTATTAAACGACTTGATCAGCTGAAACTGAAAAGCACGTGCAAAATGTTTCTCACCAGTACCAGGCAAGCCAGGGGAATTCCCGAAAAAGGACGCCCTCTGTTGACACTTATGACACTTATGATTTTGGCATTTCGGCAAGTTTGGCACATCGTGTTTTGTTCATGAACAGAGATGCAAAAACAGAGTGAAAGATTTATCAATGCCGTACAGAAAGGCGATTTGCAAATTATTCAACAACTGTGGTCCGAATGTAAAAATCCCCACGATAATTTACTGGAATACAGGCGGCCCCGATCGGGAGACACGGCCGTGCACTTAGCTGCCAGGCATGGCCGTGTGGACGTGCTTGAGTTTCTGAAGATCAGAGAAGCTAATCTCGAAGTTGCTAACTTGGACGGCAAGAGAGCACTTCACGAAGCTGCGTCCTCTGGGCATTCTAAATGTGTTGAGGATTTGTTGGCGTGTGGCGTTCTTGTTGATCCGCTGAAAAGAGCTGATTGGTGCGTTACAAAAATTTAAAAAACTATTTATTACACTAAAAACATTGAGATACAAAATTAACCTGAGAGAAATTTCATAATGTTCACCAGTTGAGATTCCATACAATTCTATGGAGCATGACATACAAATCCTAAGTATTTTAAAAGAAAAACTTAAAATTTTCTCACAGCTAAAATCATGTTTCCGCACCAAATTTAATATACACTTTCTGGGACATCATGTCAGTTTAGAAAGAATTGGTGACGAATGTGTAAGGTATTTTTACCCAAGGTTGACAATGTTAAAAATAGAAAATAAAGGTATAAATGTCATGATTTCACTAATTTTTCTGACTTGTGCCATAGTTTGGCCAAGTCTCTATTTTCCCCGTTCCTTTTAATACAAATTTTCAACACGCCAAAATTCAAACACAAATGTATGATTATGCTTCTAGCCTATTTATAGCACAACCATTTTTATTTTTGTGTTTGCAGGACACCACTTGATTTAGCCTGCATAAAGGCAGATTTAGGAATCATACAGACACTCGTCCAGCACGGTGCTAACCCGAGATTGAGAAACAAAGACGGATGGAATGCTTTCCACATTGCTTCAAGGTCATTATTAAAGACAAATTATATAATTAGAAAACTTTTAGAAACAGGAACAGCAGCATTACATAACTAAAGAATAAACTGCCATAACTTGATAAACTGCCTTGTTGAAATTTCAGCCATATAGATGTAGCAATACTTCAGAAAACCTGAAAAATCTGTGCATGTTTTTTGTGTTGAATGAATGGTAAAAAAATAAATTGTCTGCAGACAATTTTTAAAAAACCATTCATTTGGCAATTTCACCCATATGTGGTGTTTGTTATTATTGCTATCAACACTTTTAGTCAGGTTTTTTTTTCCAACTCGTGAAGTAAAATTTTGGGTCACTGCAAATGATGTATTGGGAATTTAACACCTCATATTGACGTTTGCTTTAAAATGAAATTTTTAAACTCATTGCTTCAGTAATTTCTGCTTGAATGCAGTTTTGCTGGTCAAAAACTTAGCGAGATGTCTCAGCGAGTAAAATCAGGAGAAACAAATTAAATTGAGAAAAATAATTAAATATTAATGACAATTTATAAAATTAATTTTAAAATCAATTTTATTTAACACATTGCAGAGAAGGGCACACTGAAATTCTGAATTATCTTCTAGACAGTTTCCCTGACTTGTGGGATACAGTGAGCAACAACGGCCGCACACCACTACACACAGCAGGTAAAGTATTTTATAACACAAAGTCAGATATTGTCACTTTACTGGCAAAATAAATTACAAAATGAAATTTTCTTAAAATAATGATTTTTTTTTATCAGAACAAAAGTTTATTGAATACAGTTAACTTGTGGATAACAAGGCACTGATCGACCAATCACTTTGGAATCGCTTTCAACTTAGACTGTTCCCCTTCAGTGATTTCCTCCAGGTCCAAGAGAACTTGTTTGAACAAAGTAATTACCACAGTAATGAAATGTGACATTTCCCGTTTCTGGGAGATTTCTGTAGTTAAGGGGTCTCAAAAAATGTGGTTGGGTTTCAATCTGATTGAACCTGCATGGGATGAGCTGATCTCTGGAGCCGCGCTTTTCCCAAACGGCCCTAGAAGTGCAGGAGCTCAGGAAGGCACTTCAGGCAGAGTGGCACACCCTGCCTCAGTGGCTCTTATATGAAGACTGGTGCAGTCAGCCTTGTCGCAATAGACCGTATCGAATAGTTGTCATCTTGTGAGGCAGCATTTATTTAAATCGGTCAACAATGTAACCACACAATGTGCAACCATGCATGTCCTCAAGGAACAAAGAAACTGCCCTACAAGATGGCAGCTATTCGATACAGTCTATATGTATAGGTTGTCGTACGTCTCTCAGCCTTTGAGTATAGTGTATTTTTTGTAACCATATTATAAATGAAGAATTCATTTGCAAAAACAGATAAGTGCCATTTAGTATTTATTTATGTACCTCATTTTTTGTTACACATTTCAGAAAATATCCAGTAAAATTTTAAGAAAGATATTGAATTGGTAAAACCAAGTCACTTCTACTAATTAAATGCCTCGGAGCTGCATTTTGCTGGGTATTTTCTGAAAGGCACAACAGAAAATCTTGAGGTATATGAGATATCTTGAATGGCACTTTTTTTGCAAATTAACTTTTTAAATTTGTCTCGTATATCTTGAATGACAGCTCTACATGGCAAGTTGGACGCTGTGCGTCTACTTCTGACGAGGGCCAGCTACCCTGTGGATCAACCAGACAGCTGTGGATCAACACCATTGATGGATTCATTGAGAGATGGATTTGTTGATATCGCTCAGCTACTGGTGGATCAACAAAAGGTGTGCATAGTTGGTTGAATTTATCAAATATGTGGATCAACCAGATAGCTGTGGATCAACTCCAATAATGGATTCATTGAGAGATGGATTTGTTGATATCGCTCAGCTACTGGTGGATCAACAAAAGGTGTTTATAGTTGGTTGAATTTATCAAATATTGCTAGATTTTCATTCAGTTTACAGCCCCAATACAAAATTTACAGTTACTCAACATTTTTCTTAACAAGTTTATCAGAAAAATTTGACTAAAAGTTAGTTGATAGCATTCCCCATGTAAAATAGTACCTTTGTGGCAGAAATTGTTTTTATCTTAAAAATAATTGTCTGCAGACAATTTTTTTACCATTCATGTGGACACACCCACCTACATGTAAATTGGATTTGTGCGTTTCCATGCCCCACACAGGCCGATGTACATCAATGCGACATTCTGGGCCGTTCAGCCTTACACCTGTCAGCCCAGGCTGGGCGTGTGACATCAGTACGATTCCTTGTCAATCAAGGACAGGTCCATGTAGACATGCCTACTTCGACAGGAGGAAATACGGCACTGCACCTTGCATCCAAGGTATGCACCCCCAAAAAACTTACTTCAACAAGTAGTTGATAATTTAAAATTCATTTTTCCAGAAAATAGATTTCGCTCTAAGGCGCGAGGTTAAAATAGAAACGGTCTGTATACCGGGAAACGGTACATAAACGATACACTGTTTTCAGTGAACAAGCAAACGATTCAACTTGTCTGGCCAGATGATAGATAATTGGCAATGTTCAACCCGGCCCACGTTTGCTGAACAATAGAGAGCTTTTTGGATTATGGGTCATTGTGTGACTACTCCTGGCTGACTCGCTGCCACTATTTATCACATGACCGCCCGAACAAGGGTGTTTAACCACAACCCATTCACGCCCCGGGGTGCGCCCGGCTGGCTCCCTTTGAAGTCTTCGGCCAGTAGCAGCCTTTTGTTCCCTTTGTGCAGGCAGCTAGTTGTAAACCTGTCAATCATCGACCAACCCTTCAAACCAGCACACGGTTTTCTGTCAACAGAGAAATTATTTGAAGAGGAATTAACTTAAATGGTTTACGGGTATACAGACTGTTTCTATTTTGACCTCGCATCTAATCTAGTAATCATATAAATACCTCTCCTAAAACTACCTTGTATACATGCTCAGTCAAAACTCAGAACTCGCTTAGATGGATGGCCTCTGATCTACATGATATTCTTCCCATGGTACATTGATGGTTGATTTCATGTCTGTTTCATTCTCTTGTAGGAGGGTCACTGCACAATGATTGAGGCACTACACTCCCTGGGTGCTAATATCAATGCAACAGATAGCAAAGGCAGAACAGGTGGGTACATATAAGCAGGGTTTTCATGACTCGGACTCAAGTCCCAATTTTTACTGACGACTCGACTTGACTTGACTTAGACTTGGGTCTGCCAAAAATGAAATTGCCTTTTCCATTTATTGGCGTCTGGGCTTTTACAAACGCGGTACAATAAAGTGATAATTCAAAGAAGATCGCCGCAACGTTAAAACCCCATTGCCATTCCCTGACTGGTCTCTAGAAGTATGACCCACCGTGAAACTTACATAGTCTATACCCCGCCACTCCCAATCCGAGTAGCATTCGGAGGATTGTTTTATAAAGGGAAGTACAGTCCAAGAACCAGTCGATAAACCATGAAGCATGGTCGTTTTATAGTGGTGGGATATTCTGCAATTGCTCCCCCAATTCTGGTCAATATGAATGTGAAACATAACACATTATCTTCATTTTGTTCTTTCCAGCTCTACACATAGCAGCCGGAATCCAGAACAAACCATGCATAGCCATGTTGCTGAGACTAGGAGCCGTAATCTGCCCAGATGCGATGGGTCGGACACCAAGCCAGCTCGTTAAAAAACAGGACATTCTGCAACTCTTTGACAATAGGTGAAATATGAGGACATATTGAAGCCAAATTTGACTGGCAAAATTTGTCTGGGCCGTGACCATAACCAGACCCATTAAAATGCAAAAATGTAATGAATATTCCGGGCAATACTTATGTACTACCTAAAATGATCCACAGATTTTGTTTATGGTTGCAAAAACTTGGCCCGGACTGCACCACATCCAACTAATTTTTGGTGTCATAAATATAAGCTTAAAATTAAGGCTTACCTTCTTTCTCATGCTTGGCCTGGAGGAATTTACTCAAATTTATGCATAAAATTGAAGCTGTAAAGTTCCACTGCTACCTTGGTCAAGTGCGGTGTTATCGGGTCGTGTTCCCGTCGTTCGAGCGCGAGAACATTATTTGCGTGTCAAGAACAGACCGCCCGAACAAACAAATAATTTGTGCACCAGAGAGTTAAAGCCGTCTTGGCAGTTTAAGAATGTGACGTACTGTTGGTGCATAATGCCACTTTGCATTTATAGTCTTTAGCAAAGGCTATAGTGAGGTACCGTGGCCGAGTGATTTGGGTCATTGACTCGCAATCACAGGTGAAAACTTGGGGTTGTAGGTTTGAACCTCCCCCACTCCCCCCCCTCCCTGCGGTACCTGTGCCTTTGAGCAATGCACTTAATCACACTTGCTCCATCCTTCGGAAGGGATGTAAAGCCATTGGTCCAGTGTGTTAGATATATTGGTAAAGCACTTTAAAGATCCCAGAGCATTCTTTCGTGAAGAGCAAAAGGAATCTCCGGTGTCTCTGGCCGTTTCTAATTCATCACCGGTTTCCTCACACTTGCGAGCAATTTTGAGGAATCCTTGGTTTCAGTACCAGAAAGAAATAATAATGTTTTGTTTTTTTTACCTTTCCCTTGGTGTTGCAAGTTGAATTGCTGTAAGTCATCTTCAAATTGTCATAAATAAACCAACTTCAGACATGAAAATCCGTGTATTGTGACATTTATCACTGAAAAATAAAGTGCATTGTATTTTATCAAAAATACACATTTACATATCAGTTCTTCCTAGGTTAAAAATATTAGGGGTAATTCTTATTGTGCAAGTTAAAAAAAAATTGCATTATAGACCATTTGCACCGACGGCCATGACAGGGGGCAGGTTTTCATATTTAAATGTGACAATAGATCCACAAAGTGCCTACTCGTGCATGACGCAGAGTGACAATGTGACTACCCCCGTCATGGCCACCCGTGCAAAGGGTCTATTGGGAACTATCATTCCCCTACACCGTGCCAACCATCTTGATGTTTTCTTATTAAAATAGTGTATTAATTAAGCTATTGCCAAATGATCCCAACATATCTACATTTAACAAACAAATTAAGGGAGAACTAGACTGAAGTTTAATTAAACTGGCATTAGCCTACCCTGTTGTGTTAAAAAGGAGCTCTGCACAGCAGATTTGTGAAAACAATGTCATTTGTAATGATTTAAACAGATTTTGGTGATTTAGTGATCACGGTAGACATAATTGTTTTGCGCTTACCCGACGTAATTATTAACACTGTATACTCGGTGCTTTCCCGAGACACTATGAAAAACCTTAGAGCACACTCGGGTGGGACTGGAACCCATGACCTCCTGCAAACAAGGCAGACGTCTTAACCACTCGACCACCGAGCTAGCCGGTGTTCAATGGCCGGTTCGAATAATTTGGCAACGGGGATATATTTTTATATTTCAATACAAAACATGATCTTCAAGGCAGCCCTAATACATATTCATCATGTCAATAGATTCGTGCTAGTGCAAAGACCGTTTGCAATCTGCCCCAAAAGGCAATGAAAATTATAAGTGGAACCTCGATAACGGACGAATCCCAAATTAGCCCGTTCTGCGCACTTCCGCATTGAAACCAAGGCTCTTCGTGTCAAGTCGGCAGTACGCATGCGCTACAAGTACAGTATTGTACAGTGACTGAGTGTGTACGTGTGCTGTTCTGCATGGCATGTAGGACTTATTGTGCATTCACGTGCGTTCATTAATTCACTTGTGGGTTAGATAAAGAGGCTCTTCGTGTTAAGCAACGTAAGTGTGCAGATCGATCTCAAATTTGTTAATTTTGGATTCGTCTACGAGTCATTCCATGAGGTAGGGTATATATTTTAAAAAGCGGTGTCCATGTTGCGTTGGTACAAGTTTTTATTTAAAGACTGGAGAATTATTTATCTGGTGAAATTTTTGTTGTACTGAATATGGCTAGGTGTCCCAATATTTATAATCAGGTTGTTTTCACTGACCAATCTCTCACAGATCATGAAATATTTGTCTTACCTGCGCAACATGGACACCACATATGTTTAACACTACGAGTACATTTTTTAGGTCTGTAGTTTTGTTACAATGTGATGTAAATACTTCTATTGTAGTGTAACATGCGTTTCTTTATGAAATGAATATACTTACTAAAGTAGCTGGGCTGAAATGTTACTCATATTCAAGATCTGGTATGTCACACTTTTTGTACCCAACCTCGTGGAATGACCCCATATAAGAGCACTGTTAATACAACATTCTGTTTATAACGAGGCAAATATCAGGTCCCAATTCTTCATTGTTCCTGATAATACAAATGAGGTTGGACTGTACTCAGCCCTGATGGATTTGATAGGGTTAGGATTAAAATGTTTGTTAACTATCTGAGGATAATCTTGCCTTGTGAAGAGACTCTGCCCTGGCCCTTAACGACAGAAACTCCTCTTGAATAATATCTGTCAATTTCTTCCGAATTTCCAGCTGAAAGTCAAGGAATTGGAGTCAAATCCTCAGTTTAATAGGCAAAGATGTAAAGGAGAACTATACTCCAAAACATTTGTATTGCAATATCAGTCTTTCCACAGTAAAGGGGGCATTTTGGCAGCACAGACCATATTTTTGAGGAAATACCTTTGTCTGGTCTTAAAATAAAGAAAACATTTCAGTTGTTCTGAAAAGGATTACCAATAGTGTGACAACATGCCTTTTTAAAAAACCCGTGTACAAATTTCCAATATATGCTCGTAACCGGGACTGGCTAAAACGTAACAAGTGTCCATCCTGGTTACAAGTGTATATTGGAAATATGTACACAGGGTTTTTAGAAAGGCATGTTGTCACACTATTCGTAACCCTTTTTGGGCCCAAGTTATCTCTTCAGAACTGAAACTTATTTCTTTTATTTTGAGACCAGACAAACGTATTTCCTTGAAAATATGGTCTGTGTTGCCAAAATGCCCCCTTTACTGTGGAAAGACTTAGTTATAATTTCTTGATCAGAGCAGACATTTGTTGAATACAGTGATCTTGTGGAAAACAAGGAACTGATCGACCAATCACTTTGGAATCACTTTTAAGACTGTTCTGCTTCAGTGATTTCCTCCAGGTCCAAAAGGACATGTTTGAACAAAGATTTTCACAGTAATGAAATATGACATTTCCTGTTTTGGGGAGAATCCTGTTGTTAAAGGAAGGGACAACACTTGTTTGAAGTTATCGACAAATTTATTCAAAAATATTACTGATGTATTGTCCGGTGCAGAAACCTTCATGAGAATCTTGTTTTCAACATCGGCAACACAATTAATTTTGATGATAAACTCTGCAACTAATGCAACTATGTGCTGCGCCATATTTGAAAGGGATGAAGACATCAACCATGCAACGATTGCAAAATCTGTTGTGTCCTGACTCACACCCTTTCAAGTCTGAGCGCCGACCTGCAAAAGATGGCGACTTACATGTACATGAAGCGTACAGAGTTAGGCAACCCTTTGTTGTCCCTTCCTTTAAGGGCTTTCAGAAAAACTATTGAGGGATGAGCTGCCATCTGGAGCTGCGCATCACCCAAACGGAGCAAGAGCTCAGAGGGTCTATTTGGTGTGGTCTTATCACAACAATGGGTGTATCCAGGGGTATAGTTGACAGGGAAGGGGAGGTGTATGGTTAAATACACATTACATGATTGTAAAACTTTTAAAAACAGGAACAGCAGCATTACATAACTAAAGAATAATGTTGTAGAAATGTCAGCCACATAGACAAAGTAATACTTCAGAAAACCTAAAAATCGTTGCATGCTTTTTGTGCATGAATGAAAGGTAAAAAATAATTGTCTGCAGACAATTTCTTTAAAGTACCTTCAGTTGGCAATTTCACCCACAAAGGTACCATTTTACACGGGAAAAATTGTGGCGTTTGTTATCAACACGTTTAATCAGGTTTTTCTTGTCAACTCGTGAAGTAAAATTTGGAGTCACTGCAAACGATGTAATGGGGCTTTAAGCAACAGGGGCCAATTTCATAGAGGTGTTTAAGCACAAACATTTGCTTAAGTACAAAAAACTCTTGCTTAGTAGAGAACGTTACCAGTGAGGACTGTTTCATTACCATGACAATCACATTAATTTTTTGCCGGTAACCTCATTTTATAAAGCAAAGTTTTTCATGCTTATAACAATTTTTCATGCTTAAGCAGCTCTATGAAATTGGCCCCAGGTCTATACATGTTGTCTTCCATTTGACTTACCGGAGATCTGCCTTCTCTCCTGAGTCGAGACAAACCTTCCTTAAATTCAAGTGGCTTCCCAATCAACATTGTAATCTTCCTGCCAAACTTAGGGATGTATGGTGGATGGTTTGGCAGCACTTCATCCATCCCCAAATGCCAAAATGGAATGACCAAAGGTAATACTTTACTCTCAGCAATGGCTCGTCCCACTCCTGGAAATAGGGGTTTGAAAAAAGCAGGCTTTTAAATTTCAAGTCCTCTCTGATTGCAGTATAAATACAAGAATTAATGAAAGTTGATAATATGTATACTATTATCGAACATTGTTAAATACTATGAATGTGTTAAACGGAAAATTTAGGTCAAATTGAACTTGCATAATGCTGTTATCCAAAAAGAGTTTGATTCAAAAATCTCCAGAACATGGTTTACAGAATAATTGAAATAAAATTGGCGATAGCATTTTAAAACTGGTGACCAATTATTTCAGTAATAATAAGTATTTTTCAGTTTAAATTGCCAACATCATTATAATTAGTTTACAAAAAAGCACTTTCAACCTTTTTACACAAAAAAGGTCAATTTCCATGGGGAAACTCACCCCATTTCAGCCTCATCACTTCATTTGTCATGTTGACTTTGCCTGGAAAGTAAACAAGTTCCATTTGATTGTTAATTTTTTTTGTAGAAAAGACACAAGGAAGGGATGAAGCGAGTGTAACTGTTTTTGAATGTTAAATAGTGTTTGTTTTACCCTTTTCTGATGTAACTTTATTAGCACTATATACTTGGTGCTTTTTTTCAAGACACTATGAGGAAAACTTCATAGAGTGCTCGGGTGGGACTCGAACCCACAACCTCGTGCATACTAGACAGATGTCTTAACCACTCGACTACTTAGCTGGACAGTGTTGAATGGTCGTTTCAAGTCATTTAGCAGCAGAAACCACATTTAATGGAAAGGCGATTTAACTTGTGTCAGGTTAAGTGAATATTACTTTAGGCTTTTTTTTAGCCCTTTCATGATGTAAGTATTATCACTATATACCCGGTGCTTTCCCAAAATGCTGTGAAAAAAAAAAAAATCAGTGTGGTGGGGTGGGGTGGGATTTTTAAACCACGACCTCCAGCAAACAAGGTAAACATCCTAACCACTATTTTTGAATTTGCAAAATAAAATACTGTAAAAGCTGAAATATTCGCGGTGGTTTTATTTTCGCGCATTTCGTGCACCAGACAGAGCCCGCGAAAATAACAACCCGCGAAAATATTGTTTGCAACAATTGTGGCGATCCCTGAAACAAAACATCATTTCCATCCGCGAAAATAACAACTCGCGAAAATGTCAGTGATGTTGAAATGCGCGAAAATATCTGTACGCGAAAATATTGGCTTTTACAGTAAAAGATTTAATGGTATGTAGGCTAACTGGTCTTTTTGCATTACCTTCAGGAAAAAAATGCACCCATTGTCCATTGTGTAGTTTCTCAATGCAGACATCCATGGAATGTTGGTATACTCCGTCACCTGTGCACAACATTAATTGGAAATTCATTAGCCTTTTGCATGTATGGCTGGCACTCAATTCCAGTGTGGGAATTTCACTAAGGCCACGAAGGCCATTGCCTCCGTTGCCCCTGGTCTTGCCTTGGTGCCCTTTTGCAATACTTTTTGATTTTCCAATGGAAAACACAAAAATGGCAGTGCCCCTTCGGTAACTTTTAGATGGAGGTGCAGTTTAGAAACGCCACGAACTATATGCATACTGTTGCTACATGGTGTACGCCAATGTGTTTGCTTTATGCCATTCTCTCCTACTGTGAACAAAGCATTGATTCTGTCACATTACACATGTACAAAGCAACAACAATTTAATCTGTCATTTGGATACTAAATTTTGCCTCTGAAGCTAGCAAACGTTTAGCAGTGTTTAAAGACAGTATACATGATTGGTAAACTGTTACAAATAGTTTTATCCCCCTGTGTGATTGAAGATATGCATGATTAAAACCAACCTGAGCAAAAACCAGCTCCGTACTTTTGAGAAAACAGTCAAAAAAGGGTTTGCAGTCATTTCGCCCCAAAACTACTTCGCCCTGAATCATTTCACCCTGAACCACAGCCTGTGCATGAAGTGGTTTTGAGGCGAAGTGGCATTTGGGCGATGTAGTGTTTGGACGAAGTAATTTGGGGCGAAATGGCACTCGAGAGAAGTGGTTTGGGGCGAAATGGCACTTGGGCAAAATAGTTTTGGGGCGAATTGAATTTTCGTCTCATGAGACGAAAACTAATTGTTTTACTCATTTCTCAAAGGCTATAGCACTTCAGTCAAAACCATTTCAGGGGAAGTTTTCTACGGTCATCATGTTTATATTGTGTAAGTTAGGCGTAAATCTGTGAACTTTCTGATTTTCGAGATTACCAATCATGTATACTGCCTTTAAGGCTACGGTCTCCATGAAATAGCCAGAGCCTCCTGTCCGTTGGCACAAAATCGGCTGCTAAACAGCACCATGAAATTGGCCCCTGTATGAAGAGGGGAAAATACCACCAAATATCACACATTTTTAATACTCACCTCTTACAACAGGAATGCCATGTCCTAAACTGAAGAAATACACTTGCCATTTCTTTCTGCATGTGATATCGCTAGCAACAGGACACCTGAAAAGAGAAAAGTGAAGTGCACATTACTCAACATAGACAATATGCCTAAAAAAAAGGATGGTTTTTACTTCTCTCAGATTACAGCTGTCATGGGATTTTATTACAAATGGAATAGCAGAGGACTTTTGAAAATATAAAATGTCAGGGGCCGTCCAAAGCTCTAAACATTTTTAAAGTTCTACAGAGCGTATTATTTTTCAAGACTACCTTCCTCCTCTGAAATACTACTTATCAACATTTGTTGTCACTACCATGAAATGTCAACATTTTACAGTGCTTGTAATGTCTCACACAGCCCTCGACCGCCACCCCACCACCCCCCGCACCCCCCACCCAGGGATCGACTTAGAAACAAAAAATTACATGCACTGGTGCATGTAGACTAAAAAAGTTACATGCACAGAGCAACTTTTACATGCACGAAAAAATTGTGCACACATCTCATAACAAAAATGAGTATTATTTATGTAGGCCCTATTACTAGCTGTTTAATGGTGTTGTTTTGTTTTGTTCAATAAAATGCATTTGTTGTACAGTCACTATTGTTTATTTCATCAAGGATATAATAAAACTCCAAAAGTTTGATACCCTTACCTGGTTTTAGTTAGAAGTCACTATCGCATACCTGCCAACATTGCCGAGTAAACCAAAAAATCGGACTGTAGTGAAACTTGCAACGGTCGAGTTGGTACCAAAGGTCAAGTTGACCTAGTATACTGCACCACAGATATCCATGTACTGCACCCGTTTTCATGCGGCGCGGGGGAGTCGGGTCAAGTCGACCGTTTCGATTGTTCCGATTTTCAACACTTTTAACATTTAACAATCGGAACAAATACGATAAAATCGGACTAGTTGGCAGGTATGCTATCGGAATGATTCACAATATCGCACGAAAGTGTATGAATGATCTGAATACAGTGCATTGGAAATGATCATCTGCGATCGCTACACACACTAGTCATGAACGTGTTTGTATGTGTACATGCACAACATACAGCGGTGGCCAAGAGGGGGTATACCCAATTGCTCAATTGCGATACCCCCTAGTGTTTTTCCAGTCGTTTTTATGCTACGTGCTCACGCGCTGTATTGCTTGGATGGTGAATTGCATGTACCCGGAACATATAGACGAAGGAAGTGTTTAGAAAACGGCCACACTCACGTCTACGCACACAGCGGTACAGTCTTGGCAATATGTACTGTGATAGCGCTGGTTAATCGATCGATCGTCTGATCGTGCGTTGCGTGTACGGTGCGTGCGTTGTGACAAGTTGGTCTATGGCTGGTTCAACGTGGGGAAATATACCAGGTACGTAATTTGGGCCTAAAAAAAGTACGTGCACAGTGTGCACGTAAATACAAATCCTTACATGCACAGATAAAAAAGTACATGCACCTGTGCATGCGTGCACCCGTCTAAATCGAACCCTGCCCCCACCCCTCCTAATTGTAGAAACGTGAAAATGTTGACAACTTTGGACAGCCCCATGGAGTTTATGGTTAGCATGGAAACTTACCACCTTGATCTGTGAGGATGTCCAAATCCTCTCATTTTCAGTGTTCCTAAAAAAAATGTAATCATAGAAATGAGAAAAATTACTTGAATTCAGATAAAAATTTAAATTTTAACATGATCAGACTTTCTTATATCATAGCAGAGATGGAAAAATGCCAGTACAGTCCTTCAATTGCAGAAATGCTTTTGTTTTCATGTAATTTCGTCAACAACAAACTAACAAAATATGGAAATACTAACTTGGATATTTTCCAAATTAAAAATAGTTCCATACCAATACACTTGAACTTATGTTTTTTTAATTCTTCAGGGTACATACCCCAAATTTTATCATGGAAAACATTTTTTTTTTCCTGCTAATTTTGTGTTTTTAATTTAAACTTATTGACAGGACTCTGGGTCCTTATCCCGAAAAAACTGCCCTATTCATACTTATGCGACAGGTCGTTAGTAAGTTAGTAGCTAATTATGCACTTCTTACGAATATCGTACCCCATAACAGAGGATCAAAGCAGGATATATGATTGCCCACGGTAATGAGAGGTTGATTCCGTGGTCTGCTTTGAACAGCCTTGTATAAAACACCCAGGTTGTAGCCTTTGAAGTGATTGGCCCATTCTGTCAAAAGAAAACAAGAAAAATGGTTTATCAGATTTTATTTAAACCTATTCCTGACAAGATGCAAAAATCAGAATTCTAGAACTGAATTTATTTACAAGTTTGACTAGACCCGTGAACAGGGCGTCGTATCCTCCGTCCTGGTGCCGTTTCCAACCCCAAATCTGTGGCATACTCACGCAAATGAAATTTGTCCCCTGGCTCTGATATTTGCTCAATAGGTGCACTCGCCCCAACGTTCAAATATTCCGAAGAGTACGCATCGATCCGATGTCTAGTTTCGGTGAAATCGTGGGGCAAAATTTAGACCCTTCGTGAGATAAATACACTTATACAGACTGTTTGCCCCAAAATCAAATATGCGCATGCGCGAGAGCGGAGAGGTCAACACGAGCTAGACTGGTTTTCTGTCCTTAAAGTTACTTCCCCTTCGTCGCATACGACGAAGGGAAGTAAATATGAGGACAGAGAACCGGTCTAGTGTTGACCTCTCCGCTCTCGCGCATGCGCATATTTGATTTTTGTGCAAACGGGAGCTGTATTTTATCGCACGGAGGGTCTCAAGTTTGCCCACGATTTCACCGAAACTAGACATTGGATCGATGCGTACTCTTCGGAATATTTGAACATTGGGGCGAGTGCACCTATTGAGCAAATATCAGAGCCAAGGGACAAATTTCATTTGCGTGAGTTTGCCACAGATTTTGGGTTAGAAACGGCTCCAGGGTTGAGGATTTTCCGAAGCCCTGTTCACAGGTCTAGGGCAGAGGTTACGACGCCCTGTTCACGGGTACCGGTCTAGAGGCGAGGCATGACTGCTGATCGAGCCTAGCCTGCGAGGGCGACAAAAACGCTGCTCGTGCCCTGCCAGAATTTCACGCACATATTCGCGTTCGCAGTCATGTTGTCCAGGTTGTCAAAATTATCTTGTCTTACTCACTCAGCCAAACTCGAGAAAAAATACCGGTGCCCGTTATTATAAAACATGAGGCTATCCTCCAAAGAAGACCAGGGTTTTGAGGAATAACAAATTGCCAAGGTTCTAAAGGCATTTCTTTGTGGGTTTTTGTTGACGAAATGTAATAAAAGTGACGAACATGAAGCAGCTGAACAGTTTCGATTTCTGCTGAATGAAATGAAGAAAACGAATTGAAATACCGCCCTCTTGTGACGATGCCTGCACAGTCAATTATTATGTTATGTAGAGGGCGGGGCATCTCCCCCTCCCCCTCCCCAAAAGTTTTTAAAAGGGCCTATTAATTATAATATAACTATTTTTTGGAATTACATCATCGAACTGAAGAAAATCAAACAACAACTGTGCATTCTTAGTTTATTTTCAAACATTACAGAACACCTTTGTGTCAAGATCACATTTTGAGCCCGGCATTTTTCCCATAGGTGTTGAGATTTTGATACCTTATGGAATATCATTTGTTATATTTTTCTCAATACCATTCTGAAATTTCATGCTCTCAATTCGTTTATTTTCAAGGATATCTTCAAAAAACCACAAATGTTTTGTAAACTAATTTCAAGCAGTGCAGTGATTACACTAAACTTTTTGCTTTCACATCTAAATTGGAGATTGCAAATTCCCCATTTTCTCCCCATGGATAGTATTTTGGGGAGGTATTTTATATGGTTGTTGGATTAGAACGAAATCCATTTTCTGGACAAATCTGAACATGCTCGTTTAACTGACCAAAAGTCATTTAATAGTACTAAGGAATTTCAAATTGTGCTTTCTTTGGCATAAATACCATACACCCTCGACACTAATTCTTCACAATATGACATTAAACACCCCAGAAAGTGTAAATATGGTGAGGAAACATGAATTTAGCAGTGAGAAAATTTTAAGTTTTCCTTTGAAAACACTAATAATTTTTATGTCACTCATGCTCTATAGACTTAATAAGTGCATAGAGTCTCAACTGGCGAGGGTGTATGGTATTTTCTCCCTTTCTGTTAAGACAAAATTTGCAAATGAAAGGATGCGAGTCTTTCCACGGTAAAGGGGGCATTTTAGCAACACAGACCATATTTTCCAGAAAATACCTTTTTCTGGTCTCAAAATAAAAGAAATAAGTTTCAGTTGTTCTAAAGAGATAGCTTAGGCCTAAAAAGGGTTTCAAATAGTGTGACAACATGCCTTTCTAAAAACCCTGTGTACAAATTTCCAATATACGCTCGTAACCGGGACGGCCTAAAATGTTACAAGTGTCCGTCCCGGTTACAAGCATATTGGAAATTTGTACACAGAGTTTTTAGAAAGGCATGTTGTCACACTAAGTTATCTCTTCAGAACTTTATTTTGAGACCAGACAAAGGTATTTCCTCGAAAATATGGTCTGTTGCCAAAATGCCCCCTTTATATACTGTGGAAAGACCCATGTGTGGCGTATTAAAATACAATGGCTCATCAGCATCTTAAACCCAGCTGCCAGTGCCAAATTGTAATTTGTCATTTGCAGTCTTCCCCACACACTTATTTTCTAGTGGACGGGTCCTTTGCACACACCCCAAAAACAAATGGAAAGTCAACATGTCACCCTTCCGTAGTTGCCAGTAAAATGAAAACTAAGAAATTGTCCGTGTTTTTGTCAGTGACGGAGATGTCGGCTCATTGATTACAGACATTGCCATGATGGATCTCTATTTAAAGCCCAAATCATGACAAGATTTTGATTCCAAGATGTTTTCTGCTCGGCACATGCTGCAAAGCTTGGATCCAATCTCCGGATGTTCTCAACTCACACAGGATTCGCATCATCTGATCGAGGGTTAGATTCTTGGTACTTATATGCCATCTTAGATGCTCATCAAGAGGTAGTCTTGCATGGGGAATTCCCGCCTCGTCGGCCTTTTTAAGTGAAGCGTTACTCCGAATAATCCTGTCCACAAATCCACCTATGATGTAAATCTGATTAAAGTCAAAGTTTAGAAGTAGATTTGGTGAATCGGCAGTTAAGTACACCAGTTGATTGGCGGGGAATATATCATGAGGGCGCTTGTTCGTGATGCTGACCATTAAGTTGTCGTAATGTTGACCATACGTGCGTTTGAATTCTCGATTTGCATGACCATCCCGAGATGCATTTGTGAAGTAAACGTGGAATGGATCCCTCAACGTTTTGTTAATTTTGATGACGTGACTTAGTTGGAGGACAGTGTTAATGATCTCGCCCCGGTTCATGAGATGGTCATAACTGAGGTCAAATAGGAGCGGGGGACCGAACATCAAACTCTTGGCAAGATTCCAAGTGTCTGCCGTATCCATGGCAACAGACTGACCACGACGAATGATGGTGTTCGTTGGGGCCAGGATAGTTTTTGATAACTGAACCTTGTCCATTTTGAATGCACGTTTCTTAGCTTGCTGTTCTGCCCTTTTCAATTTTAGCTTTTCCTTTCTGACCAAAAAGTTTAGAAACTTCTTTCTGCTGGTCGGTGACGAGAGATTTAGAAGATAGTCCATATCAAGTGAGTTGATACTCTCTGGGACTTGGCTTCCAGTCAGCTTCCTCTGTTGAATGTCGCGGACCAAATTCTCCACTTTGTTGATTTGTTCTTCAGAAGAGTAATTTGTTTTTGTAAGTAAACTTGTCAGAGATTCTTCCAAAGAGAGTTTGATATTTGAACTGTTGTGAGGTTGTTCTCTATTTTCCTGATGATGCAGCTTGCAAAAATTCCCCATCAATTCCTTGGACCAGTTTCTAAGATGTGACTGAAGGCCTAAGTGTCTTATGCATTTCATCAACACCTCTCCTACAGAATTGAAAGCCTTTTGGGACATGTTGTTTGAAGTTCAAGTTATGAGTCAAAAGGCCCCACTGTAGATTTCCACACCACCTATGCCTCATAATACGTCTGGTAATTCTGTGTTTTTTGGAAGATTTCCCCGGGAGATGTCCACGAGATCAATAATCATTTGAAGGGTCGATTGCTTGTTGAAGAGGGCAGGGCCGCGTATAAATAATCATGCTTGCAAGTTGCATGCAAGTTGCATGCTGTCATTGTTGTCATGCCGTCATGATTGTCAAATATGCCATACCCACGTACACGTGCTGCTTTGCAGTTTATTTCTACCTCGACGATACTACAACATTTTGGGTGAAATAAACGGTAGTACTATTTACCGGAAAACACCGGAAAACACCAGAAAACACCGGAAAACATACTAAATACCGGAAAACATACTAAATACCGGAAAACACCGGAAAACAGTATTTTATGGTGTTTTCTGCAGGTAGTGGGGGTGGTGTTATTAAGTGCTTTCGGGTGTTTTCCGGTATTTAGTGTGTTTTCCGGTATTTAGTATGTTTTCCGGTGTTTTCCGGTATTTAGTGTGTTTTCCGGTATTTTCCGGTATTTAGTGTGTTTTCCGGTATTTAGTATGTTTTCCGGTGTTTTTCGGTGTTTTCCGGTATTTAGTGTTTTCCGGTATTTAGTATGTTTTCCGGTGTTTTCCGGTGTTTTCCGGTGAGTTTTCCGGTGTTTTCCGGTATTTTCCGGTGTTTTCCGGTGTTTTCCGGTATATAGTATCACCCGAAATAAACCCCAATTTTTACCGTACGTACATAGCCTAGCCATGCCCGCAGTCCGCTCATTTTTCAGATGCGCGAGTAGAGCGCATGCACGTGGTCAAACACTGTATTTTGAATCCGAACTCCGAGCACGTGCTACTGACAGTGATCTCGGGGTCACGACCCTAATCGTACTAGCCTTTATTCAAGGCACAAGTAAGATAAGACAACTGGAACTCGGTCTTCCGAGCCGCAAAAGCTGACAGATTTTCTTGGGGAGTTTTAAAACACGTTGAAAAAGCTAAAGTATTTGTGTAATAATGTGTAAAATGTTTGAGATTGCCTCAAAATTTGCGCGTAGATACGTGTATAAATGAAGAGAGCCTTGAGTGGAGTAAATATCGTTGGGGCAGTCTGAGTTTACTTCTCTGCTGGCAGATGATGCGGCCGGCCAACTTTCTCTAGCTTTGCTTTCTCCGTGGAGGAAGAATTTGACAAACCAGAAGCAAGTCTCCCACAAGCCTGATGGACCCTGGATCATACAAATTACAAAAGTTACCACTGCAGCACTGAATCCAATATGCCCCAACCTTGTGTACAAAACATGTGATGACTGGCTGAAAAATTTTGAAATGTTTTCTTAGACATTATCTTCAAGTTTTTCACTTATAAATTGGGATTGGTAAGAGTTGGAAAATTGATCAGAAATTGTTTTCTTTAAATTGACTTATCTAGCATTGGAATGTGCAGTTTTGATGAAAAAAAACACATTTTCGAGTGGGAAAAATTAAGATTTCGTGAGGAAACACTTTTTTCAGCCTGTCTCCTATGCTTTGCACACAAGGTCTGAAGCCATCATCAACTTCTCAATTCTTTTCGATTTTGATACCATATCATTTGTAATATTTTTTTCTCATTACCATTCTCAAATTTCGCGTTAATCTCAATCCGTTTTTTTAAAAAAGGATATAAAAAATAAAAAAACATCAATGTTTTGTATTAAAACTAATTTATTCGTTGCATAAAGCAATGCAGTAATTACACCAACCTTTTTGCTTCCACATCCAAATTGGACATTGCAAATTTAATGTTTGTTTTATTTATTTTTGTATTAAACTTTATTTCAAGAGGGTGACCCTTACAGCTAAAAAGCTGACTTTAAAGGGGCCCTCAAATACATGTACACATAAAACAATAAACATTACACATTTTCTTCCCATGGATAGTATTTGGGGGAGGTATTTTGTATGATTCTTAGGTTATTATAAACGAAATCCATTCTCTGGAAAAATCTGATCATGCTCCTTTTATAATTGATTGCTTTAAGGTTATGTTTTTGCTTTTTGACATACGTTTTCCAAGCTTTGTTAGGTAAAAAATATACCACATCATAATTAAGACCTAATTGTTTTTGTTCCAACTGTTTTCCACAAAATGCAGTTCGCAATCATGAGTTATTTACTGCCAAAGCTGATGACCAAGCAAGATGTTGACAAAGCGATTAAGACCACCGAGGATCTGGTGCTTGTCTTGAGATTTGGACGAGACACGGATTTAGTGTGCATGCAGTTGGACGATATAGTAAGATGAGTTTCCTTTGTATTGTACTCGACCTAATAATAATATGGACTTCCCTGTGTAAAAATACTTTCACCATTCAAATTAGAAACAATATGTTGTAACTGTAGTTTAGAGATGAATTTAGAAACACAAGAAAATTGCAGTGCCCCGACTGGGATTGGAACCCAGGTCCTTGGCATACATGGCCAACGAATGCTCCACCAACTGAGCTATCCGGGCATCCCGCCAGAGCATCACAACAATCTCGTGCTTGCCACTCTCTTTCCAACAATGCAGTGGGGCAAATCAATGCCAACCAATTTCGCTACACTGATGGCCTATCGTGAAGAGAGGTTTAACACACTTTAGTTTTGCACCAAGCATTTCATCTCTTACTTTTACTACTCGATCATCCGTTAAAACCATGTGTATAATACTTATTAACCACTTGCACGGAATCGCCATCTTGGCAAAACATCAAGGCATGAACAATGACTCCCTCGCGTCATTACCATGTCGGTTGCTATGACGTTGACCTTTGTAAAATATGAAGTATGCCAGGAAAACCTCGTTTTGAACGCGACTGTGCAAGTGGGTAATATGACCTGCGAAGTTTTTGAAAGGACACTCATTTTTTCCAACTTTTTGGGGGTACCATGGCATGGCCGGGCAGTTTGTCACAACGAACTTAATACCTTGTATAGTTGTAACAGTTATGGGTTAACCTCCCAGCTGCATCCATGAAATATGTGCCCTTGGGCAAGGCACTTTGCCATAAGTTGCCTCTCTCCACCCATGAGTAAATGGGTACCTGCAAGGGTTGTAGCCCCCCCCGAGTGCTTGTGTCATGCTACTGGGGCTGCAAACTGCCAAGGGAGTGTTGCCCAAAACAGACCAGGGGGAAATAATGATGTTGTAAAGAACTAGATTATCCTGCAGGATGTGTGCTAAAAGACTACAGTACGTATGTCATTAGTGAGGTTTCGGTGTGCACGGTTAGTGTTTACGACTACGATTAGCCAAACCTCAAAATCGTTACCTTTCGCTGTCTGTTTTTCACTAAGGTGTAGAGGCGTTGCTATCAGTGTAAACAACACAAGTACGCACAAATCGATGACGTAAAATTCACTAATAGTCGTCGTTTTGCCTAACCGTATGCGACCGAAACCTCCCTAATATCTGATGGTTGTCATTTTAAATTCGGATTCCTTGAAATCATTTTGCCCTGCAGCTCTGTAAAACTGCACATGATGTATCCAAGATGGCAGCCATCTACTGCGTGGATACCGACTGCATTCCAGTGTACACACAATACTTTGATATCTCGCTTATACCAGCGACCATTTTCTTCTTTAACGGGCAACATATGAAGGTGGATTACGGGTAAGAAAAACATTTGTTGATGCATTTTTTACAGGGATGTCTAAAATATAAAGTACATGATATAAATGCTTTAAAAATTCGTTCGGAAAAAATTCAAATTTGCTGAAAACCACGGACTGTCTCTCTTAATAAGGCCAAACAAAATAAATTGTGCGTTTACGTCCTAAAAAAAATCCAGGTAGGTAGGTAGGAAAATTATTTTATTTTGTCATTTTTTTTTACATTTCAGTTCATGCATTTGTGTGTTGTTTGCAATGTTCGAAACTCACTATTAACCATGTTCATGTTCTGTTCGTTGGAAATTATTGTAAATAGTGCTCATTTAAAATTATCAACTTAAAAATTGGCAATAAAATGTTTGAGGTGGGCAATTTGGCCTCAAATTCTAGGTAGGTCGGGTTACCGTAAACACACCATTTATTTTGTTTGGCCTAACAAGGTTCGAGTGTATTACATGTAACTCACAAATGACGACCATAAAATGCATCAATATTTTACCTCTCAAAACAGGTACCTAAAATGTTGGAGACGTGCATCATTTTTGCATAAATTTGTTTTAGGAGTTTGAGTCGGATTGCTGTCCTTATTAAAAACCACAAAGAAATCTCATGTTTGTAGATTAAAAAAAAAACCTTTATTTACACGAATTTGTACAACTATAAGACTGTATTGTTTACTTAAAAAACAAAAACAAATACCATTTAAAAAAAAAAATTACATGGCATACAACACCATAATAGGGTTGTAGTCGAGTCCATTTCAAGTCACAAGCTATTCAAATGAACTCCAACAAAGGCATTCTTTTGTGTGTTTTGCTTCTTTTTACTAGACTTGTGATAGACTGGACTACAACCCTGTGGCATAACATAATTCTTGTTTGATTGCAGAACTCCTGACCACACCAAGTTTATTGGGAGTTTCAAGACGAAACAAGACTTCATTGATCTTGTGGAGGTTATCTATCGTGGTGCAATGAGGGGGAAACTCATGGTTACTTCTCCTATTGATCGAGAGAACATTACTCAGTACGAGTTGCTCTACCAAGATATATGAATCATGACGAAGATTTTCTTGTTCAGCGGAGGAGGCCTTGATATTAACCCATTGATCGAGAGAACATCACTCAGTATGAGTTGCTGTACCAAGATATATGACAAGTTCAGCTACCTGTGAGGGTAGAGAAAGCTAATGTGTTTGATTAGTCCCTGTGGGCATAAGCAGCACGGGACTGTATACTCCCCAGGGAGCTGAGAAGGATTAAGGAATGATATTAATGAGCCCAATGACCAGAGGTAATAATGCAGAAAGCGCATTGAGAGATCCGTCGGATCTGTAATGCGCTATATAAGAACTGTCTATTATTAATGTTTCTGGACTGGAGTATACCGTGGCCAATGGCCTTCAAGATAGGCTTGGGCGACCCCAGCATTTTCGGAGTCGACTCCGATTCCAAAAAAGAATTGCGATTCTATTCAGAATCGATTCCGTTTATACTGAGCATGTTTATTTTAATATGCAGATGAGTGTGTTCAAGTACGTGTACCGTTTCGATGGCGACCCAATCATTGGCACTGAACGTCCACAAAATTATGCCGGCCTGTACCACAAACACGTTATTAATAATGTGAAAATGATCAGAGGGTCAATAATCTCGCAGAAGTTGGTATTTTTGCTTCAAGATTGCTTGGTAATTTCTGGAATCGGCGAGCTATCAATGAGAATCTAATCTAGATGAAAGAAAATTTATTCCTCAAAAATCTGGAATTGCGATTCCGATTCCCAAAGTGTAATCGATTCTACTCGACTCTGGCTTGGATTCGCCCAAGCCTACTTCAAGATATACACTTTTTGAGGCCTACATGGCCAGCATACCCTGTCCCAGGCCTTGAAATTAACCGAGGGCACCAAGGCCAATGGCCTCATGCTCTGCTGACTTTCTGAGGCCAACTTGGCCAGCATACCCAGCGTTTGCCCTTAACTTTTTTCCCAACTGGTCAACAGGGCCAGTTGGCTTAAATCTTCACTGGCCCGGTTTAATACCGTTAACATTTCTGGTTGTTCTTTTTAAACACAGTAGACCATTAATGCAACTGGACAGCCGGACCATTTGGGAAGGCTTTCCAGCTGATTCCAGGTGATTTGGCCCTAGGCCAATTTATAGTGGACTATAATAAATTAATTTACGGCAAAACAATTCTAGTGATGTCTGGCTATGTCATTTAAAAGAGATCCATCGCTCTTTGTTTTTGTTCAATCCCCGTCAATTTCTTCCTCATCACTAAAGTACGCGCTCGGCTTGACGCGTAGTTTCTTAGGAGGCGGTATCGATGATGACGATGATAATGTAAGTTCACTATAAGAACCTCTTGCCACAATCTCCCTGTACTGTTCCTCATCCTCCTTAGCTCTCTACAAAAAAACAATTTCAAGATGTATTTATGCAATTTAAAGGAGCGTGACCAGATTTTTCCAAAAAAATAGATTTTGTTCTAACCTAAAGCCTAGCATACATCGACAATGCAAGTGGTGTTTCCGGCAACTGGAAGCAACTCGCGGCAACTGGGAGCAACTGATCAGTTGCTCAAATAGGTCGATGTGCGCGTACTGGCAACTGGAGTTGCTCATGTTCTACTTTCTAGCAACTAGTTGCTGTCAGTCTGAATACGTGCGAGCACATCGACAGCAAAGGTCAATGTACTGTAGGCTTTACCGAGTTGCCGTGTCGATGTGCGCGCTCTGAAAACTGGATGTTCCCAGTTGTCGCTACGCACACATTGACAGCAACTGATCAGTTGAGTTGCAATGTTAATGTATGCTAGGCTTAACAATCATATAAAATACCTCCCCAAAATACTATCCATGGGAAGAAAACATAAAATTTGCAATCCCCAATTTGGATGTGGAAGCAAAAAGCACGAAATTTCAGAATGGTAATGAGAAAAATATGACACCTGGTATATTAAAATCACCCATGAGGCAAGTGGGGGTCAAAAAGTGATCTAGTCAAGCTCCTTTAAAGGCACATTGTATCCTTTGCAATGAACCAATTGTTTTTCATGAGATGACAAGAAAAATCTTACTCAAAGTGTTGATAGCAATGGTAACAGACACCACATGAATTTATTTCCGTCCAAAATGGAAATTGACAACCTAAGGTAGTTTTTTTTTCTTTACCATTCACTTGTACACAAAATCATATAGATTTTCAAAAAAAAAACTTTGTCGATGCGTTCAAGAAATGTTGTGAAGCCAGTGTTCTATTAGGCTGGTTTCCAGGCTTCACTGCACAAATAGTCATAATACTATGATAGTCAGAGGCCATGTTTTGTTCACACGAGGGCAACCTTGTAAAATAATGCTCGAGCACACACATTTCAATAAATTATTCATCTTTAATTTTTGTTTTCTTACAAAAAGAATAAAAGTTGTGAGTACCTGAAAGTTGATAGCTGCTCCAAGGCTCTCTAAGGCAGGGTCTTCGCCTTCAGGTTCATCATCCCTAAGAAAGGAGATAAGTTATATTATGAGGTAACAAGTGGAAGTGGTACCTCTTGAAAAAACACCGCATAGTGCAGTGTAGAAAATGATGTTTTAATAAGAGGAACTTGGAACATAATCGATGTTTCATTTTGCAAAAAGTATTTGACCGCATTTTGTACAATGCTGGGCAATGACACAAATAAGACAAAAATCAAATCGTCTTCATGGGATTTGCATTCAAGACCTCCGACACCAGGCAGATGCTCAGCCGAGGCATGATGTCTAGTTATCTTCCACGAAGATTAGTTGGTCTTCGTTAGTTAATGAAGCGTGCGTTCATATATCACTTAACAAAAATCGAACAAAGATTAAATAAAGCTGGGGAGGTCTTACATTTCTGTTACGCATCAAGCGTCTAGACGCGCTGTGTGGTTTTCCAGCGGTGCGTCAAAAACATTGCTTGCTGGGCGCTTGACACACAATGCGCTTGTGCAACCAGGCCTGCCAAATTGCTTCGTCAAACGAAGGGAGCGTTCTCATTACAAATTTGCTTCATCGAATGAAGAGGCGTGCATTCACATCAGGAAAATTCTCGTCGAATCATCGTTGAATCATCTTCGAACAAAGCGATTTCTCTAGTGAGAACGGGGTCTATGCCTTGGGGCTGATCAAGTTGTTTTATAAAAATCGCCATGTTTCGGTGTGTCGCATGATTCGTTGCAACACTACTACCCACAGGTGTCCCTATAATAAGGACCAAAACCTTCAATGTTTCATTAAGCTGTGTAATATCCAAAAATAGGAAGAGAGAAAAATAGATGATATGAACCCAAGACCTCCGGGATGCCAGGCAGGTGCACCACCATTTTCCCCCCTAATTGTGCCTTTGTTCCTTACTCCGAGTCTCTGTACTCTTCTTGTTCCTCTTCTTCATATTTCCTCTTTTTCTTCTCTTTCTTCTTGGGAGGTTCTCTGTCTCCGAGAGAATTTTTGGGGCAGCCGTAACTTAAATGACCAAACTCCTAAACAGAGGATACAAAAACAGGGGTAACAAAATAACTTGGATATGGGTCATTCTATAAATTTAGGGTCCAATTTTTCTGTCCCCGTTACATCTTGTAAAATGTTGTAGTTTGTAAATTCAGAACATATTCTTTAAATGCTCTCTATTTCAAAGAGTGATCACTTAAAGTACAATTCATAAAAACATGTTTTGAAGGCATTTTTAATGATACTTGTATGGCAAATAGCAGTATGTCAGGTGTAACGGGGACAGAAAAATGTCACACGTTGGACCCCAAATTTATAGAATGACTCATATATACACACACAAAAAGGTTCAAAAACCAAAGAAAATACAATGGGCATTTGTCCACAATACAATAGAAAGTTCCTGCAAGATCCTAATGCGATGACATCACAACTTTGCTCATAAATATGGACTTTGATATTAGCATGAGAACCAAAGTAATATACATGTAATGACACCTTCAAAGTCAGTTTGAATTACTGTAACTGATAGAAACAGCCAATAGAATGGATTAAATATACCGATTTAAATCTTTTTTTTGTGCCATTTAAGTTTATATTCGAAACTGATAAATTTCCTGAAAATTTGAAAACAATCATATTTAACCTAGCCTAAATGCCTATGGGGCGGACTTTTTTAAGCGCGTCGCATGGGGGCGTGCTACGCGCCCATTGCATTACAACACGCCCAGGCCTCCGCCATGTTTTTACATCAAAGGAACGAACGATATTTCTGGAACTTGCAGAATGATCGTTGCCTCTTGGCTAGATGGATAAAGACGTCTGGATAAGGGAACATGTTTTGGAAAAAGTATGAGTTCCTCTATGTGTAGGTATTCTAACTTTGGAAATCTCTGTCCTGGGTGAGAGGAAAATCTCGCTTAAAGTATATGTAGCAAATTCTCTACAAAAAGTCCGGCCGCTGGGGGCGGTTTACTGCTCTGGCATTCTTCAGATGGCCAGAGGCATTCGGGCCAATCTTAACCCCAATCTTATCCAACTTCAAACCACCTCTCATAGATGTGTACAGTACTTTGCCTGTTGAAATCACAAGACGTTTAATAGTCACCGTTTGTTTCATAAGGCAAGATATCTGTAACTCCAGCAAAGGTTTATGAAAACATCTTACTAATTCCAACACTTACTCCACACTCATAACATCTTGTCTTGTCTGGGTACTGCTTCTTCCGGATAAATTCTGCCGCTCGTCCATTGTCCGAGGCTATGGAAACCTTCCACTTTCTTCCAAATAACTAGGAATAAATCAACATCAAATAGAGATTTCTCAATACCTTACATTTGTCAATAACTGTATGTTCATTTTCTTGCCACTGAGATTGTGAGCTACCTTTAAATCAATAAATTATCATTACAGATTAGATAAAAAACAATTGTATTGTCTTGGAAGAAAATAAGGTATTTTTTTAAAGGAAATTACCTCCTGGAATCAACAGATAATGTAATTTTAAGATATACTTCCCACTTGCACTTTTCTCGGAAATGTTGCTTTTCATAAATTGCCTACAGTTAGTGCACAACATAACCATTCACGCGCGCGCGCCCTCTGTTGTCGCGCTTACGCACAGACCGCTCGCCGCATCATTTTGTGCATTACTTTAAGCAGTAATTTTATCATTTATTTATCTCAGAAATGCAACATTTCCGACAGAAGTGCAAGTGGGAATTTGATGATCTGTTGATTCCAGGAGGAAATTTCATTAAAATCTTTGTTCAATGTATACGAAAAAAATACCGAAAATAAACAATAAAACAAAGTGTATTGTAGCTTGTATCTGGACTTGTGATGGACTAAAACAACAGAATATTGAGGGCACTATCACTCGCACTTAATAAATATCATAAACTGGGAAGAATCCCATGTATTTGGCCATCATTTGACTTGAGACCCTTTATACGAAATCTACGAGCCTGGCCAGAACTGCAATCAAGGTACATTTAGTGTTTGAAATAAAATTGCTCATGGTAGCTATAAATCATTGGAGACATCTTTGGAGAAAGATGACAAAATGTTTACAAAGGTCTACGGCTAACATAAGCAATTGGCCAGAATTGTTTGAAAGAAATTTTAGTCATTTTGCCTCTGCTAAAATTAAGATTTTGCATCAGATTTCAATAGACCTGTTCGGGGTTTTTCGCACACAATGGAATTAGCATACACATGTATATTCTGGTACAGCGGACCTTTGACATGTATAGTTTGGTTCCCGAGTAGATGGCATTCTGCAATAAGTGGTAGGATTAGGAACCGGTCCATAGTATGTCAAAGGTCCGCTGTACCAAAAATAAATGAGTATGCTAATTCCATCGTGTGCGAAAAACCCCGAACAGGTCTATTGCCTAACACTGGCTTACAGATTTTGACATTTGAAATTCTTGCCCAGGTATTATCAAATTTTATACCTCTCTTCCATCGAGTCCCTTGATTGCCTTATAGCTGGATTCTCGTTCAAGAAACAAGACGAAAGCGATGCCTTTACTTCTTCGAGTCTCCTTGTCCTTGGCAATTGTTACCCTGCAAAAAATAACATTCAGCTTGAAATATTTAAAAAATTATTTCTCTTAAAAATAACTCAAATTAAAATTTCAGTATCACAGTTAATAATAATAATGAAAATTTATAATGCGCCGGTATCCATCAAAAAAGATGATCATGGCGCAGTTAACAATTTGTTTTGGAAGTTGGGGTTAATCAATAATAGCAAGACGCAACTTTACCAGAAGTTCCGGTTTTGTGACCTTGAGTGCAATGAAAAC
Organism: Henricia sp. BOLD:AAB3569; assembly: GCA_037783545.1. Lineage (NCBI taxonomy): Eukaryota > Metazoa > Echinodermata > Asteroidea > Spinulosida > Echinasteridae > Henricia > Henricia sp. BOLD:AAB3569. The sequence continues at coordinate 1,558,800 of JBBELK010000070.1, read as the reverse complement.
AAACGCCTGCTCGCACCTAGAGCAACATGTGAGCGGTGTTTGTTTTCACCGTGCTTGAGGTCACAGAACCAGAACTTACGGTAAAGTTGCGTCCCCTATAGACCTTATCGCAAGCCTTGGGTGAGTTTCCACAAAAGCAGAACTGTATTGAAGGAAGGCGAAAAGTGCAAGCGGTAATTGCAATAAGGTTTCTAATCAAAAGGTACTCACTTTACAACCTTGCCATATTTTTCGAAAATCTGCAAATAAATACAAACAAAAACACATCACCAAATTTAACTACAAAATGTCTTAGTTATAAAGTTGATAAGCGGTAGGAAATAATTTACAAGTCGGACATCACCTGAGATATGCCGTGTACAAAACATATGCCGGCAGCTGGCTAAAAAATGTCCAAGTTTTTCCAAGCAAAATTGTTACACTTTTTTCTGCCATTTTTTCGTTTTTCCATTTAGATCTGAACCTACAGATGACTGACAAGTCATTTTAAGGACAAAATGGTGATTTCCAACTTGTATATTCTTGCTAAAAACGTGACCAAGTCTTCACCTAAGGGGCGGGGCAAGGCGGTGGGGGAGGGGGGAACAATTGCACAGTAAAATAAAAATGGATGCAGTTAGCAGATTTTTTTTCTAACTTGAAACCTACCTTGTGCAGGTCGTTATTCGTTAACGAGAAGGGAAGATTGGACACATAACATGTCGTCTTGCTTGGAGCAAGTCCTTTACTCATTTTGGATAAAAAAAATCCGATAAAATCACGAAGACTTTTCAACGCAACGTCCGCAGACTTTTTCAGTGCCAGGTGCATGTAAACAACTCAGCTGTAGAGGGCGCTGTACCGACTATAGAGTCCCAGTTTATACGTCACCCCTTTTATGATACTGGCCGCCACCAAAAATCACTTTCCAGATTATTCTGCAATGTACTGATGGTACTATTTTTACGTAGAAACTAAACACAAAATGGAATTTTTAAAAATTCGACTCCAATTATATAATATGCAGAAAAATTATATTTATTCCTTCCATAATCCCTATATTTACTTATAAGACAGCAAGGAAACAAAAAATATCGAAATATATGCACAGCAGCTCTATGAATTAAACTCGGTCATTTACCGGTGTGAAGTTGGTTACTTATTCGACGTTCGACATTCAATATTCAATAAGGAGCTGTTACTTATTTAACATTCAATAAGGAGCCGTTACTTATTCGACATTCAATAAGGTCAAAGGAGCCGTTACTAATGCACCTATCAATTGGTTCCCCCCTCCCCCACCCCGGCCCCCCGCGCTGACCCATCCCCTAGGTGGGGGTTTGGTCATGTTTTTTATGCCCCAGGGTGGGGCATTTGACCCTTTGAAATAAAATTTTCTGTGCATTTGTATGTTGAATAAGTAGCAGCTCCTTATTGAATGTTGAATAAGTAACGGCTCCTTATTGAATATTGAACGTCGAATAAGTAACCAACTTCACACCGGTTATACATTTTGCCTGTTGGTGCTTCACCATGCCTTTTAATTTTACTGTCATATTCCTTTAAGAATCAAAGAAAATTTAGTTTAGTGTATTTTACTATAAGTACTTAGCATCATCATTTCAGTTTTGCATAAATGAATATTCATTATCTGAATTTATAATTGCTTTTTCTAATAATGCATATACTTCATTAAAGCTTTTTAAAGTGGAATATACAAATAAGTCTTTCCACGGTAAAAGGGGATTTTGGCAACACAGACCATATTTTCGAGGAAATACCTTTGTCTGGTTTCAAAATAGAAGAAATAAATTTTCAATATACACTCGTAACCGGGACCGTCCCGGTTACAAGCGTATATTGGAAATTTGTACACAAGGCTTTTAGAAAGGCATGTTGTCACACTATTTGTAACCCTTTTTGGGCCTAAGTTATCTCTTCAGAACAACTGAAACTTATTTCTTTTATTTTGAGACCAGACAAAGGTATTTCCTCGAAAATATGGTCTGTGTTGCCAAAATGCCCCCTTTACTGTGGAAAGACCCAAATACTATTACAGAACCAATGTTTGTCTTAGGAACATAAGACAAACAATCATGATGTTGCTTTATGTGTACACCAATGAGTAGAGATGTTTTCGCAAATTTGATAAAAAGCAACATTCCGCTTGCGTTTAATTTTGCACTTGCAAAATTTCCTGTGTACGTAACTAAAAGATGCATTATTTTGTTCTGTTTTATGTTTGTAGGTGAGGAATTATTTACAAAAAAAAGAAAGAAAAAAAGCCTAACAAAAAGTTCAACTTAAATATTAGTAAAACTAATACAGTACCAGTCTGAAACAACAAAGGTCCTTTTCCTTGATAAATCATGGTACAATTTAAAATTTAACGAGAGAAAAAAATAAACTGAGCTGCATTCCCTAGAATGTTTACATAAGGCACTACAACTCCTCATAACACTGTGGCTCTAAGTCAAGTGTTGGCGTATTTAAATTATAGCGAGCAACAAAACAAACGCAATTTTTTCCGGCACTGTTTAATGGAAAAAAACAAAAAAACAAACTGTCAATTAAGGAATTTCAAATAGACTGCCAAAGTGAATACGTCATCTTTTGTTGGTTGCCTCGGCAATTGGCTCTAATTTAAAAATCACCCAACCGTGTCCCAGTGCTTTGCAATGGTACTTTTTCCGACGGCCATGATAGTTTAGAGTCAATTGCTATGGTAACCCACGTCACACTTCGGCTGTCTATTGCCGTCAAAAACGAGGGTCTCAAAATGCTTTCTTTTGTGATACAATTTGCAAATGAAAAGACGCGTGACGTAATACAATGGCTTAGTATCTGAAATGAGGCTGCCGGTGTCAATTTGATATTTTGAAGGTACATGTATATATATGACAGGATTGATAATTGAAAGATGAATTTTTAAACACAAGAAAAAAAAGAGGCAAACACGAGATTGTTGTGACGCTTCGACGGGATGCCCAGATAGCTCAGTTGGTAGAGCAGTTGGCCATGTATGCCAAGGACCTGGGTTTGAATCCCAGTCGGGGCACTGCAATTTTCTCGTGTTTCAAAATTCATGATATTTGTCCATCTGAGAGTGGGAATTGTCAGCACTTTATGCACTAATGCATTTCGATGTCAGCCAAATTACAAAAGAAATCTTCAAATTGTGATTAAACTATAAATTTGTGTTTCTTATGTTGCTTAGTGTAACTCTAACAATGGCATTTTTGTGCGTTATCCGTTGTGACTTGTGGCCAATTTTATCACTGTCAACTTTGTGATGGCCTTGTGCAAGCCTCAACTATATATATTGTCCGTTAACATAATATCTTAGATATGATAGAGTTAATTATATAATATTGGATGGCTTTGAGGGTGATATGAGAATATACAGCACGAGTCATGAAAATATGGAACGAGCCAAAGGCGAGTTTGGTATTTTCATGACGAGTGCGGTATATTCTCATATCACCTGAAAAGACATCCAATATTATTAGTTATATAAAATGAAGCTTATACCTTCTTTGTTCTGAAAGATTCCAGCGAGATTTTTGTCCGTTTGGTGTTGAAAACTTCAGCTGTTTTCCAACGTTTACAACTGCATGTGCATGTTACTGTTGTACAGTATTTTTTTGTTACTGTACCCATGCGCGCGTTGCATACACGCGCAATGCATTCACTCAATGCATGATGCATTCACTCAATGCATGATGCATTCACTCAATGCATGATGCATGCGTACGCGCGTGCTTTGCTGCGCCCAGCGTGTACGCGCATCGGTTTGGGTCTCTGTGCTGCACTGTATCAGAAACGCACGGTATCCGAGAAAGCTTTATTTTATATAATAATGAACGTACTGTGCTAGCCTTTAATAACTGCAATTGGCCTGAGTTTAATGGCCTTCTGACTTATATTGGCACTGTGGCATGCGTCAACGACATCGGTCACGTTCTTGTACGATTCTGGGGCCTGAAAACAAAACAAAACGAAATCAAAAGTTAAGGGGGAACTTAAGTCAATGAGCATTAAGAGACTGCCGATTAGAAATCACCAGAACCATTTCACTTCAACTAGGTGGCTGCCTGGCCAAGGCACACAACCCTATCATCACTTAGATTGTGGCATTCCCCCTACAGGGTACTCCTGGCGCTGTTGCCATTATTACCGCTGCCATCAGGAAATCACCATAACCATTTCATTTCAACTAGGTGGCTGCCTGGCCAAGGCACACAACCCTATCAGCAGTTAAATTGTGGCATTCCCCCCTACAGGGTACTCCTGGCACTGTTGCCATTATTACCGCTGCCATCAGGAAACCACCAGAACCATTTCATTTCAACTAGGTGGCTGCCTGGCCAAGGCACACAACCCTATCAGCAGTTAAATTGTGGCATTCCCCCCTACAGGGTACTCCTGGCGCTGTTACCATTATTACCGCTGCCATCAAGGAATCATCATAACTATTTCACTTCAACTAGGTGGCTGCCTGGCCAAGGTGCACAACCCTATCAGCACTTAGATTGTGACATTCTGGGTAATGTACATGTCTATCCTACAGGGTACTCCTGGCACTGTTACCATTATTACCGCTGCCATCAGGGAATCATCAGAACCATTTCACTTTAACTAAGTGGCTACCTGGCCAAGGAACACAACCCTATCAGCATTCCCCCCAAATATCGCTTGGGTTGACAAGGCAATTGAGATTAAGTGTCTTGCCCACGGACACAAATACGTTGGCACAAGTGGGGCTCGAACCCATAACCCCTCGATTATGCAAACACTACACTACAAATGCTCTCCATGGTTTAACCTATAAGTCCTCAAAGTGCCCAAAACCGCACTGCAGCTTTCCCCTCAAAGCACCCAAAATTGCTGCACGTATTTCTTGTATGTTCAACTCAGTGAAATTCAAGTTTCTGCAAACACACCTTCAATGCATAGTTCCGAGATTGCCCAGTTAACCCCGCCCCCTTGGATATTGTTGCTATGTGCTCACAAGCCATCGCAAAAAAATGGCGAGACTACGTACAAAGCAACGGGACTCGGCATGGAAAGCACAGATTCATTGGAGAAAACCCAAAGGTATTTATGTTTTGAGGTCGACAGTTACCGTAGCACTCACTGAGCGAAGGGCTAGTAATGCAGGGATGACATATCTTTCATAAAAATGCGCTTTCCTACCTTTGAACAGCGAATCGCCCGACATTGAAACCAAAATTCACCCAGTCAATGGCGCATACAACCTATGATACAACATACAAACTGTATGGGCAGAACATCGCGGATTGTTTGTGATGATTGCATCACTTTGACCTTTGTGGGCGATGTCTGCTAGCTCTGTTGTGATTGGTCGCGGGTTCGGCTTGATTGACAGGTCGGAACTATGCATTGATAGGCATGTACTCACAGCTTGACTCATCCTCTTTTAAATCTTGTGTTCAGTAAGGGTGGCTACTATTGGATAACTTTGGTTATTGACCTTGACAAGAAACATTTCTTAACATTACCAAAAAGCTCCGAGGAATAATAAGACCCACTACTTGTTACTAGTGAGTACTATTGGGTTAAGTTATGGTTATGAAGAGCACAGAAGCCTTGCTTGCTAATCTTCACAAAATACATGTAACTTTAAAGGCAGACACATGATTGGTATCTCGAAGAATCAGAAATGTTCACAGATTTACACATAACTTACACGATATAAACATGATGACGGCAGAAAACTTCCCCTGAAATGGTTTTATCTGAAGTGCTATAGTCTTTGAGAAATGAGCAAAACAATTATTTTTCGTCTCGCGAGACGTAAATTCAATTCGCCCCAAAACCATTTCGCCCAAGTGCCATTTCACCCCAAATCACTTAGTCCAAACACTACCTCGCCCAAATGCCACTTTGCCCCAAAACCACTTCGTGCACAGGTGGTGGTTCAGGGCGAAGTGGTTTTGGGGCGAAATGACTGCAAACCCTTTTTTGATTGTTTTCTCATAAGTTAGACTAAGTACGGAGCTGGTTTTTGCTCAGGTTGGTTTTAATCATGCATATCTTCAATCACACAGGAGGATAAAACTATTTGTAACAGTTTACCAATCATGTATACTATCTTTAAAATGTAGATTTAAAAGAAAAAACTGACTAAACTTGTACTATAAGACACACCCCACCCTCTATCCCTCCTAAGCCACGCCCCCAAATCCTTACCTCCTCCATAACAAGTTTGGGTGATGCCACTCGGATTGAGATTCCTTGTGTCTGAAGCTTGCTCAAAACTTCATGGTAGTTCAAGTTACGACGTGATTTGGATCGCGACATAGCACGCCCCTGAAATGGTGAATACAGATGTCATTTAATAGACAGAAGTTTCGAAATTCACAGCTAGTGATATTGGTAATATTATAGTTTACCATGCAAAAAAAAAAAAACACAAAATGTATCCACGTTTTTATGAAAAGCAAAAAACTGCAGTTAATCCGAGAGTGGGAATTTTCAGCACACGGAAGCTTTATGCAGTCATGTGCAAAAAAAGGTGTTATGCAAATTTAGGTTCACATATCTGATTAAACTTGTTTTTCGAAAAAATTTGCATTTGCATAACTTCTGTTGAATTAAAACTGGCTGCTGACTGTAGATGTTTTTTTTTTGTTTTTTTGTTTTTTTTAAACATTGGGCTTGTGAAGACCACTGCACACGTGTGTAAACCATCATTTTTGGAGTCAAAATTAAAGGGCCTCTGACATGCTAAACAACTTTTTGCCTAATCTTTGCTTCATATACGATGGATTACTTGTTCAACAAGACATGCTATTGTTCGTTTGGATGTAAAATCAATAAAAGGTAGCCTTTTTCAACTCATTGCAATAAACCACAGACAGAGGGCGCTGTTTGGAGTGCATCACGTAAGGAAGACGGAGGGGAAAGTTAAGAAAAAACATAAGACTTCAAGTTCGACTTGTGGCAAATTGCTGCGGTTTTCTCCCCCAGTTTTATCATGGCTTACAACAGGAAACATGTAGAACAAACTCAAACAGTCATGGATTACAAAAGTTCCAGGACGTTTGAGAAAAAGGTGGAATCTTTTGTGCACAGTTGAATGTGATTTTCCTGTGTTTGCCTCTTGTGACATCATGACCTTGGTCATGAATATGCATATTTTTATTAGCATAAAAACTAAAAACCTTAGTTTTAACCACCAAAACAAGCTCTAAATAGGATTTTTATGATTGTAACTGAGTATATTGGTTTTATAGCATAGATGTCATTAATAAAAATCCCAAATAAGGGGCCTTTTAAGGCATCTGACTGGTGTTTTGCGGTCCATCTGCATTTAAAAAGGTGCAACACACACTAACTGCATTATGGCATGGTTTTACTCGACTCCCAAAACAGCACAGACAAGGCACGTTTGCGTGGTCTGCAAGACCTAAATAGTTGAAAAATAGAACAAGAGCAACTTACAGCACCATGGCACGTAGTACCAAATGTCTCTTTCATTCCTTGCTCAGTCCCCGTCAGTATGTAACTACATGTACCCATGGTTCCACCAATCAGTACTGGCTGACCCGTCATCTGACAAAAGACAAATAAACAAGACCATTCATTGGTCGGACGAAAATTTCTAACCAGACAGTTCGTCAAGCAGGTGCCAGTAGAGTACTGAAGTGTTGCCAAGGCTAGGGGTCTACATTAAATGCAGTTAACCGTTTCCCTGCACTTTAGCAATGGACATTTCAGATTACCAGTGAATCTTTAGACCTAGTTATCTTGATAACTGAAGTCACACTTTAGTAGTCTATTACATACCTGCAAACATTGCCGAGTAAAAAAATCGGACTGTAGTGAAACTTGCAACGGTCGAGTTGGTACAACATTCAAGTTGACCTTGTACTGCACCTGTTTTCATGTACACAACACATGAGGCGCGTGTTGGGAGTCGGGTCAAGTCGACCGTTTACCAACTGTTTCGATTTTCAATACTTTTAACACTTAAAAATCTGAACAAATACGATAAAATTGGACCAGTTGGCAGGTATGCTATTACTTGAAAGTAATGTCATTTTGAAAGGCTGCACAAGCTTTTCGTGAAACTGGCTGCTGGATTTAGATCTTCACTGAAACAAGAATGCTTCAGAGGACTTTGGGTCTCCGTCGATGATTATTTTAACTACTTGCCTGATAATCAACCGGTATGAGGGGGTGATGTGGAGGGAATGCTCTAGTTGATCCCTTGCGATGGATGAGTAGCGTCTTCTGTTTACCATCCAACATGTGATCTGCTTTGTCAAGGAACGTTCGCTGGAATTAAGTAACATCTCCAAGCTACAAGGTTTACTTAAAGACGAAGGCTCGTCAATGAACGACAAGCTAATTCGTGCACGAAATTAACCATGCTCCATACCTTGCCCGAGCTCTTACAACCCCCTGAGGGTGCAGGCGCACTTGACAGCGAACAGTATTAAGTCGAATCGTGCGCGCGAGTATTAGTGTTTGTACGTACATGTAAGTAAACCAATGAGCCTGCACCGTCCAGGATCGTAACAGCTGACTGCCCAACTAGTATGAGCACGGTGAATTTCGTGGCAAAAATTTGTTCCTTGCACATTGACGAGCCTGCATCTTTAAAGCCCGTGTACAGAATTTGCAATGCCTCGAAATTTTAATCAATCATTTGACAGAAAAACCTTACTCAAATGGAAGATAGAAGTGGTTCCAACTCTCCAATGCAATGATTCCGCCCGAGATTATATTTTTTATATATAAAAAAAACAAATAAAAATGAATTTTAATGCTTGTGCACAAGCATTTTTTTTACAAGGACGTTACATGTGAACAAAAATAGTTCCTTGACTACCCCGGTATCATGGCTTAATTTCCCATACATTTCCCAGCCCACAGGACAATGGTTTCAACCAATTTCTTAAAAAATACATCATATATAATAAAAGAGTTGTCTTAATTGCAAGATAAAATAATTTAAGACATTTTAGAAGTTAAGACATTTGATCTGCAATCCACCCCTGGACTTTAATCCAACTAACAACTTTTAACGTTTTTAAATTCTAAATTTTTATAAATTGACTGTAAATTGTTCATTTCTTTCAATACTGTGTCAAAGGATATATGTTCCTCTACTTTGGCGATATTGTGCGACACGTCGTATATCACATGCATGTCCAGGTCATCTGGTGTTGCGTTGAACTGTTTGGCAAATGCCTGTATGCAGAAACGAGAAATAATAGTGGCTTAAATAAAAGGCTGGTTAAAGGCCCAGTGTATCATTTGCAATGACCCTAAAAAGTAATCGACGAGTTTACAGGGGAAAGTTCTGAAAGTAAAGATTGGATTAACAGCAACTACCCACTGAAAGGTTTCCGCTCAAAATGATATAATTTTACCAGAAAATAATCCGTAAAGATGAAATTATTTAGATCGTTTGCAAACGATTTACTTATTTTCTGTTCGCATCTACGCGGTCCAAAATGCATGGGCGCTGTGTACTGCGTGTGCGTGTTCCAACGCGATGCATTTTTATGGATCGCACGCACACGCAGTAAATGATGTGTGCCACAGAGTGCATGACGCAAGCCACGTAGTACCCGTTCAACTGAGAACGAATATTTGAAACGCCCCGCCAGGACCAGGAAAACGCATATGGATTTTCATGGTTTTTTTTAAACGTGGTACATTTGACAAAGCTGAAATTTCTTCGGATGAGTTTCTTGATGTCTTTCTTTTGATTTATAATGGTTTTATTCGCAGAATCGCTAAAAAACAGATCTACAGGGCCTTTAAGGGGCAGAATAAAGTATTGCCTGGATTATCAAACTAATACATGTGATTGACTTCAATTTTAAAGATTAGTACTCGATGCAACTGCAGAACCAGCCAAAAAGCTATAAAAAAGGCATGGATTAGTATACAAATAATGAATGTTTATGAGTGCAATGGGAGGAATATTTTCATGAGGTGAAAGGGGCCGTCCATACAGTACGTACGCATGGAGGGGGGGAGGGGGGAGGGGGGGGGAGGTGTTGTTGACATTGCGTACACCATGCATACAGGGGGAGGGGGGTCCAAGCCAATGCGTATGTACGCAAACCGAAAATTTGCTTTTAGTCAATCGGAAAATGATGGACAAGTTGACCATGGCTTCAGACATTAGACAGGCCACAAGTTTTTCTCACACATCTCACATTCTTTCCAGGTTTTTCCATTTAATCTGCAGTTATCCTTTTAACACAATCAACGATCACACCAATAGAATTATTGGGAAGATCACGGCTTGCAGCTGTGACCTGGTTTATTCAGCTATACCTTACATGTCTTATCATGTACAATCCAGTCGCTTTGATCAAAAAGTTGTTTAAAAGCGACAATAGTCAATTACGACAACACTTGATGATTGTTACGATGCAAAACCTGATCTGTTAAGCAAAACCCCTTAACAACCAAAGATCATCGCCGAGTGTGATCAGACTGCTAAAAATGTGCACATTTTAACAGTTGCTGTGTTGGTTGCCAGATACGAAAAACCACAAAAACCCATTGGGAAAAATGGAAACGTACGTCTGACCTATGCAAACCAACGGCTTTCAGGCCAGCAATGCAACTGATAAAATTCTGAAAAACATAAAATTTTAGCGATGTGCGCTGCAGTATGCAAGCAACGTGAGAATGCCCAACACCCGTGAACACCCCTTATTTATCAACCCCCTAGAGCACTGAACCGTTGCTCTTACATAACAAGGATAAAGCAGATTTATTCTAATTCACCGGGGCTCAAACGAATAAATCTATATTTACTGATGCTTATTGTGTCATTTTAAGTAAACAAAAAAAAATGCAAAAGAAATCTATACATTTTGTCATTTATTTTAGACTTGAGGCGACATGTGAATCGTACTATTATATAGCACTATAGTACTGAACCATTTACCAATGCTTACCAATGCTGAGATATATGGAATGCGTATGCATACAGGGGGCGGGGGGTGGGGGCGGGGGGTGGGGTGGGGGGGGGGGGGGGGGGGGGGGGGGGGTTGTAGCCACTGCATACGCCATGCGTATAGGGGAGGGGGGTCTAAAAAGTCAGCATTTCATGCATACGTACTTTATGGATGGCCTCCTACCCTACAAGTTCGGAACTCCAAATGCACTCAATGAGAGAAATTGTGTTACGACAGTGTTGCAACAACGTGGGAAATTTCCCCACCAGTCCACAGACTTGACCATGTGAAGGAAACCAACATTTTGGACATGTGACTGACCTGTCTAGATAGAAACGTCATACTAGTCCGATTAACCCATGCGTAGTTAGCCGCCGACGCCATGGCTTTGAGATAATCCTGTCCCTCCTGCGATTGGATCCTAGCGCACGCTAACTGACGGTCGTTAACGTCGATCTTATCTCTCTTCATGGCTTTCTCCATAGCAACCAGTGCGTCTGTAGCAACTTGGTGGCCCATCCCGCGACTACCGCTGTGGATCATTAGGCAAATCTGTTTGGGAAAATTATTTTTTATTTTTTTATTTAACCAGTAAACATCAGGATTATTTTAGGCACAAAATACAAATTTTGTTAAAAGGCAAATGTGATTTGTCAAAAGTTAAGTTCATAGAGCTGCTTAAAGGGCCCTGAAATGGTGTTTTTATCAATGAAATCTGTGCTATGGAACTAGTCCATTAATTTACAATCATAAAAACCCTACTTGGAAGTTGTTTGGGGGTTAAAATCAAGGTTTTTGATTTTTATGCTAATGAAATTTACATATGCATGAGCAAAGTGGTGATGTCACATTAGGAAAACGGAGTAAATTCTCATTCAACTGTGCACAAAAGTTTCCACAATTTTCTCCAACTTGCTGAAACTTTTGTAACCCATGACGGTTTAGGTTTGTTTTACATGTTGCCTGTTGCAAACCATGAAAAAACTAAGGCTGGAAACTGCAGCATTTTTCCATAATTCCAGTTTGAAGTCTTATGTTTTTTCTTTGCTTTTCTGCTGTGTGTTCCTAAAGTGACATGCCCCAAACAGCACCCTCTTTCTGCGAGTTTATGTGAAGAAATGTTCAAAGTTGAAAAATGCCACTTTTTATTCATGGGGCATCAAAATGAACAATAGTATTGTCTTTCTACACAAGTAATCCTTCATATGCAGCAAAAACTGTGGATAAAGTTATTGAGCATTTCAGGGGCCCTTTAACAGCTTTATTTTTTTCATAACCGAGCATCAGGCTATTTCATAGACATTGTTTAGAGTAAGCAACTGACAATGTGCCTTAACTGCAGAGCCAAATTTAGTGATGCAACAATAGCCGTTTCCAAGTGCACGCATGCTTCGGCCTTCGTCCTTGTGGGAAATAGGACCCTCTTGTGGTCACTCACAGTCCCTCGGGGCACATAGTCATGCACTGGTGACCGAATTATGCCAGTCCATGTATACAAGACGACAAAATAAAAGGAACAAGAAGTAGGAGAGATATTCACCTGTCCTATGTGATCAATTCCCATCTTCTTGGAAGCCTGTTCATTGTATATCTCATCCACAACCTGTATCTCAACGTAGTGGTTCCCAGCGCCCAGCGTTCCAAGCTGGGGGAGACCTCTCTTCTTAGCCCTAGAGCTGACTTTACTAGGGTCGGCTTGCAGCATGCGGCCGTATTCCTCGCAGTGCTCTTTGTCTTCGGCCCAGGCATAACCTGACAATATCAACAAGAGCTCACCAATCATAAGTTTCACTTTTAAACTTTATACATGTACTGTAGAGTTCACATTAGGCCAAGAAAAAAATACCTGTGTTTCCGGTTACCCGCCCCAACCTAGAAAATCATGTAGAACCAATATTTTTTTTATCGAAAAATCAGTAAAAAATGGAAACTTTCTGTTCCTCTTTGAAACCTAATTTATGCGTACATCACCTTTATTTTTTTAACCCCTAAAAGCTTCAAAATATGGCTCATTCTTGTATGTTTGTATTGTAGCAATCACCTGCTTTTTAAATTCAGACACTGTGTATGCTGGAATGCGACTTGTTTATTTTACATCAATATGTTGAAGGCACAGGCTCGTCAGCAATGCACGCACGCCAAATTTGTGCCACAAAAGCAGTGCCTTTAAAGCAGTCATGCATAACATAGCCGTTATTTGAATAATTTAATGTTGGCTTAATCAGAAAAGAAATGTTCATTTTTGCAGCATTTCCATTTGGTTACTGTGCGGTTAGCCGGCTACCATACACTCATCCAAGCAGTAGCCTTACCTTCCCTCAGTGACCAGTCCATCCCCATTTCTAGTGCCTCTTCCAAGTCTCTGTAAAGCAAGAAAGAAAAAAGTTTTTTTTAATCTGTCAAATATTATTTTTGATGTTGATTAAGCATTAAAAGACATTTTTCACTGAGTTTGACAGAAATTAACAGATAATTTAGTGGGTAAACCTCCATGCTCACGATTAAGTGGTTGTGGGTTAAAGCCTCACTAGTGCCAACGTGTTTGTGTCCCTGGACAAGACACTTAATCTCAATTGCCTCGTCAAACCAAGCAATATTTGGGGAGCTGTTAGGGGGAATGCCACAATCTACTACTGATAGGGTTGTGTGCCTTGGCCAGGCAGCCACCTAGTTGAAACAAAATGGTTCTGATGATTCCCCGACGGCAGCGGTAATAATGGCAACAGTGCCAGGAGTACCCTACAGGGTACACATGTGCACTATACAAGAATTTACCGTTTTAAATATTTCCGAGGGAAAAAAACACAAAAGTAATACAATTACAAATTGAAATGGGTTTCAATTTGGTTTAGAAAAATAGTATGCTGAAATTACACTCTTGAAACTCCCACCCTCTGTCTGGTGTGTGATCATCAATTAAAATATGTATGAATATTCAAAATAGGAAAACATACCTAGCTCCCATAGGGATTACACCTTTGGAGCCTACTCCCACTGGGATGTGGTTAAACAGTGACTGTGTAAGCTGTTCCTTTACCGGTAAGACATCTATTTCATCTAGATTAGTTCTCAAAACTCGAACACCACAGTTGATGTCAAAGCCAACACCCCCTGGTGAAACAACAGCCTCGGGGTTTGACATGTCGAAAGCTGCCATGTTTCCTGTGAGCGAAAAATGGGACATATTTGTATTTATTTAAAATAAAATAAAAATAAAATAAAATAAATTTTCACTAGTCTTAAGTACTTTTAATGTTTAATATTTAAATGAATTTAGACAAAAGAAATATTTTCTTTAAAGTTGCATTGCCCGTGTTTCGGTGAAAGGATTAAAAAAATTAATTTACACAAGCGAACGAATTTAGAAAGCTTACGTGTCTCTGCAACAAAAAATATCAAAAACTTAAATTTCCGACGTCGGGAATTGGAGATACAAGCCTTTTTCTTGAAACGTGCTTCACATGTTGTACATGTGCGCGTACGCTCATATGTACATAGTATGTGTACAATGTACACATGTACGCGCGCATGTACATTTACGTCATAACCCTGTCGATTAATTGACCTGCCAGCCATTTAATAATTTCTTGTTTTTAATCGACTGGCATTAATCCTCGACGGATTTTTGCGTTCTTGGTACCAAATGAAAGCTGATAACTTTTTCTATTCTAGAAAAATACCTATTTATCTTTTTAAAAAAAAATTGACGCCCAAATCGGCCAAAACACGGGCAGTGCAACTTTAACTGGTTGTATGTTTTACCAGGACAAGTTTTCTGTTTAGTATACCGGTTTGACAACAGCCATCATAACAAAATTATTGCATGCAATCACAACTTTATGTATATGATTTTTGACTTTTTCTTTACCAGCAGGTTTTTTTTAAACAGAAAAATGTGACATTTTTATTTGAATAAAAAAACGTATCAAACTTATAACCTTGGTTGTGTTCATCTATGCAGGGGTCTAAATTAACCTGAATTTCATGCTGGTCAGAAGGACCAGTAGATTAGAGAACTCTACTGGTCCTGCTGAAAATTTGGTGGTCCACTGGTGCTTTTCAAAATGGCACCGAGATACTGCAACACTTTCTGGTTTAAGGTCATTGAGTGCAGGATGGATGGGATTGCTTTTTTATTTAACACTGGCATACGGGCATGTCTGGAGAGATCGAAGAAAGAAACGAAAATATCTGAAAATGTCTAAAGCGATCAGCAGCCGATTTCATGAAACTTACGCAGTTGCGTAAGCCCACTTGCGCAACATTTTATTGCGAAGTTAACGCGCAAGCTATGGGGCTTGCGCCATTTGTCAAAAGTTGCGCAAGCTGCGCAATGTTTTATGAAATCGACTGCAGGAATTGTTTGTGGTAACCAGGAATTCTTCGCATTGAGTAAGAAATGTTTACTGTGGATTAGGCATCGGGGAATGTTTCCATGAGTCAGTAAATGTTTTCACTGGTCCATCAGACCAGCGTCTTTGACAGATCTAGTGGTCCTTCTGATTTTTTACTGGTCTCGGACCACGGGACCAGTGCTAATTTCAACCCCTGCTATGCTTGAGAACCTTTTATTAAAAAGTGTTAAAAAAAGCAATATTTAGTAGGACTTTAAATATATGAAAATGAAAATAAACAAGTCGTCCTTTCAATAACATTCTACTGAAGTAATTTGTTTTTGTAACAAAAATGAGAAATAAATATGATATTATGAGTTACCTATTGCAAATCCATAGCCTGCGTGAATATCAGGAAGCCCCACGGAGTATCCCACAATTCCTGGTAACGCTGCTACATTTGCGATCTGTTTGACTCCTGGTAAAAATCCACCCATTCCCGCTGAAAAATAAGATAAATGATTAAAGGGCTCCTGAAATGGTGTTTTTATCAATGAAATGTGTGCTATGGAACTAGTCCATTAATTTACAATCATAAAAACCCTACTTGGAAGTTGTTTGGGGGTGGGGTTAAAATCAAGGTTTTTTATTTTTATGCTAATGAAAATTTACATATTGATGAGCAAAGTGCTGATGTCACATTAGGAAAACACAGGAAAATCTCATTCAACTGTGCACAAAAGTTTCCACATTTTTTTCCAACTTGCTGAAACTTTTGTAACCCATGACAGTTTAGGTTTGTTTTACATGTTGTCTGTTGCAAACCATGGGGAAAAAAAAGGCTGGAAACTGCAGCATTTTTCCACAATTCCAGTTTGAAGTCTTGTTTTTTCTTTGCTTTTCTTCTGCGTGTTCCTAAAGTTACATGCCCCAAACAGCGCCCTCTTTCTGTGAGTTTATGTGAAGAAATTTTTAAAGTTGAAAAATGCCACTTTTTATTCATGGGGCATCAAAATGAACAATAGTATTGTCTTTCTACACAAGTAATCCTTCATATGCAGCAGAAACTGTGCATAAAGTTATTGAGCATTTCAGGGGCCCTTTAAAATTTAGACCCAGAGTTGACAAACAATTCTGGAAATTACAATGCGAGAATATAACAACCTGCGAAAAGTGCGGTGTTATGGCCGAGCGGTCTAGCACGTCGAACTCAAGTACTGTGCCAGTACTAGAATGTGGGTTCGATTCCGGGCCGTGACACTTGTACTCTTGAGCAAGGCACTTAATCACACGTGTTCCATCCTTCGGAAGAGATGTAAAGCCGGTCCAGTGTGTTACATGTAACGCACTTTAAAGATCCCAGAGCATTCTTTCGTAAAGAGCAAGGGGAGGGATTCCCGGTGTCTCTGGCCGTTTCTAATTCAACTTAGAAGTTGATAGTTATTCGAATATCTGTGTTAATTGATCCCATTCCTGTAATTGGCGGTTCTTCCGCAGTTGGATGTGGTGAATAAATAAAAAAATAAAAAAATGGAAATTGTACAAATATACAAATAATATGGATGACCTTTGGACACTTTCAAAGGTTGAAGAATCTTGATAACTTTTATTCTAATTTCTGGAAATAATAAAATATCTAAAATGCATAATTCAATACGCCAACTTCACTTTTTAAAATTGGGGCAGTTTGGGCAGGGGTTTGAAAGTGATCTCTGGGAGGGGTGGTTATTTCTCTGTAGGGCTTGCTAAGCTCACGTGATAGCTAATCTCAATCAGTGAGGAACGACTGCACTACTGTGATTTGAGACTACCAGTTGGCTTCATAGCTCAATTGGTATGGCGTCTGCACGTTAAGCAGAAGGTCTGCGGTTCGAATCCCGGAGGAGCCAAGTTGCGTTTCACTGCATCCAGATTTCCCAAACTCATATGGACATTTGTATCGAATTCATTTACCTCGGCGGTCCCTGGGTCATAATCCCTAAAAATAATCACTTATTCATACTTAAAATTAAAAACATTTTTCTATCTTCTCACCAGCTCGTCCGCACGAATTCTTGAGTTCCTCAAACATTAATTTCTCCAAGCGTTTATTCACATAGAAGCGCCCCTCAACCTACAAATATACAATAATACACAATAAATTTAGAGTGCTTTGATGAAGGCATCACAAGGCCCTGCAGTCCTCACAGTTCTGTAAGTGCTAGTCAAGCTACAAACTATTTAAATGAACTAGAACTGTGGGAGATTTACATATATCCCCCAAAGGTATTTCAAGTGTAATTTAGCAATACGGCCGTGCTGCAACTTTATTATTATTATTATTATTTCTTTCTGGTATTCATACCAAGGATTCCCCATTGCACTGTCACTCGCAAGCGTGAGGAAACCCATGAAGAATTAGAAATGGCCAAGAGACACCGGCGAATCCCCTTGGTCTTCACGAAAGAATGCTCTGAGATCTTTAAAGTGCGTTACTCAACACACTGGACCAACAGCTTTACATCCCTTCCGAAGGATGGAGCAAGTGTGGTTGAGTGCCTTGCCTAAGGGCACAGGTACTGCAGCCAGGGGAGGTTCGCATGACGCACTGTGACAATGACTGCTCTCTGTCATGGCCGCCGTGCAAGGGGTCTATTACAACCAAAAGGTATGTCATGCAAACAAAATGTATGTTGCAATCATTGTTATCGACTTTTAAGATGGATTCTCAGGAATTACATGGACAAATTCTGGCAAAAATCCACAGACGGGAAAATTCTTGAATTTTTCTACTGAAACCGTACGAAGTATGAACACTAGGCTTCGTACCTTCATGTTTGGGACGAAGCCTTTCTTAATCTGCCACACATTGGTTGACAGTTGATTAAGGAACTTCAACTCGTCGTTGTAGCTTCTGGACATTGCTATTGCTTACTATTTGGAGAAACATAAAACAAAATTAACAACATTGTTTATAATATTTTGCATTTTTTTAGACCCATTGGCATACAACAAAACTTTACCATTTTCACCCGTGGCGTGTTGCTTACCAAGAAAGGTCAGTTTTTTAACTTTTACTAGGTCACAACTGAAATTTAGCAATTTAATTATTGGAATTGATAGCTTGGATGATTCTAGACTTGGTTCCAAGTCCGAGGTTGTGGTTTTGTTTCTGAAGCGCCCTCTTTTGGTTTGTGAAATGTAGCGACAGGGAACTAGTCTATTTCGGTTCACAATCGAAATAGACTAGTTCCCTGTCCCTACATTTCACAAACCAAAAGAGGGCGCTACGGAAACCAAACCACAAACTCGGACTTGGAACCAAGTCTAGGAGGATGATTCTAGAAAGCCCTTTCCACTGATATTTCAGTCACAAATGTTGGGTTTTCGAGAAAAAAATAATCGCAATTTGAGATAGTGTTTTTACTTCTTAGCTAGTTATATGCGTGCAGCTAAACTCCCATGTAAATTGTGCCCACAGTGTAGGCCGACTTAGTGTACTGGCGCACGCTTACCTGCACGCGCACGTGATCCTTTTCTAAAATGGTCAAAGCTATCGATTCCAATAATTAAATTTCTTAAATTCCAGTTGTGACCTAAACTTAGGCTTAGTAAAAAAATACCAAAAGGTCTACTTCTCTGGCCATGAAAGCAACTACAAAGATTGAAAGAACAACAGTAAATTTCACAAAACTTTACACACTGCGTAAGCCCACTTGCGCATATTTTTATTGCGTAAATAAGTTGTGCAACATTTCTGCGATAATTACACACAAGCTATGGGGCCTATACCGGTAAGAGTTGAGAAGTTGATCAGAATTTTTTTTCTTTAAAATGACTCATCTAGCATTAGAATGTGCATATTTGAGGGTGATACTATATACCGGAAAACACCGGAAAATACTGGAAAACACCGGAAAACTCACCGGAAAACATACTAAATACCGGAAAACACTAAATACCGGAAAACACCGAAAAACACCGGAAAACATACTAAATACCGGAAAACACACTAAATACCGGAAAACACCGGAAAACACACTAAATACCGGAAAACACCCGAAAGCACTTAAAACACCACCCCCACAACCTACAGAAAACACCATAAAAATACTGTTTTCCGGTGTTTTCCGGTATTTAGTATGTTTTCCGGTATTTAGTATGTTTTCCGGTGTTTTCCGGTAAATAGTACTACCGCATATTTGATAGAAAAACCCAAAAATTTGAGTGGGAAAAATTGAAGGTTTTGTGAGGAAACACTTTTTCAGCCCGTCTCATACGTTTTGCACACAAAGTCTGAAGCCATAATCATAACTACTCATTTCTTTCTCTTCTGAAATGCAAGGGGTGAATTGTGCATACAGTTTGAAGCCGAGTTTTACCTAAAATAATTATTTTCTACAACAAAAACACCACTGGACTGCAGCACGTCCACCTGTACTGTCATACCACGTTGCACAACAAATGCGACACAGTTATTTTTTTTTGTACACACAGCAAAAACTGTGCGTGACCTTGAACGCAGTTTTCAAATCACTGGATTTTATAAAAGGCTACAGGTATTTTACAATGCGCGCACAAGGCAAGAGGTTAAGCCACATGCAAAGAAACATTTCAATTCGAACACGTACAACTCAATAGAGGGCGCTCTTCAAATTTACTGGTCATATCTTTTTTTGTGCACGTGCTGCGCTAGGCATGCAGACGATGTTTTGACTACGTCGATGTTAGGCTGGATCCGAATTAGTGGCTTTGGCTGTGGCTATGGCTGTTGCCATGCTGTTGCTATCGGCGGACAATGAAAGTCCTTAGAAACAGTATAGCAACAGCCGCAGCCACAGCCAAAGCCACTAATTCGGATCCAGCCTGAAATCTCAAACGCTGCAGTAATGTTTGCAAAATTCAAGAAATATCCGAAGAAAAAACTAATTGGGCCGCACGAGGGCGCTGCAAAAGACACAATTTAGACTTGACCAAGTCTTTCAAAGGCAGATTTGTGTATGTGAGGCTGTGATTACAACGACCTCCGCGCCTTATAGTGCCAGGGCATTATGAATGATTCCATGAGCCTTCTTGGTTGTGGCAGTCCAATGAATAAATTTCAATTGTATCTTAGTGGGTCTCTGTCTTTGTTGCGTTGGGCCAATAAAGTACCTTGGTCTGCCTGAATTCAACCTCAAACGCTGCAGTAATATTTCTGTATAAAGTACACCGGTCGGCGCGAAATCCACCTCAAACGCTGCAGTAATTTTTTTAAAATAAAGTATATTGGTCTGCCTGAAAACCACCTCAAACGCTGCAGTAATATTTTTGTATAAGGTACACATGGTCAGCGCGAAATCCACCTCAAACGCTGAAGTAATATTTCTGCGTAAAGCCTATTGGTCTGCCTGAAAACCACCTCAAACGCTGCAGTAATATTTCTGCGTGAAGCATATTGGTCTCCCTGAAAACCACCTCAAACGCTGCAGTAATATTTTTGTATAAAGTACACTGGTCAGCGCGAAATCCACCTCAAACGCTGCAGTAATTTTTTTTAAATAAAGTATATTGGTCTGCCTGAAAACCACCTCAAACGCTGCAGTAATATTTTTGTATAAGGTACACATGGTCAGCGCGAAATCCACCTCAAACGCTGCAGTAATATTTGTGCGTAAAGCCTATTGGTCTGCCTGAAAACCACCTAAAACGCTGCAGTAATATTTTTGTATAAGGTACACCTGGTCAGCGCGAAATCCACCTCAAACGCTGCAGTAATATTTGTGCGTAAAGCCTATTGGTCTGCCTGAAAACCACCTCAAACGCTGCAGTAATATTTGTGCGTGAAGCATATTGGTCTCCCTGAAAACCACCTCAAACGCTGCAGTAATATTTCTGTATAAAGTACACTGGTCAGCGCAAAATCCACCTCAAACGCTGCAGTAATTTTTTTAAAATAAAGTATATTGGTCTGCCTGAAAACCACCTCAAACGCTGCAGTAATATTTTTGTATAAGGTACACTGGTCAGCGCGAAATCCACCTCAAACGCTGCAGTAATTTTTTTAAAATAAATTATATTGGTCTGCCTGAAAACCACCTCAAACGCTGCAGTAATATTTTTGTATAAGGTACACTGGTCAGCGCAAAATCCACCTCAAACGCTGCAGTAATTTTTTTTAAATAAAGTATATTGGTCTGCCTGAAAACCACCTCAAACGCTGCAGTAATATTTTTGTATAAGGTATACCTGGTCAGCGCGAAATCCACCTCAAACGCTGCAGTAATATTTGTGCGTAAAGCCTATTGGTCTGCCTGAAAACCACCTCAAACGCTGCAGTCATATTTGTGCGTGAAGCATATTGGTCTCCCTGAAAACCACCTCAAACGCTGCAGTAATATTTCTGTATAAAGTACACTGGTCAGCGCAAAATCCACCTCAAACGCTGCAGTAATATTTTTGTATAAAGTACACTGGTCAGCGCGAAATCCACCTCAAACGCTGCAGTAATTTTTTTTAAATAAAGTATATTGGTCTGCCTGAAAACCACCTCAAACGCTGCAGTAATATTTTTGTATAAGGTACACATGGTCAGCGCGAAATCCACCTCAAACGCTGCAGTAATATTTGTGCGTAAAGCCTATTGGTCTGCCTGAAAACCACCTAAAACGCTGCAGTAATATTTTTGTATAAGGTACACCTGGTCAGCGCGAAATCCACCTCAAACGCTGCAGTAATATTTGTGCGTAAAGCCTATTGGTCTGCCTGAAAACCACCTCAAACGCTGCAGTAATATTTGTGCGTGAAGCATATTGGTCTCCCTGAAAACCACCTCAAACGCTGCAGTAATATTTCTGTATAAAGTACACTGGTCAGCGCAAAATCCACCTCAAACGCTGCAGTAATTTTTTTAAAATAAAGTATATTGGTCTGCCTGAAAACCACCTCAAACGCTGCAGTAATATTTTTGTATAAGGTACACTGGTCAGCGCGAAATCCACCTCAAACGCTGCAGTAATTTTTTTAAAATAAATTATATTGGTCTGCCTGAAAACCACCTCAAACGCTGCAGTAATATTTTTGTATAAGGTACACTGGTCAGCGCGAAATCCACCTCAAACGCTGCAGTAATTTTTTTAAAATAAAGTATATTGGTCTGCCTGAAAACCACCTCAAACGCTGCAGTAATATTTTTGTATAAGGTACACCTGGTCAGCGCGAAATCCACCTCAAACGCTGCAGTAATATTTGTGCGTAAAGCCTATTGGTCTGCCTGAAAACCACCTCAAACGCTGCAGTCATATTTGTGCGTGAAGCATATTGGTCTCCCTGAAAACCACCTCAAACGCTGCAGTAATATTTCTGTATAAAGTACACTGGTCAGCGCAAAATCCACCTCAAACGCTGCAGTAATATTTTTGTATAAAGTACACTGGTCAGCGCGAAATCCACCTCAAACGCTGCAGTAATTTTTTTAAAATAAAGTATATTGGTCTGCCTGAAAACCACCTCAAACGCTGCAGTAATATTTTTGTATAAGGTACACATGGTCAGCGCGAAATCCACCTCAAACGCTGCAGTAATATTTGTGCGTAAAGCCTATTGGTCTGCCTGAAAACCACCTAATACGCTGCAGTAATATTTTTGTATAAGGTACACCTGGTCAGCGCGAAATCCACCTCAAACGCTGCAGTAATATTTGTGCGTAAAGCCTATTGGTCTGCCTGAAAACCACCTCAAACGCTGCAGTAATATTTGTGCGTGAAGCATATTGGTCTCCCTGAAAACCACCTCAAACGCTGCAGTAATATTTCTGTATAAAGTACACTGGTCAGCGCGAAATCCACCTCAAACGCTGCAGTAATTTTTCTGCGTAAAGCCAATGGTCTCCCTGAAATCCACCTCAAACGCTGCAGTAATATTTATGTATAAAGTACACTGGTCAGCGCGAAATCCACCTCAAACGCTGCAGTAATTTTTTTTTAATAAAGTATATTGGTCTGCCTGAAAACCACCTCAAACGCTGCAGTAATATTTGTGCGTGAAGCATATTGGTCTCCCTGAAAACCACCTCAAACGCTGCAGTAATATTTCTGTATAAAGTACACTGGTCTGCCTGAAAACCACCTCAAACGCTGCAGTAATATTTCTGTATAAAGTACAATACAGCGCGAAATCCACCTCAAACGCTGCAGTAATTTGTTTTTAATAAAGTATATTGGTCTGCCTGAAAACCACCTCAAACGCTGCAGTAATATTTGTGCGTAAAGCCTATTGGTCTCCCTGTAAACCACCTCAAACGCTGCAGTAATATTTCTGTATAAAGTACACTGGTCAGCGCGAAATGCACCTCAAACGCTGCAGTAATATTTCTGTATAAAGTACACTGGTCTGCCTGAAAACCACCTCAAACGCTGCAGTAATTTTTATGTATAAAGTACACTGGTCAGCGCGAAATCCACCTCAAACGTTGCAGTAATTTGTTTCTGTATAAAGTATATTGGTGTGCCTAAAAACCACCTCAAACGCTGCAGTAATATTTCTGTGTGAAGCATATTGGTCTGCCTGAAAACCACCTCAAACGCTGCAGTAATATTTATGTATAAAGTACACTGGTCAGCGCGAAATCAACCTCAAACGCTGCAGTAAGATTTCTGTGTATTCACATTATGTAACGCTGCATGGTCTTTAAGCATGAATGCACATATCAATTGTTTCAAACCCCTCCCCCCCCCCCCCCCCCCCCCGTTTCTCATGCCCCTGGGTGGGGCATTTGACCCATTTTCTGTGCATTTTTATACAAGACGCGCATGTTTTGCACCCGCGGGTGGGGAATTTGTAACCTTATGTTGTCCCAGGGGTGGGGATTTTGTCACGCAAAAAGTGACAATCACCACCTCTCAGGTGGGGTAGCCCGGGGGTGGGGGGAATGAGGCAGGGAAACGATTGATAAGTGCATAACCTTCAGTATAATATAGTTGCTTGTCCTCGAAACGGGATCCCTTATCTTCTACAGTAAACAGTTAATTGAAGCTGAATGGCCATGAACAGCTGTCCATAAATGTTATGATGACTACGTCATTTGCGTAATGGTTGTTTGTTTATGTCGTCTCCGTTGGTGGGCAAATGGTTCGTTGCTTATAAAGGGGGAAATAAAAGCTGTATTTTCTCCCGTGACTTAACTGCTCCACGCCGTTATTTACGTAAAAAGGTATTTTAACGTAATTAAACTGTACAGTAACTTCAAAACCAGTAACTGTTATTATCTGTGTGTTTACTGTTTTCGTTTAAAGGAGCGTGAGCGGCAGATCACATTTTGAGCCTCCAATTTTTTCCATGGGTGTTGAGATTTTGATTCCATATGATGTGTCATAGTTTTTCGCGGCCCCAATTCGTATATTTCCAGGGATATGGTCAGCAATGTAATTTATAAACTGCATGGTTACATAAAGCATGGAGAAAGAAACTTTCTCCATGCATAAAGCAATACCGTGATTACTCCGACCTTTTTGCTTCCACATCCAAATTGGAAATTGCAAATTTCCTGTTTGCCTGTATAAAAAAGTATGTTGGAGAGGTATTTTATATGATTGCTAGCCTAGGTTAAAACATAATCAATTTTCTGGAAAAATCTTAACACGTTCCTTTAAAAACGGGAAGATGTAAATTTACACGATTATTTATTTCCACACAACCTCCCGAGGGAGAAGTAAAATACCCCACGACATCAATATACTAAAATTAAAATGGAGATAATAATTGTTTAATACCATCAAAGTCATTCTTGAACAAAAGAAACTTGATGCTATCACATATACCATGATTAACACATAAAATATCCTTAAAAGAATTTTACTTTGCATCAAAAATTGAATTTACCAGAGAAAACTTATTTTTGCAATTCTCAACACGTGACACCAAAGTACCATTACATATAGTAGTTGACTTATCGCATGTGTTATGACAATTTAACAATTGAGAATAAAATGCTCTGGATGCAGAATCATTATTAAACTTAAAACTTGAGACATAAGACCCAACTGTAAACCCTTAATAATGCCACTCACTTTAGGCACTCCAATAGCATGCAATAAGGGTGTACTATGACAAATCTGTGCTATTTGGAACTAGTCCATTAATTTACAATCATAAAAAACCCAACTTGAAAGTTGTTTGGGGGGTTAAAATCAAGGTTTTCGATTTTTATGCTAATGAAAATTTACATATGCATGAGCAAAGTGATGGAAAACACAGGAAAATCTCATTCAACTGTGCACAAAAGTTTCCACAATTTTCTCCAACTTGCTGAAACGTTTGTAACCCATGATGGTTTAGGTTTGTTTTACATGTTGCCTGTTTCAAACCATGAAACAACTAAGGCTGGAAACTGCAGCATGTTTTTTCTTTGCTTTTTTGCAGTGTGTTCCTAAAGTGACATGCCCCAAACAGCGCCCTCTGTCTGTGAGTTTATGTAAAGATATTTTCAAAGTTGAAGATGACACTTTTTCTCATGGGGCATCAAAATAAACAGTAGTATTGTCTTTCTACACAAGTAATCCTTAACGTTATTGAGCATTTCATGGCCCTTTAAATTAACACTCTGACATCCATAAGTCAATATGGGGATTAAACCGGAATTCCACAAACTTTGACATCCGAACTGGAACCACCCTTACAAAGCCCGCCCCCTGTAGGGAGAAGAATGCCATTTGACATTTCCTCATTCTTTCTTCCATGTGACTCTTACAATTTAAATCAGAAGACAAAGTGACCCCTAGGTTAGTGATATGATCGAATCATTTAAAAACCAAGCAGGTTCATTAACAAAATGATTCTTCCCAAAAGTGCAGCAAAATGTCTTAGAGGGATTAAAACGTAAACCATGTTTCACAATATAATCATTTGCATAATCAATCAACAACTGAAGGCCAGATGGGGTCATGCTAAGAAGTTGTAAATCATCTGCATAACAAAAAAACATTTAAATTATAACGAGCTGTAACAATACCACAATTGAGATTATTTAGGCCATTCACCAAATCTTTATAAAACAAGTTAAAAATCAAAGGAGAGGAAAGTCCTCCTTGCCTCGTGCCCTTACAAATATTTACTCGTTTACCCAGACTGTTAGCCCATTTAACCTTAACGGAAATATTATAATACAAAAAATAAAGACATCTCCACCAACCATCTCTAATATTATCAATTAATTTATAAAAAAATGATGTCATGTGGGATGGCGTCGAAGGCACCCTCAGCATCTAATGAGTATGCAAAAACAGAAGATCCACGGTTATTGCAATATTTGATGACATCGTGAACAGAGGCAGCAGCCATGGCTGTGCCCCTACCATTAACAAACCCATACTGTAAATTATAAAACTTAACATTAGAAGATTCAAGCAAACATAAATCAAACAATTTAGACAGTGTATTATAAACTATAACAGGACGATAACTTTCAGGTATCAGACAGGTCGATCGTAGGTTTCTTAAGAATAGGCACAAGTGACTTAGTGTGCCCATTTGAAACTTCCCGGGCACAAAACCAAATTTAATACAGATATTACAAATGTTAGCTAAAATGTCTGGAAGACCAGAATTAACACAATGTTTTTAATGCTCTGCTGTTATACCATCAGGACCAGGGGCGGAACCCCCATTAAGTGTGTTGATTAATCTAATGATGGCTTCCCTATTAAAATACTTAACGTTAAAAACAACCACATTCAATTAATTGAGTTTTAACTGTACCGCCGTCTTAGCTCTAGAAAGAGTATTGATGCTGCTGAGTTAACAGAAAATTAATTTTCAAAGAAATGTGTTAACAAGAAAGCGCCGTTCTGCCTTTTAAATCTTTGTATTATGTTTAGGCCGGAATGAAAACGACAAACCGCTATAGTCACAATTGGTTATTTCACTAAATTTATTTATTTCCAGCCAAATTCTCCATGGTGACTATATACTAAAGAAGTAAGCGGGTAGCGGAGTGGAACCTAACACTGACCTCTTATAGGTTGGTAAGGACCGCTCCAATAGTAAGTACCTCAAACAAAGGATAAGTAACGACGTTGCAAGGAGTCTAAACATGAAAGAATGTTTTACACTGACAATAACAGTTTTCCGAAAGTCACATTCATTTACATTTCAAGTGTCTCCCTAATTGTTCTTGAAATACAAGTTATATAGAACGAATTACAGTGAATGAATTTGCAAAACATATTGATTTTAATCTTCTCCAGTTTCAGCAGAATTAACAAAAACTATGCAAATTTCCACGACGCGATGAGAGCGACGGTTCAAACGCCGGGGGACGCATCTCTCCCCGAACTACAGTATTCATACGCGATGGACAGTATACTATCCACACAAACCTTTACACTGCCGCGTTTTTCTCGCCAAGTCATTATGTCCTTTACGCAGGAATCTTACTGCAGTGTTTGAGGTGGATTTCAAGCAGACCAATATACTTTATACAGAAATCTTACTGCAGCGTTAGTAGTGTGTATAGTCTTAATGAGACACTTTATGCTAATTTATTCATAGGTCAAAGGTCACATGAATATTAATGAGGTCACAAGGTCACATGAATAGGGATGAGGTCACATGAATAGGGATGAGGTCTTATGAATAATGTATGTGTGATGCATAATGCATGAGGTATGTTTGAAATGGTCCAATAGAAGAGCGTGTACCTGAATATCTTGATGAGACAAAATATCGTTAGCCAATGGGGAATCAAAGCCCTGAATATCTTGATGAGACAAAATGTCGTTAGCCAATGGCGAGTCAGAGACCTGAATATCTTGATGAGACAAAATGTGGTTAGCCAATGGTGAATCAGAGACCTGAATATCTTGATGAGACAAATAAAGAAAATAAAGAAAAACAAGTGTTCGGACCCTAAAGCTTATTCATGAGGTCATTGCGAAAATAAAGAAAAACATGCGTTTTGACCCTAAAGCCAATAGACCCGATTACGTCAATAAGATTCGAGCGCCCCCATTTGAAACGACCCCAATAGGAAGCGCTGCTGTAAAATATTTGTTAAATCCATTATTCGCGGATGTCCCGGAAAATGTGTACCGTTGTAATTACACACACCTATACACGCACACACATACAATTTATATACACGCGACAGATGTATTACAACCTTGAAGTGGTTGGGGCGGAAGTTGCCAGTAATCAGGACCGTTATACATACACGGCTGTTGTGAGGGCCGGGTAATTAATTTCCTTTGGTGATAAGGACACGGGTGATAATATTGTGAGGAAACGTTTTTTTTTTTTAATTCTTAGCAAGGTCAGGCATTATATTAGACTCATTCTCTTTTTTGAAGTTGGGGGTGGCTCTGAAAAGAACCGGTTGTTTTGTTGCAGGTTGATCAACGCAAAAATCCCGTTCTCACGTAGCGCCTCATGACCGGTGACAGTTGCTCTAGCTTATCGATGGCCGGTACGAGTGGTAGATAGGATGTATTGGGGGGTAGTCTCAGACAACTCCGAATCTTGGCCATGCTCAGGTTGCGGAGAGTCATAGTAGCCCCCTCGTATGCGTAGTGCCGGGTTTCGACGGCTACCATCCAGGCGTCGTACTCGCTGACCGGAGATGCCCGCCGTGGTATGCATGGTCGATAGGAGTCCACCTCTTTGTGGCGTAGAAAACCCTTGTTGTCGCCGTTCAGTCGAGCCCGCGTTGTCTCTAATTTCTTCAACGACGTCTTATTTCTAACGGTCAATTCCCACGTCGCGGACACCTCTGTCCGGGACCACAGATGAGGGAGGATCGTCAAAAATTATTGGCGATACAGCACGTATATCTGTAGCTGCGACATCGGTTGAACGGTGGACTCATCAGATACTGCGTTGTTTTGGAGTAGGATGTCTGTAGAAGGTAGTCTGGGCATGTATGGGAGAGATATATTATCGAAAATCGGAGACATGATGAAAACATTATGGGGTTCTTAGCGGCGTTAAGCGCGAATTTATAGCATTTTAAAAGGGCGGGAAAGATCCTGTGCATCGAGCAAGGTCACACGTAGGATGTCCGCATAATATAGGCTTGACGGTGCTAGCCAATCGGAATAGTTTTCAGACTGACCATTGTAGTGACCAGCCCACTCGATCGGTTTTTATCAACAACATCCGCAAATCGAGTGGATGACCGCTTATAATTTTGCACACGGCTTTCTACCTAGGAAGAAACAGTATGTTAATAAAAACGGCGGGAAATATCCTGGGTCCGACCAATCGCGGGGATATAGGACTGACCAATCACCGAGGTTTTAACCGGCCAATCACAGTCGGCTTTAGAAGCAAAAATCAAGGGCGTCTGACCGACCATTCACGGAGAGTTTAACAAAGTGATAATTTGATGAGGAAATGAGCAAGGGAAAAATTCTTTAACTAAAAAAAAAAGCGGGAAAGATCCTGAGACCGACCAATCCGATCGCGGGGGTATAGGACTGACCAATCACCGCTGTTTTAACCGGCCAGTCACAGTCGGCTTTAGAAGCAAAAATCAAGGGCGTCTGACCGACCATACACGGAGAGTTTTACAAAGTGATATTACGAAATTGATAAACATTTTTATTAGACAAAGGATTTGGGGGAAATGGCGGGGAAGTATAGCAAGGTCAAACATTTTCCATTTAAGCAGTGGTAATTTTTGTCTGCGCTCACTCTGTAAAAACAGAAGACTACCGATTGCACTCAACACGTCTCGGCACGTTTCAGCGTACAAAATTAATAATATTTTTGTCGGCTAATTTCTGTAAAACCTTTCAAAATGTTTCTAACACCGCAAGAAATCCAATCACTCAGCGTCGAAGAAGCTCTCGCCATTTTACCAATGCTAGACGCAAATCTGCAAGCTGAATTGTTGTGGCATGTAGCTGAATTGGAACAGTTACAAAATATGGGTTTTGATGAGGAACCTATTCTCGATTACGGCGCTGACCGCATTGCTGAGCTCGAGGAGGAAGCGCGTTTTGAGCCCTTATCTGGCGGTGTAGACATGCAGCCGGGGGACGAAACCTTGACTGTCCCTTGCACTAACTGTGACTTCCTCGACGAACTTTTGCAATGGCCTGAGTGTATGGAGTACACTTCCTTGCCAGATTTTTACCCCTGCGACGATCCTGGAGTGGACGACCTTCTTGAACAGCTGGCGGATACTGATCAATTAGACCATCTGTTGGACGACTGCTCAGATGACCATGCCCAATTAGACAACTTTGGTAATCTAATCGAGGAAGCCTTCCATTTGGCCGGGTGTGATGATGCATCATTTGTTGTTCCCGAACATTCGTCGCAAGAACGGTACTCGCGTGTGAGTCGTGGTGTGGAGGCCGGATCGAGTGGACTGTCTGGTGGGCGCTGTGAGCGACCCGCTAATATTGCAAGTTCTTCGGTGCCATGTTTTGAGGACTCCGACGATGAATTTAGCGAGCCGCCGTCGAAAAAGAACAGAATTGTACAGTCGGGCGCCGGAGAAAACGACGACGACGACCAAGAACCCAAGACTTTCTACAAAGTAGTAAGTTCAAGTGAAAAATTTGTAAAGAAATTTCAGGCTCGCACTGTTAAATACGAAATTTCTTTTCGCAATTTAGATGACTTGAATTTACAGGAAATATTACCCGTACTACATCAAATTATTCAAAGCATTATTGACAGTTTAGGGAAAGGTGTTGAGCCCGACGACAGAGTTCGCATGATTTTTAATGCCCCCGTGTTGAATTTTCCGGTAGCCCTGCCCTTTATGCGTATGGACGAATTAACGGCCGAGCGCATTTTTGAACGGATACAGAACGTATTGAACAGTTATCAGTACATTCAGTTTGACGAAAACGTAAGCATTAATTTTATACACATGATGAACAAAAAGGGTGGTAAATCAAATACCCCCCGAAGGCTTATGAGTTTGGAAGAGCTCATTGCAAAATCAAAAAGCATAGTTCAAATTAGAGATAATACAAATACCTGTCTGGCCCGCGCCATAGCCGTAGCCGTTGCTATCCAAGAAAAGACTGGAAACGAATTAAAATACATTTTAAAAAATCGACCGAAACACATCGAGCCGTTAATGTCGGACTTGCACAAAAGGGCAGGGGTTCCAAAGGGTGCTCCGGGCGGCATCGAAGAAATACAAAAATTTCAAAATGTGTTGGAACATTACCGCATTGTTGTTCTGTCCCGGGAACATTGCTATTCAGCCATATTCAAAGGTCCCCCAACCAAGCCCCGTACCATTTATTTGCATCTTGCTAGGGGTCACTACGACGTGCTAAGATCAATGTCGGGTTTCCTAAATCGCAGTAACTTCTGTGACCTTTGCCAGACGGGTTATGATTGTGCCGTTTCTGAACACGTGTGCAAAGTGGCTTGTAAATTATGTTATTGTTTAGGATGTAAAACGGGGGAAATCAACACATGGGTTCACTGCGATAAATGTAATCGCAATTTTAAAGATAAACAATGTTACGATAACCACCTAGGAAAAGTCATCGGTAAAAAAACAGTGTGTCAGTTATTTTATAGATGCAAGCGTTGTAACGCGTACGTAAGTGTAGCTTTCTCGACAAAACGGGGCAAACATGACTGTTGTAAGAAATACTGTCGAACCTGTAACAAGATGGTGCCTTTTGACCATCAGTGCTTCATTAAAGTGGTCAAATCTAAAAACGAACGGGCAGAACAAATTTTTGAAAATGAAGACTTTTTAGACGAGATCGCCGAAGAAAATCAAGTTAAAAATAAACCTTCCGCCAAAACTCCCCCAAAATACATATTTTTTGATTTCGAATGCACCCAAGATGGCGGCGTTCACGTGCCGAATCTCTGCGTTGCAGAAACGGTGTGTGAAAGTTGTGCCGACAGTGTTTCTTGCAAGAATTGTCCGCCCCGAAAATTTTTCAGGGGGGTTGACACACAGACAGAATTTTGCCAGTGGCTCTTTCAATCTGAAGAAACCAATAATTCCATAGCGATAGCCCATAACGCAAAAGGCTACGACTCGTATTTTTTGTTGGAATTTTTGTACAAAAACGGGTGTAAACCGTCTGTTGTGTACAACGGGGCTAAGATTATGTCTATTGAATTACCACAATATAAACGCAAGGTAATAGACTCACTGTGCTTTTTACCGATGGCCCTTTCTAAATTACCGGCTACGTTCGGTCTTACTGAACTAAAGAAGGGATTTTTTCCACATTTTTTCAATAAATCGACTAATCAGAATTACGTGGGGGTTCTACCTAGCGCAAAATTCTACGACCCCGATTCAATGTCTGAAAATAGACGAAAAGAATTTTACGAATGGTACGGGGCTGAAAAACAGCTGAATAAATTATTCAATTTGCAGGATGAACTTTTGACGTACTGCACGAGCGACGTAGATATTCTACGTCGCTGTTGTGTACAGTTTAGGAAATTGTTTATGGGCGTCACTTCAAGACACCCCGGCGATGAGGGTGTGGACCCTTTCAAAGACTGCATAACGATTGCTTCGGCCTGTAATCTTGTGTTTCGCAGGAATTTTCTTAAAGAAAATACCATTGCAATACTTCCGCCTGGAGGTTACAAAAATGCCGAACAACAGTCAATAAAGGCAATACATTGGCTGCGTTATATCAGTCGTGTTGAAGGGGTCCACATTCAGCATGCTCGTAACAGTACAGAAATAAAGATCGGTACGTACAAGGTAGACGGCTTTTGTCGAGAGACCAAAACATTTTACGAATTTAATGGTTGTTATTGGCACGGCTGCCCAAAGTGTTACAAAAATCAAAATACAGTCAATCGCACCAACAATGTTCCCATGTGTGAACTGCATACCAGAACGCAGGAAAAGGCCTCCTTTTTGAGGTCAGTTGCCAATCACACCTACGTTGAAATATGGGGGTGTGATTGGAATGTCCTGTACAATACTCTTTCTAAACCCGAACAGCAAGTTTTGAACGAAGGCCTCTCGGATCCAAAGGAAACTCTGTTGGATCCGCGAGACGCATTTTATGGTGGCCGTACCAATGCAACAAGATTATTTTACGATTGTAAAAAAGATGAAAAAATTCAGTACGTCGATTTTTGTTCTCTGTACCCTTACGTAAATAAATATTGTTCTTATCCGCTCGGGTACCCGCAAGTCATAAAGAACAATTTCAAAGATATTTCGAAATATTACGGTTTGATTAAATGCAACGTTCTTCCCCCGGCTAATCTGTACCATCCTGTTTTGCCGTTCAGAGCAGTGGGAAAGCTCATGTTCCCTCTGTGTCGAACGTGCGCTGAAAATGAACAGAAAACCTCTTGTAAACACAGCGATAACGAACGGGCCCTCAGCGGCACGTACGTATCGATAGAACTTGAAAAGGCCGTGGAATTGGGATACATTATAACAAAAATATATTGCGTATGGCATTTCGAAAAGTGGTTGAAGTATGACCCCTCTAAAAAGACTGGTGGGTTATTTTTAGATTATATAAACACCTTCTTGAAACTAAAGCAGGAAAGTTCTGGCATGCCGCAGTGGTGTAAAACTGACGAAGACATCGCGACTTACATTCGACAGTATGAAGAACAAGAAGGGGTGACCTTAACAAAAGAAAACATTAAAAAGAATCCAGGGTTACGGGCTGTATCCAAAATCTGTTTGAACGTTTTATGGGGAAAATTTGGTCAAAGATTAAACATGCCCAGAACTGAAGTGACGACAGAACCGACACGCCTTTACGAACTCCTTTTCGCCGACGACAAAATCGTAGAAAACGTAAATTTTTTTAACGACGAGTTGGCAGAAATTAAGTACGTTGACGAGGAGGAATTCGTTTCCCCAAACCCCCGCACTAACGTGGTCATTGCAGCTTTCACCACTGCGCATGCCAGGCTTAAATTGTATTCCGTACTTGAACAATTGCAAGACCGTGCTTTATATTACGACACGGATAGCGTAATTTACGTTGAAAGACAGCGCGAGTACAGCCCACCCCTAGGCGATTATTTGGGCGAGCTAACGGATGAAATTAGCCCAAAAGACGGCAATTACATTCAGACCTTTGTTTCGGGCGGACCTAAAAATTACGCGTACAGATTAGACACGGGGAAGACGTGTTGCAAGGTTCGAGGATTTACCCTCAACTTCAAAAATGCTCAGAAGATCAATTTCGACACAGTCGTACACATGGTTAAACATGCGAACACACCCCCCGTAACCATAACGAACAAAAATAATATAACTAGAGACCGAAAGAGGAAAAAAATCGTAACCAAGTCACTTCAAAAAGACTACAGAATCGTATACAATAAGAGAGTTATTCGGGACGATTATAATACGCTACCCTACGGACACCAACAGATATAAATGCCTGTTAGGTCGCGGTATGCGTCACTTTCTTACGAGTCGTCATGGCGAACACACCTTCCTCTAAGCTTAAATGTTCCACTTCACTCATTCGAGTGATTGTGCTAATTGTATTAATTGTATCCATTGTGGCTGTGTGGCTGTTTTTTGGAATTGATATGTCAAGCATTTTAAAAAGTGACTCGTTTAATAGCATAATATTTGAAATGTTTAAGAATACGAGCGCTAATTTGAACTATAATGATTAATCTGTACGTTCCACATTGTGACGTCATCGGTTTGTTAGGGTATCCGCATTTTGTTTTTTTTTAACGCGGGCGCTGTTTTTTTTTAAATCTATGGGCACTAAACTACAACATCCTGCCACGTTTTGTGTAGCGGGACCGACGGGGTGCGGTAAGACTAATTGGGTCAGCAAATTAATTAGGCACAACCGCGATGTATTTGTGGACGCACCTGAGAGAATTTTGTGGTGTTATGGGCAGCATCAGTCAGCTTACCAAGAACTTTCTCGCGATCTACCTACTGTTCAGTTTGTGGAGGGGTTGCCGGAGGATTGGACGGACCTCATCGACCCGCGGTACAGAAATCTAGTGGTTCTGGACGATCTGATGCAGGAATGCGGCAACGATCCGCAAATTACTAAACTGTTTACACAAGGTTCGCACCATCAGAATCTGTCTGTTATTTACATCGTGCAAAACCTATTTCACCAGTCCAAAGAGAGCCGAACAATCAGTCTGAACTGTCATTATATCGTCTTGTTTAAAAATCCCCGAGACCGATCTCAGATCGTACACCTAGCCAAACAGATGTACCCCGGACAGACGCGTTTCATGGTCGAAGCTTACGCGGACGCTACAAAAGAGCCTTATTCATACCTGTTCATCGATCTGAAACCGAACTGTCCCGAAGAACATCGACTCCGGATCAACATTTTCCCCGGCGAAACGACATTTGCCTACGTGCCTAAATAGACGGATTGGTTGCCGCAAACGTCATTTAGCGTCATGAAGCAGAGAGTGAAGGACAACGTGCACGCGCTGCACGTTTTGAGCAAGGCATCTAGCAAGAGGAGAAAAGACATTTTAAAGCATGCCGACAAAGAACTCGTGACCTGCCTGTGCGAATGTGCACTAAACGTTTTAAAAGGCCACGTGCCTTTGACACACAGCCAGAAGAAGAAACTGACGCGCCACAAGAAACATCTCAGAACTCTGGCCGACAAGAAAACTTCGCATTCTAAACGCAAGCAATTGCTGGTTCAGAAGGGAGGATTTCTGGGACCCCTGTTAGCTCCAGTGCTGAGTGCAATCGGCAGTCTTCTGTTTTCCAAGTGATGCGACACGCCAAAAAAATCATGATCGGCGCCTCTACCGACAGAGTCACGAGGGCTATACAGGACGTTCTTCTCACACGTAATGCAACGCAGAACAAACTGCAACATCTAGAGGAAGATATGAAAAACATACTAGCCAGAGTGGACATTCCCGATGACACCAAACTCTCTCTGTACCAGCAAACACTACAGCAGTATTTACATTTCGAACATGCACGCAAAACCGAGCCAATGACTATGACCATGGCGACAACCGCGGAAAGTCTTAGCACCGACCCCCCAACATCGACACAGGGAGATGGCGGAACATCAGGCGCACAAGCCGAAACCGAGCCCGTTTCCAAAACCGTTTCTGGAGACATGACACCACAAATTCTCGAAAGCGTGCCCAAACCGCTGAAGCGCAAGGCAAAACTTTTATTAGATAACCTAAAAACTAATGACGTCATGAGTTGGAACAAAAACGGTGAACTTGTATATGATGGGAATGTAGTCAAAGGTTCAAACATACTTGATCTTGTAAACGATACTTTAAAAAGTAAGAAAGGATTTGTACCCTTTGGATTTCAGTATTTTATGCGTGGATTGGCAAAATCTAACGTACCCGAGAGTATTATAGGAAACGAAGCACGACGTAGCGCTTTAAGAAAATATAAGCAGATCGGGTCATTTGATAAACCCTCTTTCTTTTCTCCACATGCACCTGTTCGCGCTAAAAAGCGCATAGGTGTTGTATCTACACCGCTGCGCGCGAAAAAACGATTTCAGTGGGAAAGCATTTAATTGTGTAAAGTGTAAATATCACCCCCCACAAAAAAACAAAAATTAGTAATAGTAGAACGTCGTACTTCGGGTCTTTTCTCTTTTGTTTTACAAAATTAAACGAAAAAGAAATTTTGTAACGTTTTAAATCATTGCCAGGATCATATAAAAGTGACAATATTTTGTATGAACATTAAGATAAGAAAATGTGATTTTGTTTTAATTGTATGATCGTATAAAAATGCCATGTGTATAAACAAACAAACAATGTATAAGTAGGAAACCGAACGAATATGTTGTTTTCGATCATTTATAAAAAACAAAATTTAAACACGTTTAAGACAAAGAAAGTAAAAGCGATGATGTAAACAAAAACTTGTATATAAAAACTGGTTTATTTAGTTTCAGAAATAAACGACAGTGGATTCATTTGATGTAAATAGAAAAAATTTGGTTTTTTTTGCCCTTTTCTTTAACTCACTAACTAACTAACATTTTTTGGTTTTTTTTGCGCGTGTTTACATGCAAATATAATCAATTCTAAAATCTACTTTTTTTCCTTCTTTTTTATTTTATTTTTTTGTTGCGCTATTTTATAAACACATTTAAAAAATCTAAAATCTATTTTTTTTTTAGCGCAAGTTTACATGCAAATTAATCAATTCTAAAATCTACTTGTTTTTAACAAAACTTTATTTTTTGTGTACACTCTTCTGCCGGCAAATTAAATCTAAGTCTAAAATCGGTATATCTACATTATACAGCTCCTCTATGAAATCGTGCACCAATACATCATTCAGTAGGTAGTCCTCTGTAAATGCCGCCGTAATAACGTGTATAGGGATGCCTCTACATCTATGCATCAGGTAAAACAGACAATACTGTCCGCAGACTGTTGTATTCATGGATTGTAATCGCATTGAATTGTTAACAAAATGTGCACTATTCTCTCTTAAAAAATCTTTAAAATAATATCCGTAAACGTCTGGGGGCTGTCCGTATGAATCAAAGAACTCGGCCTTCCTGTCATGCGTGAAATACACAGCCAGCCAGTGGGTTCCCGGTTTATTGTGATCGTCGCTGTTAATGATGAATGCACTGGGATATCGCCTCACGGGTGGTAACATGTCTGCCGGAAATACGCCCGCGGCGTAGGGTCGGGTAGCACTGTCTCCTTTGAGAACCTTCAAAAGTTGTAAACTGTCCATCTTGACGTTTAGTTTGAGTAATCAAACAGGATGTTTCTGCTTTCGTCTATTTCTAGGATGCTTTCGAATTCGGCGTATATCACCACGTTCACGGTAGTCGTTAAGGCCTCTGCAAACTGCATCTCCAGGCGCATGTTACTGCGTCTGATCAAGTTGAAGTGCGAACCGCATGACATGTCGGGAGATAAATCAAACGCAAATAGACTATATCCCAACTCGTAGTCATCTCTATTTATATAGTTTCCCGTATCGCGAAAGAGCGTATTTGTACCGGAAAACAGGGTCTGGTACGCCATCATGTATTCGTAATCGTTGCCCAAAAACTTGGGCTGCAGTGGGCGCCACGGCGTCTGTTCGTTATCCACGTACAACCCCAAGAAATTCAATCCGTGATGTTTAAAGTTGTAGGGATTCTTGCGGTAATCGCCGTTGAATGCATTGTTGTCCACCATACCAATGACTACTCGTTTCGGGATCTGTCCCAGAAACATATTTTCACGCGTAAATGACTGATTTCCCTGAGGGATAGAAAATGTCTTTACTTCCACTCTGCGCAGCGGATATTTGGCCGAGGTACTTTTCAGAGTTTTGGCGTGCGCCAGAGCCACCGTGGGACTGATTGTGACTTTTCTCACGTACAGGGAGGCCTCCAGTATTTTTACTTTATAATTGTTTTCTGGAGTGTTCGACAACAGACAGAAAGAATTTTTGCTCCGGTGAAGTTTGACTTTCAGATTGACGCCATTCAGTAAAAATCTGTCTTGAAAAAATATGTCTCCGTGAATCGGTCCCAACAAATCAACAATGCGGCTCTCGCGTGTCAGGCGGTGTCTCTCCTTAAGACCATGGTTGCAATCTTCTTCAGCCGTGGGGTCGACGGATTCCATTTTACCAGCCGTGTCTTTGTAAAATAAGCCCGCTGTCAGGTGAGACTTCTTGGCTGCCGGTCCGTAAGTCAACAAAGATTCCAAAAGGGCTCGGTAGGGGTACGTGTTTGACGACGAAGAGACGAGTGTGTCGTTTAGCGTGACGTCCACTTCGGAGAACAGCGAGTGGAGGAGCAGATTGACGGGGGAGACGGCCGAGGCGGCCGTGGCGGC
Organism: Henricia sp. BOLD:AAB3569; assembly: GCA_037783545.1. NCBI lineage: Eukaryota > Metazoa > Echinodermata > Asteroidea > Spinulosida > Echinasteridae > Henricia > Henricia sp. BOLD:AAB3569. The sequence goes on along the minus strand of JBBELK010000070.1, from coordinate 1,519,802 downwards.
AGGTATGTCAGTTCCATTTCCATTCACAATTTTCGCTTTAACATTCAACAAGGTGTGGGCCAAGTCCAGGTAGTGCTCGGTCGATCCGGTCACGTTGAATTCAATTGAGTCCGAGTCTACGACATTAGTCAATGGGTTGTACTGTACCCACTGTCCTTTGGTAATTGAAGTTTGTGTGGGAGGCACGGAAAATAGATCCAACTCGGACTTTGTGCATTCGCACGAGTGCTTGCTGATAAAAGCCATTGCAATTAATAATCAAATATGTCGTGGGTCCTCTTCGCTCGCTTGCTAGAAACACTTCTGCGCTGTACAGCCGGTGTCTTCCTTTTTAAAGTTTTTCGTGGGGGCCGATTGTTAAGTTTTCCCTCGACACGGGACGTCATTCTCATTCCAGCTTGCTTCAGCCGATTTTTAGCCGATGTTTTCACGTTCTGCCCTTTGAGGGTATCTGAAGCAATTTCGAGCCCTGTCTTTAAAGCTTCTTTTCCCAGCGTCTTTGCTCCATGTTTGATCGCGGGTAAAGCCGACCTAAAAAGACTCCCTAGAATGTTTCCCAATCCGTATCCCCTCTGCATCGGCGCTCCTTTAAAGAAATCACCACCACCGGCCTGGTGTCTGTAGTATCTTTCGTAATCCATCGTTATTAAAATAAAACGGGCCGACGTCTGCGAAAATGAAGTGTCGCGGTGAGTTTCCCACGTTGAAATGCCACCTTTTCGCCTGTGTCCGTCCTTATATCAATTTGAATCTCTTCAAAGCTTTTTAGATTTACAGGAACGTAATGAGGCGTGTTGAAGGTGCGCACTACGACATCTCCCCGCACGACGCCAGAGGTCTGCACCGGAATGACTCGCAGCAACGGGGCGCTAACATCTCCCACAAGTTGCCGTTCCACGATGTCGCAGTACACGTACATACCGTAGAAACCGCCGTTCACATCAACAGGTAAATGACCCTCCTCACTTTCTCTCACTTCCTTGGACTTTAATCCCAACATACGGTATAGATAGTCGTCAAAATAGATGAAGGCACCCTCTCTCAACTCTATACTCGTTTTACCGGTGTACTTATCTAGTGTAATCGTTATGTTGAGCCTGGCCGTATCTGTCATCTCGGCCTTAACCGAGTCGATAATTTCCTGCACGGACTTGTAGTAGCCGTGTGATATCCTAGCGTGGGTCTGTGTTTGACCGTATTCGCTGTACGTAAAAGAATTGTTATTTTCCGAGACATTGTACCACGTAAAAGGATAATGTATTTCCGTGAGAGCAACTTCCCAGTTACCCCTCAAATCGATTCGTTTCACTAGGCGCGTGGTGTAACTTGATAACGTATTGTCCGGATACACTGACATAGAAGAGTTACTAGGCAACGTGACGTAAAATTGCGTGGTCGGTGATGCCATTGCGTCCGTCCTATTGCAGCTCACACACCCAACTGTTGAACTTGGCGGGGTACCCCAACCATTTAACGAGATATTCGGTACGTCCATTCTTCTTTCGTTTTCGAATCACTCTCTCCACTCGAAACAATTCATCGGTCTTGCGAATTTTTTGTAACTCTTCCTCGTAAAACGACCCCTGTATTTCTTCCCCCGAATAATCTTCCAATTTATACACAGGTCTTTTTCGACCGGCGCGGCGTGCTGATACCGTAAATATCTCTTCCGACCAAGCGGGAAGGTACGACTTTTCAAACGTTAACCGCTGTTTACTAATTCTCACCAGCTCGCCCATTTTAAATTTAAATGCGGCGATGCGTTCGGACTGCGAGTACAGATTTTTCCAGACACGGCTCTCGTTTTCACCATTAACGTCGGACGGCTTCATCTTAATAGACCGGTGGTAAGAATTATTGTACGTCTTGACAAGTTGTTGCAAAACCGGGAGGTACTTGTGTGTATTTTTATAAGTAAAATAACGCCACATCTTAGACTTGAGGGTCCGATTAAAACGCTCGACAATGGAGGCTTTCACTTCGCTGTTGGTCGTGTAGAAATGAATTCCTTCACTTTGGAGAAAATTCTGAAACTTTCGATTTGTAAATTCGCTTCCTTTATCCGTGTGAATCATCACTGGTTTTCTTCCGCTCGATTTTAGGTTTCTTTTGAAGGAGTCCACGAGCGCACCACCCGTCTTATTTTTTAGAGGAATCACCCATGCATACTTGGAGAACACGTCGATCCAGGTCAGTAAGTATTTGTAGCCTTTGTTATACTTGGACAGATTCGCCAAATCCGCCAAGTCCAGCTGATGTATTTCGTCTCGGCCCACTGCCACGATCTTACTTCTGGGAAAGCGCTTTCTCGAAGGTTTATGTAAAGTATAGACATCTTGACCTATAAGGAAGTCTTTGATTTCTTCGCGGGTAATTTTGTACATGCCATCCTGTTTAACTGCTCGATGTAACTTTTCGATACTACCCAAACCGCTTTCGCGACCCAAGTCGTAATACAGGCCTTTCAAATAACGTTCACGACCCGACATGATGTGCCCTCGGTAAAGGTCCGACTAATAATACAATTTCTCCGAGTTAGTTTAGACTTTTATAACAATCTTCATTCTTTTAGAGTTACACACATTTATTTCCACCGACATATTTTTTAAACTTAAGTGCCAACAAAGTGTCTTTGAATTATACACAATTTATTTATTTATTTTACCGTGCAACATTTTTTTTTTTTAAATTAAAATTATTTTTAAATTATTTTCTTAAAACTGTATTTTTTAGATATTAAACTTAAGCCAAACTTTAAAAAATTATTATAAAAAGCAGAATTATTGTAAAACGAATAAAACCGTTTGACTTAAAACCACATGTAGGCTAAAATTCTAAAACTAATTTGAAGTTTCTTTATTCAAAACATTTCTTTAAAACAAAACACTTTATTAAAATACACAAATGTTATGTTCAAACTCTTCAACCAAATTAAGGTTATAAACCCAATACAAATTATAGATTGCCCGAAAAACACACATTGTACAATACGGTTCTGTTTTTACGGAGGTGCAACTGCACGTATTCGGTAAAAATCACGTTTCTGTCTTGGATTTTAGGAAATGATGTAACTATCTCCTTATTTCTCATAACCTTAATGTTCCATTCCCGTCTAAAGTTTCCTAATTCAGTCTTTTCAAGTTCATCCACAACAGCGTCAAAGAATCTCTCCACCTTTTCTCCTAAGGTCGCCATCATGCACGGGTGGTTAGTCTGCGTATTGTCATCCTGGGGCGGTAGTCCACACCCGTAGCAGTCTTTTCTTGCAAGTTCGTCAATCTTCCTCAGGATGCGTGGGACGATCATTGACTGGATGATGTTGAAGGCAACCTCCTTGTTTTCCGCACGCAAGACTGCAGACAGATCTTCGTCGTCACGCTGTTGCTGTTCATCAATGACGAGCTCGACCTCCTCCTCGTGGTCCACACGGTCAGGGGCCTGATGACGTTGCTGTTGTGTCATTTTCTCCACAGCCTCGTTGATGTCGGGCATGAGCTCAACAAGTTTTTGCCATTCGTTAACACGGAGATTGATCCCTCGGGGGCAAGACCAAAAATCCTTGTTCTTCGTCTGAACGAATTCCCGAATTTTAACGTAGAGTTCGCCCCTGAATGGCTCGACCACGGCGTGGCGGATACTGGTCAGCTCGAACCTGGCCGAGGGTGATGAGTCCAGATCCACGCGGCGGCGCTTTCTTGGCGTAGCGTTTGGGCCATCAAAATCACGGCTGATCATCCGTTGCTCCAGCCGGTCGCGATCGGCTTCGGCCAACCACGTTGGTGCAACCGGTACGTATTCACGTATCTCGGTGTGGCTACCAGCAGCGTCGTAGGATGATGTAGTTGGTGTGTAGAAACCCGTTGCCGCCATCTTGAATGATCTTGAATCTCTGGTGCGCGTAGAATGCATGTAGATAGTGAAATGCCAACAACCGGTTTCTCGACCCAATTTATATCTTTCCAACGCATGTTTTTCTTTATTTTCGCAATGACCTCATGAATAATCTGTCTCATCAAGCTTTAGGGTCCGAACACTTGTTTTTCTTTATTTTCTTTATTTGTCTCATCAAGATATTCAGGTCTCTGATTCACCATTGGCTAACCACATTTTGTCTCATCAAGATATTCAGGTCTCTGACTCGCCATTGGCTAACGGTATTTTGTCTCATCAAGATATTCAAGGCTCTGATTCCCCATTGGCTAACAACATTTTGTCTCATCAAGATATTCAGGGCTCTGATTCCCCATTGGCTAACGATATTTTGTCTCATCAAGATATTCAGGTACACGCTCTCCTATTGGACCATTTCAAACATACCTCATGCATTATGCATCACACATACATTATTCATAAGACCTCATCCCTATTCATGTGACCTCATCCCTATTCATGTGACATTGTGACCTCATTAATATTCATGTGACCTTTGACCTATGAATAAATTAGCATAAAGTGTCTCATTAAGACTATACACACTACTAGCGTTGGAGGTGGATTTCAGGCTGACCATTGCACTTTATAAATAAATCTTACTGCAGCGTTTGAGGTGGATTTCGCGCTGACCAGTGTACTTTATACAAAAATATTACTGCAGCGTTTGAGGTGGTTTTCAGGGAGACCAATAGGCTTTACGCAGAAATATTACTGCAGCGTTTGAGGTGGATTTCGCGCTGACCATGTGTACCTTATACAAAAATATTACTGCAGCGTTTGAGGTGGTTTTCAGGCAGACCAATATACTTTATTTAAAAAAAATTACTGCAGCGTTTGAGGTGGATTTCGCGCTGACCAGTGTACCTTATACAAAAATATTACTGCAGCGTTTGAGGTGGTTTTCAGGCAGACCAATATAATTTATTTAAAAAAAATTACTGCAGCGTTTGAGGTGGTTTTTGCGCTGACCAGTGTACTTTATACAGAAATATTACTGCAGCGTTTGAGGTGGTTTTCAGGGAGACCAATATGCTTCACGCACAAATATTACTGCAGCGTTTGAGGTGGTTTTCAGGCAGACCAATATACCTTATTAAAAACAAATTACTGCAGCGTTTGAGGTGGATTTCGCGCTGACCATTGTACTTTATACAGAAATATTACTGCAGCGTTTGAGGTGGTTTTCAGGCAGACCAGTGTACTTTATACAGAAAAAGTACTGCAGCGTTTGAGGTGGTTTTCAGGGAGACCAACAGGCTTTATGCAGAAGTATTACTGCAGCGTTTGAGATGGTTTTCAGGCAGACCAATATACTTTATACATAAAGAAATTACTGCAACGTTTGAGGTGGATTTCACGCTGACCAGTGTACTTTATACAGAAATATTACTGCAGCGTTTGAGGTGGTTTTCAGGCAGACCAGTCTACTTTATACAGAAATATTACTGCAGCGTTTGAGGTGGTTTTCAGGCAGACCAGTGTACTTTATACAGAAATATTACTGCAGCGTTTGAGGTGGTTTTCAGGGAGACCAATAGGCTTTACGCACAAATATTACTGCAGCGTTTGAGGTGGTTTTCAGGGAGACCAATATACTTTATAAAAAAAACATTACTGCAGCGTTTGAGGTGGATTTCAGGGAGACCATTGGCTTTACGCAGAAAAATTACTGCAGCGTTTGAGGTGGATTTCGCGCTGACCAGTGTACTTTATACAGAAATATTACTGCAGCGTTTGAGGTGGATTTCAGGGAGACCAATAGGCTTCACGCAGAAATATTACTGCAGCGTTTGAGGTGGTTTTCAAGCAGACCAGTGTACTTTATACAGAAATATTACTGCAGCGTTTGAGGTGGTTTTCAGGCAGACCAGTGTACTTTATACAGAAATATTACTGCAGCGTTTGAGGTGGTTTTCAGGCAGACCAATATACTTTATAAAAAAAACATTACTGCAGCGTTTGAGGTGGATTTCAGGGAGACCAATATACTTTATAAAAAAAACAATTACTGCAGCGTTTGAGGTGGTTTTCAGGCAGACCAGTGTACTTTATACAGAAATATTACTGCAGCGTTTGAGGTGGTTTTAAGGGAGATCAATAGGCTTCACGCAGAAATATTACTGCAGCGTTTGAGGTGGATTTCGCGCTGACCAGTGTACTTTATACAGAAACATTACTGCAGCGTTTGAGGTGGTTTTCGCGCTGACCAGGTCACTTTATACAGAAATATTACTGCAGCGTTTGAGGTGGTTTTCAGGCAGACCAGTGTAAAATTACTGCAGCGTTTGAGGTGGATTTCGCGCTAACCAGTGTACTTTATACAGAAATATTACTGCAGCGTTTGAGGTGGTTTTCAGGGAGACCATGGGCTTTACGCACAAATATTACTGCAGCGTTTGAGGTGGTTTTCAGGGTGACCAATATACTTTATAAAAAAAACATTACTGCAGCGTTTGAGGTGGATTTCAGGGAGACCATTGGCTTTACGCAGAAAAATTACTGCAGCGTTTGAGGTGGATTTCGCGCTGACCAGTGTACTTTATACAGAAATATTACTGCAGCGTTTGAGGTGGATTTCAGGGAGACCAATAGGCTTCACGCAGAAATATTACTGCAGCGTTTGAGGTGGTTTTCAAGCAGACCAGTGTACTTTATACAGAAATATTACTGCAGCGTTTGAGGTGGTTTTCAGGCAGACCAGTGTACTTTATACAGAAATATTACTGCAGCGTTTGAGGTGGTTTTCAGGCAGACCAATATACTTTATAAAAAAAACATTACTGCAGCGTTTGAGGTGGATTTCAGGGAGACCAATATACTTTATAAAAAAAACAATTACTGCAGCGTTTGAGGTGGTTTTCAGGCAGACCAGTGTACTTTATACAGAAATATTACTGCAGCGTTTGAGGTGGTTTTAAGGGAGATCAATAGGCTTCACGCAGAAATATTACTGCAGCGTTTGAGGTGGATTTCGCGCTGAACGGTGTACTTGCTACAAAAATATTAATACAGCCTTTAATTGACTCCTATCTCCCTTCCCCCTGATCCCCTCCCTTCGACGGCCCCAACCCTGTCCCGGCCCACCCCTGCCCCAACCATACCCCAGCCCCAACCATACCCCAGCCCCAACCCCACCCCAGCCCCAACCCCACCCCAACCCCAGCCCCAACCCCACCCCAACCCCAGCCCCAAGCCCACCCCACACCCCCCAAGCCCGCACCCCCCAAGCCCACCCCACACCCCCCAAGACGACCCCACACCCCCAAGCCCATCCCACACCCCCCAAGCCAAGTAAATGCAAGTCGTATCATGGAGCTAGCTATATGGTCGTATACAGCCAAAACAAACACAAAACCCAAATTATTTTCCATTGATGCAAGCCGAATCGCTAATGGCAGGCGTACTATTGTACCATTTTATGCCAAAGGACTAGGTGAAGTCTAATTTAGAAGCAAAATGTGTGCCGCCCTCATTCCACTTTTTCTTCGGATATTTCTTGAATTTTGAAAACATTACTGCAACGTTTGAGATTTAACATCCACCTTTTGACTAGGCGTGTACGTTCATTTGGGTTTTACTTCCCAACTTTTTACTAAATGTTTTACAGTAAGAAGTTGCGCGATTTACTGAAACTGTGGCCCGGGCGAAGGTTTGGTGTCTATAGATTCTTGCCTTTGTTTTTCGTTGTCGGTGCGTCGTTGGAATGGATCATGATAAACGCCCGAATCGCACCAGGGAGGGAGACTTTTTGTAAGTTCACGCATCACCGATCACGTAAATATGTACAAAAATTGCATAGGCCTGAGCTACCCAGAGAAGCTAGGCTCGGTAACCATGGTAATGCCGTGGCCGTAAAGTTCGAGTATTATTTGAAAACTTTTCAAAACAGGAACAGAAGCAAATATTTGCAAGATAAAACTTTTTACAGATTCTTGGAATAAGACTACCCCTAGAACTATGGGGGATATAGTATCCCCCATAGGTTATGTTGTTTTTTTCCAATATGGCGGCGCCTGAACTTTAAGATCGGACCGATACGGTTTAAGCTAGCGCAATAATCCGCTCCCCAATCGCCACCAAACTCCGTCTGATAGTTCTTGAGACACTCACCTTGCGTGTGTCTACGGAATTTCGGTACCATTTGTCCACTAAATTCTCCGAAAATAATGTTGGGAAATGAACGGGAACATGTGTGATGGGCAGTCTGTGAAAGTCGGACCCTCCGGATCTTCCGGATCTTTGTTAAAAATTGATATTTAACGAACAGAAAGTACCTAGTTTGACTTCTAAATACGCTTACATACCTTTTATTACCATGTATTGCACTAATTTGTAATCATACACCACATCGACTATCCACAAAGTGAAATTTTCGAAGAAATAGGCGTAGGAAGTGCAGGACACTAAGAAAAAAGAAATTGGTTTATTTTCCACGCCGGATCTTTAAAAATAAGGCCTGTACATGGCGGTAAAAGGTATGGAAGCGTATTAAGAAGTCAAACTAAGCACTTTCTGTTCATTAAATAGCCATTTTTGAAAAAGATCCGGAAGATCTGGAAGGATCCGGAGGGTCCGTTTTTCACCCACACCCTGTGTGATGCATCCACATGCATTTTACCGAATGCCTCAATCATGCATGTGGATGCATCGCACATGTTCCCGTTCATTTCCCAACATTATTTTCGGAGAATTTAGTGGACAAATGGTACCGAAATTCCGTAGACACACGCAAGGTGAGTGTCTCAAGAACTATCAGACGGAGTTTGGTGGCGATTGGGGAGCGGATTATTGCGCTAGCTTAAACCGTATCGGTCCAATCTTAAAGTTCAGGCGCCGCCATATTGGAAAAAAACAACATAACCTATGGGGGATACTATATCCCCCACTAGTTCTAGGGGTAGAATAAGACTAGAGACAGTGTAACATATATCTTAAAGGAAGAATGTTGAACTAGTTGGTAAACTAGCCTGAAGAAATTTTAGCTAAATGCATCAATGCTTTAGAAAACCTTGAAAATCTATATATGGATTTTGTGTAGGCCTACAACACCGCGTTTACACTCGAATCGGCAAAGGTGGATACAGATCCAGCATTTTTATTGTGACCACAAAACTGAACATTTGCCGCGTTTACACTACACCCCAAATCGCTTCAACTCGCTTCAGAAACCGCAAAAGTCACCACTAAATGTATCTGCAGCGCATGCGTGAGCTGTTAGGTGTTGCTGCACTAGTGCCAGATTGGTCAATTAAATCTACTACACTGCGGGCACCGCCCCAAGGACACTCAAATTGCCGAATCTGTATTTGGGTAGCGTTTACACTACAAGCGACCTTGACGATTGCAGGGTTCAACCCCGCAATTGCAGGGTTCAACCCTACCCCAAAGGTGACTTGAAAAAGGCGAATCAGACCCGGGTCTGATCCGCCTTTTTCAATTCACCTTTTGCGTTTACACTTAGTGCATACCCGGCTTCAACTCCCCTTTTTGGAAATTGCGGAGTTCGATTCGGCAAAGGCGAATCGAGTGTAAACGGGGTGCAAGTGAAAGATAAAAAAGTTCTGTGCATGGGACTTTTTTAAAAACTAGGCCCTCCTACCTTCGGTATAGGCCTACCATTTTGGATGGAAATAAATTCATGTGGTGTTTGTTACCATTGCTATCGACACTTCGAGTAAGGTTTTTTTTTTCAACTCATGAAAAACAAAATTGGGTCATTAAGAAAACTTTTAAAAAATTAATGCATGATTTTTGTGTTAAATTAATGGTAAAAAAAAAAGTCTGCAGACAATTTTTAAAATTGGCAACTTCATGAGAATTTCTTCCTGTTCTCTCGCACTTCGTGGCCAAGCTGAAGAACCTCCTAGGTGGCTACAGGGCAACGACTTAAGTCGGCTAATCTCAGCAACAGATCCCTTTAGGGGATCACTCGAGAAGAAGAAGATGAGTTACCTTCTTAAGAAAACATTAAAGGATGGTCCGTCCATATGATTCATATATTGACAGTTTCTGCCAAAAAACTGTATATTTCTCTAATTTTGTTCTCTTGCAGATGACGTATATCGAAGAAAGCAATCAGAAAGGCTGCATGCTGAAAAACTAGCCACTTTATCCGACGAAAGTGCAGAGTCCGAGTTAAAAAACTGAAAAATAATGTTTTCTTGTACATTTCATGTTGGAGACTGACTCAAACATCCTGCGCAGTCATTTGTGAGAAGCAGTGAGCACACTGCAGGGAACACTGAACCAACTAAAATGATCTTCGTATGAGTTGGTTGTCTGTGAAACTAATTGTTTAAAAACTTGTCGGAAGTTCTGCGTAAGGCATTCACACAGTATCGCTACAAGAGAAGTTTCTCGGCCGAGACTGTGAAAGTTGCCAAAATGCCTGCAGGAGTTAACTGGTCTTCGTATCTCAAGTTCCTGACTGCATCATTGCTCTCCATGATGGCTGGAGCGCAGCTGGTTCATGTTTACTACAAACCTGATCTGGTTATTACAACACTTTTTTCTTTTTATGTTTTATGATGTGATGTCACATATGTAAAACAGGTTGTTCCTAATGGAGCATGTCCAGATCACATTTTTGACCAGATCACATTTGTCATATTTTGCTCAACAGTAATTACACCAACCTTTTTGCTTCCACTTCCAAAATTGGAGATTACAAATTTCATATTTTCTTCCCATGGGTAGTATTTCGAGGAGGTATTTTATATGATTGTTAGGTTAAAACGAAATTCATTTTCTGGACAAATCTGAACACACTCCTTTAATGACCACAACCCTTGTCCAGGCAGCGATGCCACCAGACTTTTTAAACGAGGCTTCAGGGGGGTGGGGGTGGGGCGAGAGAGGAGGCACACAAAACAGCTTACACATGTAGTTTTTCAGATACATGTCCATGGATTGTGCAAAATGAATTCCAACCATAGAAATTTAATTTAAAGTATTAAAGGCACAGGCTCGTCAGCAATGCGCGCCCTGCCAAATTCGTGCTCGAAACACGCAGCTCCATGCCTTTGCTATGGAGCTGCGTATTGCGTGGCACACATTTGGCGGGCGCGCATTGCTGACGAGCCTGTGCCTTTAAAGGGGAGAATTAAATCAATAGGCAATGCCACAAGAAACATCCATGAATTTGGATACATTGTGAAAACCTAAACATGTATTATGCACACATACGTGCTAACAACTACATTTAAAGGCACAGGCTTGTCAGAATTGCGCGCGCGCCAAATTCGTGCCAGGAAATACGCAGCTCCATAGCAAAAGCATGGAGCTGCGTATTTAGTGTCACGAATTTGGCGCGCGCATTGCTGACGAGCCTGTGCCTTTACAGTAAAAAGCATCATAACTCAATATGATTTGTAAGACTGGCTTTGATTGATCATGTGGTTTGTGTGGCCTTGGGCAAGGCACTTTACCATAACATTTCTGTTACAAGGAGAGAACCCAATTAATAAGCCCCAAGTGAAAAGGGCAACAGTGTGACGACATGCTTGTCTAAAACCTCTGTACAGAACAGAATAATGTATTTGGACCAAAAAGATTCTGTATTACAGGGAGGTTTCGGACAGGCATGTTTTCACAGTAATTGTTACCCTTTTGTGGTTTAAGTTAGTCTTATTCTGTCTGTCGCTGGCACGTCACATCTGGTAGGGCTGGAGTGAAAACAACGGTGTGCCCATGGTGACAAGCGAGGGAACAAAGCCGTTTTCTACACAACACGTTTTCACTCCAGTCACAGTGCTATGCCTGTATACAAAGGCATATGACACCGGGTCACCAAAGTGCCAGGATGTGCGACCGACAGAAAAACAACATAAATCTGTTTTATTTTGTAACAAAGTTCTCTTATTTGTTTATCCTGTTCATTACATACAGACAATACCGGAGACACCGCCGGAACGAGGTGAACTTGGACAGTTACAGGATGAAGCACCAGGAAAACAGAATGAAGTGAGCGAATCCAAGGAAGAAGGCAGTTGATGTCAATTTACACAATTGTTTTTCACTCTGAGATAACGTGTCAGGTTGTAGAATAAATATAGACCCTGTGCAACAGCAACCATGACGGGGTAGGTTTTCATATTTAAATGCGACAATAGATACCTACAAAGTGCCTACTCGTACATGACATACAGTGACAATGTGACTGACCCCTTGTTATAGTTGCTCGTGCAAAGGTCTAAAGTTGGGGCGAGTGTTGGCAACCCTCGTTTGTTTTAAATAGTTTTGAAAGATTTGACAAACTGAATGGCATTTAGGCAAGGGAAAGGGAACACGACCAACATTTACATATTTTATGAATTTGAGGAACGTGCAAATACATACATGTGTACGTGGTTGATCTTTGAGAAAATAGGTGGTTGGTATAGATGTACCTTGACAAGTCTCGTTTCTATAGACCTTTATCATGGTGCGGCCATCTTTCTTTTTTCTCCTATTAAAATGAACGTTACCAAAGCGAGGCTTGCAGAATAAAATAGTTTGGTCCCTTTTTGAAATTGTGTGCATCATAATGGCACGGGCATTGCGCAATCAAGAGAGCGTGCAGCGTGGACAGTGATCGCACAGACGCACTGATTGTACTATGGGGAACAAGACAAAGATGGACGCACCGTGATAAAAGTCAACTGATCATCTTTTTGATCATTGAAAAAGGAAATATCCCTGGTATTGATTTCACAAAAGTTAAGATGAGTTCAATGCGTCCTAATTCCAATACCAACGTCTTAAGATGTGTCAGCGCTTTGTAAAATTGGCTGCTGGACTGCTATTTAAAATTTATACTAGTGAAATAAATAAAATTCACTTCTCTAAGTGGGCAGCGTTTCAAAATCAGTATAAAAAAAACCACTTGTTTATTTTTTTAAGATTTACAACTACAGATACATAATACATAGCTCAGTACAATTAAATATTTACACTGGGGTTTATTCGCTGGCAGAGTCGTGATGTCACATTGCGGGTGCTGGACCGTAGCTATGGTTACCGGTTTGCGCTCACCTTTTACATCCGTTGTGTTTGCACAGTGTGTTTTACTATTATTCTTTCAGAAGAAAATATTAAAAAATAAGGACCATAATGACTTGCAATGGTTTGCTCATACCTACTCTCATAGCGATACGCTACCATACCGCCTTATTTTGTGATGTTTGCAACAGAAAATGTTCAGTGTGTGGCTCCTGTGCAAAACGAATGGAGAAACGCATTGTCATGCAAGTAACGTGAACTGTTGTCAAAGAAGTAAGCGCGTCCGCGCGCAGATTGACGTCACACTCTGCCAGCGAATAGAGTGAAATCTTGACAACTCAAAAAACCATGTGAAACTCAAACTCAGGTCGCCATGTAGTGAATGCATGCAGATCAAGGGTTATAAAGCGGAGCAGAATTTACTGCATAAGGGTAATTCCCAAAATTAGGGGTCCAAAAGTGTGACATGCTTTTTAAGATTTCCAAGTGTTTTTAATGATTGAAAGTGGTTTCCCAGTAATTTTTTTTATTTTATTTGAACAAATGCCACTCAAATGTAATGTTTGCGTGTAGATATGGCACCAAGGTTAATGCAAACTCATTCTACAGCCAATTTTCATTGGCGTAGGTAACCTGGGACACCAAACTCTTATCCAATACCATGGAACAAATTATAAGCCTTTATGGTCTTTTGTTTTGAATATTTTTCAGGAATCAGAAAACTAAATATTGAAGAAAATTATGCTGCCCCCTATCCCTATAATCACAGGCCACAGTCCATTACTAAGAATTTTGGGTCATAAGTAAGTGGTGATTTTTGAAGCAGAGAGTGTCGTACGTAACTAGGACACCAACCATTTTGGACCCCTAATTTTGGGAATTACCCATAACACAAAACTATTAACTTATACCTTGAAATTTGAGCTAACGAGATTTCACTGCAATATTTATATATTTGTACATCAAATTGAAAATGGCCTTTTTGAAGTATGGCAGAGTGCACAATAGCGTATTAAAGTCACAATGCCACCCTTTGTGTGTTGCCGAGGTTACTGGGTCTACACTAAAACCAGTGAACTGTTTCCCTGTGCTTTAGCAATGGACGTTTCAGATTACCAGTGAATGTTCAGACCCAGTTACCCTGGTAGCTGATGTCACACTTCAGTGAAACAAGTCTGTTTTTGCTGGAGAGACCTTTTCCTCCAGGATTATATCTCTGTACAATGTCATTCATCTTCTCTCAAAACAAAAGAAATATCTTAAGATAGATCTAAGGAGATAACTTCAGCCAAAGAACGGCACCGAATAGTGTCACAACATACCTTTCTGAAAGCCCTATGTGCAAATTTCCAATATACTGTATGTAACAAGGACACCAAAAAATGTCACAAAGTATGTGTCCTATGTTACATACGTTAAATAGGAATATTGTACACAGGGTGGTATGTTGTTGCACTATTTGTTGCTTAAGTTATCTTCTTAGATCTGTCTTAAGATATTTCTTTTGTTTTGAGAAAAGATAACTGGCATTGCACAGAGTTATGATCCTGGTGAAAAAGTCTCTCCAGTATTGAAAACAGACTGATATATATACGGTCTATTCTTCCGTCCGATTCCTTGAATCAAAGGTTAAATGGAACCAACTTGATTCGCTGGCATGACTGTGGATGACGTAATGCAATGCCACATCTTAGAAGCAGTTCAACGTAAGGTGGCCAGAATGACTCGTCTAATGTGATGTATGGATCTTGGTCCTCATCTGTGCATTTGTTCATCAGTACCTGACAATAATAATGTAGATATATACTGAGCAACTAAAGGAAATGCAAATTTTTAGTTTAATCAAAATATTATTTTCTAATTAAGTTGAAATTGAAATATTCACATAACAGCTTCATTATGCATGACTGCATAAAGCTTGGTTGCTGAAAATTCCTACTTTTTAAAAATTTCAATCAAAAAATTTGAAAAAATGTTTGTGTTTCTTTTGTTGCTTGGTACAGTTGTATATATCATGGCGCTTCACATTATTATTACCCCTGGTGATTGAGCTCTTAAAGTTGTCCGTGTTTGGGTGAAAATAATTCACACAAGCGAACGAATTTAGAAAGCTTACGCATCTCTGTAAAAACAAATATAAATAACAAGCCTTTTTCTTGAAACAGGCTTCACATGTACATGTGGGCGTGTGTTCATATGTACATAGTATGTGTACAATATACACATGTATGCGCACATGTACATTTACGTCATAACGCTGTCTTTTATTATTATTTCTTAAGTGATCTCTGGGAGGGGTGGTTATCTCATTGAAGGGTTTATCCCTCTGTAAGGGTTGCTAAGCTCACGTGATAGCCAATCCCAATCAGTGAGGAACAACTGCACACTATCGTGATTAGAGACCACCAGTTGGCTTCAATTGGTGGGGGGTCTGCACATTAAGCAGAAGGTCCGCGGTTCGAATCCCGGTGGAGCCAAGTTGTTTTTCACTGCATCCAGATTTCCCAAACTCATGGACATTTGTAAACATTTGTATCAAAAATGGAAAATAACAGCAAGTTGGTAAACTTTGGTAATTTAGACCTCTTACCTCGAGTATCTCAAGAATTGATATGTAATGATGCAACTCCTCATCCGACTCGGCCAAGCTCTTTTTCTGTTGAAAGAAAATTATGCAAATGTGCAGCTTTTGTTACTTAAAAAGAAGAAAACTCCTCAAAAAAAGTTCGGAAAGTCAAGTTTGACTGACGATTTCTCTCTTGTTGCAAAATAATTTTTCATTGGAAAGCCCTGTTATTCCTCTTTACGATGATGTGTCATTTGTTATGATTAAGCAATTGGGGGATGTGCAGCACAGCTGAATATGGGGGCGGGCGTAAAGTGAAATGTCACAAAATGCATTGCTAAATTGTCAAAAAGTGCATTGACACATTCCCATCCTCCAAGCAAAAGGGGAATGCACTGCATAACAATAGCAGTGAATTTTGTGACATTTCACTTTCCACCCACCCCTGTATTCCGCTATACTGCACATCCCCCAATGCATAGTTCCGACCTGTCAATCAAGCCGAACCCACCGACCAATCACAACAGAGCTAGCAGACAGCACCCACAAAGGTCAAAGTGATGCAATCATTACACAATCACACGATTTTCTGCCCATACATGTTGTATGCGCCAGTGACCGGGTGAATTTTAGTTTCAATGTCTGGCGATTCGCTGTTCAAAGGTAGGAAAGCGCATTTTTATGAAAATATGTCATCCCTGCATTACTAGCCCTTCGCTCAGTGTGTACTACGGTAACTGTCGACCCTAAAACATAAATACCTTTGAGTTTTCTCCAATGAATCTGTGTTTTCCCATGCCGAGTCCCGTTGCTTTGTACGTTGTGTTTCGCCATTTTTTGCGATGGCTTGTGAGCACATAGCAACAATATCTAAGGGGCGGGGTTAACTGGGCAATCTCGGAACTATGCATTGATTAATCATAACAAATGACACATCGCTGTAAAGAGGAATAACAGGGCTTTCCAATGATACCAAATTCAAGGAAAATGATTTAGTAACAAGAGAGAAATCGTCAGTCAAACTTGACTTTCCGAACTTTTTTTGAGGAGTTTATATACCCAAAGACATTTTCACAGGTCAGATTCAAACCTACAATCTTCTGCTTAAAATCTAATCTAGCTATTCTTAGAAACATCTAATTTTCTTAATTCATAATTTGTCCTTACCCCAGCCCAAATTTCAGATCAAAAAAGAAGAAAACCAATTTAGAAACGTACCCTTTTACTTGCTTTGCCGATGTCTGCATTGGATGGTAATGGGAAGTGTTTAGTAGCAAAATGTGCCAAGTTACGCATTAATTCCTGCTGCATCTCGACAGCACGTTGTCGCTTTCTGGTTAGGTTCTTCAAATCTCTATCACTAAAAGCAGAGGAAAATCCTGGTCAGTGAAGGCTCCACAAAGCCCCTGTCAATGCTGCATGGCATACAATAAAAAGTATACACTGTATTCTGCTGGGGCATAATGCTTTAAAATTAGAAATATTGTCTTTAGGGTGGATTTAAATGACTTTTTTCATGTGCTACACTCAAAGAAACTGACATGAACTGACACACTGAAAATCAAAGAATCAACTTAGGCGGCAAGCATTTTTGTGATTGTGTGATTTTAACTGGGTCTGTGCACATTTTGTTTTAGAGGTAACCCGCGTAAACATTTACGCGCACAACGCGTGAAAAGGGTTGAAAAGGAATACTCATAAACGCAACTGTTTTCACCTATTCCTGTGACAAGGTGTGTCTGTCATGCAGATACAATTGTCTACTCATATACAAAATAATTCAAGCGGAATGCATACCCTCAATAAAATATGCGTACACCCCACAATATCCTTAACTTATTGGGGTCGTTCAGACGAGGGGCTATCTCTGGAGCTAGCTCCGGAGCTAGCTAGCTCCACCCCTAGCTCCCGTCGTCTGAACGCTACTTAGCTCCACCTCTGGAACTAGCTCCGGAGCTAACTCTCCCAGATTTAGCCCCGAAAATTTGTGGGGCTAGCCCCGCTTTCAGCTCAGCGGGGTTTCTTTTTACGACACGGCTCCACTGGTGTTTGACGACTGAACGCAACTGTCCTAGCACCGCGATGACATATCCGGTATTTTGTTTATTGTGTGACCTTGCTTGTACAGCCACATCGTTCACATCACGCGCGAAATTCTTTTCAACCACGTTTCTGCCTGTTCCTCCTATCTTGTTCGTGTTTGTCTAACTTTCCAGAACGACATTTTCCCACCAATCTCTGCTTTTTGGAAGGCAGTGGATCGTGCGATTGATTCTCGATCCCTTGGTGATAACGGCGAGGGCATGAATAAAACACGCCGCGTACTTTCGACGTCTGATTACGTATCTCCAAAAACGTCGGCAGGCAGCTGATTCGGTGAGGCACCGACGTTGCAAAACCTGGATTCTACGATTGATAAGGCCCCATAAAAAAGTTATTATCTTATCATCCTACCAAGCCTGGGAAAGTAATGCGGGCGGGAGGTTTTTTTTCCTTTTTTCTTTTTTCCAAACGTATTTTTAGGGTCCGCCGTATATCTTTTCCTACCTCCGAGTCCATATGCGCATGCATAGATATCTACGTTAGCCCGGCCGGCCAGCCGCCACGCGGAGCATAGCATGCAACATTATAGCAGCGCCGCACGATGCCACTGTGTGGCCGTTTTCTAAACACTTTCTTCGTCGGGTGTGGTTGAAACTCGGAGGTCGGAGATAACCCGGAGGTAGATTTTTTTGTGACCGTGTAGTACATGCTACAACCTACCTCTGGCTTGTTATTTAGCTCCGGGTTTACCGTCAACGCACCAACTACATGTCAGTAAAAAAACATCTACCTCCGGGTACCTCCGACCTCCGGGTTTTATCAATTTCCCATGTTGGGTGTACTACACGTGTACGTACAATCATGGTACACGGTCCGTGCATAGTGTTTCTTCCTCCATGGTGCATGCACGCATGCAACGCAAGGCACGGCAAAACTTATCGCGCTATCGATCAAGCACGGTAGGTAGCCTACATGTACAGGACTTCGTCCGTGCATTTTATCAGCTTGGCAGATAATAAGAGATCGATTCATTATGAAATTCGGTAAAATGTTGCTTCAATCAGAAAAAAAGGGCAGAAAACCTAAAATTAAAAAAAAAAAAAAAAGTTGAATTTCTAACAATATTTTTTTATGGGGCCTAAAATCCAATTCATCCTCCTTGTCGTTGCGCCGAAATAAATATCGAAAGTATTTGGAGTAGAGACATGAACGAGAAACTGCTTCCAAGCGCCATGTTTAAGTTAACTTGTACAACGCACGTGAGTACGTGTACATGCACGAGTATATGACCGCGATCACAAGCTCTGTACATGTGCTGTGTGTAGAAAGCGCGCCGGCGCGCTGCATGCAGGGCGGAAGTTGTTTCACCTTTTCCCTTGAAAGATAATGACGTCATCCATTTGGCCACCGTTTTAGCTCCGGAGCTAACTCTGGCTCCGGAGTTATCACCACCGTGTGACCGGGAGGGCATTTTGGGCTAACTCACTTTAGCTCCAGCGAACCCCCGCTGAGTCCGCTAATTGGATTGGGGCTAAAAAAAGTAGCCCTCCGTCTGAACATACCCATTGTTCGTAGTGTACATGCCACAGCCAGATCAGTGCAGATCTGGATTCAGATCTGCCCAAAAAAATACCAGCCCTTATTTTTGGCTTAAGAAGTTTGAGAAACACACCCGTCATGCTGTTCTGAGGTCCTTTGCTTGGCTTCTTCAAGCTTCCGTACAAGACTCTGATGAACATCTTTGTGCTGCTGTAGTAAAATACTCTCTCTGGTATTAAAAAGAACCAAAAATACAGGTTGGGAGAAACAACAGTGGTTTTAATTTGGGATTTGAACCCAAGACCTCTGGAATACTGGGCAGATGCACTTGCTGAGCTACGAGGCACAGTGGCATACTCCCTCAGGTTCAACTTCACTCTGAAAGTGAAACCTTTCTTTCATGTTACATGGATGTGCATAGTTCTCAATGGGGCCAAGGGGCAAGGGGGCAAAGAGGGCAAAGGGCAGAGAAGGGGTGTGAGAAGGGTGGGGACGGGAGTAGGGAAAGGGGGACGGGAAAGAAGGGGGAAGAGAGAGAGTGGGCGCAGGAAGGAGAAGGAAGGTCAAAACTCCCCTTTAGGCTGCGTTCGGGCGTGTACTCGTGTTAACACGAGTATAATCCTGCGCACGCGAACGGCAAGATTAACGACACTCGGGTCAATAATGCTCTCGCTACTCCCCAACAAATGGGGAGTGTGCTCTTACTCCTGACGAGTGTCATGTGATTTGTACCAAGATGGCGGAATATGGGTGGGATTTTTTGGTGAATTTGCTCAACGTGTCAACTGGAAAACTGAAACAACAACTCACTAAGGTTTGTTTTACACGGCATCAAAGGTTCTCACGACTTACGGTCTGTATTTTCTTCAGTTTCTTGTAAGCAGTTTAACAGCGTTTTTTGTGTAGTCATGGCAAGAGACGGCCATCTTGACTGATGACCATTCGCGCATGCAGACTGCGGACTTGCCGTTCGCGTAATGTGACCCGAGTACAATGCGCACTCATTACTCCCAAGTAACGAGAACAGCATGCCCGAACACAGCCCCAATATGCTGTAAAATGTTGACATTTTATGGTAAGACAGAGTGGTGGTCTTGAAAAATACTACTCTCTGTATGACCGTGAAATTGTTGACAGACAATTGCTAACCTGTTGAGTTCTTCTTCCAACTCTTTTCTCTGTGTCTGCACTACGTCCAATGTTTGCTGTAGTTGAGCATTTGAGGTCTCCAGTTCATCTTGTAGTAACACTTGCAGTGTGTTGGCGTCATTCGGATACACTGCACATGAAACATGAAACAATTTGGCGTCCATCTTAGGGTGTGATCACGTCGTCAGTGTGCATCATGCACGAGTACGCACTTTGTGGATCTATTGTCACGTCATTTAAATATGAAAAGCTGCCCCCTGTCATGGCTGCCGCTGCACAAGGTCTATAAATTACACTGGATGATGCCAATGATGTGGTCTTACGCACATCTATCCTGCAGTAGGCTTGGGCAACTCCAGCATTTTTTTACTCGACTTCGATTCCAAAAAGGAATCACGATTTCATTCGGAATTGATTCGATTTTTCATAGAAATGTGTGAGCGTTTTTAAGTGTGTGTACATTGACGAGAATGCATCTTGTACAGACTACGCTCTAATCATCCACGAAATGATGCCGGACTATGCCACGCACATTCCTAATTATGTGTACGATCATCAGAGGCTGAAAACTCTTCAGTGTTTTAGCTTCAGAATTGCTGGCTAATTATTTCTGGAATCGGCAAGCTATCACTGGGAATCGAATCTCGATGAAAGGGAATCGATTCCCAATGTGGAATCGATTCTACTCAACTCCGGCGTGGAATTACCCAAGGCTATCCTGCAGGATACTCATGGCACTTCATAATATTACCCCTGGTCATTGGGAGCCCTGAAAACTGAAAATTATTAAAACCTAAAAGAAGACTTATCCAATTGATTGCTTTCCGGTGATGTCACACCTTCCATCCACCATTTTGGTTTCCATTTTTCATGACGCACGTGCCTCGAGTGATAACCGGCAAAAAGAGCAAGAAAAGTAACCTCCGTTACTTAACCTTGCTTTATGTTGTTGCGCCATGGCTGTTGTATCGATAAAGATAAAAACGTATTTCTTCAGGCTAAAAATCGCAATCAAGTAGAAGCAGTTTCGTGTTTACAAGCCGAGTGCATGCTCAATATTTTGAACGTATTGCAGCGCGCGCGTGCGGCATCTTCGAATGAAAATACGCTGTTGAGTATTTTTTAAGCGTGTTCATGTGCGTCTATTGGCGCGCGCGTGTATGCGCGTGATCGTTGACCACCAAACATTCCCGGATGTTCTACGTCACGGAAAGTAATCAATAACAGAAGTTATTTCCAAACAACAATATGCATCAGACTAACCTTCTAGAGGGGTATTCTTTAAAACATTAAGTTCTCCAGACAGTTGTTTTTCTTTGGCTCGGCAAACCTCCAACATCTAAAAAAAAAATAAAAACGGTAAACCAAATAATTTCTTTTTTTACATTTATATGGAGCCTTTTTGCAGTCAAAAGCTGGCAAAACTTGTAATAAATCCATTTGGGTCTTTCTACAGTAAAGGGGGAATTTTGGCAACACAGACCATATTTTCGAGGAAATACATTTGTCTGGTCTCAAAATAAAAGAAATCAGTTTCAGTTGTTCTGACGAGATAACTTAAGCCCAAAAAGGGTGACAAATAGTGCGACAACATGCCTTTCTAAAAACCCTGTGTACAAATTTCCAATATACGCTCCTAACCAGGACGGACACTTGTGTTACATTTTAGGCCGTCCCGGTTATGAGCGTATATTGGAAATTTGTACACAGGGTTTTTAGAAAGGCATGTTGTCACACTATTTGTAACCCTTTTTGGGCCTAGTTAGTTATCTCTTCATGACAACTGAACTCTTTTATTTTGAGACCAGACAAAGGTATTTCCACGAAAATATGGTCTGTATTGCCAAAATGCCCCCTTTACCGTGGAAAGACTCATTTTAATTCAACACTCATTTCGCACTCTTTTAAATCAACAATTTACAAAACAAGAATGAAGGAATGTACAACTTGCATAGCTAACATTTTTTCAAGAAAAAGCTGTAAATTACAACAAGAGTTGCTAAAAAAATTACTAATTGTTTTTAGAATATCATTTTTCAAAGGCTGTTCTGTATAAATGTAATGTACTTACATGATTTCCAGTAGCACTTAGAGTTCCATGTGGTTTCTCTTTGGCCAAGTCATTATGAACCTGTGCAAATGAAAATCGAAAAGAATTAAGACCTTGTATACAAAACATATGAAACTGGCTAAAAAAATTCTGTGTTTTCTAAAGCCAAGCGTACATCGACATTGCAACTGGAAGCAACTCAACTGGGCCCAATTTCATGGAACCGGTTAGCACAAAAATATGTTTAGCACAAAATTTCTTTGCTCTGTAAAATGGGTTACCAGCCAAAATTGTATCTCAAATTGTATTTTTAGGAGCAGGAGCAAAATATCAGTAAATACACATCACTTACAATTTTGGCTGGCAACCCAGTTTTGTAAAATAAAGCAAAGAAATTCTGTGCTAAACAATTTTTTGTGTTAACGGGTTCCATGAAATTGGGCCCTGATCAGTTGCCGTCGATGTGTGCGTAGCGCATTCATTGACAGCAACTGATTAGTTGCGCAACTGGGAGCATCCAGCCATGTCTACATTTCCAGAGTGCACATGTCGACATTGCAACTCGGTAAAGCCTAGAGTACATTGACCTTGCAACTGAAAGCAACTCTTGCTTGCAGTTGCTGTCGATGTGCGCGCACGTGATAAGATGCACGTGAGCAACTGACAGCAACTACATGTAGTTGCAAGTACGCGTACATCGACGCAACTGACTGCAACTGGGTACAACTAGTTGCCAGAAAGTAGAACATGAGCAACTCGCGGCAACTTGGATTTTTCCAGTTGCCAGTAGTTGCAAGTGCACGTACGTTGACCTTTTTAGGCAACTGATCAGTTGCTCCCAGTTGCTGCGAGTTGCCTCCAGTTGCCGGTAACACCAGTTGCCACTAGTTGCTTCCAGTTGCAATGTCGATGTACGCTAGGCTTAAGAAGTTTTCCTTTTTTTATCCACTCCTAAGTTTGGGTTTTTTTTTTATCAAACCTGCACTTACTGATGCTTCTGATCAACTTCTTAACTATTTCCCAAGTGACAAACATTCAGCATTTTCTTCAAAATACTTTTAAAACTTTCTCTAGCCATAGTCTGATCTGCACATGGCATCTCAGCGACTATGATGAACGGAACTCATGTCAAGCTTCTGTACAGTAGGCCGGCATACCATACCTGATTAATTTCTAGCCATGTTTTCTCACACTGGTTTTGGAGGAGCTTTTGTGAAGCAAGGATTTCCTTTCTGCTGGTGCTCATGTTGGCTGCCATTCTAGTCATTTACAAACTGGCGAGGACATCTTACCTGTGGAGAAAACGTTGACGTCAGTTACTTTAGTTTTGGGAAAATCATTTTTGTAAAACATTTTACAGAGCCAGAGGCGCTCTTGTTGCAAATTTGTGCCACCAAATATGCAGCTCCATGACCATGCCTTTGGCTTTGCTATGGAGCTGCATATTTCGTGCGCGCATTGCTGATGAGCCTGTGCCTTTAACATGTTTAATAACTGAACAGTGTTTTCCTATTTTCTTTAGTAGTTTATATGCACCTATATCAATTGTTTCCCCCAAACCTCCCCTCCCCCGCGCTGCCCCACTAGGTGGGGGTTTGGTCACGTTTTTCATGGGGCATTTGACCCATTTTCTGTGCATTTTGTGCGCATGTTTTGCACCCGAGGGTGGGGATTTTGGTCACCTAAATGTTGCCCCAGGGGTGGGAATTTTGTCACGCAAAAAGTGACAATAAACCTCTTAGGTGGGGTAGCCTGGGGGGAGGAGGGGTGGGGGAAACAATCGATAGGTGCATTACCAGGGAATGACATTTCTTATGAAAATTTTTCTTTACATTAATCATGCCAATATAGCGCCCTCTATAGGCCTATTGTATCGCCCATGCATGCAACTCGATCATTTCTCAAAGTGTTGGAAAGATGTCCTAAAAACTATAGTGATAACTAATGTCCCTTTACATTCTATTTAAATGTTGAAACTCCTTCAATCCTTAGAACACAGTCTCATGCCAGGCCAACATTTCCACAACTTGCAAAAAAATCTCTGCAAACGTATCATCGACATGGTATTAAACGCATAAATCGGCTATAAAAAGGAAACGCAAGAGCATATTTCGCGCGCTGCGCTAGACTGGTCCTCGGTCCACATATTTCATCGATGAGAGAAAATTATTGGGCTTTCGCCGGGGATTCGAACATGAGACCTTTGTAATGCCTGGATTCGGATGCGACTATGTTATTAAACACAATAAATATGTATGAAATTAGTTCAAATATATCTGAAGTTTGTTTGTGTTACTGAGAATGGAGTACGGAACCCGCATAGGGACATCCTCAAAGTATTTAAATAATCTCGTGCGTACGTGCGCCTTTATCGGCTCTGAACGTAATTTTGTTTTAACAAATCTAAAACCCAGAAAAAAAAACCTTTGTGGGCCTACCGGCAACTGTTGCCTCACACCGTATAAATATGTAAGCTGCATCATAAAATCCAACGACTTTAGAAAAAAAGTGACATCAAAATAACAGCTTTTGCTGGTATCTCAAAGAAAGTGATTTCCATGCACAGTGATTTTTATTGTACAGTTGCTGGTATGTTAAAAGTGTCGGGTTTAACGTTAACTCGGTAAATTTATATTAAATAATTATTTTGTGTGGGATTTGACAACTTGAAGACGAACAAGCGTTACCAAGGAGCAGCGATATCAGGGGACTGGACATGTTTTCGTTTGGTGGTGGAGGGGCGTACAATTTCTCCCGACGGAGTTTTGGTGTAAAAAAAATCTCAAAGACCAAACCCTAATGACTTAATAAACTCCTCAAAAAAAGTTCGGAGAGTCACGTTTGACTGACGATTTCTCTCTTGTTACTAAATAATTTCCCTTGAATTTGGTATCATTGGAAAGCCCTGTTATTCCTCTTTACAGTGATGTGTCATTTGTTATGATTAATCAATTGGGGGATGTGCAGTATTAAAGCGGAATACAGGGGTGGGTGGAAAGTTAAATTTACACCCGCCCCCGTATTCAGATGTGCTGCACGTACATCCTCCAATTGCTTAATCATAACAAATGAAATATCATCGTAAAGAGGAATAACAGGGCTTTCCAATGATGTAAAATTCAAGGAAAATTATTCTGCAACAAGAGAGAAGTCGTCAGTCAAACTTGACTTTCCGAACTTTTTTTGAGGAGTTTATTTTGAAAAGACAAGAAGTTAGTAATTATAGGTTTATTTAAGTGTTTGACCTGAAGT
Organism: Henricia sp. BOLD:AAB3569; assembly: GCA_037783545.1. Lineage (NCBI taxonomy): Eukaryota > Metazoa > Echinodermata > Asteroidea > Spinulosida > Echinasteridae > Henricia > Henricia sp. BOLD:AAB3569. Next base: position 1,494,291 of record JBBELK010000070.1, on the reverse strand, counting down.
ATCCTGAAGGATATCATCTGGCATTGGCATTCTACACAAATATGTGTGGTACTCTGGTAAATTTTTTTTTCCTGTGGTATTTCTGTGGTATCTGACTGTACCACAAGATTTACCACCCACCACCCCCCCCACCCCCCCCCCCCCCCTCCCCCTCCCCTCCCCCCTCCCCTCCCCCTCCCCTCCCCCCTCCCCTCCCCCTCCCCCCCAAAAGAAATAAACTTTTGGTTCCAATTTGGAGGGAGGGTAGCCAGTCATATCGGCTTATTGCGGACAGGCGGACGCACAAAATGCATTAAATTAAAAACAAATTTTTTTTTTGTCCGAGCAGGGGGAGTTTTGACCCCCAAAACGCCCCACTCTGGATCCGCGCCTGAAGTGTTTTTAGATTGAAGGCGGTCGGGTTGGCGTAGTGGTGGTTTCTCTGCCTTTCACATCTGGCGTTCCGGGTGCGATTCCTGGGCAATGTTCATTGGGTTTGAAGTTCTTGACTGCGTGGACTTTCCACCAGATAAATTATCTTGGGGTTTCGTCCCACTTCTAAAACTGCACCTTCACCCTCGTTATCATCCTCTTGCAACAGTGCCCCTTTAACGCACTCCCTAACTCCTGCGTACGTCGCTTTGCAGAGTGGAAATTCCCTGAGATCTCAGGATGCTTCGTTATCTGAATTGTTTATATAAACAGCGTGAAAGCTATTGTAAAGTTTGGGCCTTGGTATAAATTGCTGGAGACGCCATAACATTAACTGTACAACATTATCACACAGGCATGCAACTGTGTCATTACAAAAAAGAGGAAAATACAAACAAATCTCCAACTTACGTAATTGTAGTGTTTTTTTCCGAAAGGACAAACGGTCGAGGTAAAAAATAGAGAGAGGAAATCGGCCGATCAGCTGAAAAATTGCATACCGTGGCCGAGTGGTTTACCGTTTAGGTCGTTGACTCGCAATACTCGGCTGAAAACTTGGGGTTGCGGGTTCGATACCCGGCCATGGTACCTGTGCCCTTGAGCAAGGCATCAACCACAATTGCTCCATCCTTCGGAAGGGATGTAAAGCCGTTGGTCAAGTGTGTTGTGTAACGCACTTAAAAGATCCCATAGAGGCACTATTTCGTGAAGAGTAAAAGGGGATTCCCCGGCGCCTCTGGCTGTCGGCTGCCAATGGCGCCACCCACCTATGTATCTCGATATTTAGGCGGAGGATACTTGTAAGCTTCTGTAAACTCATACAAATGTACAGCGCATGTGAACATGCTCATATGGAATGTGCGCTACAGAAATGTAATAATAATCATATGCATCACAGAAAATATACCTTCAAAGGTATTCCTGCAGCCGAGCATGATTTGAGTAAGATACAAAAATGCAGGTACGCCAGTTACCATGGCGAATATTATGCTAGTAATAGTATTACTACTCGAGTATGCTGGGTCCGTTGAAGGAACTCAGTTCATGGCATTAACGGTGCACCACTTCAGCTGTGTTAGCCTACACAACTTTTATAGCTCCATTGTTTGACTGTCATCATGCCACGAAGGCGAGCTGGTGCGATGGCCAAGGCAGTAGGATATGAGCAGGAAATCACGCAGAAAAACCTCGATGAAGAAGGTATGTAACACATTTGTAACTTAGAACAAACTGACCGAATGTATGTGATTTTTGTCTAGAGACGAATGTGAAAAAGTGAAAATGTTAGACTTAAAATTTAATTCATGAACGAAATTAGTATATGTACATTAATTTTTTTAGGACAATCGTACTTTGGAATTGACCTACAAAGTTCTGTATCTTGACCTTGGACACCAATAGGCTATTCTACCTTTTGAGATAATATCCAAGCCGAAGTACATTCATTTACACGCACACATCGTATGCAATGTGCACCAGAGCTGACCTTTTGACTCTCGTCTGCACACGTGGCGAGGGCAGCTAGAGGAGGGCCAGGGCAGTCGATCTGCGTCTGATTTCTTTTCCTGCCTGGTTTAAAGGAGCTATCCAGATTTTTTTCTCCAAAAAATGGATTTCGTTTTAACCTAACAATCATATAAAATACCTCCCTAAAATACTATCCATGGATACTATACTTGGATGTGGAAGCGAAAAGAAATATTGGTGCAATTACTGCACTGCTTTATGGAACCAGATATTTTAGTTTACAAATACAAAACATCAGTGGTTTTTTGACGATATCCTTGAAAATAGACGGATTGAGAACGCGAAATTTGAGAATTGTAATGAGAAGAATGACAAATAAAGGTATCAAAATCTCAAAACCATGGGGAAAATGTTGGGATCAAAAAATGTGATCTGGTCACGCTCCTTTAAAGGGCCTGAAATGGTATTGTTATCAATGAAATCTAAAAACCCTACTTGGAAGTTAATGTTTTGGGGGGTTAAAATCAATGTTTTTCATTTTTATGCTAATTGCATATTTACATATTCATGAGCAAGGTTGTGATGTCACATTAGGCAAACACAAGAAAATCTCATTCAACTGTGCACAATAGATTTCAATATTTTCTCCAACTTGCTGAAACTTTTGTAACCCATGATTGTTTTGGTTTGTTTTACATGTTGCCTGTTGTAAGCCATGTGAAAACTCTAGCTGGAAACTGCAGCAATTTTCCACAATTCCAGTTTAAAGTCTCATGTTTTTTCTTTGCTTTTCTGATGTGTGTTCCTTAACGTAACATGCCCCAAACGGCGACCTCTTTCTGTGAGCTTCTGTAAAGAAATTTTCAAAGTTGAAAAATGCCACCTTTTATTAATGGGGCATCAAAACGAACAGTAGTAATGTCTTTCTAAACAAGTAATCCTTCATATGCAGCAAAATCTGCGCATAAAGTTATTTAGCATTTTAGGGCAGATGTTTACATACTTCAGGGCGTATGGGAGTCAGAAAACGAGGCATCAATCTTGACATCATCCTTGCAATCGTTGCATGGTTGATGTCATCATCCCTTTCAGAATTTCAAATATGGCGCAGCACATAGTTGCAGAGTTTATCATCAAAATTAATTAGGTTGCCGATGTTGAAAACAAGATTCTCTAATTCTCATGAAGGTTTATGCACCAGGCAATACATTGGTAATATTTTTGATTAAATTCGTTGATAACTTCAAACAAGTGTTGTCCCTTCCTTAAGGCATGGTTACAGTTTTACAGCGACACACTTCATCTTTTCCTACCTCCATGCTCACTAGAAGTAAATAAACTGAACTAAATTCCTGTACTTTTGCAATAAACACTTCAACCATTTATTTAACCCATGGCTCTTGGCAATCGACGTCACACTTGGGCCCTCTGATAAAAAAAGCACTTGTTCTGTGTGTGATGATTGCAAGAAATGCGTTTTTGAAACGCAGAACTCCATTAAAAGTTTTTAATGGAAATATATGATTTGCAACCAATTTGGAGACGTTGCTAATATAAACAACAGATACTTTGAGAATATGGTATTGTTTTGTGATTTTGATGAATTTAAACACAACTGCAAGCACGAAACATAATCTATACTTTGTTATAAAGAAACCAGAAACTTGCAAAATTTATGATCAAGCCTTTCAAAACATACAAGTACACTTTACAATGTGGTACCAAATTTTGCTTAATGTGAAAAAAACTACATTAGTACTAGAACATGTATTTCTCATGTACACTTCTCAAAATTGGCAAGGATCACTATTTCCATATAATTTTATTAAAAGTAAAAGGGTTTATCCCTCTGTAGGGCTTGCTAAGCTCACGTGATGGCCAATCCCAATCAGTGAAGAACAACTGCACTACTGTGATTTGAGACCACCACTTGGTTTCATACATGTAGCTCAATTGGTAGGGTGTCTGCACGCTAAAGCAGAAGGTCCATGGTTCGAATCCTGGTGGAGCAAATTTGCTTTTCACTGCATCCAGATTTTCCAAATCGAATTTTCTGTATCAAATTAATTTACCCCGGCGCCGGCGGTGTCTGGGTCATAATCCCTAAAAATAATCACTTATTCGTACTTTATTGAAAGTAGTAATTAGGAATCCTCAATCCTCCAAAATCAATACAATTTTACATACACCCTAGGGAGTTAGGGTTAATGCATTTTACATGTGTATAGTTATTGATCCCTTCTATATAAAACAAATACAAAACATTAACATCTTGCATAAGTTCTAGCATTCAGATGAAAAAACATCTATCAGAATTAGTACCATATTACGGTCAATACAGACTAATCACAATAAGGGATATTGCAAGTGGGGTGTGCACAGATTTTATTGAGGGTATGCATTCCGCTTGAATGATTTTGTATATGATTAGATAATTGTATCTGCATGACAGACACACCTTGTCAAATTAATAACAGGGATGCATGCTGACCAACGTGAATGGAACGGATTCCCCTGTATGCTTTAAATAGCAGCCAATCGCCATCGCGGACTACGGCCAGCATTACCAAGTACATGTATCACATGCATGCACAGTGTTTACAATCTGCGCGCGTTACATTTGAATGCCTGCAATGCACTGCCAAGCGTCCTGATTGGTCCAGAGAAGCGACAAGATTCCTGTCGCTTGTTCCCCAGCGAAATGGGGCCGGTTTCAACAGGGCCTCGGTACGCACGATCGGGGAGTGCGTTAAAGGGGCACTGTTTTAAGAGGATGCCTTTAATCAGGAATATAGAAGGCAGTATGTTAATGTTTATCACACACCAAAATTGACAAGAAAGTCCTGAAACTAGAACCATTCCGACAAGTATGAGCATTTGACATTTGCTTCCAATGATCTGCAAAAACTCATGTGATTTAGAAATAACTACAAATTTATGTACATTCTACAGTTTATAAGATAACTACTTCTTGCCACGTAGACCGACATCAAGATTTAGTCTCCTTCTCTGAAGAAACAATGTCTTTACTTTCCGTACTTGTTTTGACACTCGAAGTCTCCTTGTTCACATTTTGAGACGGCGTGTGAGTAGTACTAGGAATAGGATCATCTGTACCTTTTCCTGAATCCACGGAAGCATCTCCTGCCCCCGTACTTTGACCAAGATGATCTATTCTGTCTTCGTCCTCCTCAAGATTTCCTTCCTCTGCGTCTTCCATCATCGCTTTCTCCTTGTCCTCTCCAACGGGGTAAAGATCGGGATAATGCACCATGCATTCCTGCATGGTGCGGAAATTGTCGATGCAATTGGACCCCTTAGGGTCCGCATCACTGAAATGGAAGCATGAGAACGCGTCTCTAAACTCCACTCCGCAAGGCCCACTGGCCATTCCGCCCAAGCAGGGACAACTCCAGTTGATTTCACCATTCGGCAGGAGAAGACCTTCAAAATAGACAATGTCGTGAATAAACCGTGCAAATGACTAAAATCTGTAATTTATCTTTTTTTTTTTAAGTTTCAACCTACAATTCCAACCATAGCAATAACGATACAATATATAGCACAACTACAAAATACCCCGTCAGTCTTAGTCACATACATTCGGCAGCCTTTGTAGCTTCTGAATTTTTTTTATAAAGGGAAGTACGGTAAGAGAACCAGTCGATGGATGATGAAACAAGGTCATGCTCGAGTTGCGAGGTATTCTGCAGTTGCTCCGGAAAGAATTAAGTGAGTGAGTTTTGAGTTTAGCGCCGTGCCGGCATCAGTGGACATATTCACGGCGGGAATATTCAAATATATAAAACAATAGGTAGTAATCAACAATAATCATGTGAATTGTGGAGTAAGTAAAAACTTGGAGTCAGAAGAAACAATTATCACGTTGGAAAAGAATAAGAGACATTTCAAAAGGATTGAAGAACCATTGTATAGAAGTATTACGGTAGACTGATTCTGGGCAGTTTTCCAGGAGAATCCCATGGGAGGCGGGCTATGGAGGATCCCTTAGACACACGGCACCCTGTTTAAATGGGTCCCGCAAGGCCGGCTGTTTTCCTTGCAGTTTAAGGGCCCGGGCCCCGCCGGTATTTTTACAGGTCCGCTAACCCCGGAAAGAATTGAGAAGTTGATCATGGCATCAGACCTTGTGTGCAGAACATATGAGACAGGCTTAAAAATGTTTCCTCACAAAATCTTAAATTTTTCCCACTCGATATTTTGGGTTTTTCCCATCAAATCTGCACATTCCAATGAATGCATTTTTGATCAATTTCCCAACTGTTACCATAAATTGGTATTGTACAAACCTTCTTCTTCTTCTTCTTCATTTTTTTCTAATTCCTTGACAATCTCAGTTTGGACTGGCTCATCTTGATCTTCCTTAGTCACAAAGATAATCCTGTCTTTTCCTATATTACAAAGAAAAACTTGGGTAAGTTGGGGAGGCTGGAGTCTTATTATGCAACCTGATACCATCATGTCTTTCCTTCCTCCATGCTGACACGAAACGTTTGTTTCTTCCTCCATGCACGAAATGACTTAGCCCCGCGAGCAGTGCTTCGGTTTTCGGAACCTTAGCCCTGTGTTCTGCTATACACCAAATCTGTGGCAAACTCACGCAAATGAAATTTGGCCCACGGCTCTGATATTTGCTCAATAGGTGCACTCACCCCAGTTTATAAATATTCCGAAGAGTACGCATCGATCCGATGTCTAGTTTCGGTGAAATCGTGGGGACAGTTTGAGACCTTTCTTGCCATCAAATTCACACTCTTTGACCAAAAATCAAATATGCGCATGCGCGAGGGCGGAGAGGTCAACATAATAGCGCCATCTCGCGACGGCGTCGTCACGTACCAGCTGCACAGCGGCCGTTACATGAGAGAGCACATCGACTCTATCGCGCGGTACGTTCTACACGGGTATCGTTGAAACCCGGAGGTCGGAGGTAACCCGGAGGTAGAATTTGTTGTGACCGTGTAGTACATGCTACAACCTACCTCCGGTGTAGAACGTACCGCGCGATAGAGTCGATGTGCTCTCTCATGTAACAGCCGCTGTGCAGCTGGTACGTGACGACGCCATCGCGAGATGGCGCTATTATGTTGACCTCTCCGCCCTCGCGCATGCGCATATTTGATTTTTGGTCAAAGAGTGTGAATTTGATGGCAAGAAAGGTCTCAAACTGTCCCCACGATTTCACCGAAACTAGACATCGGATCGATGCGTACTCTTCGGAATATTTATAAACTGGGGTGAGTGCACCTATTGAGCAAATATCAGAGCCGTGGGCCAAATTTCATTTGCGTGAGTTTGCCACAGATTTGGTGTATAGCAGAACACAGGGCTAAGGTTCCGAAAACCGAAGCACTGCTCGCGGGGCTAGAAATGACTGTGCCTGTAAAAAAACAAATAGGCTACACACCTTCTTGTTGGCAATGGGACATCGTTGTACAAGTGCTTTAGGTGTTCTTGAGTTTCAGTATTTCGTGGTGTAACTCACACTTTTCGTAATCGTTCATAATCACGGTAATATTTTTACGAGGTTCAGATTTTTAGCACTGCAGTTGTATGTGTCTGCACAGCATGAATAGCGCGCACTGCATGCACAGTATACAGTGAAGTGATGTAACACGTGCGTGAGAGGTCAAAGTACTAAACTTGTTCTAAGCTTTTCACCATTTTGTTTCTCTCGGTCGGTAGCACAGATATCTATTAATAATATCTGTGGTGTAGTCGGTACGCACCGTGTCACCATGGTGACAAGCGTGTCACCATGGTTACAAGCGAGGTCTATACGGCGTACACGCATCTTAGCTTAGCACAAACTCCATAAATTTACGAACAAATATTGTTTCACTCCAGTACTTAGTTGCGTGTTTGTATACAAAGGCATATAATATTCCATGACTTCGGATCGCAAAAATAAAGCGGATGTCCGATCCAACGTACCGACAAAATCCATGCGCTTCGGATCGAACCTTTTGATTTTTTCCGGCTGCTCAGTACGGCACGTTTCTTAAAACGGTGCTAAAGCTACAGTCACATATAACACGGTACGTACATACTGCCGCACGGTAGAGTACGGTAGAACGCGGTGCTATATACCGTGCTCTACCGGCCCAAAAATACCGGCCCGTAAAATCGCGTCGACGGGTCGTCTCGAGGGTCGACGGTCACTGTCCCCCCGGTAGGGCACGGTTCCCACACGGCCGGGTATACAACACGGCAGAACGCGGTAGAACACGGTGTCAACACGGCGCCAACACGATGCAAATGCAGTAGTGCGGTAGATCAGAGCGCGGTAGATCACGGTTGCTTCACGGTACATGCGGTAGGAACACGGTACAGCACGGTAGCAACACGGCACAGCGCGGTATAGAGCGCGGTAGACTTTTTTAGAAACCCCACTTCGTTTGTCAATTTCCAACATGAAATACAATTTTTGACGGAAATACATTCATGTGGTGTTTGTTACCATTGTTATCAACACTTTGAGTAAGGTTTTTATTGTCAACTCATGAAAAACAAAATTGGGTCATTGCAAATGATACAATCTGAATGGCCTTTAAAACTATTTCAGCTTTCTCGGAATTCGCGGCGCGTCGGACAAATTCGTTGTCAAATTTCGTGCTCGTGTTCGCCTATGAACCAGGCTTGACTAAGCGTTAAATTGACTTGTACAAGTTTAAGGCCAGACTCCAACATCACGAATCACGATAATTAAATAACACAAATAATGGTTTCTTTTCTCACAATAGAGCAAGTTCTAAGCAGTCTTAATATTTATATTATACAAACATATATTTTTAAAGCAAATATTTTATTTAAGAAAGTAATGTAAATGCACTATAATGTAGAATATTTTCGTTGAACGAGGATGCTCCAGGCCGGTTATCCACAGATATATAAACGCATAGATCAACAGTCGTGCATTGAAAACCGTGATTTGGAAAAGTATGGGCAAATTACGCAATAGAGGCCTTTTCATGGGGTTGAAGAAAACGACGCTTCACACTTACGTTTGTTAACGTTGGCGCCAACGTTTTGTTCAATGTGGAACGGATTGTTTGCCAAAATGACCAAAATACATTGTCAAGATGGCGGCGCCCACAGTCCCAGCGGTCGTAGTTACGTTGTAATGTGGCTCTCCTCTGCTTACCAAATTTTTTAGAAAATGTGACACGTTGCCGTTGATTATGTATCGCCAGCGATATTAAAGGGAGAAAACCACGAAAGGTGCAATTTTCAAAACTGTAAACCATCGTCTGTCATCTTTCATGTCGCGTACGCCATTTTGAAATGACTCGCGAACATCGCGAACAATCCAAAAGTTCGTTGGCGAACGTTGGTGGTGCACAATTCGTTCCACTTGAAATTGTTGGCCAACGTTGCCAACGTACGTTTGCAAACGTTCGCGTATGTGGAACGCAGCCCTGTAGTGTGAAATGAGACGAGCAGGGTTCGCCCGGGTTGAGCTACGGTAAAACTACAATGGCATGCCAAAGCGCGCAAATAGTGCCGGTTTTTTAAAATAATGTGCACGAATACTACTGCAGCTGAATGAATGTGTTCAGGTATACATGTTTTAGCGGCCCCGAGTACGGTACCGGCAGTGTACACAACTAGCCGATGGCCGCGCGACATGCGTACTACCGTGTATACGTTGAGATCAGACCGTCCATTTTGAGAGGCTATTTTTCACATCGTCTGTCGTTCACTTTTGCACTTTTCTCTCGATCGTGTAAAAAAGGGGGAGGGGGGGGGGGGGAGGGGGGGAAATGACACAAGCAGCAAAAAAGAAGAACAGTGCAAACAAAATCGATGATGAATTCGGAAAATTTGAACTATTTCCGGCAGGGGAGAGCACTTAGTACGCAGGGGCGGTCGGGTTCTTTCCTCGCTTTTCACCTCTGGGGTCCCGGGTTCGAATCCGGGGCGTGTATGTGGATTGGGTTTGCAGTCCCTACTTGACCGCGTGGGTTTTCCCCTGGGGCATTTCTCTGGGGGTTTTCCTCCCATCACTTCTAAAACTGCAACTCCTCCTTCGTCATCTCAAGTTAATAATATAGTATAGTTAAAGCTAAAACCGTATATAGTTGATGGCATAAAGGGCCTTAGTTGCCGAAGATGCCATAAAATATACAACAACACTTAGTACGCATGCGCGCAACGCTAATTTATCACTTACCCAGGGTTGGTGTTGCACAGTCAAGTACAAGTATGAATCCTCCCCGTTCAAATCGGGGTTGAACTCGTCCAGTCTATAGGTTTAATAGAGCTTCTGCACCATCGGCCATGACAGGGGGCAGGTTTTCTTATTTAGATGATGCAACAATAGAACCACAAAGCACCTACTCGTGCTGAGCATGAGTATTTGTGCACAACAGTGTATGATTCTCTACGTACAAATTCCAAAAGATTCTGGTCGTTTATCAAGAGTAGACGCCAAGATTCCTCTGGTATTTCAGCCCTGTGGGATGGAAATAAAATTGTTAGTTCACCTATGGACAAGGCAGAAGTCCTAAGCAAGCAATATAAATCGGTATTTACACGAGAAGATTCTGGTCCGCTGCCTAAGCTCCTGGGAAACAAACTTCCAGATATATCACCACTATACATAGGAACTGAAGGTGTCTACAAACTTCTCCATAAGTTGGCTCCTCATAAGGCCCCTGGACCGGATGGCATTCATCCATTTGTGCTTCAGAAATGTGCCACTGAGATTGCTCCTGTACTAACCAAAATCTTCAATCAAAGCATCGATCAATGGTGACATATTACCCAGGTCATGGATGAAAGCCAACAGTCATCTATTTTTTAAAAAGGCAGCCGTACTGATCCTTCCAACTACAGGCCTGTGTCTTTGACATCAGTTTGTTGGAAAGTCCTGGAGCACATCATTTTCAGTCACGTAATGCGACATCTAGATCACCATAAAGTTCTCAGCAATGCACAGCATGGATTTCGTTCAAAACGCTCATGTGAATCTCAATTACTCACAACTATTCATAAAATATGGAAAGCAAAAGAACATAGTACAGCTCAAGTCGACGCCATAATTTTGGACTTCGCCAAAGCGTTTGACAAAGTTCCTCACCGCAGGTTGCTTCATAAGATCAATCACCTTGGTATAGTTGGTCCTATTCATCGATGGATCTCGTCTTTTCTCATCGGGCGACAACAGTCAGTCAACATTCAGGGTGTGATATCCAAACCAGTTAAGGTTATGTCTGGAATTCCGAAAGGAACCGTCCTTGGTCCGTTATTGTTCCTTATGTACATAAATGACTTGGGCGATGGGATTAATTCCAACATTTCTTTGTTCGCGGATGACTGTGTCATTTACAGACCAGTTTCCTCATTGTCAGATTGTGAGATCCTTCAACGTGATCTGGGACGACTGGAATATTGGGAGAAAAAGTGGCTACTTTCCTTTAAACCCGAAAAATGTAGTAATCTTCACTTTAGTAGGAAGAAATCAAAATTTGAATATTCGTATAAGCTGTCTGGTCATCGTCTTCAAACAGCAGATAGTCATAAATACTTAGGAGTAACATTGTCGGGCGACATGAAGTGGAATATACATGTGGACAGTATAGTTTCAAAAGCCAATAGTATGGTTGGTTTTCTCCGTCGTAATCTTTATAATGCACCTCAAATTGTCAAATTACAAGCCTACAAAAGTTTTGTTAGACCACATTTGGAATACTGCAGCTCAGTGTGGGACCCCTTTACAAAATGGAATATCAACAAAGTCGAAGCTGTTCAAAGGCGAGCTACACGTTTCATCATGAACGATTATGGTACAGAAAGCTCTGTCACTGCTATGCAACGATCAATAGAGTACAGAAGCGATGACGTCACAAACAACTTTTTTTACATTTCAGCGTTTTGGATACCATGTATCGGTGGAGCATGATGAAAAACATCCACAGCCCAAATTTGGTGGGAATCGGTTCAGTGGGGCCCGATATATGGCCGCATGAATACATAATTAGCCCCATTGAAATCAGTGTAAATTGGCCTGGTTCCAAAAGTTACGATCCAGGCCAATTTACACTGATTTCAATGGGGATAATTAGGTATTCATGCGGCCATATCTCGGGCCACCATGAACCAATTCATGTCAAATTTGATGTGTGAGGGTTTTTCATCATGTTCTACCGAAATATGGTCATGAAAATGCGATGACGTCACACTTCGGCTGTCTATTAGTCTCACTACACTCGAATCCAGACGTCATACGCAGAGGCTGGTCACTATGCACAAAATTGTACATCATCACATGGATCTTCAGCTAAGTGATCATCTACAGTTTAATAATAGGAAATCGTCAGTGTCCACTAGACAACACCATCCACTTTCACTCTGCATTCCTGCATCCAAGACAAAGTGTCACCAGATGTCCTACTTTCCAAATACAGCACGGGACTGGAATAGGCTACCTTATTCCCTGACCAGTATCACTGATCCTAAGATGTTCCAGAAAGGATTAGCTACTGCTAATCATGCATCTCTTGACTAGCTGCCCTCTGGCCTCCCATCCTCACATTGAGTGATGCTCCAGTTGGAGCTAATCAATTATCCTATCAAGATCAAGATCAAGATGACACATGTGACTGCCCCCTGTCATGGCCGCCGTGCAAAGGCTCTATTGTATAGACCTTATCGCAAATACCGCTTGGGTGAGTTTTCACAAAAGCAGCAATGTATTGTGGGAAGGTTTTCGGGGCAGACTTTGCCCCGTTTTCCTTCCCATAATACAGTTGTGCTTTTGTGCAAACTCGCCCAAGCGGTATTGGCGATAAGGTCTATAGACGCTCTCATTTATTCGCAGCCATAATAACTCTGTACGTATCCGAGTTCACTAAGTTTCGTAATAATCGAAAAGACAGTATCGATACTGACGAGTTGAGCTGAGTATGCGCATGGCACACCGTCTGCCATTTTGCGTTCCAAACACGCGAACATTGCAAACGTTTTCATCGTTCGCCAAGAACTGGTACCCGGCTTTTCATAGACGAGTGCACAAAAGTACTGTAACCAGTGGCGAACGTTGGCAACGTTCGCGTGTTTGGAACGCAGCCCTGTCTATTGGTTTATTATGTCTGTGGGAAAATCCAACATGGCAACTTCTAAAGGAGAGCGGGAGGCCGTTCTTAACATGGGAAACGGCAAAGTTTCTCCAACAGTAATCCCCAAAACAGGTACCGTGTATTGGAAATTTACAGCGCTTTCTTTTCGAGCAATGTTGTTTATGGCGTAACGTTTAAGCGGTTATGCAGTATGAGTTTGTGTATTAAACGTTGGCGTGTACTACTGACTGGACTCGAATTAGACTGGTTCCCGGTCCACACAGGAACACGAAGGGCGTGTCATGACAGATCCGAATCCAGATCCCGAGTTGTTTTACCGTGCAGAAACAAACAAAACTGCTCTCTGTATTTTTTCGTTAACATTGAACACAGATTTCCAATATACGCGTGTAACCGGGACAGACACTTGTGTTGCATGTTAGGCCGTCCGGCCCGGTTACGAGCGTATATTATTAGAAATTTGTACACAGGGTTTTTAGAAAGGCATGTTTTCAGACTATTTGTAACCTTTTTTGGGCCTAAGTTATCTCTTCAGAACAACTGAAACTTATTTTGTGATCATTACCATGCACGGACACTCAGGATTTTCCTCGTTGCCATATAAACTATGTAAAAATGTTAGTTTTATGATAAAAACGCAAAATTAGGAGGGAAAGGTGTCTTAAATTTACTAAGGAAAAACTTTGAATTTTTGAGAATTGTGCTATATGTTTAGTGTATGGAGTCGCAGTGGGTGTCCGTGCATGGTAACCTTTCCCTTATTTTGAGACTAGACAAAGGTACTTTTAGAAGGCTAAAAGTGTTGTTTTTGACGTTTATATTGGGACGTTATCATTTTCTATATAACACTTTTAGCCCCTTAACATTTTAACCCCCTTCGTCGTGTGGAACATTCGAGCACGCCCTCAAGAGTCCAATTACCCATGTGAAAATTCTTACCGTAAATTCCAAATCAGACATTTAAAAGCACACCCTGGAGGTCCTTGTAATCTCAAGACTTCTGTACCCTTGTCGTTCATTGTCCATGATGACTCAAACATCAAAAAAGGATAAAAGGGAGCAAAATTTGGCGTAAAATCGACAAATCTGGACAGACGGGAGACTTGACCATGTTGACTTCGCTACTATATCGCGTCAAAAGGAAAGTAGTCCCACCAACGTGGATGGATTTTGTTTAGCCTAGACTGGCCCCCTGTCTATGTGCGCTACGCTGCTCTCGCTCATATACAACGCGTGGAGAAGTAAATATGTGGACAGGGGGCCAGTCTAGGCTAAACAAAATCCATCCGCGTTGGTGGGACTACTTTCCTTTTAAAGCGTCCAGGCATGAAGTCTGTGGTACCACGCTGGCTGAAAATTTTCGATTTTACGCCAAATTTTGCTCCCTTTTATCCTTTTTTGATGTTTGAGTCATCATGGACAATGAACGACAAGGGTACAGAAGTCTTGAGATTACAAGGACCTCCATGGTGTGCTTTTAAATGTCTGATTTGGAATTTACGGTAAGAATTTTCACATGGGTAATTGGACTCTTGAGGGCGTGCTCGAATGTTCCACACGACGAAGGGGGTTAAAATGTTAAGGGGCTAAAAGTGTTATATAGAAAATGATAACGTCCCAATATAAACGTCAAAAACAACACTTTTAGCCTTCTAAAAGTAAGACAAAGGTATTTCCTCGAAAATATGGTCTGTGTTGCCAAAATGGCCCCTTTACTGTGGAAAGACCCACATGGAGATGCAGTTTAGAAAGTCACATGCATGTACTATGGTGCTGTTGTTTATAAATACACGGTATTGATTCTGTAATTCACAGCTGCCGCCTACCACATAGCAACAAAAAATTAGTTGGGTCAAGTGGAGGAAATAATTGATTGAAGTTTATCGTGGCTTCAGGCCTTGTGCACAAAACATATAAGACTGGCTGAAAATTTTATTAGAAAATCTTCACATTTTTTCACTCCTAAATTTGGGTTTTTCTACTAAATCTGCATTTAAAAAAAACAAACCAATATTCATGATCAACTTCTCAATTTTTACCGGAGTGACAAATATTCTTACCAATTTCCTTGAAAATATTTCAACTTTCTCTGCCATGTTCTATAAACTTTGCACACGGCATCTCAGTGGCAACCAGTGGATGCAATTTTTGCCCCACAATTTGTATTTTATGTTTGATCGTGTGGTTTTTGGTTTCAGTAATCCCAGGACAACAGACGAACATCCACAACATTCCCAAAACTGTACATTGCAATGTGTTTTGCTTTATTCACAAACATTCTGCAGCTAGCTGCAATCACACCAGTGAATGATTCCCCTTCCTTTCGTGAAGTGCTTTCAGCCAATAGGGATGCGTAAACTGTCTAAAGTATTTATGAATGTCAAATTGTGTTCTTAGAAACGGCAACAGAATATCAGTAAAAACACATCACACAATTTTAGCTGACAATCCATTTTTGCAAAATATAGCAATGAAATTGTGCTTTAATAGCAAATTCTCGTGCAATAACAGCACCATGAAATTGGGCCAAGTGCATCACACAATTTCACAGCTGTGGGCAGCTTGCCACACACTAAAGTGCTGGGACTATAATGGATAATTCCAAATACATGTACATGTACTTTTTTTTGTGACTCGTAAAATCAATAAATGTTGGTTTGGTACAAGGTCCGCTTAAGGCCGAGTGCAACACCTGTTTGTACCAATTGGCTGTGAATTGTTCTTTAGTAAATAAAAATTAATATTATTAAGATGTGCTGTACTACAGTTGTACAATGTTTCCCTTTTTATAGTACAAATGTACATGTACAATGTATGTAGGTTAAAGGGCCCCTTATTTAGGATTTTTATCAGTGAAATCTGTGCTTTAAAACCACTCTACTCAGTTAAAGTCATAAAAATCCTATTTGGAGCTTGGGGGTTAAAACAAAGGTTTTTAGTTTTTATGCTAATGCAAATATGCATATTCGTGTTAGTCGTGTTTGTTCTGCAAAATTTTGTAGAAGTTGGTTTTAGTTTGAGTTGATTTTTTTCCTTCTTGTGATTGATGATGCGGTGGTATGTTTTCAGCTTTAACGGTATGTACTGGTACATGTAGTAGATTTATAAGACAAGTCGGTGTCACTTTATTTAATTGTAAAAACAGCCGGGCCTAATTTCATAGAGCTGCTTAAAGGCACAGGCTCGTCAGCATTGCGCGCACCAAATTAGTGCCACGAAATACGCAGCTTCATGCCTTTGCTATGAGAAAAGTCAAAAAATGGGTTTGCAGTAATTTCGCCCCCTGAACCATGGCCTGTGCACGAAGTGGTTTTGGGGCGAAGTAGCATTTGGGCGATGTAGTGTTTGGATGAAGGGATTTGGGGCGAAATGGCACTTGGGCGAAATGGTTTTGGGGCGAAATAATTTTTCGTCTCATGAGACGAAAACTAATTGTTTTACTCATTTCTCAAAGACTATAGGACTTCAGACAAAACCATTTCAGGGGAAGTTTTCTACGGTGTTATTTATGTTATTTTTTTATTTGGATCACTGAGTGTTATGCCTTAAAGATTTTTTGACACAATGCAAGTTGCCTGAAGTTGGAAGCCTGTGTTACACAGAGTCACGCTTTGGTTTCTGTGTTTGTGTGCCAGTACTTTCAGTAGTATGCCCGCTGTTCCGTCACAACTGTCTAAGGAAGTTGCAGCTATGTGTGTGTGGATGGACGGCCACTGAGTCATTTAGATAGCCATGCACTGGCAAAAGTCAGACCAGATTTTCAAACTGCGTCTAGGTAACTACTATTAGCTTTGGAAATCTTTTATACACCTGCTTCAAAGCTTATAAAAAAAGCAATTAACTTGATTAATCAAGCACTCACAAATAGCAATTGTGATTTTAAAAAAAATAATTCAACTAATCACTTTTCTTGAAAAGTCAAGAAAAGTTACCTGCATTTAAAATAGTTTAAAGCTTTCCTGCTTACAAAATATGCCGATTAAAAAAACAAACAAATCAAAAACTTTGTACGAATGGCCGTTTTACCTGCCCAGTTCTGCATTGTGTTAACTAATCTACTTGCCATATTTGCTTAATTTACTTACCTTAACTCGCTTCGTTTGTTGAACTCACATCACAGCTCAACTTAGTGGCTTTATTTCATTTTAATGCTGACCATTGCTGCGCTTCTGGTTTATTTATATTTATTTGCTGATTTGAAATAAAGTTCAATAAAAAATGTTTTTTTAAATGACCTTTGTTTGTAGTGATCGTACATGGGGAAGGAACCAATGTGGCAATCCACATGCTCTTTTGGCGATCTAAACAATCTGATGATTCTGCGCACTTTGAAATTTGCTAGACGCGTTTCTGCATGGGGATGGCTTACTGGATCAGTCTATTCAACCATATTAATCTGCTTTTTAACCCGTTTGCTGTATAGAACTGCCGAGCCTACCAGATGTCTGAAATAGCACTTATGCCTAACACGTGTGCATATCCACCCCTTTATATTAAGTTTTCTGGATTGAGGTTATTTTTGGCACTTTATAGGCCTTTTTCCACTTGACCAAAATTTCAGGGGGTAGCACTGGAACAACAGAAATCTAAACATCCGCCGAGTATTGGACACATCAGCAATTTGTACATTGTATGTGGACAATTCAAAAGACTTCCCTTTTCCATTTGAGAATCTTTTAAACATTGCAAATCATGTGAACGGGCACTAAATGTTAAAAGGTTTTAGTGCATTTCCTGATGGCCCAGGGACCAGGAAACTGATTCATTTGTCAGGATGGGGGGAGGGGGGGGGGGAGGGGGGTGCGGGGGAGTTTTTTATTGCAAATTCAAAGTTACATGTATAACTGTTTTCCCTCTGACAAAAATGTTATTACTCTGACAAGCATGATATGTAATATTGCCAACTTTAACTTGTCATTCAAGCAGAGCTTATTTCCAAAATGTACAGGGGCCAATTTCATGGAGCAGCCAATTTTGTGCTATCGGAGGCTCTGGCTACTTCATGGAGACCGTAACCTTAAGCACTGGCAAACGTTTGCTAGCTTCAGAGGCAAATTTGCTAAACACTAGTGACGCAACAATGCCCGTTTCCAAGCACGCGCATGCTTAAGCACACTGTGGCCGTGAAATACTAGCCTTAAAGTTAGCACAACTTTTCTGCTACATTAAGCACACGTTTTTAGCTAGCGCTTAAGCTGGTAGTGTTATATACCGGTAAAGGTGCCCCATGTTGTATGGGTAAAACAGAATTTTATAACATGAGAGATTGGTCATTGAAAACATACACAGCTATGGGGAAGGGAGCCATATTCAGTACAATAAACATTTATAATTATTATTCATAAATATAAAGTACGTCACGTGGGCAGTCTTAAATGGACGATAAAAGCCTGGTCAGTCTTAAACACTTTTGAGCCTAGCTCGTAGCCGCGCCCTAGTCAGTTTCAGCGCGTTTGGCGCACTCACACAAACAGCACATGCACAGAAGTAAACTTTATGCAGTTTATTTACCCGGCCGTGTGCGTGCGCACGCGTACAGGATGCATGCCTGCAATGCACGCCACACGCGCGATCGAACAAAAACAACTCGACGTACAACACATTGAACAATGCGCATGTAGGAAAATACTCTGCAAAATGGCCAAACTGTGACATTTATTGCCGAAGAATTTTGGGAGTTTTACTAAAAAAAAATACTAAAAAATCCCAAAATAGCTGGATGGGGTTCAAATCTGATTCAGGACAGCTCATGTAACATGTTCTTGAGCGAGGCAATTACTACACTTTTTCCTACCCGGTTAATTCCTAAAATTAGGGGTCCGAAATGTTTGGTGTCCCAGTTACGTACGACACTCTCTGCTTCAAAAATCACCACTTATGACCACAAATTCTCAGTAATGGACTGTGGCCTGTGATTATAGGGGGCAGCATCATTTTCTTCAATATTTTGTTTTCTGATTCCTGAAAAATATTCAAGACAAAAGACCATAAAGGCTTATAATTTGTTCCATGGTATTGAATAGGAGTTTGGTGTCCCGGGTTACCTACGCCAATGAAAATTGGCTGTAGAATGAGTTTGCATTAACCTTGGTGCCATTATATCTACACACAAACATTAAATTTAAGTGGCATTTGTTTTTACTAGGAAACCACTTTCAATCACTAAAAACACTTGGAAATCTTAAAAAGCATGTCGCACTTTTGGACCCCTAATTTTGGGAATTACCATATGAACAGGCGTTTACCAACTCGGGAATTTAGAGATTAAAGGACCATGACCAGATTTTTTGTTTTGTATTTATGGATTTTGTTCTAACATATGAAATACCTTCCCAAAATATTATCCATGGGGAGAAAACAAGAAATTTCCAATCCCTATTTTGGATGTGGAAGCCAAAAGGTTGGTGTACGACTTTATGCAACCGGATAAATTAGTTTACTAAACTGTGGTGGATTTTTGAAGATATCCCTGGAAATATACAGATTGAAGGCGTAAATTTCAGAATGGTAATGTGAAAAATATGACATTATTGATATGGTACCAAAATCTCATAATCCATGGAAAAAATGGAGGGGTCAAAAATGTGATCTGGTACTGCTCCTTTAACTGACAATACAATGCTTTTTACGTTTTTTCCAAATTTAAACGGCATTTTATTTGTTTTTTGGCTGTGGTCTAGTAAACATATCTTTGATATGGTCAAAGATTTCAGTCACTTGCCCTACAATATAATACACTTGAACATTGTATTTGGGGCACAGGGCAAAGTACAGGACCGTGTTCCATTAAAAATATGAACATCGGCAGTGTATGCAACATTCACCATTTTCATGGACATGCGGAGTACAAATTTCAAGAGTACAAAATTCAAGATTACCAGCCTAAAATGTACCTATGCCAACTTGTGTTCTTGGCAACAGTAGCAGAATACACATCACATATGATTTTAACTGGTAACCCATTTTGTGCTAATCAAAAGTCTGTGCTTAAAAGCTCCATAAAATAGCCCCAGTCGGTACTATGCTTTCCTCACACGACTACAGCAAACCGGCTGACTGGTAATTAGTCTGGTACCCGGACCACATTTTTTTCGACTAGACTGACTTTAAGGTCCGGCAACCGCCAATTCCGCCATTTAGAAACAGGAGGAGTTCCTCCTTTTTCCGAAGGTTCCCGAAGTTACCCGAAGTTACCCGAATGCACGTCCAGACGTTATCGTTAATCGTCGGGTACGATTCGTGGACAGTTTTTCGCCGCGTGTTTATTTTACGATGATGCAGACAAGGTTTGAATTTAAATTTTGATGCTATAAATGGGCATGTGTTCTATTTGCCAAATATGGAATAACCCTTTTCAAATTGTTATACACTCTTTTGAAAATTAACGGTTACGCGCTCCTAAAAATAAATGCATGACGTAATGCTTAGTGCTATTTTAAACACCACAGTAGCTGGTCCTCATATTTAGTTGTTGTATGTGGAATATGTGGAGCGGGAACCAGTCTAACTGGTAATGGGAAAAAAGGAAACTCTACTGATCAAGACGAATCCCAAATTAAGGGGTCATCCATAATGTACGTACGCACGGAGGGGGTCCAATGCATACACCCAACGTTAAAGCATATGGGTGATGTCACTAAATATGCGTGCAGGGGGGTGCATTTCGTGCGTACGTACTTTATGGACGGCCCCTAACCAATTTGAGACCGGTCTGCGCACTTCCGGGTTTGATAACGAGGCTCTTCGTAACTAAAGTGAATGCACAATCACTCCTAAATGCCATGTAGAAAAGCACACACGTGTACATGTACACACTAGGTCAATAATAGGGACCATTAGAAATGATACGCGTACAGGAAACGTATGCGGCTGGGAAAAACTGGATGGTTGTACCAACAGTTTGTGCGGTTATTTTGTCTGCACAGCATAGATAATGTGACTTTTTACATCAATATAACCATGTACACATCCGCACATTTCTTTAACAGCCACGCAAAATTGTGATATAAATTGTGTTTTGTCTCATTTCCTGTCCTTATTAACAGCTCCATGAAATTGGCCCCAGTTGGTACCCAGGTTTGCCCAGAGGACACAAAATGGTGACCACGTTGGACTGGCTGATCAGTATTACAGAAAAAATGTTATCGGGAACTCTGCTAATTTTTTGTCTCATGTCATGTTTGTACAGGTTCTGCAACGTACGTGAACCTCAAATATGTCAGCCTGGTGTGCCTGGTGTTACAGAATGCTGCCCTCATTCTCATGATGCGTTATACGCGCAACCAGCCGGGCAAGTTGTACTTCCCCACGACGGCCGTGTGCATCACTGAATCGCTAAAGATGATGACATGCGTATTTATCCTGCTGATCCAACACAAGGGCAACGTTTTCAAAGTGGCTAAACTGATCTGGGAAACCATTATTATGCAGCCTGTTGACACGCTCAAAGTGGCCGTGCCGGCGTTCCTTTATACCATTCAGAACAACCTGATGTATGTTGGCGTGTCCAACCTCAGTGCGGCAACATTTCAGGTAATATAACCACGTAAAATATCGATCGCTATCAACACTTTGCCGCCAAAAGTATGCTAATGAAATTTCCATATTTATGAGCAAATCCGTGATGTCATCTCAGGACAACAGAGGAAATCTCCATTGACTTGTGTACAAAAGTTTTTGTCATTTTCAGTGACTTCTTGGTGTTATGATCTGTAACAGTTTACTGAGTTTGTTTAGTACAGTATGTCATTTGCAACAATCCCAACAAGTTTGTTTGGGTCAGAAATGGATCAGTGGGCTACTGTTACTGTTTGAAATGTAATGTTCTTTCTTTGTTTTTCAACTGTTGGTTCCCTCCATGACTAGCAATAAAACATTTTGAAGTAGAGAAAAGGTCACTTCTTTCTGAAATGAAAACAAATTTCAGTTTGCCCCTTTGTCTGCAACACTTTGATCTTTTGATTCGTGTATTAAAACAAATGGTTGATAATGTTCACTTCACTAAACCTTTAAGGGTCATTCTTCTGATCTTGGGACATTGGTAGGACGCACTGAACTCTTCTTAACTTTTGTGAAATCGATCCCAGGTCTCAGTGGTTAGTTGATAATTTGTACTAACTGGCGAGACCCGTTACTTGATTTAAATACATAACGGGGCCGATTTCACAAAGTGCAAAGACACGACTTAGGAAGGGTCATTCGTCTTATTTTGGGACATTGGTATGGGAATCAGGACGCATTGAACTCGTCTTAACTTTTGTGAAATCGATTCCAGGTCACACATGCACATTAAGTGTCAAGCGTCTGACACGCATGTTTTTTTTGGCATGCCGTCGGTTCATGTGTGAAAAGCGTAAATTACACAGAGCACCCACTTAACATATGAAGTTACTATTTCTCAATTTTGACGTACTATTTCTTTATTTTGTTCTGGATACATTTAGCAATGGACATTTGACAAATTCAAGAAACTGTTAGTAGTATGTCCGGGCATAATGTAATAGTAGTTTTTATTCATACCAGTAACTATTTTATCTTGCTCACAGGTGACCTACCAGCTAAAGATCCTAACCACAGCATTATTCAGCGTCGTCATGCTTCACAGGAATCTAGCCCCCATCCAGTGGTTAGCGCTGCTTCTTCTCTTTGCTGGAGTGGCCATTGTTCAGATCCAACCCACGGACCCGTCTAAACGAGCTGCTGAAGTCAGCCACACGGAGCAGAACGTCCTTCATGGGTTTCTCGCCATCTTGGTGGCTTGTTGTTTATCCGGATTCTCCGGAGTTTACTTTGAGAAGATCTTGAAAGGCTCCAAGACGTCCTTATGGATACGTAATATCCAGTTGGGATCGCTTGGTGCGTTGATCGGATTCATTACAATGATCCTTAAAGATGGGCCTGAAATCAGGGAAAAAGGAATGCTATTTGCCTACACGCATTACGTCTGGGCGGCCATTGGACTTCAGGCGTTCGGCGGTTTGACCGTCGCTGTGGTCGTTAAGTACGCGGATAACATCCTCAAAGGTTTTGCCACGTCGGTCAGTATCATTGTGTCCACGATTGCCGCAGTTTATTTGTTTCATTTCCAGGTCAATTTGCAATTCGGTTTAGGGGCTAGCTTGGTCATTCTGGCTATTTATATCTACGGTCGACCGAAACCGCCGGAGAAATTGCCGAGTCAAGAGCAACAGACGAATGGCGGATCTATCAAATAAAAATGCCGTTGTAAAATTTGTAGAAACTCTGTAGATATTGAGAGCTTTATTAACCTTCATTTCAGGGTTTCATTTACCACAATTTTGGTTTTTTTTCCTTCAGCATTCACAGGTAAAACTTGTTGGATCAGGGGCGGATTGTAATATACAGTCTAAGACCGGTCTATAATTATATAGCTCGATTGCAATATCGTGGTCTTAATGTAAGACCAGTCTTAAAAAATTTAGGCCTGCGGCAAACAGGCCAAAATCAAAATTTTAGGACACTGCACTACATCTTGAATGTGCTGTGAACAAATCGCACATTATGCCCATGGATGCTTTTTTTCGGGCTATTTAATAACTTTCGCAGTCCATTTCTTTGGAGTGCACGCGCCATCAAGTGGCTTCGTGAGGACATTTGCTTGGCTTGAAATTATGCAAGTATAGCCGGCTCTATGTCACTTTCCATTAGGGTTTGTCTTCTGGCGCAGCCGTACTTTAGTTAGATTGGTGTATTGCAATGGGCTAAACTAGTGATTAAGCCGAGACTGGCTACGTTGGATAGCCGGCTATAAAACACTTGTCTTAGACTGGTAGCTAAGTCAATTTTATTGCAATCCGCCACTGGTTGTTATATTTTTCTTGGCTTGAAATAAGAAGTGACTTAAAGAGGCAGGTTGGTCACTGCGCACAAGCCCGTGTCTTTAAGAGTTTTAGTTGGCATGTCACTTTGAATTACGATGTAATTTGCCCATACACGACACGGTATATGCACTGCAGTGCGAGTAAAAAAAACTTTACACCTTTAAAATTACTTGTTTTAGTGAGCCAATATTTATATGAGATGTTTTGACATGTATTGTGGATAAGTTTAAAACATGAGGCAAATAAGGGTGTCGGGTGGAACACGACTTGCGCCAATTCAGTATGGCTTGGAAAAAGAAAAGGATTTTAACCAGGGCAGAGTTGCCAACCCTTCCGGATTTTGCAACAGATTCTTCGAAAAATGACTAATTTTGCGAGTCCTGTCATGGATAAACACCCTCCTGGATTGTCAAATGTTTTTGGAGTCGCGGAATGAACCTGTTTTCCCGGATGTCCTCTCCAAAATTCGGGAGGGTGGGCAGCTCTGCCAGTGACTTGGTTGTTAATGCTACGTTTACACCATGTCCCCGGCAGTCCCGGCGCCCCGGTTTGGCCAAAACGTAGCGTGCCGTGGAACTTTTGTCGTCTTTTTATTACTTTGGCTCGACTCGGCCCGGTGTGTTGCGTTCTACCACGGTGCGTTACGTCCCGGTACGGAAAGCGTGGCGCGCCGTGCCGGTTCCGGGCCGCGAGGCGGATGGCGCGCTACGTTTCAAGCGCCGTTCGACTACGGATGGGTCCACGTCCCATGCCGGCCTGCTAAGTTCTGATGCGGTGCCTCACGTCCGTCCCGTTCGTGTCACGTTTGTTGTCCCGGCCCAATACGTTCCCGACGGTGTGCGAGGGTCTGCTGCGGCGACCTGGGACTGAACGTGGCAGCTGTCACGTTTCACGCCCGGTGGTCACCCGGTGGTCTCCCGGTGAGCCCCGGTGGGTATAAATAGTGCGCTCCACACCTTCATTTTTACTTCGTCCTGGAGCGCGACGCAGTAACTAGCCGTGAGCAACAACCGTCACACACCTTGTCGCACCGCAGTTCACCAGGCCGCATTCACACCATGCTGTGGCCGCTACCGTGTCGGGCCCTGGCAGACCGTGGGGTGCCGGGCTTCCAAACGTGGCGGAGCGCGAAGCACCGGCCGCGATCAGAGGTCCCCGGCACCACACCCCGGTGAGTCAAGGCACACTGCGGTCCGTCACGCCCTGTGACGGAAGCCCCGTCCCACTGCGGCCCAGGACGATTCTCATTAGTGACGGGACTGCCGGGGCAAAATTTTTGACAGAGCTGCTCACCGGCCGGTGGCAAGGGTGAGCTACGGTCATTCACGTTTCGCCACCCCGGTCCCCTACGCTCCCCGACGTCCATCCCGGTGCCTCCACGGTGCTCCTCTACCGGGGCGCCGGGGACATGGTGTAAACGTAGCATAAGGATCAACAGAGCCTCGTTGAACATACGTACAATAAAACATCTTGTGAGCTATTCTTCATTCTAAAACATGGCTCGTCCTCGGCTCACACCCCAGCAAAGGGCCTACTTGGTAAGTGAATTCTACCGCACGCAGTGCACCACGGCTGTGTTCCAAAGCTTTCGCCAGCAATTTCCTAATGCAAGATGTTCAACTCCTGCCACTGTGTACTCAAATGTTTGTAAATACCAAAAGACACGTCAAAACATCTCATATGAATATTGGTAAAAGCACAAGAATAATTTTAAAAGTGTATAGTTTTTGACTCCCACTGTACACAAAAGTCATGTATACTAAGACTTCCTAGGTGCCTTACACGTATTTATGTCTTGAAATGTTTTTTACAGAGCTGCAGTGATAACAATTTCGCACTAGAATAACATGACCATGTATTGAACAAGGGGTCTAAACTACATAAACACCTCAACAAAAGTAAGTTCCCCCCCTAAACAATTGCTTATATCTCCCAAAGTAAATTTTGGAATTACACGAAACTTGATGTGAATGATTAGTGCAATGCATGGAACGTGCATTTCAAGTGGTAGGTCCATACCCAATGTCATGTGTAAAAAGAATAAGGGAATTGTTGACTGCATTTTGCAATTTTTGAAAAGTGTCAATTTCACCTTTAAATGCTGCTCATTCATGAATGTGACAAATGTATGGACCCACTTGAAATGCACGTTCCATGCATTGCACTAATCATTCACACCAAGTTTCGTGTAATTCCGAAATTCACTTTGGGCAATAAAATCAATTATTTAGAGGGGAACTTACTTTTGTTGTTAATATTGACAAAAATCTGGTTAGATTTTATAGATTTACATTCATACCTGCACTTTATGTTCTTGTACACTGTTTATTTTTAGTGACAATTAACTATATAAATTTTATATTCTCTTCTGTTTGATTTGAATACTTTGTAGCAAGCAACGTTTTTAAAAATTAAAGTGAATTAGTTTGGTTTTTAAATAGTGAAATGAAAGGTATTCAATTTTCACACCGAGTTGTAGAGGGAAACGGCGTACTGTTCTGCATAATTAACTTGGAGGAAAAGTGTTTTTGTGTGTCTTTTCACTGAAAGACACAGGCTTGTCAAAGCGTGATGAACAAATTTTTGCCACGAAATCACCGCGCTCCATACTAGTTGGGCAGTCAGCTGTTACAATCACGGACGGTGCAGGCTCATTGGTTTACGTCGTACAAATGCGTGATTCGACTTAATACTGTTCGCTGTCGAGCACACCTGCACCCTCCAGGATCGTAAGAGCTCGGGCAAGGTATAATGCAGCGTGGTGAAACTCATGGCTCGAATTAGCTCGTCGTACATTGACGCACCAAAAGGCTCGGTGTGAATCCACTCTTAATAATCATTTTTTCTTTCTAAAACATTTTGAACATTAAAGTTATGTACTGTTTCATCTAGTCACCCGTCTTTTGGACGGGCAGTGTGTGATTTTAGACAGGCACTTTGCGAAATGGACATTAAAAAGTATACATACTTGAGCGACTAAATTGCATTTTTGTTTAGAATGAAAACAAAAGTACATGTACCTTGTAATCTGTGCGGCAGGCCACCGCAACCGGCCGTGGTATGAGTTGTGACTCCTGTACGTGTGCCCTACGTGACCACATTATGATGTATCACAATTTTACACTTGCCTGGTGTCTGTAACCACTTTATGCATTTGTGTGCCTTTAACTGCACCTACATTTATCGGTAAGTAGGACAGGCAGTTTTGGAAATTCCAGATGAAAGCCTGTACTGTTATCGTGAGCTCATGCCAATGACGTCATTTTGGGAGTAAACAATGCCGCGTCGTTGTGGAAGCAATGTGCGTGCGCGTTGTGTGTGTCCATAGCGCGCTATGATGAGGCTCCCATTGGTGAACTAAACCGCGTTGCGCCCACCAGAGACACGCGCACGCACATTGCTTTCACAATGACTCAGCATTATTTGACTCCCAAAATGGCATATTCGCACGTGTTCGAAAGGGGTCAATAGGAATTAGGTGTATTATTTTCACAATTGTGAGAGTGTAATGATAAGCCAAACTATTGGTGGAAAGTTAGATTTTAGGTTCAATCCCATAGTGAGATTTATTTTTCACGGACATGTGAGCACAGACCATACATGTCCTTGACCCTAATCCCTTGGGGGTGTACAGTTATATTAAAATTAAGGGATTAAGGCTGGATGATGCTTTAATAAAGACACCAACATGCGAGTTTATTTGTACAGTGTAATTGTATAGATAGGGTTTAGTTGGTTAACAACTGATTCCGAGCTTGGGATCAGCTTTTGGCACCTCACAGCTCACAGGAATACAGCAGCCTTTTTATTGCCGAATTTGCTACAGACTTCATGTTTGCAGAAATTATCGTCGGCCCTTGTACACTGGACTCGTGGTTGGACGCAAATATGACAAATATTTTTCCTAGCTGAAAGACAGGTTTGGTTTGGAGTGGAAAAAGCACATACCGAATATTCAATTCCGTCAAATGTTATTTGAATATCTGATGGACTATTAAATACTTGATTCATTAAGCACATCCTTAAAGCCGCCCATATAAATTTCGTGCATGCTCGGAATTCTGCGATTGCGTTGCGACGGACACGTACACAAAATCGTGACCACATCGCCATACCTGTACACCTTGTGATGCGAGTGCACAACATGCGCTATCGTGATCGAATCACGGACGCAAGGTGTACGACCGGCTTTACATACAGCATAATCCAAAAGACAAAGCATGGCATGCATATTCACATATAGCATGCAGCAAATGGGGCAATAAGATTGGGATCTACCATTGTTTGTTCAAGGGGAACACTAATATCGTATTCCTTGTGATTCTGCCCGCGATGTCCCACTTTCCGGCCATGTTTGGGTATCGGTAGTTCCGAGTGATGCGCGGGTAATGGTTCGGTGAAGAAATAGGAATGCACAAGTGCCTACAAAGACACAAAGCATCAAAAACTGTGTTGCTCATCAGAAATTTGACTTTTTGCGGGACTGTAAATTTTTTAAAAACTACTCGAATAGAGAAGGTAATAGTATAAAATGCTCCGTAAAAATGTAAGAAAAACGTAATTTTCACCAGAACAGTTTGTTAAACACAGTGAACTTGTGGATAACAAGACACTGATCGACCAATCACTTTGGAATCGCTTTCAAGACTGTTCTGCTTCAGTGATATCCTCCAGGTCCAAGTAATGAAATTTGACATTATTGAAATGTGACATTTCCTGTTTCCAGGAGAATCCTGGAGTTGAGGGTTCTCAGACAACCCATTTTATTGGGTTTTCAACTAAGGATAGGACGTTTATTAAACCGGTTAACCATTTAACAAAAAAAAACCAAAACTGGAAAACCGGTTTTGCCAAACGTTTAAAGGCAGTATACATCATTGGTAATCTCGAAAATCAGAATGTTCACAGATTTACGCCTAACGTGCACAATATAAACATGATGACCGTAAAAAACCTTCCCCTGAAATGGTTTTGTCTGAAGTGCTATACATGTAGTCTTTGAGAAATGAGTAAAACAATTAGTTTTCAATTCGCCCCAAATCACTTCGTCCAAACACTACATTGCCACCGTACTTTGCCCCAAAACCACTTCGTGGTTCAGGGCGAAGTGGTTTTGGGGCGAAATGACTGCAAACCCTTTTTTGACTGTTTTCTCTAAAGTTAAACAAAGTACGGAGCTGGTTTTTGCTCAGGTTGGTTTTAATCATGCATATCGTCAATCACACAGGGGGATAAAACTATTTGTAACAGTTTACCAATCATGTATACTATCTTTAAACAAAACCAAATTTTTCAGAGGTTTTTTTGTAATGACTTCATGAAATTAAAATTAATTTATGGGGTCAAAGTAAAATTCTGACCAGATAAAGGTTAAACGATTATTTTTGGGGGCCTAGGGGTATTGTGTACATTGCACATGTATCTATAAACACCAGTAACAATCTTTAGTGTCGGCCGAACGGTTAACCAACACTTCAAAGAATTGCAAACCGGTTTCTCAATTAACTGTAAATTCTCATCCTTATTTTCCAGCCGAGTGGGATGAGATGACCTCTGGATCTATACATCTTTCAAACAGCCCTACAAGTGCAGGAGCTCAGGGAGGCACTTTAGGCAGAGTGGCACACCCTGCCTCAGTGGCTCTTACTAAGGTGCAGTCGGCCTTGCCACAAGAGGTGGTCATACATGTAACTAACAAATAAAAATGCTACATCTCTCAGCCTTCTTGATCTTTCGGTCAGAGCATAGTTAGTTTGAACCATATATGCTAAATGTCTTGTGGATTTCTTTGAGAAAAAGATTGACTCACCTCCGCTGCAGGTATTCGCTCCTTGGAAGGGTAGACAAGGAACTTCTTCAACAAGTCCAGTGCCTGAAAAAAAAGACAACATTTCTTAAAAAGCATGTCACACTTTTGGAAATTACCCATATGCTAGAACAAATCCATTAAAATATGATACTACGGTTATTTATTTCAGTGGACAACAAAGCTACAATTTAATGGTGTTAAAGTTTAACCTCAATATTAAAAGAAGGCCTTGAAATAACCCACAGCACCACAGCAAATTTTCCATTTCCTCATTCAGGTGCCCTTTACTATAAAAGAGAAAATTGCCAGTGCACTTTTGAAAATGGATTTCGAGGCCTGTAAGAGAGTGTGACCAGATCACATTTTTTACCCCCAAAAATTTCTCCAAGGGTTTTGGGAATTTGATACCATATCATGTGTCATATTTTTCTCATCACCATTCTGAACTTTCGCGCCCTAAATTCGTATATTTTTAGCGATATCATCTAAAATCCACCGAAGTTTAGTAAACTAATTTATTCGGATCCATAAAGCAGTGCATTGATTACACCAACTTTTTTACCACCACATCGAAATTAGGGATTGCAAATTTCATGTTTTCTACCCATGGTACATTGTAGATAGTATTTTGAGGAGGTATTTTATATGATTGTTGGGTTAGAAAGAAATCTGTTTTTTTTAATATCTGGTTACGCTCCTTTAATACAACATTCTGCTTATAACAAGGACAATATCAGGTCCCAATCCTTTGCTCATCATTGTTTTCATTCCTGATAATACAAGGTTCCTGTTATAACAAGGTAATTGGCAAAGTCCCAAGGACTAGCTTCCTATTAACGATTTTCAACAATATCAATTAACATGTGGAGAGACTGTGGCAAGTTTACCTCTGGCGATGCGTCTGGTACCACCTGTTCAAATGGTATTGGTGGATTCTCTGGGAATGTGATTTTGTTATAGTCTGGTAACTCCTCCATTCCCTGTAACATTAATAACAGAAGATGTTTATTTGAGAGATTCCCAAGATGGTACATTTTTATGACAAAAAAAGAATTGTGGATAAATTTATATAAGTGGGTCTTTCCACAGTAAAGGGTGCATTTTGGCAATACGGACCATATTTTCGAGGAAATACCTTTGTCTGGTCTCAAAATAAAGGAAATAAATTTCCAATATACGCTCGTAACCGGGACGGACACTTGTGTTACATTTTAGGCCGTCCCGGTTACGAGCATATATTGGAAATTTGTACACAGGTTTTTTGGAAAAGCAATGTTGTCACACTATTTGTAACAATTTTTAGGCCTAAGTTATCTCTTCAGAACAACTTAAACTTATGTCTTTTATTTTGAGACCAGACATGGTATTTCTTCGAAAAATATGGTCTGTGTTTCCAAAATGACCCCTTTACTGTGGAAAGACCCAGGTACATGTACTTACAGGCCATGTTTGCTCCGTCGGTGTTCCAAGAACACGAAGTACGCAGCAGAGTTGTTCAATGTCATTATCCCCAGGGAACAGTGGGGAGTTATTTAAGAGTTCACCAAAGATACAGCCAATAGCCCTGTAGAATTCACAAAAAAATACAATATTATTACCCCTGATCAGCATTGGGCACAACTCCCTGGGGAGTACTGTAAAAGCTAAAATATTCGCGGTGGTTTTATTTTCGCGCATTTCGCGCACCAGACAGAGCCTGCGAAAATAACAACCCGCGAAACTATTGTTTGCAACAATTGTGGCGATCCCTGAAACAAAACATAATTTCCATCCGCGAAAATAACAACTCGCGAAAATGTCAGTGATGTTGAAATGCGCGAAAATATCTGTACGCGAAAATATTGGCTTTTACAGTATGCAGCCCCAACAGCCTGACACAAGCACTCAAAGGCTGCAACCCTTGCAGGTACCCATTTACTCCTGGGTGAAGAGAGGCAACTTATGGCAAAGTGCCTTGCCCAAGGGCACACGCACCATGGAGGATACTCATGGCACTTTACAACATTATTACCCTGGTCATAGGGCACAACTCCCTGGGGAGTATACAGCTCCAGCAGCCCGACACAAGCGCTCAGGGGCTGCAACCCTTGCAGGTACCCATTTACTCCTGGGTGGAGAGAGGCAACATTATTACCCTGGTCATTGGGCACAACTCTCTCAGGAGTATGCAGCCCCGACAGCCTGACACAAGCACTCATGGGGCTGCGCAACCCTTGCAGGTACCCATATACTCCTGGGTGGGAACACGCACCATGGACGTGAGTGTGATTCAAATTTACAACCTGGGATCGATATCACAAAAGTTAAGACGAGTTCAGTGCGTCGTCATTCCCATAGCAACGTTCCGAGTGACCCTTCCCAAGATGCATCTTGGTGCTTTTTGAAATCGGCCCCTGGTCATGTATTTAAATCAAGTAACAGGTCTCGCCAAATAGTATACAAATTATCAACTAGCCACTGAGACCTGGGATCAATTTTACAAAAGTTAAGACGAGTTCAATGCGTCCTAATTCACATACCAACGTCGCAAGATTGACCCTTCCTAAGACGCGTCTTAGCACTTTGTGAAATCTTATACTTACCAAAGATCAACTCCCTCATCATACTTTCTTGCTCCATATAAAAGTTCCGGCGCTCGGTACCACCTACAGACAAAGTAAATATACGGTTAAAAAAAGACATTCTTGATCAGAACAGAAGTTTGTTGAATACAGTGGAATTGTGGATAACAAGGCACTGATCGACCAATCACTTTGGAATTGCTTTCAAGACTGTTCGGCTTCAGTGATTTTGTCCACGTCTACGTGGACCTGCTTTAACAAAGTGATTACCGCAGCAATGAAATGTGACATTTTCTGTGTCTGGGAGAATCCTGCAATTGAGGGCTCTGAGAAAACCCAAACAGCCCTAGAAGTGCAGGAGCTCAGGGAGGCACTTCAGGCAGAGTGGCGCACCCTGCCTCAGTGGCTCTTACAGAGGCTGGTGCAGTCAGCCTTGTTTGATGCTTCATCTGTCAACCTTACCGATCTTACGGTCACAGTTTAATATACAAATGAAAATGAATTCAAAAATTTCAAAACAAATTTACGAGATTTTTAATATTGTATGTGCAAATAAAAAACCAGGAACAGCACTTGAACCAATTATAGAAGCAAGGTCTGGTACCTTGTGGCAACTTGATGACTGTACTGCCTGCCTTCCTCATCACTGAAGACCCTGGCTAAACCAAAATCGGCAATCTTAAGATGTCCTGTTTCACTGATCAGGAGATTCGCTGGCTTTAAATCCTGCAATAAATGGGAAAATTTACGTAACACACGACTGGAGGCGTCAAGCTCGCTGATTAAAGGCCCACTGTATTATTTGCAAGATGATTAACCGTTGTGTGGATACTTTGGAAACTATTCTGATAACCATAGGCATACAGTGTAGCAGAATAATGGTACGGTCTTTATCGGGATGTGAACCAGAGACCTCTGACACACGTACCAGACAGGTGTTCTACCAGCTCAGCTATGAGACAGTGGTATACTCCCTCAGGTTTCCCCTAAGACCTCTGACACACCAGGCAGATGCTCTACCAGTTGAGCTATGAGACAATGGTATACTCCCTCAGATTTTCCCAAAGACCTCTGACACACCTGGCAGATGCTCTACAAGCTGAGCTATGAGGCACAGTGGTATATTCCCCCAGGTTTTCCCCGAGACCTCTGACACACCAGGCAGATGCTCTACCAGCTGAGCTATGAGGCACAGTGGTATACTCCCTCAGGTTTCCCCAAGACCTCCGACTCACCAGGCAGATGCTCTACCAGCTGAGCTATGAGGCACAGTGGTATACTCCGTCAGGTTTCCCCAAGACCTCCGACTCACCAGGCAGATGCTCTACCAGCTGAGCTATGAGGCACAGTGGTATATTCCCTCAGGTTTTCCCCAAGACCTCCGACACACCAGGCAGATGCTCTACAAGCTGAGCCATTAGGCACAGTGGTATACTCCCTCGGGTTTTCCCCAAGACCTCTGACTCACCGGGCAGATGCTCTACCAGCTGAGCTATGAGGCACAGTGGCATACTTCCTCAGTCCCACCTCCCGCCCCCCCCCCCCCCCCCCCCCCCCTCCCCCCAAGAACCAACATTTTCTCTTAGTGTTGTATGGATAGGCAACTGATTACAATTTTCAATGAACAGTTCTTACCCTGTGTATGATGGAGTTTTCATGGCAGTAAGCTATTCCTTTAAGTAGCATCACCATATAACTCTTGACTTGAGCCTCCGTTAAAGGTCGCTCTGAGTTCCTGATGACTTCAGACAGGTCAGACAGCATAAACTCAAAGACTAAGACGAAGCCTGTGCTGTGGGGAAATACTTCCCTCAGCTTCACCACCTGTTGGGGGAAAACATTTAAATTTTAGCTCCATAAAAAAATTGTTTAGGAAATAGTTTAGACCTGTCAATCAAGCCGAACCTGCCAACCAATCACAAAAGAGCTAGCAGACAGCACCCACATAGGTCAGAGTGCATTTGCTCATCACACGATTTTCTGCGCATACAGTTTGTACAGTGTTGTATTCGGTGATCCGGGTGAATTTGTTGTTTCAAGGCCGGACGATTCGCTGTTCAAAGGTAAGAAAGCACGTATTTCATGATATGACATCCCTGTATTACTGGCCCTTTACTCAGTGTGTTCTAAGATAACTGTCGGCCCTGAAACATGAATACCTTTGAGTTTTCTCCAATGAATCTGTGTTTTCCGTTGAAAGTCCCATTAGTTTGTGCAGTGTATGTGGACAATTTGACAATAGCGTGCAAGGCATAGCAACCATATCCAAGGGGGCTTTAACAGGTGAATTGGGCAAAATCAGAACTATGCATTATGTTGATTGTAGATCAAGTCGCCCCCTGACCGAGTCGCCCCCTGACCAACTCGCCCCCTGGCCCGATTGCAAAAAGTGGCCCGAT
This sequence comes from Henricia sp. BOLD:AAB3569, assembly GCA_037783545.1. Taxonomy (NCBI): domain Eukaryota; kingdom Metazoa; phylum Echinodermata; class Asteroidea; order Spinulosida; family Echinasteridae; genus Henricia; species Henricia sp. BOLD:AAB3569. Next base: position 1,459,701 of record JBBELK010000070.1, on the reverse strand, counting down.
TGCAAAAAGTGGCCCGAACGCGAACGCGCGAACTTTTATTCATTTTTTTATGGGCGAATAATGTTTCCAAGGCCTAGGGTTGGAATCTGAAAATTTGTATACAAGGAAATACGGCAGTCAAGAACATATTGTATTGAGCCGTGTGTGTACTCTTTACCATTAACATATCGCAAAAAGAATCACACGATCCGCGGCACTAATTTACCAAACACTTTAAAATTCGCGATTGGCCTCTTTACATAATTGGGTTAAGGGGGCGAGTCGGTCAGGGGGCGAGTCGGTAAGGGGCGACTCGGCCAGGGGCCGACTTGACCTGATTCATTATGTTCACTGATTGCCACTTATTCTCTTTATAATAACGACATAATAACCACAAAAAGGTGTTAATATATTTTACAGGGAAGTCAATTTAGGAGTGACAAACATTGAACAATTTCGATAAAAAACACAGATCTACCTTTTGGAGAAAAAAATAACAATAAAGGTAATAGATAAATAAAACTTTTAAAACAGTAAAATATGTGTAAATCAAGCAAAAATAAAACTTACAAAAGGGTTTTCTTCTATTTCTTGTAAGGCTTTAATTTCCCTGAAAAAAAATGATATAGACAGAAAAATTAGTTTGACAGAAATAAATTTATAAATAATTCCGTTTACTGGCTTAATAACCACCAAAACGTGTAAATATTTTAAAGAGAAGTGATTTTAGGAGTGAAAAACATTCAAAAATTCCCTTGCCCTGTTCCATAGATAACATAGGGCATCTCAGTGGCGGCCAGTAAACGTAATTTATACCATAAATTCATATGGTTTTTGTTAACATAGCTATCAACACACTATAAGTATGAGTAAGGTATTTCTTGTCAGTACATGAACAGTGAGGACTCATCAAACTCCGAAAGGGGAGAAATTCACCATAATCGGTGAATTCTCCCAATCAAAATATGGCCTTAAAATTTGCCTTGTCACGTGACCCCAGTGATGCAGACGCTTTACAGTATACAAGCATGCAACCATAGGAGAAAATCCACGCAGAAAATCTACAGTAATCGTCTTGAAAACCATGCTGTCATTGGGCACAGACCACAAATTACACCAGAAACAATCGTCTTTGGTGCCAAATTTACATAAATTTTCATTGTTTTTTTTGCAAAAATTACCTCGCTTCGCCCACTTCCGTTTTGCATGCGCAAATGAGCGGATACGTGCGCAAATGGTTCCGAAGAATATCATTCTCCCGATCGGGTGAAAATATCTGCATCAAGGGAAAAAAACTTCTCCCGATAAGGATAATTCGCCAGAAGGGGAGAATTTCACCATTTCAGGAGTTTGTGTCCTCACTGATGAATTAAATTTTTGTAATTTACCTGAGTGCAGTGTTAGGGATTCCATCATCAAGTTTCCGCAAGGGAACTTTCTTCAATGCACAAACTACACCACTCTAGGAAAACAAAAACCACCAATTTCAATCCAATTGTAAAATGTCAAATTCAAATTATAGACCTTATGCATGGCGGCCATGACAGAGGGAAGGTTTTCATATTCAAATGATGTGACAATAGACCCACAAAGTGCCTACTCATGCATGACGCACTGTGACAATGTGACTGCCCTCTATCATGGCCCCCGTGCATAAGGTCTATTACTAGGAATTTGTATGATTACAAAAATGAGCTAAGCTAAATTGCTAAAACTAAAGGATCGAAATTCAACCTCGCAAAAAAAAAGCTGGATTTTCGTAGCCATGTTTTCATTTCCTTTTCACACTCACAGCCTTTCCTCCGTCTGCCCGTTGCTTATATTGTCTGATGCGGGCCTTCCATCGACACGCGATCGCAAGTGCAAGTGCACCTCCTCAGCCACAACGTAATGCGGGTGGGACTGGGCCCTGGGCTGGGGCATCAGTTAGGATCTGTTGTGGGGTACCGTGGCCGAGCGGTTTAGGTCATTGAGTCGCAATCATAGGTGAAAACTTGGGGTTGCAGGTTCGAACCTCCCCACGGCTACGGTACCTGTGCCCTTGGGCAATGCACTCAACCACACTTGCTCCATCCTTCGGAAGGGATGTAAAGCCGTTGGTCCAGTGTGTTAGGTAATGGAAACGCACTCTAAAGATCCCAGAGTATTCTTTCGTGAAGAGCAAGGGGGATCATCCCCGGTGTCTCTGGCCATTTCTAATTCTAATTCTTCATGGGTTTCCTCACGCTTGCGAGTGACAGTGCAATGAGCACTATTGAGGAATCCTTGGTATGAATACCAGAAAGAAATAATAATAATAATATTATAATGATGCTATAAGTTAAAACAGTAAGAAAACTTGTGAAAGAAAAACATGGCTACAAAAATCCGCAAAAATCAACATTAAAATCATCCATCCGGAAGTAAGTGAACAATTGAATTCTTCATGGTAATGTCAAAAATGCATAGGCGGTAATTTGACTCGGGTAAGGTTTGTAAAAAAGTATTATAAATAGGCCTAGGCCATTGTGTAGGCCTAGCATGTTTGCGTTTGCAAATCACGTACGTACGTGTGCGAGTTGGACAAAACAGTCGACTGATGTCAAAACCCAAATCTCTACCTCAATATGTTTGGCTTTAAAAACAATTCCGTGGGCACCCTCTCCAATTCTTCCAAGAATAGTGTACTGCTCCATGTTTCATAATAATTTATTCAATTACTTAACTGAAAAAAGGCACATTTCAGAGTGCAAAAAATATAACGTCAAGTTACATGCATTCAGCTATCAGCTACATGTGGGGGGTGATACTATATACCGGAAAACACCGGAAAATACCGGAAAACACCGGAAAACTCACCGGAAAACACCGGAAAACACCGGAAAACATACTAAATACCGGAAAACACTAAATACCGGAAAACACCGAAAAACACCGGAAAACATACTAAATACCGGAAAACACACTAAATACCGGAAAACACCGGAAAACACACTAAATACCGGAAAACATACTAAATACCGGAAAACACACTAAATACCGGAAAACACCCGAAAGCACTTAATAACACCACCCCCACTACCTGCAGAAAACACCATAAAATACTGTTTTCCGGTGTTTTCCGGCATTTAGTATGTTTTCCGGTATTTAGTATGTTTTCCGGTGTTTTCCGGTGTTTTCCGGTAAATAGTACTACCGCATGTAGCTGGCATGGCTGGTATGTTGTCTTGGTGTTGTAAACAACCAGTTGAGGGCGCTGTTCAACTAAACCGGTCGCATATATCCATAGACAACTTTTTTTAAAACATAGAAGATCGTGCGTTACGCTTCAGGCTGAAAAATTGCCACAACGTGTACAGGTTTAAAACTCTGTGAAAACGCGATCTGAGTGAGTATTAAATCCCTGATTCATGTTTTAATCTCTGTTTGAGAACACCGTTCCCCGGGAAAAGGTTTATTGACACTGTGATGTTATATAACTCGAAATGTTCAGGTGAATTCTTGTGGTCAGTATCTGTGCCCTTGAGCTAGGCACTTTACCACAACTTCCCCATCCTTTGAAAGGGATGTAAAGCACTATGGTAGAGCATTGAACACACTTATAAGATCCCAGAGCAATCAATTAATCAGTGTATCTGGCCGTTGGCTGCCAATGCTGCCGGTCCATCCATGGTGCGTGTATCCTTGGGCAAGGTACTTTGCCACACATTGCTTCTCTCCACCCAGGAGCAAAATGGGTACCTGAGAGGGTAGCGAAAGTTGATGTGTTTGATTAGCCATTGAGCGCCTAAGGCATGCCGGGGCTGTATACTCCCCAGGGAGTTGAGATGGTATATGGAGTGATTTAGTGGAGCCCCATGATCAGGGTGATGAGAATGTAGATGCCTTGATCAGGATTTCCCCGGAAGTGCGCGGTATAAATCCATATCATTATATCATTTAGGGGGAAGACACCTAACTTGCTGGAACTTGCCCTTTGAAGGCACATTGTATTATTTGCAATGGTAACAAACGCCACATCAATATATTACCATCCAAAATGGTATTTCATGTTGGAAATTGACAACCGAAGGTAGTTTAAAAAAAACTTGTACACAAAATCTAGGCCCCTATATATAGATTTTCAAGGTTTTCTAAAGCATTAATGCATCTATGTAGCTAAAATTTCTCCAGGCTAGTTTACCAACATTCTTCCTTAGATATGTTACACTCTTACTCCACGAATCTGTGAAAAGTTTTATCTTGCAAATGATACATAGGCCTTTAAAGCATTTAGCAACACTCAACCAATTATTATATCTACAGCCAGTCGATTTTTGGACACCATTTTTTAAAACAAGCTCGCAAAAAATGCATACATTGGTTCTGATTTTATTTATTAAAATAATTTTTACAAAGTGGAAAACAGAAACATCTGCATTTAACAGAAACTTAAACCAATTTTTATAATAAAGTTCATAATTTTACAAGTTTGGTTGAAAGTTAAACAGAAGCTATATTGTATATTGTATACACTTCTTAATAAATACGGACAATTTTACTTCTATATCACTGTAACAAAATGGTCAAAAGAATGGTACAAATTTATGCTTCTCAAAATTCAAAACAACCATACCTTATTTTTTAGCGCCTTATTATGTATATCAAATGATAGAAAAGAATACCATGGGTCTCTGGTTCGAATCCCAAAAATGTTTCCACATTTGGAAAAAAATACATACTTTGCTCAGTTGTAATGTGCATACATAATTGGCTTCTTATGGAAAACCTGAGGGAATACACAACTGTGCCTCGATCATAGCTCAGCTTGTAGAGCATCTGCCTGGTGTGTCAGAGGTCTTTGGGAAAACCTGAGGGAGTATACCACTGTGCCTCATAGCTCAGCTGGTAGAGCATCTGCCTGGTGTGTCAGAGGTCTTTGGGAAAACCTGAGGGAGTATACCACTGTGCCTCATAGCTCAGCTGGTAGAGCATCCACCGGTGAGTCAGAGGTCTTGGGGGCAACCTGAGGTAGTATATACCATGTGCCTCATAGCTCAGCTGGTAGAGCATCTGCCCGGTGTGTCAGAGGTCTTGGGGAAACCCGAGGGAGTATACCACTGTGCCTCATAGCTCAGCTGGTAGAGCATCTGCCCAGTGTCTCAGTGGTCTTGGAAAAACCCGAGGGAGTATACCACTGTGTCTCACAGCTAGAGCATCTGCCCAGTGTCTCAGTGGTCTTGGTGAAACCCGAGGGAGTATACCACTGTGTCTCACAGCTAGAGCATCTGCCTGGTGAGTGAGAGGTTGTAGGTTCGGTCAAATGCCGATGAAGACCATGTTATTTCTTTTACAGTTCTCTTGATAAAGATGTCGGAAGGCTAAAAGTGAAAATATTTAAACAATTTGTTTGCTGTACTTTATTGCTCAAGCAAATAAAGGCCTGTTATAAATATCATTTTTAATGACCTAAAATTTTAATTCATGAGATGACAAGAAACGAAACTAAACTCGAAATTGTTGTCTAAAATGGTACTTTTCTGGAAGAAAGTAAGAAATAAAGGTGGTTTTTAGAAAAATGCGTGTGTACACTCGCTTTTTTTAGCATTTACAATCTTCCAAACCATATATCCAAAAAATGTGCTTTCTTACAATTTTTTTTAAATCCAATTACAAAAAACAAAAAAAAACATAATGAAACAAAATTTGATCAACATGATTTAGGACAAAATAATAGTATTTTGCATAAAATCACAAAATCTTGGATGTATATTGTAAAATTATAAATACAGTACTTTCAACGTTTTCAGATTCAGAATAACTTCACTTCATATTCTCAAATTTTACCAAACACAAATCTCAGAAAAGGATTTCTCTAAACCTTTCAAACTTGAACTCCAACTTTGAAACATGATAATTTTTTGTTTATTATTATCTAATATAACCGTTGGAAACAGAGAAAGGATATGTCCCACACGGTACCCTGACTTCTCCCCCTCTTATTTGTATCTGGGTCTCCCTTCGGAGCCTGTTTACGTTAGGGCGTGTCCGGCCTGCGTTAAAAGCCGACCTGCCTGTTTTATGGGCACCTTGTATAGGATCCGTTCCGCTCAGCGTAACCAAATTACCATGTCTGTTACTCACAAACGTGCCGCTGCGTTGTATGAGCGCTGGCGACAACCGGTACCCCGTGTCAGGAGACTGGTACCCGGAATTCGGTCGGCTGTTTTCAGCAGGTGAGCTAGGCGCCACAACACTGTCCTTTCGGCAAGGACAATCTGACGCCATTTTGTCCTCTTCTAATTTGACTCCGGGGACACCGTTATGACAGAGGGAGCAAGTCTGACCCCAGGAACTGCCTGTCCTTACAGCTGCTGTTGTTTTCCCAGGGGGTAAAGAAGCAGAACAAAACACATCCAATAGCAGAGATGGTGTAAGCATGCAGGACAGAACACAAGCAGGTTACATGATGAAAATACAAGATGGCGGCGGGGTGGGAGAATGGTTATCGATCAGTTGCCGATTTTAGTAGATGGAAGAATGAAAGAGAAAACACACAAAGAAAGAAGAGAAATGTAAATTAATGTTTCCTTACAAATGCAAGCCTCTAATTTCAGTACATGTAATTTAAAACAAAAACTGAAATTACAAATTTAAACTTATTTCAAATGTTTTAAATACAGGGGGGAACTGAAAAGAAATAGTCATAAAACTGCAGATAAAATAAAAATTGTATTATATTCAGAAAATTGGTTCACACATATAGGTTAATTTCAAGTTTTCATCATGTTGGGAATTTCACGCCTGACTGAACAGGAGCTAGTTTTGTAAACAAAGCTAAAATTAACTTGCGCCTAAAAATTGAAGATGCAAAACAGGATCAAGGAGCATGAGAGGTCAATTTGACATGTCCTTTCTTTGCTATCAGCTTTTCAGAAAGTTAAGCTAGCCCCTCAGTCCTTCACGTGACCGTCTTTTTCTTCACACATATTTGCACACTTAGCGTAACACCAAAGACACGCCTGATTACTGCTCTGTTCTGTCTAAGAAGGGCAACTTTGCTCCTTCATCCTGTTTTGCATCTTCCATTTTTTTGGCCGAAGTTAATTTTAGCTTTGTTTACAAAACTAGCCCCTGTTCAGTCAGGCATGAAATTTCCAACATGATGATGATGTTAATGAAAACATGAAACTTATGTCTACCGATATGTTTGAGCCCATTTTCTAAATATAATACAATTTCCATTTTATCTACAATTTTATGAGTGTATACTTTTTCTGATAACCCTGTATTTTAGCTCTTCTTTTTGTGGAATAAAAAATAATTTTTCAAGTGCAATGTTGAAAATTTGCAAACAATTTGCCACTTCTTAATTTGAATGAGAAATGCACCAAGGTATTTATGTGTGCTTGAGCTAGGGAAGAGCATTATTTGCATATATGCAAATGTTTGTATGAGGGTTACAAAGGGGCCAATAAGCATTCAACTGTTGTTTTGGTGCAATCTGATTGGTTACAACCTGATAACTGGCCACACAATTAGCCTTTTGCGTGTTACATTTATATAATGACTGGTGCCCCGAATTCTTTACTTTCAAATGGAGGTGCAGTTTGGAAGGTTAACATACTATGCTATTATTGCGATATGGTACAGCCTGTTTACACTTGATCCCGAGCTCAGGGTTGAACACCGAGCTCGGGATCAGCTCCGGATCACAAACCGAGTGTAAACGTTCTCGGGACCAAATTGGCCCCGGATCAGACCCCGAGATTTTGTTCCCGCGTCGACGGAGGGTCGTACCCCGAGCTCGGGATCAGTTTGCAGTTAGATAAGCAATTAATCTTCACCGCATCCACTCCACAGCCGTTGCGGGGGAAAGCTCGTGAAATTCAAGTGGCCTTGCACACTGTACATGCACATTTATTGTTTTGTACATGCACATAGTCATACAGAGCATGACCTTTGACTGCAACTTCTGGCGCCGCGCTCGAGATCATGAACTACAAAATGTAAACACGGCACTCGGGATCATTGTGGTTAACACTGACGCATTCTTATCAGTGGATCAATCTTGATCCCGAGCTCGGGACCAGTGTAAACACGCCAATGCCTAGCAATCAACAGGCTAATTGCTTTATGCCATTCTCTCCTATTCTGTGGAACACACAAAAGGCCAATTCTAGACTGGACACAGAAACAGGCTAAATGAGGAGAAAATAAGATTTGTGACGTACAGCTTGTGTTAAGCCGACTATCAGGCCGTGCTATATCGTCATGTGATGAGTTAGCTTGTATGAAAACAGGCGATGCTGCAGAGAGAAATGAACAGATGGGAATGAGGTTGTTAGTAGGGCATGATGGGATACATACAGGGGCAGAAATGATAAAACAGACAAAGGTTAGAGCAAAGGCACATGAATCATGCAGAATGCAGGTTGAACATTCAGACACTATTCAGAAAGATGTAAAGCCTATAGCGTACATCGACATTGCAACTGGAAGCAACTAGTGTTTCCGGCAACTGGAAGCAACTGGAAGCAACTGGAAGCAACTGATCAGTTGTTTAAAAATGTTGATGTACGCGCACTTGCATCTACTGGCAACTGGAAAAATCCCAGTTGCCACGAGTTGCTCATGTTCTACTTTCTGGCAACTAGTTGTACCCAGTTGCGGTCAGTTGCATCGATGTACGCGTACTTGCAACTAGTTGCTGGCAGTTGCTCGCGTGCATCTGATCACGTGCGCGCACATTGACAGCAACTGCAAGCAACAGTTGCTGCCAGTTGCAAGGTCAATGTACTCTAGGCTTTACCGAGTTGCCGTGTCGATGTGCGCGCGCTGGATCAGTTTCTGTCGATGAGCGCGCTACGAAAACATCGACAGCAACTGATCAGCTGAGTTGCTTCCAGTTGCAATGTCGAAATACATGCAAAATAGGAAAGAGGAAATTAGTCTTAAAAAAAATTAGTATCAACAAATGATTATTATTAAATTAAATAGTTTCTCTAATGCAGCTTTGTACTGACTATAAACATCTAAGTTATCATACATACAAAATATTTCCCTCTTTAAAACTAGCCTCACTGGGTCATATGAAATTCCACAGAAAAGGTGAAATATCACGTTCTTTTCCCCATAATATCTACCTGGATTTTTAAAAAAGCACTCTACTATTTACTATAAAATGTTAAAAATGTTAAAGGTAAAAAAGAAACCATACACTTTGGTACATGTTTATGTACAAAATTCAAATATTATGGAGGTTTAGATGCACGTAAAACGCGAATGTGAATGCGAAACACTTTAAGCACTTGGTCATTATAGACCGTATCGAATAGCCGCCATTTCGTGGGGCAGTTTCTTTGTGCCTCGAGGACATGCATGGTTGCACATATTGTGCTTCCATTGTTGAACGGTTTAAGTAACAAAAGGTGCCCCACGAAATGGCGGCTATTCGATACGGTCCATACTCAGGAAATATTAGAACAGATAGAAACGAAAAACCCACATCTGTGATTTTCGTGGTGAGATAATTTGTTGCTGTGACCAAGATTTGAACCCGAGTTCTTAGACTTGTGATACGGTTTAAGTAACAAAAGGTGCCCCACGAAATGGCGGCTATTGGATACGGTCTATACTCAGGAAATATTAGAACAGATAGAAACGAAAAACCCACATCTGTGATTTTCGTGGTGAGATAATTTGTTGCTGTGACCAAGATTTGAACCCGAGTTCTTAGACTTGTGATAGGATCAGTGCTGAATGCATTAATTTCGCGTTCACATACGCGTTTTACGTGTATTTAAACCTCCTTTTTTTCTCAGCCTGACTTACATTAAACCAAAGTCACATTTTTAAGGAGGTTAAGCCTAGGCTGCGTTCTAAACTTGCCAACATTCCAAACGTTTTCAATATTCGGCAACAACAGGTTTTCAAGTGACGAACGTTGCCAACGCTTGCGTAAGTGGAACGCAGACCTGTAGAGTTCTACTGGACCAAGTCCATCCAATTCAAGCCAAACAACGTGTTGGAGTACTCGAGTTTGAGGCAGTTGGGAAGGTTAGGGTTAAGCCTGTAGAGCTCTACTGGGCCATGTCCATCCAAATCAAGCTAAACAACGTGTTGGAGTACTCGAGTTTGAGGCAGTTGGGAAGGTTAGGGTTAAGCCTGTAGAGCTCTACTGGGCCATGTCCATCCAAATCAAGCTAAACAACGTGTTGGAGTACTCGAGTTTGAGGCAGTTGGGAAGGTTAGGGTTAAGCCTGTAGAGCTCTACTGGACCAAGTCCATCCAAATCAAGCTAAACAACGTGTTGGAGTACTCGAGTTTGAGGCAGTTGGGAAGGTTAGGGTTAAGCCTGTAGAGCTCTACTGGGCCATGTCCATCCAAATCAAGCCAAACAACGTGTTGGAGTACTCGAGTTTGAGGCAGTTGGGAAGGTTAGGGTTAAGCCTGTAGAGCTCTACTGGGCCATGTCCATCCAAATCAAGCTAAACAACGTGTTGGAGTACTCGAGTTTGAGGCAGTTGGGAAGGTTAGGGTTAAGCCTGTAGAGCTCTACTGGGCCATGTCCATCCAAATCAAGCTAAACAACGTGTTGGAGTACTCGAGTTTGAGGCAGTTGGGAAGGTTAGGGTTAAGCCTGTAGAGCTCTACTGGACCAAGTCCATCCAAATCAAGCTAAACAACGTGTTGGAGTACTCGAGTTTGAGGCAGTTGGGAAGGTTAGGGTTAAGCCTGTAGAGCTCTACTGGGCCATGTCCATCCAAATCAAGCTAAACAACGTGTTGGAGTACTCGAGTTTGAGGCAGTTGGGAAGGTTAGGGTTAAGCCTGTAGAGCTCTACTGGACCAAGTCCATCCAAATCAAGCTAAACAACGTGTTGGAGTACTCGAGTTTGAGGCAGTTGGGAAGGTTAGGGTTAAGCCTGTAAAGTTCTACTGGACCAAGTCCATCCAAATCAAGCCAAACCAGGTGTTGCAATTTGATGGAATTGGGGACGTGGTGAAATTAAAGTTCTGAAGCCAAATATAGGCCAATTTTGGTAGCTTTATGCCTTTCTCTTCAAATAAAAAAAAAGAAAAGAAAAACATAATTTGTCAAATATTGGCTGGTCTATCCACCTTCAGCTGATTGATATTGCAACACAATTTGGGAATCTCCAATGCTATTTTTCAATAATTTTGTGCAAACGTTGTATGGAAGACAACATGGAGTAAATCTTCACTTGGCAAGTATTTTTTTACTTTCAGTCAATATGCCACAACTAATTTGCATAATTATTCATGATTTATGCACATTTTGCATAAATCAAGCAGTGGAGTAAACCGACACGCCGTTAGGTCGCACAACAAAATGTTTATCAGACGCGTCGAAAGAGTGCTGCTGAAATTTCAATTTGGGGCCCGACTGATGATTGCTCTTAGCGAGAGGGTTTTTGGGTCGTTTAGGATGGTTCGTGTGGTACGATCCGATGTGCGGGATTTCAGCTGCGCGTGGCGTTGAATTGGCCGCATTAGGCGTATGGCCCGAGATATTGGCTTTGTGGTTGTATATAGTGTATGCTTTGAGGGATTTTGTAGGTTGGAGATACGATCGTTGCTGCGGAGCGGGGACATCTTGTACCCCGGTTCCTTTCACGGTGACTGCGCGGAGTCTAAGCTCCTCACGTACGACCTCACTTTCGTGACTGACATTCGGAAGGCGGACGTTCGCGCCGCGCTTCCGCCGACTTCTCTTAAAGCTACGCGGCGTCTTTCTAATGAGGTCTAAGTCGTCTTTGCTAATACCTGCTAGTTTTTGGGTCACTTCGTCGAGGGTTGTTTTGACGGAATCTTGGGTATCTGGCAGAGGCGTGTCCGCTTTGGCGTGGCTGTGGCGTTTTAGGCTGGTCTCCTTCGTGGTTGCTTTTCGTAAGACGACTGGTTGAGACTCGGGTTGTCGTGGGCTAAGGATGTTAGGTTGACTCTTTTGACGATGTAGCTTGAGTGTTGGGTTGCGTAGACCGTTGCCTTCGATGCAGAGCTGGGCACCGATGTATGGGGGAACAGCCACTTGGTGCTAAAAGAAGGGGAGTATTAAAGTCAGATTATTTGGAAGTCTGTTAAGACGGTGTGACCTCTGACGTCAGGGAAGGCATCAAAACATTGAGGGTGTGGCTATAGCTGTGCGCATGCATCTTGCTGTGCATGAATTTGGATAATGAATCCCCGGCACAGAAGCACGACTGTGTTATTGAATAGCACATCACATGGTAACCGGTTTAGAACCTGTGCACATGTAGCACGTTTTGTGTTTGAACATAACACACGTGATTGTCACATATGCAAAGAATGATGCGTGCGCACAACGGCAGCCAAGATTTTGCTTTTTAAGTAAACAAAGTCACACAGTCTTTACGAATGGCATTATCTCCATGTGAGATTAAGGATGTTTATGATCAAAACCAATTTCAATTTAACAGTTCAGTTAATGACCACAGTAGGCTTGGGCAGTTTCATTTTTTTTTTTTTTTAACTGATTCTGATTCCAATTTGGAATCACAGTTTCATTTCAATTCAATTCTAATTTCAAAACAATAGTTAGCACTCAATTTGGTGCTAAACCAAAGGTCAAGTATTAAATATTACTTGAAAAATCTAAATTTAGCAACAAAGGCAACTTATTCAGTCGATAGACGATAGGCTTGAGCGATTCCAACACTTTGGAATAAAAAGTCAGCCTATAGGCTGCAAATTAAAGTTTCAAAAACCCAATTAAATAAATAAAAAATTGACCCGGACAGGATTCGAATCAGGGCCTCTCACCTGCTTGAGTGCCAGTTCAAACTTGCCGGTATCACAGTTCCGATCATGTCTCCTGTCTAAGATAACAAATTACATACTGACCCGGATGGGATTCGAACCAGGGCCTCTTACCTGCTTGAATGCCAGTTCAAACTTGCCGGTATCACAGTTCCGATCATGCCGCCTGTCTAAGACCACTTTCATAGTGTCTTCGATGACGTCATGGCATAGCTGCTCGGTGATCTCCGTGGTGGCGCCCATGGCAGGTGAAGAGTTGATCTCGATCAGCCATGGTCGGAAATCTTCGGTTACCATGAAGTCTGCTCCGTACAGCTCAAAGGAATTCTGGAGGGAAAAAGGAGGAGAATGGGTTTCGGGGTTCAATTCAACTCTTTTACTAGGCGTACGGTACACTTATGTACGCAGTATAAATGCTTGTGACTCAAAGAAGACCTACTACATTTCACTAAAAGTTAAATGCAGTTCATGTGATTAAATGGACGCTACCACACCGTGGAGTGCGGTGCGTGGATTACCGTGATTGGTTCATGCTATGGCAACAGCGTCAACGCGCTTTGAATTGTGATCAATATTGTCACGCAATCATGTTTCTCAAGTCGGTATACAAGTCGAAATCAAAATATATACTGCACATAATAATCGATCGTGTGCGTGGTCCACAAGAGCTTAATACAGTCAAATTTTCTATAGTGGCCACTAGATAAAGAGGCCACCTGTTTATAGTAGCTACCTGTTTATAGCGGCTACCTGTTTATAGTGGCCACCCGTCTTTAGTCCTAAATGCCATGTGTATAATGCTAATGCAACCTCAATAAAGAGGCCACCTGTTTGATACAGTGGTCAGTTTGGTTGACCACTGTATCAAACAGGTGGCCTCTTTATTGAGGTTGCATTAGCATTATATACATAGCGTTTGGGACTAAAGACGGGTGGCCACGATAAACAGGTTTATATATACAAGTTTAATTACTGAATTACTGAATTACTGAATTACTGAATTACTAATTAAGTTTAATTACTGAATTACTATATAAGTTTAATTACTGAAACGGGGTAAAATTACAAAGCAGCAATATACAACTAGTCTCCTCTCCAGTCTGAATTCTAACCCACCTTCCTCATCTCCACGATATCCTGTGTACACTGCAACGCCGCGATGACGGATTTCTTCATCCCTGGGTATATACTATCCTGCCACACATTACCGCACCCTCGACTCTTCAAGTAGTGTTGGAACTCTTTACTTGTCCACATATTATCTTCAGGAAGCATGGCCGAGCGAGTTGTGGAGTTTTCAAAGTTCTTCTGAATGGAGACGTTGGATAGGTGGATGGCACTGTTGGGGAAACAAATGACCAAATATGGGATGAGAGAGAAATAATATGATCTATATCAGGATTCGAACCCGAGACCTCTGAATCAATGGGCAGATGCTCTACCAGCTGAGCTATGAGGCACAGTGGTATACTCCCTCGGGTTTCCCCAAGACCTCTGACACACCAGGCAGAAGCTCTACCAGGTGACCTATAAGGCACAGTGGTATACTCCCTCAGGTTTTCCCCAAGACCTCTGACATACCGGGCAGATGCTCTACCAGCTGAGCTATGAGGCACAGTGGTATACTCCCTCAGGTTTCCCCAAGACCTCTGACACACCAGGCAGATGCCCTACCAGCTGAGCTATGAGGCACAGTGGTATACTCCCTCAGGTTTCTCCAAAGACCTCTTTGTGCACGGGCCTTGGTTCAGGGCGAAGTGGTTTTTGGGCGAGGTGGCTTTTGGGGCGAAGTGACTGTTTTCTCAAAAGTTAGACGAAGTAAGGAGCTGACCTTTTATACTCAGGTTGGTTTTAATCATGCATATCTTCAATCACACAGGGAGATATAACTATTTGTAACGGTTAACCAATCATGTGTTTTGCCTATAAGGTAACAAACACCTTAACAGCACTGGAATTTGTCAAAACTGAAAATTGTTTTCTCACAGTACTTACGATTCCAGATTGTCCAGTGAAAACGGCTGAGTGCAGAACCTTAAATAACAATCCTGGTACCACCAAATGGTCAACGGGTTCCAGTCGGTCACTAAAAACCACTGTCGGATGTCGAACTTGGTGTTGTAGATCAATAGAGGGCGCTCTATGTACTTCTGCACCACCCATTTACCCTCCTTGGCGATCATCGGGTTGCCGACGAGCTTCAGAATATCGTCCAGTTTGTTCATACAGATGATTCCTGAGAAACGTGAAAAAAATGTGACAGAACTGCAAATACAAACACCATCAGGTATGCGTACACGAATCATGGAAACAGCTGTGAAACTTGTTTATAGTGGCCACCCTGGGGACCGTAAAAAAAACTGGCCACATAAACTGGTGGCCTCTTTACACAGGCTGCATTAGCATTATGCTCATGGTATTTCGGACCAAAGATGGGTATGGCCACCATAAACAGGTGGCCTGTTTATCAAGGTGAGCCTAATACATGTAGCAGGTTTCACTGTGTTCCAAAAATAAGCAATCGTTTTTCAATAGTTGTTCGAAATACGGCGCAGCTAATGACTTGGCTATCTGGAATTAAGTGATGTCATTTGTTGGAGGTCCATAGTGTACCCTGAATTAGTTCTGTGAAATGTTTGCTGCTGATTAAAACGGTGCCAAACTTTGTATATAAGTCTATTTTCAATACTGGAGAGACTTTTTCACTAACATCATAACACTGTGCAATGCCAGTTATCTTCTCTCAAAACAAAAGAAATATCATAACACAGATCTAAGAAGATAACTTAAGCAACAAATAGTGCAACAACATACCTTTCTAAAAACTCTGTGCACAAATTTCCTATTTAACGTATGTAACATAGAATACATACTTTGTGACATTTTTTGGTGTCCTTGTTGCATACGGTATATTGGAAATTTGCACACAGGGCTTTCATGAAGGTATGTTGTTACATTATTCGTTGCAGTTCTTCAGTTGAAGTTATCTCCGTAGATCCATCTTAAGATATTTCTTTTGTTTTAAGAGAAGATGTACAGAGATGTAATCCTGGAGGAAAAGGTCTCTCCAGTATTGAAAACAGACACATATGGGTCGTTCCATGAAAATAGGGCACCGTGTCCCCCTTACGTCAAGAAAAAAAATACTTCAGCTAATAACCAGAATGGCCTTATAAAACGAACAACACCTTTGGCTGTTATTAATACCCAAAACATGACGAGAACAATTAATACAATTTAATAATCTGGTGCGATCTTCTAAACTTTTAGAAGAAAGATTGATTGAAATTTTGCTCATAATGTAATTTAGATTTTAGTACTAGTCGAAAGGACTTAAAATAAAATTGAAAAAGTTGAAAATACCTTGGTGTTCCAGTTTAGGTTGTTAAATAATTGTTATTCCCAATTTCAGTGTGCACAGCAATGCATAGAATGCAAAATCAAAACTCCCTTAAAGGCACAGGCTCGTCAGCAATGCGCGCGCCAAATTCGTGCTACAAAATACGCAGCTCTGTATAGCAAAGGCATGGAGCTGCGTATTTCGTGGCACGAATTTGGAGTGCGCGCATTGCTGACGAGCCTGTGCCTTTAAGAGGCGTCCAAAATTGTCAACATTTTCACGGTTGTACAGAGATTACCATTTTTCAATAGCCCTCCCTACATTTTTCTGTCAGTACCATGATATGTCAACATTTTACAGCGCATGAAAAGTCGTACACGGCCTTCGACCCCCTTCTTTCGTACGACCATGAAAAATGTTGACAATTTGGACGGCGCCTTATAATTTGTTCAAGAAGGTACAAACCTACCCCTTCCTCTGGATTTAGCTCCCGGTTTAACGATCCAGATATTCCTCAGCCCATCCATGTCCAGTTGAGGTAAAACGGCGCGTAATCTGTTCAGCATGCTCTCACACATTGCACAGTGATTCTTGGATTCGGCAATAATACCGCCCTCACTGGAAAAAGAAGAAAAAAACATGCAAATGTGGACAAAGTTTGTATCAAGACAGTACTACAGTAAACTCACATTATAATGTCCCCTGATATAATGCTGTTGTTGTGACGTGGTGCACACCAATGACTACCAACCAACAGTCTGGTTGCTTTATGCCATTCTCTCTTACAGTGAACATGGTATTGATTCTGTACTTCACACCTGCTGCGTGCACCACATAGCAACAAATATTTAGTCTGGCCATCTGGATATTAAGTGTACATGTTAAAGGAAGTACGTCAGTACACTAGATGCTATTCATGTAAAACATGCAAAAGACTAATTGTCCAGGGGCCAATTTCATACAGCTGTTTAGCAAAAAAAAAACCTTAATTCAAAATTTGTTTGCTTTATAAACATGGGTTAGCAATCAAAATTATTATTATTACTATTATTATTATTATTATCATTTTTTCTTTCTGGTATTCATACCAAGGATTCCTCTAAAGTGCCCATTGCACTGTCACTCGCAAACGTGAGGAAACCCATGAAGAATTAGAAATGGCCAAACACACCAGGGAATCCTCTTGCTCTTCACGAAAGAATGCTCTGGGATCTTTAGAGTGCGTTACCGTTACCTAACACACTGGACCAACGGCTTTACATCCCTTTCGAAGGATGGAGCAAGTGTGGTTAAGTGCCTTGCTCAAGGGCACAGGTACTGCAGCCGGGGGGAGGTTCGAACCGCAACCCCAAGTTTTCACCTCTGATTGTGAGTCAATGACCTAAACCACAACTGACAGATGTTGTGCTAGTCTTGCTTAGAATGCAAGTTGACATACAATTTTGATTACTAACTCATTCTTATAAAGCAAACTAATTTTGGATTAAGCAAATTTGTCTGCTAAAAAGCTTCACAAAATTAGTCCCTGTATTCTACCAATTTCTTTGCACAGTAGTAGAACACTACACTTATTGTCTAGCGTCTTACAAGATAAGTTGGCAATACTGCCTTGTAAATTCCTCCCACTGTTTCTCGGTCATCACGTCTTGAACATCCATCTCGTCCAGGAAATCGTGATTCATGTCGCGTAGGTAGTTCTCGACGACACCCAAGGCAGTTTTAACCAGCGACACGGCCAGGATAGGGTTAGTTCTTCTCTTGGTCTTTGGGGCAGCGGGTTTGGGTTGGGTTCTTGGTGATGCAGTGCTCGCGTCGTCTTCGATTTCCGTCTTGCCGTCGTCTTCATCCTGCGTGTCTTCGTTATCGTCCATTGGGATGTCTAGTTCCCCGTTGTGACGCTGCACGACCCATTTTAGGATACTGAATGCTGCGGTCAGCCTGTAGTCATCTATCATTTGCAGAAAAGACACGGAGGGCATTTAATTTCATCTTTTAAATATTTCTCTTTTAAAAAATTTCTTTTAAAGAGAGCTCGTGTGACAATTATCCCAGACATTTTAACTTTTTCAGTGCCAAGGCTGTACAAGTACGATCTATCAGATGTACTCTGAAAGTGCCAATGTTGTACATGTACGAATAGTACGATCTCATTTTTAACCATTTGTTTTCTTCAACAACTCCGACCGTCGTACACGTACTTGTAATGCGCACATATCCACCCTGCTGGGTGTTCATATTTTTCTCATTACCATTCTGAAATTTTGCGCTTTCAATCCGTATATTTCCAATTAAAAGGATATCATCAAAAATTCACCGAGGCTTGTAACCTAATATATCCGGTTATAAAGCAGTGCAGTGATTACACCAACCTTTTTGCTTTCATATCAAAATTGGGGATTGCAAATTTCCTGTTTTCTTCTCATGGATAGTATTTTGGGAAGGTATTTGATATGATTGCTAGGTTAGACAAATTTAACTGAAATAGCATGTTTTTTTGTTTTTGTTTTTTTTTGAAATTTGAAATTTGAAGCAGGCCTGTAATATTTGAGTCAATGACTAAACTCGAGTCTGACCCGAGTAAGTTTTAGTTACTAAACACAAAATTACAATTTTTTTCAGGCACACAGAAACAGAAAATTTGTGTTTCTTCTCACCAAGAAAAGCAGCTTTTTCCTCTTCATTGCAAATCTTGTAGCAGCGAGGGTAGAAGGTGTCCGCGTCGATGTTTTCAAACCATTTTAGGTTGCGGAGATGTGTGCAAAGACCGCTCTGAGAAATAGAACCATAAAATAAACAAAACAGCTGGACCATCGCACGAGAAAAAAATGTATTTAGACAGTGAGGTTTTTTGACAGTTTTGGTAATTATAAGCAGTTTGGATTTTTAAAAAATAATAATTTTGTTTTTACCTTGGTTGTAAATGCCCCATTTTTGGCAAAGTGATTGACGATCGTTTCTTTCCTCAGAAACTTAAAGTTGATGGTGTCCCTCCGGATGGTCCAGATAAAAAATGGATCATAATTTCTGACGATTCTCGACTGTTAGGGGAATAATTAAATTAATATCTTTGATGCATGCTTCAAGTTTCAAGAACAGAGAAAATTTTAGTCTCAAATGTATATTTTTCTCTTTACAGTGGTTGGTTGTTAATATGTTTGCCTTTGAATTTGTTTAATGTTTGCCTTCATTGGTTCGTGTGCGTAAATGTACATCGTGTACTTAGCACGTGCTGCATGGGTATATGTGTTCGTTTATGAGTGTTTACAATTCAACTACATATAGTACACGTGTTCGCGCCTTCATTTGATTTGGCATCGCGCGTGCGCGTGTCTGGAAAAAATCGGTACATCGGCTGCGGCCACAGTGTCTTTCCATCGACAGAAGATATGCTGTAAAAATGTCAGGACCAAATAAGCATACTAGATTTGATGGCAAGTAAGAAGTAAAATGTCATTCATGTCCTTCGATGCCGTTTCTGTCATGTTTTGTCGAGTTTTTTATGGGATGAAAAAACTCTTTTGAACGACGGCAGCACACCTGTTGATATTGACGTTTGACGGCTTTAAAATAAGGCAAACAGCGCCATTTCAAGTAAAAAGTAATGCATCGGGACAACCTGAGCGTTGACAAGTACACCACTGCCAAAATTACTAAAGAATGCATAGTTCCGAGTTTGCCCAGTTAACCCCGCCCCTTAGATACTGTTGCTATGTGCTCACAAGCCATCGCAAAAAAATTGCGACACAACGTACAAAGCAACAGGACTCGGCATGGAAAGCACAGATTCATTGGAGAAAACTCAAAGGTATTTATGTTTTAGGGTCGACAGTTACCGTAGCACACACTGAGCGAAGGGCTAGTAATGCAGGGATGACATATATTCATAAAAATGTGCTTTCCTACCTTTGAACAGCGAATCACCCGACATTGAAATCAAAATCTACCCGGTCACTGGCGCATACAACATACAAACTGTATGGGCAGAAAATCACGTGATTGTTTGTGATGATTGCATCTCTTTGACTTATGTGGGCGCCGTCTGCTAGCTCTGTTGTGATTGGTCGACGGGTTCGGCTTGATTGACAGGTCGGAACTATGCATTATAAGGGATGGCAAAGATTGATTAGGATATGCAAAACCCAGCAACAAAATTTGAAAAAGTTAGCCCAACTTTTTCAAGTTTGCTGCGCATGCGCAAACTGTGACAAAGCCCCATTAATATCTTACCATCATCCCATAGGCATTGTCTGAATCTCCTAAGCCATCATCATCATCACTTTCAGCTGGTGCTGCTGGACCATCTACAGGATCATCTGATTACACAAGATGAAACAAAAATCATAACTTCACCAAATCATGGCTAGAAAATGCATCTATTAGAGGTTTGACCAGCGGTGTAGCTATCCTGCAATGTTTTGGGCGGTTGGGTTGGCGTAGCGGTTCTTTCCTCGCCTTTCACCTCTGGTGTCCCGGGTTTGAATCCGGGGTGCGCATGTGGATTAGGTTTGCAGTCCCTACTTGACCGCGTGGGTTTTCCCCCGGGTATTTCTCTGGGGGTTTTCCTCCCACTTCTAAAACTGCAACTCATTCTTCGTCATCTCTAGTTGATAATAAAGTATAGTTAAAGCTCAAACCGTATAGTTGATGGCATAAAGGGCCTTAGTTGCCGAAGATGCCATAAAATATACAACAACAACAACAACAACTTGTGCAATGTCAAAAACAAATTAACAATCACAAGAACCAGTTTTGTTTTAAATATTTACCTTGTACAAGTGTGGATAATAAAAAAGAATCTAGGCAACATCGATCGTTGAAGACGGGCCAGCGAATGCCGCATCGATCGCGCGCCCACATGCCCCATGCATGCAGCCTACATGGCCTAGCACAAATGTACGCAATGCATGTATGCAAGGCCACTGCCAGTTTGCGATGCAGGCAAAGATGGCGCTTGCCAAGTTAGGGATAAGACTCGTACAAGTATGCTTCGCCACTCATTGCGGTCTGCACACCGCGCGGCATGCACCGCATTAAGCATCTACAGTATAAGCACGGCGCTAGACTTGCACAAGTTGGCTTCGCGAAATTACTAAATCAATTGAGGCCGCTCTTTTTATGCTCGGTAAAATAGATATGGAAAAAAAAAAAAGGAAAAAAATCAGAAAATAATTTATGGAGCGCACAGCATAAATCCGCTAAAAATCTGAGAGTTCACACCCCTGTACACAGCAATAAATCTTTCTATCCCAAACTCTTGGTGGCGTTCTATCTTACCATCATCATCATCATCTGAATCATCGCTGTCATTGTCATCACTGCTACCCTGTTTCCGTTTGACCTTGTGAGGGGGCATGGTGCGATATTGCTTCTCGACCCAGTCTCGTGATCGCAAACACTTCCTGACTACGGGGTATGGTCCCTGAATTGTGAAGATCTTCTTCAGCTGTTTAGTGGAAGGAAAATTAGACAACATGTCATGAATTTCACACTTCACAACAAAGTGAACATAAATTTGACGTAAATGTAACGGAGCGTGATCCAATTCCATCTCTCATGTGAGAAATGGAATTTAAAAAACACATGTCTTTACTTAGTCAACAACAAATTAAAACTAAAGTGAACCCGTTTGTTTACCTGCTAGCGATTTTTTACATGCATTTTCAACTATTTCTTGAAAATATGATGGGGCCAAATTAATTCTGTTAATTTTTGTAACATGATTGTAAAATATGGACATTTCTTTACTGTTCGTGGTATTATTTTGAATTTGCCGAAAAGAAACAATATTGGGGGGGGGGTGTTTGTCAACAAAACACAGCTATAAAGAGTTTCTTTGGGTATTTCAACCTCTCCGTTTTCAAAAAGAATGTAAACATGTACTATTTTCTTCTATTTTCCATAACGTTACTTTATTTAAAATGTGACACATGCTTTATGAGAATAAGTGGGATGTTTTAGCAAGCGGCACCTGGATATTCCATGGAGTATCCTGGTACCTATTGGAATACCCATTGTTTTTTTGTATTTTCATGAGTCCGCCGTTGATTTCTGATTATGCTCGCAAAAACTAACTAATTTTCGTAGAGAGGGTCACAAATGTCTTTCCTAAGTAGCCCCTTATCGATAGTGGACTTGTTTGAGGTACAATTGCATGAAAAATTATTACCTTCATTGCTCGTTCAGCCGTTATTTTAGCAATCCTGAGCCTCTCTCCACTCTGAGCTACAGTCCTAGCCACTAGACTCTTCGGCTTGCTACGAGGTGATGCGCCAGGCTCTGGGGAAGTCGATGTTTTACTTCTCTGATGGTTAGTGGGTGGGGAGCTGGTGGGGTCTGCAGGCGGTTCACTGCTTACACCTGTTGCAAGTAAAAATTGACCAGTTGGAATTAAACATTTATTGTTCCAAAATTAATTTTGGAACAATAGCAAATTTGAATAATTTACTAATTAAATATTATATTGAAAGTGATTAATTTAGGGATTATGACTTGGGGACTGCCGGGGTGAATAAATTTGACACAAATGTGGACAAATGTCGGGAAATCTGGATTCAGTGAAAAACAACTTGGCTCCACCGGGATTCGAACCATTTGTCCAATATTTGTATCAAATATTATATTTAAATACAAATATGTAGTCTTATCAAATATTCAATCGGATATTGAATATGTTAAAAACGACTTTTTAATAATTTTTATTTAGTGTAAAATTTAAAATCTAACAGTATTATACTGCACACTGCAGTATATAAACATTATCTAAGATAACTGTCGACCCTGAAACATGAATACCTTTGAGTTTTCTCCAATGAATCTGTGCTTTCCGTTGAAAGTCCCATTGGTTTGTGCAGTGTGTGTGGACATTTTGACGATAGCGTGCGAGGCATAGCAACATTATCCAAGGGGGCGGAGTTAACTGGGCACAAATTTGAACTATGCATTGCAATCTTACCATCCAGGGGATGTGTTGAGCTCCTTTTGTGCTGACCAAAGCTTTTCGGTTTTGGAAGGGCCTTTTGACGTTTGAGAACTAAGTTGGCACCACCCTGCATATAGGGTCCTGCAGAAAATCAACAATGCAAAGAATTACGGGCACGCACACAGTGGAGACAATTTTAACTTGTTAAGAATGGAAATCTTCACATCCGTACAAAAGAACAAACATACATGTACTACTGCCTCAATACAAAGCTGAATACTTTAGCTGTTGTCCGCATTGGAGTTGTTTTTTGGGGCGGTTTTACCAAGACAATGGTAAAATCAAAAATGGCTAAATTTTACTGCTGTCCGCATTTGGACTTTTTGACACAGTAACATTTTACCGAGACCGTGGGAGAACATGCGCAGTGTCACAATTTGATCTTCACGGCCCGGACGTATGCTTCCAGAGAGCTTTTACCGACTCGCTGTGTCCGCATTGGACTTATTGTCTCGGGAAAAGTTCCCTGGTCAATTTTCCTGGGCAGAAGTTGGCCAGGAAAAATAACCGCCGGACTCAGGAAAAGTTACTGAGAGGAAAACGTCCTAGGCTGTCCGCTTTGGACTTAAAATGGGAAAAGTACCCATCGTCTCGGTAAGTGTTCCCAAAAAAAGTCCAATGCGGACAGGCCTTTAAACTACATGCACAAGAAAGAAATGTTCACTACAGCGTGTACATGTGGAGTATACATTGTGGGGCTGGTGGACAGTTACAGCTGTTATATGGGCTTCCAGCTGCTTGTGGCTGCTATGGTAACTAACGAGCCAATGTTGACAAAACAGTGCTTGTATTTGCCAAATGTATGTGACCAGCGCGCTAAGTATATTTGACCAAACTAGCAATTTACACTGTGGGACATAATTAGAGCACCTAAAACGGTACTCAATATCATGCAAACAAAGTTTATATGATTAATAAGGGCCATCCAAAGTTGTCAACATTTTCCAATTCCACAAAGCATATGAAGAGGGAAGGGGCGCCGAAGGTCGCGTACGACTTGACATGCACTGTAAAAGTTCATGGTAGGGACAAAAACAATGTTGATAAGCTAGTAGTATTTTTGGGGAGGGAGGGGGTCTTGAAAAATACTAAGCTCTGTAAAAATCTGAAAATGTTGGAAGGCCACTTAATTATTATCCGGTATTGTTCTGATAAATAAATTACTATCAATGCTAGAATAGGGCGACAAATCGTGTGTAAAAAAGGTATATTAGGGCGACCTGCTCAATTGGGCGACATTTTGGTGTCGCCCTAATATTTTTGAGTTTAAAATTAATTTTTTTAGGTCAAAAACCATTTTGTTTAGGTCGAGAACCATTTTTATCGGGACTGGAGTTGTTTCTCTTCGGTCTGTGACCATCTCCGGAAGCTTTGGGTAAAAAAATAAGGTGTCATTTTGAGTGACTCTTGCCGAAATTTCGGTGGTCTCCGGTGAGAGTCTTCCCGAAGTGTCGCCCTATTGCGGCATCCAGCGTTGTTTAAAATCCTGTTATTATTATAATTCATACCAAGGATTCCTCAATAGTGCCCATTGCACTGTCACTTGCAAGTGTGAGGAAACCCATGAAGAATTAGAAATGGCCAGAGACACCGGGGATTCCCCTTGCTCTTTACGAAAGAATGCTCTGGGATCCTTAAAGTGCGCTACCGAAA
The DNA here is from genome assembly GCA_037783545.1 of Henricia sp. BOLD:AAB3569. Lineage (NCBI taxonomy): Eukaryota > Metazoa > Echinodermata > Asteroidea > Spinulosida > Echinasteridae > Henricia > Henricia sp. BOLD:AAB3569. Next base: position 1,434,989 of record JBBELK010000070.1, on the reverse strand, counting down.
CCAACACACTGGACCAACGGCTTTACATCCCTTCCAAAGGATGGAGCAAGTGTGGTTGAGTGCCTTGCCCAAGGGCACAGGTACCACAGCCGGATTCGAACCCGCAACCCCAAGTTTTCACGCATGATTGCGAGTCAATGACCCAAACCACGCGGCCACAGTACCCCACAATTATAACAGAAATTAATTGACAATGTCAGGTTTGCGAGATTGACGTTTGTTTTGAAAATGGAATTGAATTCAAATGGGATCGCAATTCCTAATAAGTGGAATCGAAATCAACTCCCCAACTTGTCTATAGTGGCCACCCTCGGGCCTGTAAAAAAAAATGACCACTATAAACAGGTGGCCCCTTTACAAAGGTTGGATCAGCATTATACACGAGGCATTTAGGACCATAAACAGGTGGCCACTTTAAGCAGGTGGCCTGTTTATCAAGGTGGCCTTAATAGCAGGTTTCACTGTACCTTCCTGCAGCCTCTGTAGATGCATAGACGAGTGTGGAAGCCCTCTCCCAGACCTGACAGGGTTCAGCGGAGTCGTTAGATGCAATGACATCGAGCCCCCAACACCGAGCCTCGTGTCCATGTTGGCCCTGCTCTCGTTTAAGTTTGGGGTAGAGATGGGTGTGCCCCAAGCTGTTTGGGAATTGTCTGTGCTCTATTAATAAAAAAAGAGAGAACCACAGGGTTTGAATTAGAAGTCAAGGAGGGCATGCACTGCAGAGATTGCCTTTGATACCTCGTATCTGCAGTGTTCTCAACTGTTAAACATTTTGTCCGGGCGCGCTGAGCAGCGCCCTCATGTGGCGAACACTGATCAACCCCCTGTTCGCCGCGTGAGGTCGCATTTCAAAACAGATTCATGCAACTGTCATGGCCGTTATCGAATAATGGATTGGGTCGCCGATACGATAAATATGCGTGGTTAGTGAACGATAATGAAACCAGAGGCCAGGGAAAATGTTTGGTGACTTACACCTAATTTTATAATTGACTCAGCCGTACGTCTGAAGTGTTTTAGAGGGGGAAATGGATTATTTTTGTCCGGGCGGCCGAGTTTTTTGTCCAGGCGCTATTGATACCTTCTTTGATTTTGTCCGGGCGGCGTGCCCGGACAAAACAGGTAGTGGAGAACACTGCTCTGAAAGTATGGGGCAGTTTTAAAGGGCACCAAGGTATTTTTCAATTTTACAACAGGGGCACAAAAGCAGTTAATTGCAGTCACAGAATTCGAGCCCTGGAACCAGCTAAATAGGACAATGGCTTCACACAATTTCTTGAAAGCATGGACATAATTTTTCATTGGTTTCTCAGAACATAGATAATGTACTAAGCTGCCTTATATACACAGGTTGGTTTTTATCATACAAATCCTCAATCACACATGGAGATACCGCCATTTGTAAAAGTTTTCCAATCATGTAATCTATCTTTAAACTGCCTTTCAACTTTGATGACATCTTTGTACGTACGTCTTTGTCTTTGAGGGCAGCAATGTTGCTCTTCCTATTTCGGAGGGAGGGGACAGGGTTCAATCTTCCCTTGTATGCTAGCTGATGTCGCTGTTCCAGCTGAAACGAAAAACCAAAATGCAACATTTGAAAGATGGGTTAAAACAAAACAGGCTGTTTCTTCGGGAAAAAATCAGTACCTTCGGCAATACTTGATTTGCTCAATATGACTTCATAACCATCAAAAAGTATTAATCTGTTAGTGATGTAGTACTCGAGTCCAGGACTCGGACTCGAGTCACATTTTTCGTGACTCAGACTCGACTCGAGTCACATTGGAAAATGACTCTGACTCGACCATGGTGACTCGTTACTCACGAGTCACATATGTTAAAAAAATATATATATTTTCCCGCTTAATGCAGGATTCTTGGGAAAGAAACAGTCCGATGCGTGAATACGTACAATGCCCCACCAGGCCGACAAGGAGCGCATGAGTACGTCATCATTTCACATATTGTGTGAACGAAATATAGCAGATTCGGTTTCATTAATTTGGCGAACAAGTGACTCGAGACTCGGACTCGAGGCTAGTGACTCAAGACTCGGACTCAAGGCTAATGACTCGAGACTCGGACTCGGATTCAAGGCTAGTGACTCGAGATTGATATTGGTGACTCGACTACAACACTGTATTCTGCTAATAGAAAAAATAAACAAATTTAGGAATGAGAAATCATCTATTTTGTCCTGGAAAATACCTAAACTTTTTTTTTCCTGTCATATGTCCCATATACATTGTAAAAAAGTTCCAGGTGATGACCAGTGTATGGAATTCATATTACCAGTAATCATTTGCTAAATTTATCTTTTTTTATTGTGGCAAACATGTAGACTGAAATTGGAAACATTTTGCAACTTCACTAAAAGTAAAATACAGTGACAAACTGAAGAAAAACAAGATACAAAAGAAGACACGATTAAAGGCACAGGCTCGTCAGCGATGCGCGCGTGCCAAATTCATGCTATGAAATACGCAGCTAAATATCAAAGGCATGGAGCTGCGTATTTCGCGGCACGGATTTGGTGCACATGCATTGCTGACGAGCCGCTGCCTTTAAGATATATATTACCATTTCAGGAAAGTTGTAAAAAACAGGTATTCCATTGAAAACTTGTTATATCCACAATGAGAACCACACCTCTCATGTAATTCTCGAGAGGTCGACCATCGTTAAACAACAATTATGCACGTACTTCAAAAAGTGAATAGCAACGAAATGTACACCCTTCAATGTACATGTAGCGAGTTCACTCTATCGAAATAGTGGGTCAAAGTCAAATCAAGATAAATATTATTGAATTAAGGTCCAGAGACCAAGTTGTTTATCAAAGGCTTTAATCTTAATTTAATGTACCCCAGATTTACTCCGAGCTCCATGGGAGATATCAGTTGCAGGGCCAGGGGGCATATTATGTCGAATATTGCGGTGCATTTTTGTGGGACAACATTATTGAAGCCTGATGTGGGAAGAATGGTGAACAAGCTTGGGTTAATAGGTTAACTTTCTCAAGAACAGTCCCTGGGACATAAAATGGAACCAGGTTTGAGATCAGAGGCAAGAAAACAGAGGGTTGGACATGGGTTACTTCCAGATAGCTGAAAGTATTGAATGCTTTCTGGTGACGTCCCGCCTTCCAATTTTCACCATTTTGGTTGTCATTTTTCATGACGCACGTGGCTCAAGTTATAACCGGCAAAAAGAGCAATAAAAGCGCATTGGTTGCACTTACCTCTGTTGCTTAACATAGCTTTATGTTGTTGCGCCATGGCTGTTGTATCGGCTAAAAATCGCGATCAAGTAGAAGCACTTTCGTTTTTACAAGCCGACTGCATGCTCAATAATTTGAATGTATCGCGCGTGCGGCATCTTTGAATGAAAATACGCTGGTGAGTATTTTTTACGCGTGTTCATGTGCGTCTATTGGCACGTGCGTGTACGCGCGTGATTGTTAACCACCAAACGTTCCGAGATGTTCTACGTCACGGAAAGCAATCAATAGGCCTGTTTTTAACTGATTAGAAGTCCTATACTTTCAGAATGAGAAAATTTTTCTCCCATCAAAAACGTGGCTCCAAACGGAATTTTATTTATTTTTACAGGAAATTGCAATTTTTGGGTAAAATCAAAATCTCTACACGTTCTACATACCGCCCTGGCCGTAATACTCTCAAAACATGCTTATATCTTGCACAAATTGATTGAGCATAATGCTCAGGGTGCTCAAGTAGGTCATGACCCCTAGCCACTGGCCTCAATATCATTCTGTATAAATTTATTATAAATCTTCTTAACTTCCTGGAGATCGAGAGCATGCAATCATTAAAGACACAGGCTCGTCAGCAATGCGCGCGCGCCAAATTCGTGCCACGAAATACACAAATGCCTTTGCTATGGAGCTGCGTATTTCGTGGCACGAATTTCGCGCGCGCATTGCTGACGAGCCTGTGCCTTTAACTCCTTTTTAAAAAAATGAAATATCGCCCCAAGCAAGGCAGAACGCAACTCTGGACAAAGGGCTACAAAGAAAGAAATCAAAAACCAAACAAACAAGCACACAAACAAACAAGTAGGAATTGATGTGCCTCTTACAAGAAGGCCAGATCATAGGATGGGGGAAACAGCTACCAGGCAAGGAGTTCCTCCATGGCAAAGTGTCTTGCTCAAGGGCACACAAATGAACCCACAACCTGTAGAATTAAACAGGTCTTAAAGGCAGTATACATGATTGGTATCTCAAAGAATCAGAAGATGATGACGGCAGAAAACTTCCCCTGAAATGGTTTTATCTGAAGTGATAGTCTTTGAGAAATGAGCAAAACAATTATTTTTCGTCTCGCGAGACGTAAATTCAATTCGCCCCAAAACCATTTCGCCCCCAAACTAATTCGCCCGAGTGCCATTTCGCCCCAAATCACTTCGTCCAAACAATACCTCGCCCAAATGCCACTTCGTCCCAAAACCACTTCGTGCACAGACCGTGGTTCAGGGCGAAGTGGTTCATGCAGGGCGAAGTGGTTTTGGGGCGAAATGACTGCAAACCCTTTTTTGACTTTTTTCTCAAATGTTAGACGAAGTACGGAGCTGGTTTTTGCTCAGGTTGGTTTTAATCATGCATATCTTCAATCACACAGGGGGATAAAACTATTTATACGAATGCATTGTTAGGTCACTGTGCATTAGTTACGATCCGCGCACGCACATGTCAACGCGTGTTCGAAGTGCCCCGTGAACAAGATGGCGTCGATAACCGTGAAAGGGTTTATTACAAAAGTAAGATTCAGGATTCTTTATACCGTACAACCATCACAAATAAATACATTCATACATAAATATCCCTACTCACATTCTCGTTACATTAAAGACAATTATATTGAAAGAGACGACGTAGCCTACTGTAATTTACAGGCATCATAAAAAGCATAAGATTTAGGAATAGGCCTTGCCTAATATATTTTTATAAATATTATTAAATTCAGAGCAAAGATTAAACATTTTTTAACCAGATCATGATATAGCTAGAGCCTACTTGATACCTTCTTTCTTTGTCTCTCGAGATGCTGCTCCTGCCTAACCATAAAAGTTGTTCCAAGAGCCTGGGCAATCTTGAGACTGGCCGTGCTCATCTGCGGTTTGAACGTAAACTCGTCCTGGTAATGCTGCTGAACGGCGGCCAAGCGAGTCGCTCGTGCCCGCTCAAGAATGCCAGACTGGGAATCTCTCCCATGGGAAAGTCTTAAGTTTGTGGGGTTTAAAATCGGGGCGTACGCAAGGTCAGATTCGAACGAGAAACGATGTTGGATTGCCCGGTCACTTGCACTAGATCTCCTTTGTTGTTCTTCATGTTTGCTTGGTCCGGTAGTGCCCGACAAACCCTCAATTTCACCGGGCATCGACGCAAGTTTGACCAGGCTGCCACGGTGGGTGAACTCCGCTGAAGACGCCACCTGAAGCATTCCCACCGGCCAAACCCTTGTCCACAGAAATCTTTCCCTGTCCTCAAAATCTCGCCAACGCGGTAAAAACCTTCACTTAGCTACATGATGAAGGCTTAATTAACAAGGGGATTTAGTCCTGAAAATATGTTCATGAATTAAATGTCTGAAACGATCATTTATTTACACAACGAATCTGCCTTTTACATCGCTTTTTTCATACCATTGTTGTTTTTTTCATCTCCATGGACGCACATATACATTGCATTGGTTTGCGATCGTACAGGCGTAAAGCTATACTAATTGTGACGGGCACCAGTCACGATCAGGGACGTATGGTGGCGCTATTTATGTTTAACGGTGTGCCCTGGGGAGTGTTTTCGCTACCATAACCAGAACCATGTTTAGTTCCGCGGCAAATAACCCAACTTGAGATGAGAGAAATGTTGCTGCTTTATCTAAGGCCCTCGTTCCGGAAACTGATTAAAAGACATTATCTGTAAAACTGATAATATACGGGACATTTAAAGCCCCAGTACACCATTTGAAGTTACCAACAAGTGTTGATAGCAATAGTAACAAACAAACAACATGATTTTTCCCGTGTAAAATGATACTTTTTGGGGAGAAATTGCCAAATGAAGGTGTTTTTTAAATCGTTTGCAAACTATCATTCAACACAAAAATATGCATGGATTTTTAAGGTTTTCAGAAGAATTACTGCATCTATGTGGCTGAAATTTCTACAAGGCAGTTTATCAACATTATTCTTCAATTACATGTAATGCTGTTGTTCCTGTTTTTAAAGGTTTTCTAATTATGTAATTTTTAAAAAAGGTTTTTCAATCGTGCAATCTGGTTTTTTTTATTTGCACTGGATCGCTGCAGGAATGGGTGCAGTTGTTTCCATTCTAAGTTCTGTATGTGGGTCTTTCCACACTAATGGGCCTATTTGAAAAATAAGTCAATAATTCCTTTAAGATGTCTTTAGTTTATCTCCAACTTAAAGAAATTCCCTTGTACTGTTCTCAGGAGATAACTTTTGCCCAAAAATGTAATAAAATGCTGCCACAACATACATTTCTGAAAAGCTTGTGCACAAATTTTCCATACACGTATGTAACTGTGGACAGACAAAAGTGTGACATTTTTGTCTGTCCACCGTTACATACGTATATGGAAAATTTGTACAAATAGGCCCATTAGTGTGGAAAGACCCATGTACACTGATGACTGGATTATAGGAGCTTTAGTCGTAGCTCGCGTAGGCAAACTCGTGAAGTTTTCTGAAAGGCACGTAATCATGGTTATGCTTCTGCAGTTTCATTTTAGGCCAAAAGAAATAACGCACGCAACCGTCAAATATATCGAGATTGTTCACAAAGAGTATAGACATTCCTGTTGAAAATTGAAATTGCCCCTTGTATATTATTTTGAAATTAAATTAAAAAGCCGTGTTAGTAACAATGGTACAAAATATGTGAAGTATGTTGACCGCAAATGAGAAAAATGGTCGTTATGAATTCGGCTGGGCAAAAACGATAATTTTCGTCACCGCAGAATCTTTGTCAGCTGAAATATGAGGTGGAGTTATCAAAAGGGAATTTGTATCCAGTGGCGGATCCAGCCTCATTAGAATAAAGGAATACAATGGATTTCAGGGGGTCCGAGAATGCCAACGGAGCTTCGCACTTATAGATAATGGTAACCTAACATGTATCTAAACAAATTTCACACTTAAAGGGCCCTAAAATCCTCAATAACTTTATGCACAGTTTTTGCTGCATATGAAGGATTACTTGTGTAGAAAGACAATACTACTGTTCATTTTGATGCCCCATAAACTCACAGAAAAAGGGCGCTGTTTGGGGCATGTCACTTTAGGAACACAGAGCAGAAAAGCAAAGAAAAAACATAAGACTTCAAACTGGAATTGTGGAAAATTGCTGCAGTTTCCAGCCTTACCTTTTTCATGGTTTGCAACAGGCAACATGTAAAACAAACCTAAACCGTCATGGATTACAAAAGTTTCAGCAAGTTGGAGAAAATTGTGGAAACTTTTGTGCACAGTTGAATGAGATTTTCCTGTGTTTTCCTAATGTGACATCACCACTTTGCTCATGCATATGTAAATTTTGATTTTAACCCCCAAACAACTTCCTAGTATGGTTTTTATGATTGTAAATTAATGGACTCCATAGCACAGATTTCATTGATAAAAACACCCATTCAGGGGCCCTTTAAAGGCAGAGGCTTGTCAGCAATGCGTGCGCCAAATTCGTGCCACGAAATACGCAGCTCCATGCCTTTGCTGTGGAGCTGCGTATTTCGTGGCACGAATTTGGCGCGCGCGCATTGCTGACGAGCCTCTGCCTTTAAGGCCATATACATCGTTTGCAGTGGCCCAAAAGTTTTTTATTTATTCGGCCAAAATAGGAAATACAAACAGGCAAAATACATGTAGTGAACAATTAACAAAAGTTACGTAAGAAAGTTAGGCCAAGTAGACATGGGAGTAAAACAAGGACAAAACATTCCAAGCAGGCAAAAGTGAACCTAAACACTGTAGCCCTAAAGCCTATACCCATGCTTGAAGTGTTCACAAAAAGATAAATAAATAAATATATCTATATTTAAATAATTAATAACATAAAACAAGCGGAACAAACAATTTGGCAAGAATGTGAAGAAAATTAAAAACCAGTGAAAGGACCCACCTTCCCCTCCCCTCCCCCACAGCGGTCATCTGCAAATCTTCCCACCAGTACCCCCTGCCACAACCCATGCACCCCTCCCCCTTAACCTTCATTCCCCCACACCAAACATGTCCTTTCTTTGCTATCAGCTTTTTGGAAAGTTTAGCTAGCCCCTTTCCGTCCTCCACGTGACCGTCTTTTTCTGCACACAGATTTGCATGCTCAGCGTAACACCAAATGCACGCCTGATTACTGCTCTGTTCTGCCTGAGAAGGGCGACTTTGGTTCTTATCCGTCTCTCCAGGTCATCCAGTTCCATGGACATTAATAACAATTAAAAACAATTGATAGGTGCATTATGTCTATACCGATATGTGTGACCGATATGTAGTGTTGTATGGCACCTCCGTCACAAGCTTCGGCTTTAAAGGGCCTGTGACGTGCTAAACAACTTTGTGCCTAAGCTTTGCTTCATAATGACGGATTACTTGTTCAGCAAGACATACTATTGTTAGTTTGGATGTAAAATCAATAAAATGTGGCCTTTTTCAACTTTGAAGATTTCATTGCAATAAATCACAGACAGAGGGCGCTGTTTTGAGTGCATCACATAAGGAAGACAGAAGGGAAAAGTTAAGAAAAAACATAAGACTTCAAGTTGGACTTGTGGCAAATTGCTGCAGTTTCTACCCCCAGTTTTGTCATGGCTTACAGCAGGCAACATGGATTACAAAAGTTTCAGGAAAATTGAGAAAAAAGTGGAATCTTTTGTGCACAGTTCAATGTGATTTTTCTGTGTTTGCCTCTTGTGACATCGTGACCTTGGTCATGAATATGCATATTTACATTAACATAAAAACTAAAAACCTTTGTTTTAACCCCCAAAGCAAGCTCCAAATAGGATGTTTATGACTTCAACTGAGTAGAGTGGTTTTAAAGCATAGATTTAATTAATAAAAATCCTATAAATAAGGCCCTTTAAGGAATGTGCTTCATTACCATGATGAAAGCGTAGTTCAAGGTATTTTATCGAAGCAATGGTGCGCGACCGGCATACAAAATATTATTGTGCACTTTCACGTTTCATATGCAAAAACTACTGAGTTGTGAACAACACGTTTGGGGGTTAAATTTGTAGGTCAAATTACGGCGAAACTGTCTCCACCCATTTCTCGGTTTCCTCAGTTCGAACACGACGTGAAGATGCCGGGAAGAACGTACCGAGGTGAAGACGGTTGGATACGGCCTTATGACCCGTCCAGAGACGTTGGTGACTGGGTAAGAATTGTTATATTACAGGAATTTTGACTTTATTTCAAATTTCGGACCCGCTCTGCACTAGAACTAGAAGCGACGTCAACACGCCCGTGGGACTAAAACCCGTATAAACACTGGAACCTTTTCGGCCGACGCAGCTCAACTCAACTGAATTTCAGGGGTTTCAACACGTACGTTTTTAATGCACACGTTACCATCTCCGAATCCATTGCTGGCTGGAGTTGGTGTTAGTTTTTCAACACTACTGAAAAACCAGTTCAGACAACTTCAGACTAGAAGCAACTGACACCGATTTGATTTCTACCAACTTTCACCAACTAGTTCGCTCGAGTTGAGTTGAGTTGAGTTGAGTCGCGTCGGCTGAAATTTCACGATGTTTGGTCCGTATATACTAACCCATCCTTTCCCCAGAAATGAGCACAAAAGAGAGACAGTATTAAGTATAAAGAAGAATAGGCAGCAACATAAATAATTATGCGTGTTTTTGTATGTTATAATAATTATTTTAAATGGTTTCTTCATTTATTTATTTATTTATTTATGAGAAACAAGTGCGTTTAAAGGCACAGCTGACGAGCCTGTGCGTTTAAGCGTCATATCTTTCGCGTTTAATGACTTTGAACCATAGTCGTACGAATTTGATTTTAAACACAAATGAAATCAGCAGGGAAGTTTATCTGAAGATTTTAATTTGGAATTTGTTGTGAATGATCCAATTAATTTCGTTCCCAACATGTCAGATAATACAAGGATATGGAATTCTTTTTTTTTTTTTTATTTCTAAATTTGAACCTTGTTCAATGTAATACTGAAGTAATTTTCTTATCTTGGTTTTGTTTTTCTGATCCGTATTTTGTTTTTGTTTCTTGTTTTTTTTCCAAATCCTTCAGGCCTTTTCTCTCCGGAGCAGCTGCTCGAGTGATCGAGACATGGTTTTGCCTCTGTTCTGGGGGAAAGGGCTTTGAAATGCTTTATTTCTATACATGTTTACAACTTATGTGACTTGATTTTCCAAATTTTCTTTGTCACAATTCTTTTATTTTGTATATATATATCAATATAAATAATGTCTTGATTTAATTATTTTTGTAATTCATGGTTTAGTTTACTATATTCTTTATTTCTTTCTTTCGGAAGCGTAGGCTGGAGGTGCAGGGAGGGTGCGGACGCACTCCGCCCACCCCCAACCCCCATCCCCCAACCCCCATCCCCCATCCCCCCTCCCCCAGTTCCGTCTTGCAAGAAAAATATACTGTAATTCATTTACAAAAATCTCCACTGGTGTTCAGCCCCAACCGCAGAGCGATCACCCAACTAGGCGACCTCAGAAAATCGCACCGCCTGCGACCTCCCTCACCCATGTCCAAACCAGCCTACGCCCATATCTTTTGTTTTTAGTAAAATTCTTCTGATTGATCATAAGTTGTAGACCTCGTGACATTTAATTTGCATAACAACATGATGACGTCATTGCAATGGCGGCCGACTTTAGTTCAGTTCAGTTCACTTTATTTTCATACTCAAGATAAATGACAACCATGTGGTAACGCTGGTTTACGCAACTTAGCAAAACGACAAGCCAATTTTGGTAAGTTTTTCACGTTTACACAAAAACACATTTATGAAGGGATTAAAAGTAGGTTAGGATAGTCTTATACAATCCGTTATAAACCCGCTAGCCTCCTTTGCGCTGATAAAAATGATGTTTATGGTGTTTTTGCGTCACCCGTGCTGCATTTCGCCGTAGCTCTGTGCACACAATTTTGAGGACTCAGGTAACCAAAATGGAGATCCATTTTTTGGTTATCTGAACCTGAGGCTGTGATTGGTCAATTCTAAAATGGGCGGAGCTTACTGGATCGGTCTATTGTTGCAGCTGATGATTTGAAGATCTTCCGACAAATTAACTGTGCTGTCGACGCTGCCTTACTTATAGGTTAGGCTCCATTCATGGTCTTGCAAGTGGCAGCTCTTTCTCAATGTAAACAAATATGCAGTGTTTTGACAGTAACTCTTAAGAAGAACTCTGTTGTATTAAATTATCACTTGCGGGATACGGTACTTGAAAGGGTAAATGTTCAGAGAGATCTCGGTATTTAAATTGATTCTAGACTTAACTTTGTTTCCCATAACAGACTGGCTGGTTTGATTTGGCGTAATTATTGTCCTCCGCACCCTTTACTGCTCTTTGATTAGACCTCGACTTGAATACTGTACAGTAGACTTTAACTCAATTTCACCTTACCATGCAGGCAAGTAGAATAGAAATAGTTCAGCGCCGTTTTCTTTATTTTATGTACAAGACACTATAGACTCATAATGTTGTTGATGTTCCTACCGATTTAGACGTGTTGTTAATGATTGTTTGTTTCTGTATAAAGTTTTCAATAACCATTTCTCTGTTACAATGCCAACCCATTTAGCCTATTATAGGACAAGATTTGCCGACAAGTCCCAAGGAGTTGCACTGATGTTGTAAAGCGACTGCTTCGCGGTCTCCAGGATTTCGACAACAACCGTGGGCTCCACGGGAAGTGTGATGTGTTTGGTGCGGCAAATCTTGAATCCTTCCGAAAGGAGATTTATTATGCGCCTGGGTGATTCCATAAGCAAGGGTACCAACTTGTGACATGCAATTCATCAAAAAATGATTGGTTTCTCGCGTAAGGGGGACACCAAAATGCCCCTTTCTCATTAGAACCAGTGTAATATTTGTTTCAAACCATATATATGTGTTTATTTTTGAAGATGTAGTAAATTTCAAGCTAAAAACTCAATTGATTAGTCTGTCAGTGTTTTCATTACTTTTTTTTGGCACAAAAACAAATGTGTTACGTGTAAGGAGTTTTTGGGGACACCAAAGTTGTTTTGCCTAAATTTTCAAATTATGAAACAAGTTTACAAAATGTTGTTTTGCTGTTTGTTTAAAAGGCTCCACGAAAATAGATTTTTGCTAGAAAAGTCTGTATGTTAAGCTCAGCAAATATTGTTATATAGTAACTGTAAAGTTTCACGACGTAAATATTAGGGGGACACCAAAGTGGTCCGACGAAAATCAGAATGACCATATTTTTTTTGTTTGCATAAATATCCATGTCCAAACATTTAAGTGATTTAAAACTAAGTACAGGCTTACATTATGCATGGAATTGAAAAGTTGTGGCAGTTGGTGTGGCCAAAACACTTAAAAAGTTACGTATACACATGTTTCACGCGTAAGAGGGGACACCAAATCTTACGCGTGAAACACATTTTTTTGCCAAACCTTTTGTATTACAATATTGACTGCCAATAATGACGTCTTTATAGACACACAATTTTAGCGTTGAATAGGCCCTAATCAAAGAGTCATATGTCTTAAGAATTACAATACTGGCAATCGATATGTGAATGTTTCTTTTGCAACATCGACCAACTCAAGTTTTCAACCAATTTTAAAAGTGTGCCGTCATCATAAGATCAATGTTCATGTCACCCGATCACCTTGCGTTTGTAAAAAAAAAAAAAACATCAAATTCTAGTTTATTATTGTAAAGGCTTTCCCCAACAATAGGTTAACACTACCCCCATGGGGACCGGTACTACACAGCTCCAACGTATTGTTATTAACAATAAGTTGGGACTGTTTGCATAGGGCGTAACACGGCATGATAAGTAAACTTCAGGCCTTGAATGTTACGGCGGCCACGGCGACTAGTGGCCGTCGTTTGTTCGTTCGGGACCCCATGGCGCCATGAACGGTTAGATTGTACTTTCATGTTGAAATGTCAAGTTACTTCAGTCGACATGTTATTTTTGCTTGTGTCACCAACATCAATTTGTACTAAACAAAACCTTCAACATTGGTATCATGAATATGCGTTGTCCTAATTCTGACTACAAATTATCACTTTTTAGGCAAACTTTTTGACATTTTAAACACATCATTTTAAAGGAGTGTGACCAGATCACTTTTTTTTACCCATAACTCCCCGGGACTTACCTTATGGGTCATGAGATTTTTATATCATAACATCCGTTATATTTTTCTGATTACGAAACTGAAACTCCCGCGCTTCTAGGCTGCATATTTCCGGAGATATCGTCGAAAATCCACCGATTATTTGTAAACTAATTTTCCAGTATTGACGTTTATCCGCTGAAAGCATACTCGATAGTTTTGTTCAATTTTTTACTGGAAATTGCGAATGTTTTCGGGTTTTTGGGACATGGGAGGTGTGTATGGGAGTTACTTGATAATATTGGTAAGTTACATCAAAAACTATTTTCCAGAAACTCTGGTCACGCTCCTTTAAAACTAAGATTTTTCTTGTTTTCGGTGGGTTAGCTTGGTTATTTGTAAACTGAAATGATTGATAACACATTGCTTTTGACAATAAAACCCACATTTGATGAACAATTTGATATCTTCGTGTGCACAAATTGTTCAAGGATCTACTGAAGAACAAGTTCTTACATGTGGTGAAATAATCTTTCAAATATATTACAGTTCTCAAGATTTTGTCATTTGAGATCATATTACGTAACCAACGTGCACGTGATGACGTCATCATTGGTATAGTCATAAAGTCCACAACAATTCGTTCCGTAGAACTATATGGTCAAATTTCCTAACACATTAGCTCTATATATTTGCATTAAAAATGCTAACAAATGGCATATTTTCGAACAACTTCCGGTTTGGACCGGAAGTAGGGGTCACACAGGGGTTATGTCATTGAATGATTTGTTTAGTTCATTGAGACCTGTCACGCTGTGAAAGAATTGTTCAAGTATCTATTACGGTTCTTGAGATATTAATTTTTGAAATAATAACCTTTGAATTCTTGTAATTTGACACATGTGACGACATCATGACGTCACAATTTTGTGAACATCAAGTTCATAAAAGTGGCGAATGAATCATGCAAATATATGTTGCAGCTCTCAAGATACAGCATTTTTATTAATTAGATTTTATTAATTAGATTTTATTAATTACGTATACAATTTTATTTGGTTTAGCCCCACAGTATTTAAGTCGGCTTGTTTCTGTCACGTCCCAGTCTCGTTATTGTCTTCGTAGCTCTGTTGACGGTATTTTTCTAAATTATCCTACAGGCCATAGTAAGGTTACTCTTGGGAACTGAGCTTTTGAGTATAGTGCACCACACCTATGGAACAAACTTCCACTTAATGTTAGGAGTGCTCCTAGTCTTTATGTTTTTAAATCAGTGTTGAAAACTCACCTTTTTAAACAAGCTTTTTATTGATGGGTGGGTTTGATATCTACCGATGCACTTTCTAGGTTTAGGTAATTACACGTGTAAATTATTATTTTTTTATCATTATTATTGAAAGTGTAATGCGCCTGTGAACATTGGATGGAATGGGCGCAATATAAATTAATAAATTATTATTATATAATTATTTTAAAACAATTCAGCTCCAACATCTTGCGTCATTTGACACCATATTACGTAACCACCGTCCATGTGATGACGTCACCATTGGTATATGGTGAACTCGAGTTTTTCAAAAAATGCTCAAAAGCGGCAAAATTGAGTGGTTTCTTTTCAAGGGGCGGTCGGGTTGGCGTACGGGTTCTTTCCTCGCCTTTCACCTCTGGGGTCCCGGGTTCGATTCCGGGGCGTGTATGTGGATTGGGTTTGCAGTCCCTACTTGACCCTGGGGCATTTCTCTGGGGGTTTCCTCCCACTTCTAAAACCGCAACTCCTTCTTCGTCATCTCAAGCATGGAGGAAGAAACACTTCCTCCATGTCTCAAGTTAGTAATAAAGCATGGCTAAAACCGTATAGTTGATGGCTAAAGGGCCTTAGTTGCCGAAGATGCCATAAAATATACAACAACAACAGTTTCTTTTCAGTCTATTTCGGAAAGACTTTTAGAATTATGCATGGGTCTATTTCGAGCCATCCTGAGATATCAGGGAATTTCCACTCTGCAAAGCGACGTGCAATACGCAGTACGTATGGAGTTAGGGAGTGCTTTAAAGGGGCACTGTTGCAAGAGGATGATTTCGAGCCCAAAATAGCCCAACAAAGCCGGTTTTCCCTTTAAACACATTGTTGATCTTTCTTTCCACATGTACCGGTAGTCAACTCGTCCACCAGGCAACAGAGATAACGGCCAACATAACTATGGTTTTAACAGAGATGACGACGATTTCTACAGAGATCCATACTACAACAGGCCGTACTATATCAGTAGACATGAAAGCAGGCAGCCAAGGCAGACTGTGCCTAAATACTTGACACCCAGCTAGTAGGTTTTCAGACTTATTTTTTATGCATTTTTGTGATTAACATTTTTCATTTGCCAAACTGGCATCAAGCTCCAAAATCTGCCTTCAAAAGTTGTAGTAGGCTACTAGTAGGCCTACAAAAACACACCTATCCTGTTAAAAAAAAAAAAACGAGGTAAAAAAATGTAATCCGGACACATGCAGACACAGTCATGACAGTCCTTCAACAGTACCGTGAAACCTTTTTGAAAATTACACATGGTAGGCCTACGCTGATAAACAACTGATCTATAGGTCCAGAAATCAGTGCAATTTTCAAAAAGGTTTCACGGTACAGCCCCCCTGGCCCTACGAGTTGCCGACTGGCTATGCATTTTTGTTAATTACTCTGCGTATGAATTTAGTTAAAATCTCATTTTCTCAGTTACAAGGTATCAGGCCAGCAGTCCCACAATGATGGGAATTCCCCATTGACTGTGCACAAACGGACTTGGCTTTGGGGGTAATTTATGCAGTTGATGAAATTGGGCAATGCATAGTTCCGACCTGTCAATCAAGCCGAACCCGCGACCAATCACAACAGAGCTAGCAGACGGCGCCCACAAAGGTCAAAGTGATGCAATCATCACAAACAATCCGCGATGTTCTGCCCATACAGTTTGTATGTTGTATGCGCCAGTGACCGGGTGAATTTTGGTTTCAATGTCGGGCGATTCGCTGTTCAAAGGTAGGAAAGCGCATTTTTATGAAATATATGTCATCCCTGCATTACTAGCCCTTCGCTCAGTGTGTGCTACGGTAACTTCATGTCGACCTCAAAACATAAATACCTTTGAGTTTTCTCCAATGAATCTGTGCTTTCCATGCCGAGTCCCGTAGTTTGTACGTAGTCTCGCCATTTTTTTGGGATGGCTTGTGAGCACATAGCAACAATATCCAAGGGGGCGGGGTTAACTGGGCAATCTCGGAACTATGCATTGGGAACTGGAGTAATGTCTGTCATCTGTTGGGCACGTTCTTTTCAGTCAAGCTTTTTTTAAAGCTTTTTTTTTTAGCGTATCTAGCTTTAAAAGGAGTATAAAGGGAGGTTTGACTGCCCATTTAGCCAACCCCCAACCCCTCTCCCCCTGCAAAAATTACTGGATCCGCACCTGCATACAATCTCTAGACCGTCCGGAAGAATTTGGAAATGCTAAGAGTCCATTTATGCAGGGGTATATGCCCCGTTCATTGAGTTACACACTGCCAGCTGTCGACTGGTACACTCCTGTGATGATCGAGGTACATATTACCTGGATCGACCACGCGCGCACCGCAGGGTTAAAGGAATGTGTCCAGATCACATTTATTTACACCTCCTTTTCCACGGGTGTTAACATTTTGATACTATATCATGTGTCATATTTTTCTCATTACCATTAAACAAAAAATGCGTTCTTTAATCGGTATATTTTCAAGGATATCATATAAAACAATAGAGCTGTGTTAACTATTCAAATATTTGAATATTCGATTGATAGCTACATGTAAATATTCGAATAATGATTCTAGTATTCGAATATTCAGAAATGTTCATGAGTGATGAGTTCCTCAGTAAAACTAGAAATAAAAGAAATGTATTTTTACAAGAAAGGTACGTGTGCTCTCTAAGTTGCTACATTAATGGTATAAATTAATACAGCAGACTTGGTGCATTTCTAGATTGATCAAATGTGAGCCACTCCACTCCAAAAGTATGCTCTTGCAAGAACAAAAATGAAAATGGAGTTTATCAGCTTCAAAAAACTACAAACATTGTGTCAATCCGTCAAAAATTTACCAAGTTATTGACCATTTTCATGAAGACCATGCAAGACCACATTTTTTTAAGAAGCGCTTCAGAGAAAAATGGCGTAGAAGGTTGTACTTCTGTTAAGGCAAGTCCTTAGCAACCATGCAAATTCTGACTCCAAAAGCCCTATATACCTATAGGAAAACATATGTGGGTGGTGTTTCAGCATGAATGAACAGTCCTCAATGAAAATTAGCATGGAATATCAGTGATTTTCCCATTGTTTTAGCCAAATTAGCCTACATGTAGTTTCATGAAGGTATATGCTTTAGAAAAACACTGAAAAAAACTGTTAGTATTTATTCACTTCAACTTCTTTAAGTGATAGATGAATACTTAATAGGTGGTCTCATGCAGAAATCCTGGTATCGATAAAAAGTGCCCTACTTGACATACATGTATGCATAAATTAGCCATTTCTGGCCTGTGCGACAATCGCCTACTTTTGGTAAAGTGGCTCACAAATTTAGTTACTGCATTAAAGTTTCCATTTTGGTATAGGCTAAATTGAAAATTTACACTTAACAAATTATGACTAAATCAGTCTAAACGAACATTCGATATTCGATCGAACATTTGGTTAGAATATTCGAATAGTAAATTATTCGAATTGACTCAGCCTTAAAGGCAGTATACATGATTGGTAAACCGTTACAAATAGTTGTGTGATTGAAGGTATATGCTTGATTAAAACCAACCTGAGCAAAAATCAGCTCCGTACTTCGTCTAACTTTTTAAAAACAGTCAAAAACTGATTTACAGTCACTTCGCCCAAAAACCACTTTGCCCTGAACCACTTTGCCCTGAACCACTTTGCCCTGAACCACGGCCTGTGCACGAAGTTGTTTTGCATTGGGGCAACATCCAAATTGGAGATTGCAAATTTTCTTCACATGTAAAGTATTTTGGAGAGAAATGTTATATGATTGTTAGGTTAGAATGAAAAAACTGGACAAGCTTCTTTTAAAAGTATAAAGTTTTATTTCATTTTTGGTGTAATTTTTCAACTACTTTTAACTACTAGTCCATCACGACACATCCCAAGTGAAACTGACAAGAGGAGATGCATCTTCTATGCCCTGACAGTATTCTCGGTTATCGCTTTTCTGCTAGTCGCTACACTCGTAGTATTCCTAGCTCTCTTTTTACTCGGTGAGTATATCTTATTTTAGCGTAATTTTTATCCCAATATCGAGTCAAACCATCTACTATTTATCTGGTTGTATTTTGGTGCAAAAATACTTTACTGGTACTCTCTTAATATGCATTTACCAAATAATGTGCTATGTGATGTTAAATATGCACTCTGATTTTAAAATTTTGGAATTTTGGTACCGGTACTGTATACTTTTTTAAAATATCAGTTGAGCAATCTGATTTCTGTTTTTCGATTAGCTCTCGTTAACGATTTTTGAGTTTTGGTTTCTGATGTCTCTATGCCAATTTTTCATTTCTGATTTCCGATTTCTTATTTTTGACTTTCGACTTTTGAATTCCGATTTCTAACTTCCGATTTCTATAATTTGTGATTCATTTGAAGAAAACAACAACTCAGCAACTCCACCAATAACACAGTTCCCAACAGCACAGCCACCACGGCCGCCATCGTCGACACAATCCACTCAGCCAATAGGTACGTCACTCATTCCAGTTTGTTTGTAATCTTTTATTGGCAAATTTCAAATTACATCAATTAGCACTGAAAACCTCGTCGTGGATGTTTAGCTATTATATTACATTACACATTTTTTCATTTGCAAATTCTATCACAAAAGAAACTTGAACTTGAGACCCTTGTTTTCCCGTGACAATTTGAAATTCATCGACTGCAATCTTTGATTTGCCAATTTTCAGGCTGAGCATGGTCCAATTCTGTCCCTCACGTGAGGGACGGAAATCAAGAGACAAATGCATTTCTTTATTAATTAGTCAATAATACAACAAATGAAAACTAAAGTGAACCTGTATGTCTACCTGCTACTGATGTCAATTTATACACACACCCAGTTTAAATCACATGTTGAAATTGACTTTACAGTTTTATGCGGAGGTTGTTTTTATGCGTTAGGGACGAACAGTCAATAAAATTGACAAAAACTACAATTTTTTCTACATGCATTTTCAACTATTTCTTGAAAATGTTATGGCACAGTGTGCCCAGCCAAATTTATACTTAAGTAAAATTCTTAGAAGGCATTTGAATACGAGATACATGTAGGTGATTTTCTTAGCCGAGTTAAATACAAAGTAAAGTTTTTACTTTGGGGCGAAATGAATTTTCGTCTCATGAGACAAAAACTAATTGTTTTACTCATTTCTCAAAGACTATAGCACTTCAGACAAAACCATTTCAGTGGAAGTTTTCTACGGTCATCATGTTTATATTTTGTAAGTTAGGCATAAATCTGTGAAAATTTCTGATTTTCGAGATTACCAATGATGTACTTCCTTTAAATCGAGTTATCAAACATAGCTGATATGAGTATATATTCAGCTAAAATGTTTTCGCACAAACTGTGCATTCCTTCCAAAATGAAATTAATTAATTTGCATTAACCTTGCATGGTGCCTTGTCCGCACACAAACGTTAAATTTAAGTGGCATTTTTGGAAATAAAAAAATACTTTCCACTGGAAAACCACTTTCAATCACTAAACACACTTGAAAATCTTTAAAAACATGTCACACTTTCGGACCCCTAATTTTGTGAATTACCCGGATACGAACTTCACAAAGAGTGGCAGTTTTAGCGATGCGTCGCACTCCCATTTTGTCCGGATGCTGGGCAAAGCATGACATCTTGGCATACAAAACCTTTGTGCTTTCCTATGGCAATACATGAAAAGGTTGGCCGCAAAAACGTCATTCTTTGTCCAGTATTCGGACAAAATAGCGTTTTTTTTGTTTTTTTGAGGAATTTATTTATTTTTTTAGTTCGGTTTTATTCATCATTTTCTAGTGAGGGTTGACATTGACGCGACATTGACGCAGCCATTTTTGCCAGCATACAGTGATGCCACGTCACCAGAATATAGAGAGCTTGAAAACAGCTTTACTAACTTGGTAAGTTAGGATACAGGGGAATTAGTTCAGATTTTTAGTTTTAAGTTAAAGGAGAGTGACCAAATTTTTCAAAAATATTTATTTCCTTCTACCCCAACGATAATTATATAATATTGGATGGCTTTGAGGGTGATATGAGAATATACCGCACGAGTCATGAAAATACGGAATATTGTTATATACGGTAAAATGAAGCTTTGTTTTGAAAGATTTCCGCAAGATTTTTGTCTGTTTTGTGTTTAAAACTTAAGTTTACAACTGTATGTGCTTTTGTTATTGTTGTACAGTATTTTTTGTTACTGTACTCTTGTGCGCGTAGCACACACGTGCAATCCATTCACTTGATGCACTTAGCGCGCGTACGTGTGTGCTTGGGTGTGCCCAGCGTGCACGCGCATCAAATTATAGGGCTCTGTGCTGCACAGTATCAGAAACACACGGTATCCGCAAAAGCTTCATTTTATATAATGTAAAATACCTCCGCAAAATACCATCCAAAGACCTTATCGCAAATACCACTTGGGCGCATTTGAACAAAAGCAAAACTGTATTGTGGGAGGAAAACCTGGCAAAGTCTGCCCCGAAAACATTCCCACAATACAGTGCTGCTTTTGTGAAAACTCACCTAGTCGGTATTTGCGATAAGGTCTATGGAAAGAAAACGGGGCATTTGCAATCCCAAATTTGGATGTGGAAACA
The DNA here is from genome assembly GCA_037783545.1 of Henricia sp. BOLD:AAB3569. Classification (NCBI taxonomy): domain Eukaryota; kingdom Metazoa; phylum Echinodermata; class Asteroidea; order Spinulosida; family Echinasteridae; genus Henricia; species Henricia sp. BOLD:AAB3569. The sequence goes on along the minus strand of JBBELK010000070.1, from coordinate 1,413,728 downwards.
AAAAGGTTGCAATGGTGCAATCACCACTGTTGTAGAACATTTTTCTGTACTCGTACTCATGACAAAATATTTGTGTGTACTCGTACTCATGTGCTCGTACTCACAATATTGTACTCGTAGGCCTACTCATAAAAAAGTTTAAAGGAGCATGTTCAGATTTTTCTGGAAAATGTATTTTTATCTAACTTAAACATATCAGTAGCAAGAAAACAGGAAATTTCCAAGTACAGTGAAACCTGCTATTAAGGCCATGCACCTGCCTAAAGTGGCTACATCTGTTCGGTCCCAAATATGTTTGTGCACAAACATATGGAGGTAGAACCTTGATATTGGGGAACCCCTGTCTAACGGTCAGTGGCCAGGGCACTAGGATTTTTGTGTGTACAATCCTATGGCAGTTGAACCTTGATAATCTGGCCACACACTGTAAATTGCATCAATGAACCGAGCTACTGTGGCAAATTTGAGGAGCTAAAACAAGTTATTACAAAACTTGACAAATTGCAACTTTTTAACTAGGAATTACCATTTGATGCAGTTCACCTTTAGCTGTTTTACAACCATAGACATGCATTGTGGTATGTTTTATGGTTTTTAAATTTCCATGCATGTGCCTGCTAAACCTCTATATAAGGGCCACTTGTTTATACTGGCCATATTTTGTCGGTCCCTTAGGTGGCCACTATATACAAGTTTCATTGTATTAAAATGAACATTTGAGAGTATCAGGACTAAGAACAAAACCACTGTCCGCCGAGACAAATGGGTGTGTCAAAAATGTGATCTGGACATATGCTGCTTTAATGAAAAATAAATATTCAATTGTAAAATTCAATTAGAATATGAATAGTAAATTATTCAAATGTGTTTCCCTCATCCTCAGATGGACGTTCTCTTTGCCGCAAGCAATTTAGCAAACAGTTACGTCGGAACAAACGTCAACGGTTTCAGATCAGGCAGTGTGATCGTCAATGCAGTCATTTCATTTAATGAAAACGTGATACTTCAAACTGGAGCAGGCCGTCCAATGAACGGACAATCAGTAGAATCGACGATAGGAATGGCGGTCGTTAACATCATAAAGACGGAAGTTGGAAGGGGTTCGTGCTGCCCAAATGTGCAAATCGAGTCCAACTCGGTCATGTCTACAAGAGGTAAACTGTTGTTTTTTCTCTGTTATTAGCATATGTGACCCGGTACAACGTAATCAGGAATAAGTCGCAAATTGACTTTTTGAGATATGCACCCGGTGAGAAAGGAAATTTCATAAGCTTTCTAATGATACCTATCACAAGCATGTAGCTTGTTCGGTTCTATAGTTATGATCTGATAACGATAACAAGCGTGTAGTCACAACAAAAAGCTGGCTGTGTTGTTTGTTTTATTCCTTGTCTGCTTATAACAAGCCATCTATTATTTACCAAATCCACATTCCAAGAAAACCGGCCTTGAAATAAAATAGATACGTCACCGAAATTGTGAAATAATAAGCTTTCGGACGATACCAAATTCATTCATTAATTCATTCAAATGTAGGGGGTTCAATGAATAATAAGGGTGACAAAATGTATGGAAAATCAGTGTTATTCATAGGATTTTGATTACTTCCTAGAACAAAAGAACACGGACAATTCACGCAAATCATCTTTATTTTCATCTTTAAGTATCGTTTTTACAATAAACACATTAATGACGGTAATCTATGACAACTACACTTCCTCAAAGTACCAAAACGATTTCACCCACATACTCAATTGACTGGGCCATTACTTGAAACGGCATCAGCGACTTATTCCTGATTACGTTGTACCGGGTCAAATATTTTTCTGCAATAAAAGTTGTTATGATTGCAGAGAAATTTATTATGATAAAGAAATTTGGACTGAACTCTACAAAATCAGAAAATCATTCGTCAATCATCCTTTATGAAAGTTTATACTCAGACTCAAGAAAAATCATGGTTTGTATCATGCTTATTGAGAATGGCTTTATAGAGTTAGACTTCTACCAGGGATTCTTGAAGAACGCATGCATACAAACTTGACTACATGAAGCATTGCAAGCCCTCGGTCTCCAAATGTCTGGAATTTCCCCGGATCATGCATCCTTTTGTTTAAAAAGCATGTTTGTGACATCAACTGAAAAGAGAAAAAGAGGTCCGTCATACATTCCTTCATCAGTTTTTATACATTTTTGCCAATTCAGTCACTATTGAAGGCGTCACTACCTCAGCACCTACACAGCAACTTCAAACAACGATTCCCGTCACAACACCAGTACCTATAATGCCGCCAGTACCAACCACAGTGGGCAAAGTCAATCCGCCTACAATCCAGCCACCCATCCCACCCAACACCCAGGCTCCCATCCCACCCAACACCCAGGCTCCCATTCCACCCAACACCCAGGCTCCCATTCCACCCAACACCCAGGCTCCCAGCACCCAGGCTCCCATCCCACCCAGCACCCAGGCTCCCATTCCACCCAACACCCAGGCTCCCATTCCACCCAGCACCCAGGCTCCCATTCCACCCAGCACCCAGGCTCCCATTCCACCCAACACCCAGGCTCCCATTCCACCCAACACCCAAGCTCCCATTCCACCCAGCACCCAGGCTCCCATTCCACCCAGCACCCAGGCTCCCATTCCACCCAACACCCAGGCTCCCATTCCACCCAACACCCAAGCTCCCATTCCACCCAGCACCCAGGCTCCCATTCCACCCAACACCCAGGCTCCCAGCACCCAGGCTCCCATCCCACCCAGCACCCAGGCTCCCATTCCACCCAACACCCAGGCTCCCATTCCACCCAGCACCCAGGCTCCCATTCCACCCAGCACCCAGGCTCCCATTCCACCCAACACCCAGGCTCCCATTCCACCCAACACCCAAGCTCCCATTCCACCCAGCACCCAGGCTCCCATTCCACCCAACACCCAGGCTCCCATCCCACCCAACACCCAGGCTCCCATTCCACCCAGCACCCAGGCTCCCATTCCACCCAACACCCAGGCTCCCATTCCACCCAACACCCAGGCTCCCATCCCACCCAACACCCAGGCACCTATTGGTCCCCAAAGTACCCCAGACCTCGTTATCACCACGCAAGGTGCGATCGACCAAGCAACAACTCCGGGAAATGTTGATACGACGATAAGTGTTGGCACGACAACAGAGATTGTTCCTACGACAGCAGCTGTGGAAGAGATGACATCATCTTTGACAACAAAGGTAAACTCATTTTTTTGTTATTCTTCTTGAAAAATGTTGAAATAAGAAATTGTCGTGTGCATGCCATGAATTTTAAAATTTTAGTAAATGGGACTGGGAATCGCGTCAAAGTGGTTGGGATCACGAAAAAGGAGCAGTACATTAAGATCATTGATGGAAACATCAAGTAGTCCGCTGAGAAACTCCATTGTTTAGTCTCAAAAATACAATGTAATACTCAATATAAAAAACTATACAACTTCGATGTAAAATACTAAGAGAACATTTCCTTGTGAAATGTTGAAATACTATTGTTTGAAAAGTCCCATCTATTGGTTCATTTTCTCCTTAGTCCAACACAACCAATGCGGATGCAGGGACTACACCATGTGAGTAGAATGAATAGAATGAACAAACATTTTCAAATATGACTTTAGCCTTGAGAGTTATGCTTAGTTTACATTTGGCCTGCGATTAGTCTACGGAGCTTGTATCCTGCCCGTATCCCCTTTTCTGTGCGGCCTCCGTGCGGAGGCAGGAGGCGGCCGTGAGATTTTCGTACGTATTCACGGGCTCCGCGGCCGCATATTTTGCGAGAATATCGTCCGAGAACATGGGTACGAGCATGTCCGCACGAGTTTGTTTCAATGTCAGTTCAAAAATGGGTCATTCAAAGTCTTTCCAGTCGAAATACTGATCCTGTGGTTTGGATATTTTGCATGGAGGTTCCAATCTGAGTAGAAATTATGCGCCTATCAATTGTTTCCCCCACCCCTCCCCCCCCCCCCCCCCCCCCCCCCCCCCCCCCCCCCGGGCTACCCCACCTAAGAGGTGGGGATTGTCACTTTTTGCGTGACAAAATCCCCACCCCTGGGGCAACATTTAGGTGACAAAAATCCCCACCCTCGGGTGCAAAAATGCACAAAAATTCACAGATAATGGGCCAAATGCCCCACCCTGGGGCATGAAAAATGTGACCAAACCCCCACCTAGGGGGTGGGGTAGCGGGGGGGGGGGGGGGGGGGGGGGGGTTGGGGGGGAGGAGGAGGGGGGTTGGGGGGGAGGAGGAGGGGTGGGGGAAACAATTGATACATGTGCATTATGCTACAGATGTTAGCACTATGAAATATGTGACGGGCTCTAGGAAAATGAGTCACAAGTCGCGCTGGCTAGTATTCTTTTTGTGACCATAAAAAGAAATCCGTGGCAAATCCATGCTCAATAAAATACCAAAACACAATGGAAATTCCTGGCGGTGCCCAGATACCGCCTGGAATGTCTGTGTTTTTTCTGGAATGTCTGTGTTACGCCTGGAATTTCTTTTGTGTTTAGGTATTTTAATGAGCGTAGAAATGCCACAGATTTCTTTTTATGGTCGCAAAAAGAATACTAGCCAGCGTGACTTGTGACTCATTTTCCTAGAGCCCGTCACATATAGTCGGAAAAGCCAACTTCAGTCATGTCAGTCCTATTTCGAGTTCTGGTATAGAAGCGAAACAGCGCGATATCGATTTGTGTCACTACTTGCAATTAAGACGTTAACTTACTCTCAAATTTTCCCCTGAATATTTTGTATTTGTTTTGTTTTCTTGTCATGAATGTTATAGTTGGGAGGTATTTTATATGATTTTTAAAGGGCCCCTTATTTAGGGTTTTTATCAATGAAATCTATGCTGGGTAGAGCATTACTCCGAGCTATACACCAGAGAGAATGTGGTTGCAGAAGAGGCTCTGAATGCCATTGAGTGCCTGCCTGTGCTTGAGGAGCTAGACGAAGAACCAACCTTCGAGGAACTCAGCAAGGCCCTGGACTCCCTTGCCCCCGGCAAAGCACCTGGCAAGGACGGCATCCCCGCCGAGGTCCTGAAATGCTGCAAAGGACCCCTCATCAGTGAGCTGCACGAAATCCTCTGTCTGTGCTGGAGAGAAAGCGAAGTGCCACAAGACATGAGGGACGCCAACATCGTCACCTTGTACAAGAACAAAGGTGACAGGAGCGACTGTAACAACTACCGCGGCATTTCCCTCCTAAACATCATCGGGAAGCTATTTGCTCGCGTAGCACTGAAGAGGCTTCAAACCCTGGCGGAGAGGATCTACCCAGAATCACAGTGCGGGTTCCGAGCAACCAGATCCACCATTGACATGGTCTTCTCTCTCAGACAGCTGCAGGAGAAATGCAGGGAACAAAAGCAGCCACTCTATATCGCCTTCATAGACCTAACGAATGCTCTCGACCTCGTCAGCAGGGATGGTCTTTTCAAGATCCTCCCCAAGATCGGATGCCCACCCAGGCTCCTCAGTGTCATCAGATCCTTCCACGAAAACATGAAGGGCACTGTGGTCTTTGACGGCTCAACATCCAAAACGTTTGACATCCGAAGCGGAGTTAAACAGGGCTGCGTCCTCGCACCGACTCTTTTTGGGATATTCTTTGCACTCCTGCTGAAGCATGCCTTTGGATCTGCCACGGAGGGCATATACCTCCGAACCAGATCTGATGGGAAGCTCTTTAATCTCTCCAGACTAAAAGCCAAGTCCAGCTGAAGTGCCTGCGGGACTTCCTCTTTGCTGACGATGCAGCAGTCACCACCCATTCAGCTGAAGAAAATAGCGACTCATGAGCCGATTCAGCGAGGCTTGTCGAGACTTTGGACTCACCATCAGTCTGAAGAAGTCATGGGACAAGATGTGGATTCTCCACCCAACATCCAGATCTCAAACCACCAGCTGGAAGTCGTCTATGACTTTGTCTACCTAGGGGTCAACCATCTCAGACTCTCTCTCACTCGACACCGATTTAAGCAGGCGCATCGGCAAGGCAGCTACCACCATGTCCAGATTGACAAAGAGAGTGTGGAACAACGGCAAGCTGATCGAGCACACTAAGATGCAGGTGTACAGGGCCTGCGTCTTGAGCACCCTCCTGTATGGCAGCGAGTCCTGGACCCTACACATGCGACAAGAACACAAGCTGAACGCTTTCCACTTGCGCTGTCTCCGTCGCATCTTGGGTATCACCTGGCAGGACAAAGTCACCAATAACACCGTCCTAGAGAGTGCAGGAATCGTCAGCATGTACACCCTGCTCAAACAAAGACGCATGCGCTGGCTCGGGCATGTCGTGCGAATGGATAGTGGCCGGATCCCCAAGGACCTTCTTTACGGAGAACTGGTGCAGGGAAAAAGCCCCACGGGCAGACCTCACCTGCGCTACAAGGACGTCTGTAAGAGAGACCTGAAGGCCCTTGGCATCAACACAGACACTTGGGAATCCACAGCCTGTGAACGACCAGCATGGAGAGAGAGGGTGCGGAAGGGCCTCAGCAACTTTGAAGAGTCACTTGCCCAGCAGTCCGAGGTGAAGAGACTGAGGAGAAAGGTCAGGACCTTAACAGACAGACCAGCGTCAGCCTTCATCTGCACCAACTGCTAGAGGGACTGGCATTCACGGATTGGACTATACAGCCATACCCGACGCTCCCCAAGAACTACCAGCCAGAGCGCAACTCCATAGTCTCTCGAGACTGACAGATGCCTACTACTACTTAGTTAAAGTCATAAAAATCCTATTTGGAGCTTGCTTTGGGGGTTGAAACAAAGGTTTTTAGTTTTTATGCTTTATTTATTTATTTATTTAATTTATTTATTTTATACCACATCCAACAGCGGAGGGACCGCCAATTACAGGAATGGGAGCAAGTGTGGTTGAGTGCCTTGCTCAAGGGCACAGGTGCCACAACCCGTCGCGGCCCGGAATCGAACCTACATTCTAGTACTAGCACAGGAACTTAAGTTCGAAGCACTAGACCGCTCGGCCATAATTAACACCCTACAAGATATGCTGATGCGAATATGCATATTCATGACCAAGGTCACTATGTCACAAGAGGCAAACACAGGAAAATCACATTCAACTGTGCACAAAAGATTCCACTTTTTTCTCAATTTTCCTGAAACTTTTGTAATCCATGGCTGTTTGAGTTTGTTTTACATGTTGCCTGCTGTAAGCCATGACAAAACTGGGGGTAGAAACTGCAGCAATTTGCCACAAGTCCAACTTGAAGTCTTATGTTTTTTCTTAACTTTTCCCTTCTGTCTTCCTTATGTGATGCACTCAAAACAGCGCCCTCTGTCTGTGATTTATTGCAATGAAATCTTCAAAGTTGAAAAAGGCCACCTTTTATTGATTTTACATCTAAACGAACAATAGCATGTCTTGCTGAACAAGTAATCCGTCATTATGAAGCAAAGCTTAGGCACAAAGTTGTTTAGCATGTTACAGGCCCTTTAATTGTTAGATCTAGATCAAATTTCCAGAAAATCTGAAGATGCTCCTTTAAAGCAAGTGCCTTTTTTTATGTCGACACGATTTCAACATGATTTGTTTTTCCCTCCATAGTTGTCTACCAAGAAATCATACTTGCAATCGACGGCTCTGAACGGATCACCTCCCCCGGCTTTGCGAATACCGGCTACGAAAACAATGCCAATTACACCTACGTCATCACCACCGCTCCGGGACGCAAAGTCCTCGTCGACTTTCATGATTTTGATACTGAGAGGGGTTTTGATTTATTCACGGCAGGCGATGGTGGAGACCCATATGACAAATCGACGTTGTTTTTCCGCTGGAGTGGAAGACTGTTGCCTCCGATATTGTTGTCTAATGGAAGAAGCATGTGGATTGAGTTTACCAGTGATTTTAGTATGAATGGACGAGGATTTGATCTGACTGTGTCGGACGTTGACAGTTCAGGTACAGAACACTTTATGTATACCGAGCACCAAAACAAACTCAAAACTTGTTCCACTTTTTGATTGAAAAAAAAAACAAAGTCAATAAAACTGTTCTGGTACTAAAACCGAGAATTTCTCAAAAGTGCCTGCACTTCAAGTTTATACTTTTACCCATTCAGCCACACAAACCTGTGACGATGGATTTCAGGTTTTACCAACCAACAAAATCTGTGACGGAGAACAAGACTGCACTGACTATACACAGATGAAATTAACTGTTTTAAGTATACACCAATCCGGTAACTAAGATCTCCTCCCTGCATATCCGCCATAGCTGGGGGGCGTCCAGTGCATGGGCTGTGCGTTTTGTGTTGCTGTTAGAACGAAAAGCGCTCACCCATTACATACACGAACGAGCCTCCATCGCGTATACGCGACGCGCCTGCCTTTGCGTACACGCGACGCGCCCGCCTTCGCGCGCACACAACCCTACAAAGACGCGCAACTTGTTCGAAGTAAACAAATGCAGCTTCAGCAACAGCAAAAACATACAGTTCATTCAGTGGAAGCCCCCCAGCTATGGCGGATGTACAGGGAAGGAAAAGCTTATTACCGGATTGGTGTATTGTTACCTGGCAATTTTTAGTAACATTAACCCTTATTTCAGGGGGAGGTCTATATAAGTCTTAAACCCCGACACAATTTTCAGCATAGCGTATTCATTCTTTACCCATCCTATTCAGTGCCCGTGTGCGGTCAATCCAATCTGAACATTGACTACAACACCTCAACAACTCTGCAGCTAACCAACTACCCAGCAAACTACATGAACAACATGGCGTGTCAGTGGCTAATCACCGGCCCACATAACACGTCCATCGTGTTCCTAATGGATGCTATAGATATCGCCCAGCGAGATTCGCTATCGTTTGGACAAGGACATGACCCTAATGCACCGTCGAGTACAGTCGCAGTGTTTCCTGGTATTCTGCCCAATGGATCTAGTATTATAGTGTTGGGGAGCCAGGCGTGGGTGCGATTCTTGACCAACCGTGATGTTACGGCGACTGGGTTTAGTGTCGGTGTACGAGTTATGGATGATGAAGGTATGTATACATGTACATGATTGGCAAACGTTTAAAAACAAGAACAGCATTACATGACTAAACCTGTATCCCACTGGGCTGCGATAGTCGCAGACTGTTTGCAGACTTGAAATTGGCGACTGTTTTAAGACAAAGTACGCGAACAGAGTTGCAGTCCCACTGAATCAAATACAACAGATTTGTCTTGACATGTACTCTCGTGTCTGATGTTGTCAATATGGCAGTACTGACTGCGCATGCACAAAATGGGCAGGAATTATGCAAAAAGTCTTCAAAATGTCTTATAAATGTCTGATGACATTCTGAAGACATTTTTAGATATTCTGAATTAAGACATTCTGCTGACTATTTCACGATTGTTTCATGTATTTTTGGTCCCCCTTATTCTCAAGACAATCTGAAGACATTCTGCAGACAATTTGGTGCACATTTCAAAACCTTGGCGACCACAGCTGTCGCAAACAAATTTTTGAACAGGTTCAAAATTCCCGCGACATGACGACCTCCACAAACGGACAAAAATTCCGCAGACATTCTTCAGACATTCTGCAGAATGACAGTCGCAAATGTCGCCAAACAGTCGCAACCCTAGTGGGATACAGGCTTAAAGAATAATGTTGGTAAACTGCCTTGTAGAAATAAACTGCCTTGTCACATAGGTGCATTAATTACTTTAGAAAACCTTTTTACACGGGGAAAATCATGTGGTGTTTAATTGTTACCATTGCTAGCAACACTTTTACTCTTGAGTTTTCTTGTCAAATTTTGGGTCACTGCAAATGATGTATCAGGGTTTTAAAACCCAAATACAGGATTTGCGTTTTACCACAATTTTGATAAACCACATTATTATATAAAATGAAGCTTTTGTGGATACCGTGCATTTCTGATACTGTGCAGCAGAGAGCCCCAATCTGATGCGCGCCCATGCTAGGCGCAGCAAAGCATGCGCGTCGTGCATCAAGTGAATGCACTGTATGCGTGCGTGAGTACAGTGACAAAAAGTACTGTACAACAGTAACAAATGCACATGCACTTGTAAATGTTGGAAAAGAACTGAAGTTTTCAACACCAAACAGACAAAAATCTTGCGGAAATCTTTGAAAACAAAGCTTTATTTTATATAACAAGAATAGTATTGGATGTTTTTTCGGAGAATATACTCCATCTAGTCATGAAAATACAGAACTCGCCTTCGGCTCGTTCAGTATTTTCATGACTCGTGCGGTATATTCTCATATCACCCTCAAAGCCATCCAAGATTATATAAATCTAAGTGCTTATAGGGTTGTGTGCCTTGGCCAGCAGGCAGCCACCCAGTTGAAGCAAAATGGTTCTGGTGATTCCCTGATGGCAGCGATAATAATGACAACAGTGCAGGGTAGACATGTGCACTATACAGAGAATCCACCATTATTAAGGGGCATTCACCTTATCGCGGAAAAATGGCTTTGTGCGCGCCCGTGCCATTGATTTGTACAGAAACCGGTTTGCTGCTTGTGCACAGCCGGTTGCGACGCGCAAAACGTTTTGAGCTGGGTCAAAGTTCAAATTTGTTGAACTTTGACTGCAGTGTGCTGACCTATTTAACGCGCAGCCAATGAGGTATCGGAGAAGCCCCAAGTTACCGGAGTTGAATTTTCTATTTTAGAAAGATCGGTAATTGGGACCTCATGCAATGCGGTGAGCGCAGTGCGGCAGTGTGATTTTTCCGCGATGGTACGTGAACGTCCCTTTAGTCTTCCAAGAGTTGAATTTATTAAGGCCAAACAAAATAAATGGTGTGTTTACGGTAACCCGACCTACCTGAAATTGTTGAGGCCAAATTACCGACCTCAAACTTTTTATTGCCAATTTTCAAGTTGATAATTTTAAATGAGCACTATTTGCAATAATTTCCAACGAACATAACATTTTCTACACTTGTACATGAACATGGTTAATAGTGAGTTTCAAACATTGCAAAACAACACGCAAATGCATGAAATGTAAAAAAAAAAGACAAAATAAAATGACAAAATAAAATTATTTTCCTACCTACCTACCTGGATTTTTTTTAGGCCATATTACCGTAAATGCACCATTTATTTTGTTTGGCCTAATTGATGTCCGTTCTTTGTTGTCCAGATTTCATTCGCTGTTCCAACCTGGTTCAAGCTGTATTCCAAGAGCATCTTTGTGACGGCATCGCTCATTGTCGGGGAGATCCAACGGACGAGAGGAACTGCAGTAAGAATTGTCATTTTATTTTACTTTACCCTGCATTTTCCTGTCCAGTTTGTCAGTGGTCTCGGGTTTGAAGCCTGATGAGGGCTATATATGATTTTCTCTTATCCCGTGTTTTGTTGGTTCAATTCTGTGGTGATCATAGGCACGTGTGGTCTAGTGGGTACACAGCTGTGCTCGTGATCGAGGGGTTATGGGTTCGAGCCCCACTTGTGCCAACGTGTTAGTGTCCGTAGGCAAGGCACCTAATTGTAATACGATTATAATAAGTTTGTCGTCGTTGGAATTACTATCAATGCTAGAATAGGGCGACAAATCGTGTGTAAAAAAGGTATATTAGGGCGACCTGCTCAATAGGGTGACATTTTGGTGTCGCCCTAATATTTCTGAGTTTAAAATTCATTTTTTTAGGTCAAAAACCATTTTTTTTAGGTCGAGAACCATTTTTATCGGGACTGGAGTTGTTTCTCTTCGGTCTGTGACCATCTCCGGAAGCTTTGGGTAAAAAAATAAGGTGTCATTTTGAGTCACTCTTGCCGAAATTTCGGTGGTCTCTGGTGAGAGTCTTCCCGAAATGTCGCCCCATTGCGGCATTCAGCGTTGTTTAAATTATTACAATCATATCATAATCAAGTAATTACAAGATTTGTTTGTCTGACCTCGGCCTTACATAGTTGAAACCACTTCTATCTTCCGTTTGAGTAATTTGTTTCCCTGGTCAAATACACTCGACCAAAAAAGTTCTGTCACCAGTAAGACATTTATAGATATTTATTATTAAATTGGATTTAATGTAGGAAAATAATGAATCAAATTTTAGCTGAACATATCCCTCAAAGGAATAGAGCTCAAGAGAGATCATGATGGCAAGCTTCACTGAACAGGAATGCAACAAAGGAGTGTGGGGTCAGAATGAAAAACACCAAAGAACAATGCAACTTGTGATTTGGGCAATTTGTGTGTAGACAATTAGGACATTTTTAAGTGAGTTTGGATTTATCAATGTCTTGTCAAAAACATCCAAATCAAAATGGTTAAATTGTCCAATCTGAATCGTGCCATTGCATTAGGTATGGTGGAAGCAAAATACTGAACTGTAACTCCCTTGCTTGAGTGCAATAAAGTTGACATCGTTGTTTTTTGGTGTTTTTCTTTCTGACCCCACACTTCTTTGTTGCATTCCTATTCCGTGAAGCTTGCCATCATGGACTCCGTTGAGATCTATTCCTTTGAGTGATATGTTCAGCTAAAATTTGACATATTATTTTCCTACATTAAATCCAATTTCATAATAAATATCTACAAATGTCTTACTGGTGACAGAACTTTTTTTGGTCGAGTGTATAGTTGATTAAAATGTTGGTACATTGCAAATCTCGCATGTGGCTTTAATTAAAGGAGCGTGACCAGATTACATTTTGTCTTCCATACTTTCCCCGGGCTTAACTCATGGGTCCTGACATTTTTGTATCATAACATCCGTCAAATTTTTCTCATTACGTATCTGAAACTCCCACGCTCCTAGGCCGCATATTTCCGAGGATATCGTCGAAAAACCACCTAAAGCCCGGTTCATTCTTCATGCGAAAGCGAACGCGAACGCGAATCTCACGTCAATCTGACGTCTAACAATTCGCAGCCAACATTCGCGCAATATGAAACTAGTCAACTTTCTGCGAATTCGCTGCGCAAAACATTCGCTGTGACGTCAAATTCGCATTCGCGTTCGCTTTCGCATGAAGTATAAATCCGGCTTAAGTCGTGTAAACTAATTTATCGGGAGCGGACAGCAGGGTTGTTCAACACACCGCCACATATGCATCTGCATAAAAATTGGGAACGGTTTCGACTTTAACAAAATTTTGATGCAAAACAGCCTAGTACCCTGGCTTTATTTACGCACATCGTCGCGGCTATACAGCGCTATTGCCACTACTTGCGATTAAGACGTTAACTTACTCTCAAATTTTCACCTGAATATTTTGTATTTTTTTTTGTTTTCTTGTGATGAATGTTATATTTGAGAGGTATTTTATATGATTTTTAAGTTAGATCTAGGTCAAATTTCCAGAAAATCTAAAGACGCTGCCTTTTTTATGTTGACACGATTTTAACATAATTTGTTTTTCCCTCCATAGTTGTCTACCAAGAAATCATACTTGCAATCGATGGCTCTGAACGGATTACCTCCCTCGGCTTTACGACAAATACCGGCTACGACAACAATGCCAATTACACCTACGTCATCACCACCGCTCCGGGACGCAAAGTCCTCGTCGACTTTCACGATTTTAATACTGAGAGGGGTTTTGATTTCTTCACGGCGGGCGATGGCGGAGACCCATATGACAAATCGACATTGTTTTTCCGGTGGAGCGGAAATCTGTTGCCTTCGATATTGTTGTCTAATGGGAGAAGCATGTGGATTGAGTTTACCAGCGACTTTAGTATGAATAGACGAGGATTTGATTTGACTGTCTCGGACGTTAACAGTTCAGGTACAGAACACTTTATGTATACCGAGCACCAAAAGAAATGCAAAATATGTTCTACTCTTGATTGAAAAAAAAAAAAACTGTTCTGGTACTAAAACCGAGGATTCCTTAAAAGTGCCTGTGGCACTGTAGCTCGTAAAGCCCGGTTCATACTTCACGCGAAAGCAAGCGCGAACGCGAATCTCACGTCAATGTGACGTCAAACATTTCGCGGCGAACATTCGCGCAAGTTGAAACTAGTTCAACTTTTTGCGAATTCACTGTGCGAAACAATCGTTGTGACGTCAAATTCGCATTCGCGTTCGCATGAAGTATGAACCGGGCTTAAGGCTGGAAAAACATGCGATTGTTTTCTCAAAATTGCACTTCAAGTTTTACAAAAATAACACTTCAAGTTTTGTCTATCTCCACCGTTTATAAGTCAAACTATATTTTGTGTTCATATTTTTACCCATTCAGCCTTGCAAACCTGTGACAATGGATTTAAGGTTTTACAAACCAACAAAATCTGTGACGGAGAACATGACTGCACTGACTACACAGATGAAATTAACTGGCAATTTTTATTATTAAACATTAACCCTTATTTCATCTGCACCAATGCATAGTTCCGATTTTGCCCAGTTAACCCCGCCCCCTTGAATATTGTTGCTATGGCTCACACGCTATCGTCAAAATGGCGACACACAACGCATAAAGCAATGGGACTTTCAACGGAAAGCACAGATTCATTGGAGAAAACTCAAAGGTATTCGTGTTTCAGGGTCGACAGTTATCATAGAACACACCGAGTAAAGGGCCAGTAATACAGGGATGTCATATCATGACATACGCGCTTTCGTACCTTTGAACAACGAAACGACCGGCCTTGAAACCAAAAATTCACCCGGAACATCGCATACAACACTGTACAGATTGTATGGGGCAGAACATCGCGTGATGTTGTTACAAACATTGCACTTTGACCTATGTGGGTGATCTCTGTTGTGATTGGTCGGCGGGTTCGGTCGATTGACAGGTCGGAACTATGCATTGTTGAGGCTTGTTACCTCGTCGGGTCTGCCAGACATATGTGTTACATAACTTTTACAGCTTTACTTTGTCAGATGAAGGAATCTCTTCGTCGATTGATTCTAATCATCGTAACTGAAGAGGCTTGTGCTCATATCTTCATCGCATGAAGCAATTTCCATAATGTGAGGGAGGTCTATATAAGTCTTAAACCCAGACACAATTTTCAGCATAGCGTATTCATTCTTTACCCATCCTATTCAGTGCCCGTGTGCGGTCAATCCAATCTGAACATTGACTACAACACCTCAACAACTCTGCAGCTAACCAACTACCCAGCAAACTACATGAACAACATGGCGTGTCAGTGGCTGATCACCGGCCCACATAACACGTCCATCGTGTTCCTAATGGATGTTATAGATATCGCCCAGCGAGATTCGCTATCGTTTGGACAAGGACATGACCCTAATGCACCATCGAGTACGGTCGCAGTGTTTCCTGGTATGCTGCCCACTGGGTCTAGTATTATAGTGACGGGGAGCCAGGCGTGGGTGCGATTCTTAACCAACCGTGATGTTACGGCGACTGGGTTTAGTGTCAGTGTACGAGTTTTGAATGATGAAGGTATGTATATACACTTAAAAGCCAGATTACATGAAACATTTCATGAAAATTGTTGGTAATGTTAAGTCATGCTCCTTGTCAAGGCCAATAACCAAAGTTATCCAATATTAACAACCCTTACTGAACACAAGATTTGAAAGAGGATGAGTCAAGCTATGAGTATGCCTATCAGTTGAGAGTGTGATTGCAGAAACTTGAATTTCACTGAGTTGGACTAATTGGGTTAAAGGCCCAGTACGTCATTTGTATAATTAATATATTTTATAATTAGTTGTCTTATTATAAGTGTCTTATTATGTATGTAAATTAAGAGGAGTCACTAGTATACTAATACCAAGAGATTTCGGCCCAATACTTGCACTACAATTGTGTAAATCCATGCATGTTTACAATGCATAGTTCCGAGATTGCCCAGTTAACCCCGCCCCTTAGATATTGTTGCTATGTGCTCACAAGCCATTGCAAAAAATGGCGAGACTACGTACAAAGCAACGGGACTCGGCATGGAAAGCACAGATTCATTGGAGAAAACCCAAAGGTATTTATGTTTTGAGGTCGACAGTTACCGTAGCACACACTGAGCGAAGGGCTAGTAATGCAGGGATGACATATATTTCATAAAAATGCGCTTTCCTACCTTTGAACAGCGAATCGCCCGACATTGAAACCAAAATTCACCCGGTCATTGGCGCATACAACATACAAACTGTATGGGCAGAAAATCGCGTGATTGTTTGTGATGATTGCATCACTTTGACCTTTGTGGGCGCCGTCTGCTAGCTCTGTTGTGATTGGTCGCGGGTTCGGCTTGATTGACAGGTCGGAACTATGCATTATGCACCCATGTATTGTCAAAGTGTGTGAACATATTAGAAATATAATGAATGTGCATATTCAATTTTAAAAAGCAATATGTTTTTTTTACTGTTTTTTTTCTTTCTTTTTTCGGTGGTTGTTTAAAAAAAAAAGATACTACTTATTTAGGTGAAATATTGCTAGAGTTGAATTTATTAATTGTTGTCTGTTCTTTGTTGTCCAGATTTCATTCGCTGTGACCACCCGGCTCAAGTTGTATTCCAAGACCATATTTGTGACGGCATCGCGCAGTGCCTAGGGGATCCAAAGGATGAGAGAAACTGCGGTAAGAATTGTCATTTATTATATCGTCATCGGTAGTCGGTTTACTTTCCCTCAGATATTCCAATTGCAAACGGATTCAAATTTAAAAACAATTAAAAGGGAGGTACGGGAGACATTTTACTTTGTATCCTGTTTTAATATACTCAATGACATTATGTGTATCATTAATTATTAATGTAATTTTAAATTAGTCTTATAGTATTAATGATTTTCTGTTTTAGACAACAACAAAAAGAAAACAAAATAAAAATAGAGCTACGTCTGTTTTATAAACAGAGCGTAGGGCTTTTTCGCATTTTTAAACTTAAAACAATTATGCTTACCTTGCAAAATTATATCTTGTTGCCATATTTACCTTTTTTTAGAAAATGATTGTTACCTTTAATGTGTTACCTTTAGGATCGATGACATCATGAATTGTTTAACCACACAGACATGTTTGGTAGTCGACATAAGGTGTGTTCCCATTGGACGTCTTTTTCCGCGCCCTCACGGGAACTTTCCGCGACTCCCTGTAAACATTCCTTCCTGTAAATCTCCCGTGCGTTCCCACTTACCATATATTTAACACGACGCGAGCGAAAAATTTTGCTACTCGGCTGACCATATGTGGTCAATTGAGGGCGTGGTTCACATAAGCTTTTACCTAACGGGATGTTTGACATGCCGTGCGATACACATTGGCGCGAAATTATTAATTGTGTGCATGCTGCACGAAACCCAATCAAATTTCAAACAACTTCGATTAAACTTGCCATTATATTTGCGAAGAAAAGAGCATGAAAAAACATGTGCGTACGTACCTACAGGGCCCGTACATAATAACCAGAATTTGTTCGCGCAATGTGTGGTGGGATTGCACGATGCAGGAAGTGACGTCATCCATTTGGCATTTTACACAGGGCGGCGCTGTTCCCATTGGACTTTTCGAAGGCCCTGTAAAACTCCCGTGGTTGAGCGGAAAGTTTCCGCGTCCTCTCTCGCCCTGTACGTTTTACATCGTGGTCGCGGTAACTTTACAGGGACGCTAATTCTCCGTGCGTCCCCATTGGACTAAATTTTGTTACTCTCCCGCACAACCACGGGAGTTTAACCAAAAAAAGTCCAATGGGAACACCACTTTACTCTATAACCATGGGGCTAATTTGCACAAACACTAGTTGTGAAAAGGTCATTTTAAGACCTTTTAATTTCGTTGCTAGATATGAGGGCACCCTCCCAAGTGATGATCGACGTTTTTAGAAAGCCCAATCACCCTGTACTTATGGACACCATCGATTCCATCTCACCACTATCCAAATATAGCTAGGTCCATTTTTTTCTACTTCCGGTTTCTACCTGAAGTGAACGAAATCAAAGGTTATTGTCTGTACGAAATTCCGCTGGAATTGGGATCATATAGTAAAGCGCTGAATTTATATTGATTTTTGAAAATTTTGACCTTTCATTTTCAATTCATTGTAATATGACATATGATGATGTCATCATGACATCATTATAATATGTTACTAACCTAATTACAGACAACATACCTGTAAAGTTTTATTTGTCTTCGATCTTGGGTTTGGTTAATATAGGTCATCAAAGCTTTAAAATTCAAATGCATGTAAAATTTCACGTGCTGACATCATCGAAGTTTGGCACCAGAGGCATGTGTACTGACCCAAGGCGATGTTTTATACCAACTTTGGACATTTTTAGACAAACTAATTCCCCACAGACATCTGTTTAAAATATAGAGGGCGCTATTATACGTACGGTGACGTCATCACTTTTAATTAATGGGGAAGTGCCCCCAAACCATGCAAATGAGGTGTCCAAACGTATGCAAATGGTGCCCAAAACTATCCAAATGAAGGTGCCCAAAACTATGGTAATGAGATGGCGCGGTTATGCGCGTACGTCCTCCGTTTCTTATCTATCTTTTAATGGATATCTGTGGTGTTCGAACATAACGCACAATGGGCGTGGATTTATTTATTTATATTTATTTATTTATTCCATTTATTTACCCAGGGTGTGCCCAAACAGTTTACAAAAACTGGTTTCCATTGGGGCCCTGCAAACACACATAGAACAAATATACTAAATTGAACAACTTCATAATTACTAACAAACTGGAATAAGATACATTTGTACAACAACTACAACATCAAAAAAACTAATGGTTACAGAAGAACAACGTCACAAGTAATTATTATACATGCATGTGACACTAAAATTTACGCTAATTACGGGAAGGGCGAAAAACCCGCAAAAACTCTTTTTAAGAGGAAAAAAAAAAATTACAAAAATGGGAAAATTCCCCTCCGGCTCCAAAATTAAAGTTTGATTTTATGGCAACCAAGTCATACGACTCCGTAAATTAGCATTTCTCACTTGAAGTTGATCATTTGAATATTAGGTGTATATGTTTGGCGAAGTGCCGATTTGAATGAGCTCAAAGAAGACATTGTTCTAAGGTGTGCACTAAGGCTGTTCCAAATTGCGGCGCCAGTTACGTGTACAGCAAAGGGAATTTTCAGTGTCTTTTCGGCAGATTGACGAGTTTCTCGAGTTTGTACGTAATGTGTAAATGGATCACTCGACTAGCGCCCTCACGCGTTCATCAGGAATACGGCCTATAAAAAGAGCACTTGTCACCGGAAATTTTTGAGACGAAATTAAAGTTATAGGGTTATTAATTTAAATAACCCTATTTAAGTGTGCGGAAAATCACAGTACACAAGTGCGTTTTCAGGTATTTTCCGGTATTTAGTATGTTTTCCAGTATTTAGTGTTTTCCGGTATATACATGTAGTACTACCGGTCAAAAACTGCGATGCACTTTGAAAAGTGGCATCGCAGATTGTCAAAAACGCGTCGCATTTTGCGATGCGATACAGGGGAAATCGTTCACTGAACGGTATATTCCGTCTTTTAACTCATGAAAATGTATATTATCTGTATATATGGGGTATGTATGTGGGGTACCGTGGCCGAGTGGTTTGGGGTCACTGGCTCGCAATACTCGGGTGAAAACTTGGGGTTGCGGGCTCGAATCCGGCTGTGGTACCTGTGCCCTTGAGCAAGGCACTTAAACACACTTGCTCCATCCTTTGGAAGGGATGTAAAGCATGGTCCAGTGTGTTAGGTAACGCACTTTAAAGATCCCACTGCATTCTTTCGTGAAGAGCAAGGACATTCCCCGGTGTCTCTGGCCGTTTCTAATTCATCGACTTCTTATGGGTAAATTCCTCACGCTTACGAGCGACAGTGCAATGGGCACTTTCGAGGAATCCTTGGTTTCAGTCCCAGAAAGAAGTAATAATAATAATATCACTTAATGCTGCAAAGGGGCGACCCACCGGTAAGACTTTGCCAGACGACCACCGAAATTTCGGCTAAATGACATCGATTGGACACCAAATTTCTGTACCCGAAGCTTCCAAAAATAGTTCCATACCTAATAAAAATGGTTCTAGACCTAATAAAAATGGTTCTTGATTTTAAAAAGATGGTTTTTGACTTCCAAAATATTGGGGCTACGCCAAATTGTCGCCCTAACCGACCGCGTCGCCCTTATGACTCTCTACACAAAAAGTGTCGCCCCATTGGATAAAATAGAGAAATAATAATACACACAGTTGTTGTCTTTACATATAATAATAATAATGAATATTTGTAATGCGCTGGTATCCATCAGAAAGATGCTCAGGGCGCAAATGGAATTTGTTGCCCTATAACTTTTCAGTTGAACGCATAAATATTAATTTGTGTATATTATCTTCTTTACAAATTTCAGATGAATGCTTCAGTATCCCCATAAGCAACTGCAGCAACCTTCTCCCATACAACACGACGCAATACCCCATTAACCTGTACGATTTTAAAGCTACAGTCGCAGTCGCACAATATGAGCTTGCGCGCAGCCATTTTTGCAATGCTCAGACGGAGCTAGTAGTATGCTCGTTGCTCTTCAGGGAATGCTCTGCCAGCGAACCCAACCCGCGAGTGATTTGTCGTAGTACATGTGAGGCAGCACTCGCGGGTTGTGGTTTCAATGTGGGTGTGTGCGATTCATTACCGCAAACTGGAGGGGACTTGTGGTGTACTTATGACAATGGTGAGTTATAAAGTATATTATAGAAACTAAAGCTTTGCGTCTTTTTCTATGTTAAAATGTTTATAACGGATGAGACTATATTCCTAAATATCTGTTCAGAGGCGGATCCAGCCTCATTAAAATACATGAATACAATGGAATTCAGGGGGTTCGAATCCTGGTGGAGCCAAGTTGCTTTTCACTGCATCCAGATTTCCCAAACTCATTGACATTTGTCCACATCTGTATCTAATATATTCACCCCGGCGGTCCCTGGGTCATAAATCCCTAAAAATAATCACTCATTCATATTGTCATTTTCCAGACATTTTAGAGACAGGAATCTGTGGCACAAGACCTCAAGCACCAAACCCATTTTCACGCATCGTTAACGGTCAGGACGCGTCGCTGGGGGAGTGGCCGTGGACGGTGATGATTCTAGACCAAAATTTAGAGTTTCAGTGTGGAGCTACTATGATTAATCGCCAGTGGGCGGTCACGGCGGCACATTGCGTGTAAGTAGAAGTTGGTTGCACGACAATACAAAGGATCAATATGAAATATACCAAGCAACGAACGAAAAAAAAGAAGTCAATCAGAGAGTGGGTTTTTCAGTGTTTACGCAGTTGTGCATAATGAAGCTGTCATGTGAATATTTCGATGTCAAGTTAAGGGGCGTTCGAGACGCTTACACTGGGTAACAGGGGGTTTACACCAGGGGAAGTCCCCAGACGATGCAAAACGAACGACACAGGGTCTCGCTTTGAATTTTGGGAACACGTGGTCAAAGGTTGTTGCCGGGTGGGGCTTTATAAATGCCGTTATCGTTTGACTTAGGATGAAGCCGACGCCACGCAAAAATAGTTGCCCTAAACTACCGCAATAAACTTTGTCAATGCTCACAGACATCTACTGATTCAGCAAAATGTATTTACAGCCCTATATATTCCCTCCTATTTTGTGTTATAAATCTGTGTTTTTCTTCGTACTCACGTCACAATTCCAAACTGTCCGCCATGTGTTACTTCTCGCGGTTACTAGGTGACGTCATTACACCTTGCTTTACACCACAGACGCGAGCTCTTTTAGCCATCACGAGTTACACGAGTCTGCCCAGCCACCGGGGCAGACTCGTGTAACTCGTGATGGCTAAAAGAA
This sequence comes from Henricia sp. BOLD:AAB3569, assembly GCA_037783545.1. Lineage (NCBI taxonomy): Eukaryota > Metazoa > Echinodermata > Asteroidea > Spinulosida > Echinasteridae > Henricia > Henricia sp. BOLD:AAB3569. The sequence continues at coordinate 1,391,929 of JBBELK010000070.1, read as the reverse complement.
CGCTTCGGTGTAAGTTGGTGTTACCCGGTGCCAGCATCTCGAACGTCCCCTTAATGCATGGACCCTTCCGGCCTGTCAAACAACGCGTATTAACCAATTGGAGTGCGCCTTACCTGTCATGTAATCACGGGCTGTTGCTAAGGACGTGAGCTCGGTCAAACTTGGGGCATGTGCAACTAGTACACAAACCAATGGCACTCTGTGGGAATTTACTCCAGACACGGCCGGTTCGTACCGTATTTTAACTCAAAATAAACGATGATAACAAATATGTTGCCATGGTACGTGTAAATCAGACACTAGGTTTCACTGACGTTTACAATCCTTAGTAACGCGAGGTGCGATGAGTTACCGCTCCGTAAGTCGTGATGTGCCCTAGGAATGATTTCAAGAAACTTGTGATGTATTTAATGATGCATATCTTCCATGGCAACACACTGTAAGCTACGATGAAGCAATGGGTCATCGTAGCGTATGATTTGAACAACAATGGTCGTGGGTTTTGCCGTTTTTGAAAGACAAGACAAACTCTGGCTCCCCAGAAAACTATTTGTCACTTTTGATAGATTCTATGCTAAGAGATATAGTCCTAAGCAAGAGAAAATGTAAAATTTTGTACCTACGATTTTAGCAAGTGACAAAAAGTGTCGTTTCAAAACAGTTCAGTGTCCGATGTTTTTACTGCATGCAAAAACACGAAAGATGTGTAGTTGGCTATCCATTGTCTATGTCGACCACAACGTCGTGTGTGCGTGGAATAACAATTTAAATGATGCTACTGTGCTGTACATACCTATCTTAAAGCCCCCCTGTAAAATAAATTCCGTAGGACAGAGATGTCCTTGTTACGTAAATTAGGGACCATTCAAAATAATAAATTTTAACAATTTCACCCACACACCCACCCCAAATATCGATATTTAAAGGCACAGGCTCGTCAGCAATGCGCGCGCACGCCAATTTCGTCCCATGAAATACGCAGCTCCATTGCAAAGGCATGGAGCTGCATATTTTGTGGCACGAATTTGGCGCGCGCGCATTGCTGACGAGCCTAATGTTGAACAAGACAGCCCACAAACATAGGCCTTTACGTACATCCATTGGACAGCAGCATACTCACTTACCCGAACACCGAACCTTCTACATATACATTCCATTGGACGTAAAAGTGTCACCGTTGCACAATTACATCAAAGTGCGAACATTTTCGGTTAGGCAACTGCTTCCGGGCAAAACTCAATATAGTGATAGGTACCAGTGCGATTGTGCCCCTAAACCATCGTACCAGTGCGTTTGGTTGTCCCCAAGTTCGACGATTTGTTTACGCAATCTTGGGGCACGCAGAGGAGCTTAGGTACGGTATTCATATGCAGCACGATATGTGGAAGAGTGTTTATACCCCCCTTCTATTGTTCCCCCATTGTGTCTCAAACATCCAAGGAATTTCAAAGGAATTCCTCTCAGTCCCTTCGTCCCATATCATGCTGGGTATAACGGCATCGAAACAAGGTTCACTGAGGTCAAAGGAACAAAAGCACTATTTTTTGATTTCTTTTGACCCACCCACCCAAAATTTCGAAATTGATTAGCTCTTTAACACTGCATTTTGGTACCATACACCTTTCAGACCTGTGACTAATTTTCTTCGAATGGGCTTCGTGGACTTGGCAAACCCGGGCGACCATGTCCAAGTGATCGAGGTCGCACAAATCATCATGCATCCTTTCTACAATATCATGGATGACTTCAACAATGAGCACGACATAGCATTGTTGAAGTTTGCCAATCCGTTGAACTTCACCGACTACATTCGCCCGGCTTGCTTAAACACCAGGCAGAATGAAGTGGAGATTTTTGACAATTGCTACGCGGCGGGATGGGGCGCCTTGTCCCAAGGTTCGTGTTGTAGTTGTTGAGACCAAATTCACCTCTACGTCTGTCTTTGTCTTGTTCCCCATAGTATGTGTTGGTGACGATCAGTGCGACCGTGCGATAGCGCGCGTAATCTACCGTTGTTGTTTTGAGAGAATCACTTTCCATGTAGGGGAGACCGGGGCTAGTACGCCCACGGGGCAGGTCCACCCACCACGTGATTCTAATCCCTAGGGTTAATGGAGGAATATTTTGATGATGAAATAAGGTTACAGGGGTTATCTCCAACTTGCCAAGACAGCTGCATGAGGATATTCCGTTTTGTCACTGAATTGGATAAACTGTTTTACCCTCGCGTAAGTAAATATTTCTTGAATCGGTAATGTTGTATTTACCCCGAAACAAAAGCAAATGTGGGTTTAGTTGTTATAATATTTCGGGAGGTGCGGGATTTACCAACAACGTCATGTACTTGTTACTTTGTATTGCATCTACATAAGGCACATCCAAAATTAGCACATGGGGCACATCCGCTCACTTGGGATGGGGCAAGTTCGCCCATTGGCGGACTTACACCAGACTGGTAGGCGGACTTGCCCCAGGCTGGTAGGCGGACTTGCCCCATCATATTGCTCTGTATTATACTATCATTCTTGATATATTACGCAGTGTTTTACTCATGTTTTAAATATGGCGGACTTGCCCAAACTCATGGGCGGACTTGCCCCAGCCTGGGGCAAGTCCGCCCTCTTTTGTCAATTATCTATACTCTTTCCCGTGTTCTCCACTGTGAGCGCTAGAGTCTAAAGAATGTCGCCGTAATTAGCCAAGGCACCAAGCGTTCCCGTGCACAAAGTAACAGGTTTCTTGTCTAAAAACCAGCAGGTCTAGGTCAGCGAAAGTGAAAAGGGGGCGGACTCGCCCCGGTCTCCCCTACTTGATCAAAACTTGCATTTGCAATTTTGATGCACACATTAAACAATTTCAACAGAAAATTTTTCTTGTGAGCCTCATATGGTTACGTTCATTTTAGGGAAAAGAGAAATGTGAAAAAGGTCTATTGTCCGAGATCAAGACCGACATTTCAAGACAAAGACCGAGACTTGAAAACCTGTGGTTGGTCAGTGGTATAAAGCCAGTTTTATGAAAACACAGCACAACATTGAAACTTGGCGGACGGGGAGAGTTCTATTATAAGTTTCAATGGGGCTAGATACATATGTCTTGATTTTGAAGACATCGTAGATTACTTAGTCTCGCAATAAAACCTCCTTAGACAATAATTTACAACATCCTATTTGTGTCATAAGATCTGTCATTTAGAAGATAACAACTGTTCAGTTCCTATGAGGGTCTTTTCACAGTAAAAGGGACATTTTGACAACACAGACCATATTTTCAAGGAAATACCTGTCTGGTCTTAAAATAAAAGAAATAAGTTTTAGTTGTTCTGAAGAGATAACTTAGGGCCAAAAAGGGTTACAAATAGTGTGACAACATGCCTTTCTAAAAACCCTGTGTACAAATTTCCACTATACGCTCGTAACCGAGACGGACACTTGTGTTACGTTTTAGGCTGTCCCGGTTACGACCATATATTGGAAATGTGTACACAGGGTTTTTAGAAAGGCATGTTGTCACGCTATTTGTAACCCCATTTTGGGCCCAAGTTATCTCTTTAGAACAACTGAAACTTATTTCTTTGATTTTGAGACCAGACAAAGGTATTTCCTTGAAAATATCATGAAAGACTTGTGAAACAGTTCAGTTGCAAAAGTGGTGACCAGTAAATGGAATTCTTTTCTTAACCCTGTTTAGGTGGAGAAACTTCCAATGTTTTACAAGACGTTCAACTGCCCCTAGTCAAGCTTGATAACTGCAGCCAATCTCTCGAAGGAATCTTCCTTATCAATGAAAACATGCTGTGTGCAGGGTTTAACGACGGTGGTAAAGATGCATGCCAAGTAAGTCTTAATTCAATCTCAGTTTAAGATCTAGTCTACCCTTTTCTGGTTGTTTTACCCTCTTGTTGGAGTCACCTTTAATGTTGAGTCCACTCACCAGTCAGGATATCTGGGCCTCAAGCCAAGCCCCATTCATTTGTGTACCCTGCATAATAGAAGCTATCAATCATCCTACTTCTGGCCCAGCGACACATTGTAAACAACAGCCGTTTGCAACCCATGGCCTGACAGAGATATAACCCCAGGGCACAGTGCTTCCATAGTGCCCCCTTTGATTCCCTGTGTATTGTTAATGTGCAGTGCAATTTACTTAGTTGGCTCGCATCTAGGCGGTCCGAAACAGGCGCTGTGTACAGGCTGCACGATTCAGGCTTCACACACTTTCCATAGGTAGGTTATACGCTGTGCATGTGGACTGGACTGGTCTCACACACAACCAGTATGACGCGAGCCAGAGAGTGCATATGCGTACGCGACCGACTGAGCACGAAGAGACGAATTTAGAATAAGTCGTGCTAAAACACCTCGTCAAAAGCGGCAAATTTACACGCATGGATTGTTCATGTTTTTGGGAAACGTAGTGTATTTGACGGAGCTGCATGAAAAGTCTTCAGATAGGTTTTTGGATGTCCTTCTTTTTATTTATAATGGTTTTGTTCCCTAAATCGCTCAAAAACAGATCAGTATAGGGCCTTTAAGTAATCAAAACAGTAAATTTGTTCAAGCTAATTTAAAAATGCTGAAAGTTTTCATAAGGTGTAAATTATGTGACGTACTTTTAATACAGTGAACTTGTTAATAACAAGACACTGATGATTGACCAATCACTTTAGATTAGCTTTTAAGACTGTTCTCCTTCACTTTGCTCGAGACCCAAGCAAGTCAAATAGCCCTCGAGTCCCGTGTCAAGTCAACTCAAATGGTCTCTGAGTCGAGTCGAGTCGAGTCAAGTCAGGCATGTTGGTCAAGTCGGTTCAAGTCAAGTAGTATTTGTTCAAGTTAATTTTAAAATGAGTCTAAACCCTGAATCCTGCATTCATGTAGGGTATTTTTGTTCTGGCCAACGTGCCAAAGTCATTTGAGGTTCGAATCTCAAGTCAAGTCAAGTCATTTGAGGTTCGAATCTCAAGTCAAGTCAAGTCAAGTCATTTGAGGTTCGAATCTCAAGTCAAGTCAAGTCAAGTCATTTGAGGTTCGAGTCTCAAGTCAAGTCAAGTCATTTAATTGAGGTTCGAGTCTCAAGTCAAGTCAAGTCATTTAAGGTTTGAGTCTCAAGTCAAGTCAGTGAAAATCGGGACTCGAGTCGGAGTCATTACAACCCTGGCAGGACGCGGTTCATTCGACCTCCGAACCCCCCTCCCCCCTCCCCCCTCCCCCCTCCCCCCTCCCCCCTCCCCCCTCCCCCCTTCCCCCTCCCCCCTCCCCCCTCCCCCCTCCCCCCATCCCACCGAGTAATATGATATTCTCATCTGCAGGGTGACAGCGGTGGTCCGTTAGTTTGTGAAGAAGCGGACGGACGATGGACCCTGGCCGGGATAACGAGCTTCGGTATTGGTTGCGCTCAGCCTGGCAAACCAGGGGTCTATGTTAGGGTCTCTCAGTATATTGAGTTCATTGAATTCTACGTCAATCAAGGTGAGAAAATAGTGAGGTTTAGATGAGGGTTGTAGTCGAGTCCATCATGAGTCCACCATAAGTCCCTGGGTCTTAATTCAAGTCACAAGCTATTAAGGCTGTGCCTTACGAATAGAATATTCAAATATTTGGTCTACCATCGAATATTCAAATAGCATTTTACCAAATAGAATATTCAGTATGTGCTTTTACCACTCCAAACCAAACATCTCTTTCAGCTAGGAAGAAGTGAAAATCTTTTTTCCTTTGCCGAAACTTTGATGTCATATTTGCGTCCAACCATGAGTCTAGTGTACAAGGGCTGGCGATATTTTCTGCAAAAACTCTTTGGGCGAGAGACTGCTATGCAAGTTACAACATGAAGTCTATAGTTTGAGCACAGATTATTTTCGGCAATAAAAAGGCTAATGTAACTTCTGTGAGCTGTGAGTTCGGATGTGCCAAAATCAATTAATTTTATTGCAAACATTTAAGTCAAAATCTTAGAAAAAATTCCCATATCGAATATTCGATCGAAAATAAAACCGATAATTCGAATAGTAAATTATTCGAAAATCCACAGGCTTACAAGCTATTCAAATGAACTCCAACAAAGGAATTCTTTTGTGATTGTTCATCCTTTAATTGCTTCTTGTCACTGGACTTGTCACGGACTTGTGATTTTATCGGCACTGGACTTTGTGATAGACTTGTGATGGACTCGACTATAACCCTGGTTTAGATGCATGTAAAGCGTGAACATGCAATTCTTTCGGCACCAGTTTTACCATGAACTCTTAGAACTCGAATCTGTTCATATTCTAAGATCTCTTCAGAATAATGAATGAATGATCAAAACATTTCACGTTAACATTTTACCAGTGTTGTAGTACTCGAGTCCAGGACTCGGACTCGAGTCACAATTTTCGTGACTCGGACTCGACTCGAGTCACATTGAAAAATGACTCGGACTCGACCAGGATGACTCGGATTCGAATATGGTGACTCGTGACTCACGAGTCACATATTTCAAAAAAATGAAAAAAATAAATATATATTTGGGGAAAAAACAGTCCGATGCGTGAATATGTACACTGCCCCACCAGGCCGGCAAGGAGCGCATGATTACGTCATCATTTCACATAGTGTGTGAACTCGGACTCGATATTGGTGACTCGAATACAACACTGCATTTGACTCGTCCTGTAAGGACTGGCCAAGTAATTTTCCTGTTTGCATTCTTATTTATTTTTTTCACAGATCAAACAACGCAACAACTAATACAAACGTAGGAAATTGTCATTTTAAATGTCAACGATAAGGCTATTTCATTGCACAGCACAATGTGGTAAGTCTTATCCCAAAAGTAGTGTGACTGAAGTGTGACTGCTGCGCCATGCTCTTGCCTAGCAGAACAGTGGACTCGGGGTCACATCCCACTCATACCTTTGGTCGCGTCATGACATTCATGGCAACTATTAGCCAACCCAGATACAAGCATTTATGGTAAAATATAGAGCTTTTTCACCGGCAGCCATGACGGGGGCGTCGGGGGGCAGGTTTTCTTAATTAAATGGTGTGACAGTAGATCCACAAAGTGTCTGCCCCTGTCATAAGGGTCTATTCCTGTATATGGCGCTTTTACTTGGGTCAAAAGGTCAAGGGTCACTATTGCTTGTCTTTCAGGACAAGAGAGAACAATAGAGCCACGTGGGGAAACGCACGTGGCTGCTAGCAGAAAGCATGTGGCTCTATTGTTCTCTCCTGTTCTGGAAGACGAGCACTAATTACCTGTGACTTTTTGTGAAAGCGCCCTATGCACGAATATTGGTTTTTAAAGATTTGTAAAGTGTATTTATTTTTTTTTTTAAATTTTGGGCCTGTATTTTGCACACTAGTTATTCAACATGATTATCTGAAATGTTGCCTAGAAAGAAACAAAATGATGCATTTTTATTGTGAACAATCCTATTATTTCTTTGACATACTTTTCAAATGGTTACAGCCATTTCGTGGTGCTTTTTGTCGCCCAATTTCAGGCTTAATTAATGTATCATTAATTTTGACGAGATTCACTGTAGAAGAGCAACATTGTCTTCAATGGCAATGGACTGATCCTATCTTTCTAATCCTTTCTAAAAACCCTGTGTACAAATTTCCAATATACGCTCGCAACCGGGACGGACACTTGTTACATTTTAGGCCGTCACGGTTACGAACATATATTGGAAATTTGTACACAGGGTTTTTAGAAAGGCATGTTGTCACACTATTTGTAACCCTTTTTGGGCCCAAGTTATCTCTTCAGAACAACTGAAACTTATTTCTTTTATTTTGAGACCAGACAATTAAAGGTATTTTCTGGAAAATATGGTCTGTGTTGCCAAAATTCCCCCTTTACTGTGGAAAGACTCGTAGGTACAGTACTACTCTTCAGAAATACTCTTCATATTCAAAAGTATATATTTAGAAGTATTTTGCAATACTGTCAATAGACTACTAAAGTGAAAACGTCACCCTTTGTGTGTTGCCATGGTTTTTGGGTCTACACTAAAACCAGTGAACTGTTTCCTGCGCTATACCATTGGACGTTTCAGATTACCAGCGAATGTTTAGACCCAATTACCATGGCAACTGACGTCACACTTTAGTAGTCTATTCTTAGGTTTTATATGTATATTCAAAAGTACTCCGAAGTATTTTTCAATACTGTCAATTAAGTTTTTATATATTCAAAAGTATTTTGCAATACTGTCAATTCTCAAGTTTTTAAATGCCAACTACTTTTTTCAGTATGTAAATATTTTATATCCAAAGTATTCATCATATATTCCGCTTGAAATATAAACCTTGGTGACAATTGCAGTTAACTGTCACTATCATGCGCGTGCATTTGCACTTTAATTTGCTAAACTAAAGCGTAAAGTTTGATTAAATTCCGCTCATAACTCGAGATTGCACATTTTATGCAGCTTGTCTATATTGGCCTCTTTACAAAGGTTGTATTGGCACATTCCATTTGGGAGCAAAGATGGGTGGCCACTATAAACAGGTAGCCTTAATACAATCAAACCTGCTATCAAGGCCATCATGACCTTGATAAAGAGGCCACCTGTTTATAGTGGCCACTATAGGCAAGTTTGACTGTAAAATAAAGTGACTGACACTCTCATTCTTCAAGAGTTGAAATTTGTCAATTTGTTTAATAATTTGTTTTAGCTCCTCAAAAATTTGCCTCAGTAGCTCGGTTCATTGAGGCATTTTAGGCCTACTGTGTGTGGCCAGAATATCCAGGTTCAACTGCCATAGGATTGTACATACATAAATGATTGTGCCCTAGCCACTGGCCGCGTTAGACAGGGGCCCTAATATCAAGGTTCTGTCTCCATATGTTTGAGTACAAACTGATTTGGGAACAGATGTGGCCACTCTAGGCAGGTGGCCTGTTTATAAAGGTGGCCTTAATAGCAGGTTTCACTGTACTCCAACTTGAAATACTAAATTTGGATCTTGCTAAAACCATCCCTTGAAAACTTCCCTGAGGTCACGAATTCTTGAAGGCTCTGATTTTTCAGCTACAAAAGTACAATGAAAATGTTAAACTTGTTTTTATTGAAACAACATTTTGGACATGTTTTAGGGGGGACGATGTAATGTTTTCTGTTCATAAAACATATTGAATCAACTAGTGTCCACTGTCCATCATTGTAGGACTTATCATAGCAAAAAGAACATTGATCCTAAAACATTCTATGTTGAACTTCAACAAGATTGTGTAGATAGGAAAATTGTTGTTATTCAGGGAAAATGCCTTCGCTCGGGCACTTGTTTTTCAAATAAAGAAACATACAGCACCTGTCAGTTATCAGAAGACATGCCTTTGTGTGGGCGTATTCCGTTTTCTCAAATTGCAATAGATAATTTCTGGGATATATTTCAAATGACTTGTGCATTCGGTATGTCTTAATTTACAAATAATTACCAGTTGTTTTTTTCTTTTTAGGCATGTTTGGGTTAGGGTTGGTTTTGTACTAGGAACCACATCTTTCTTCGTTCTCTCGTTGTATTTCCTGTTTGCAGGTTTTAGTAATAATGTTTTGAGGTGTGTCAATTATGTATACGTGCTCAAACAATTTTGGCATTTTTTTCGGAATCTGCAACCACTCGCCAGTGTGAAAAGTTCAATTGAGCAATAATGCTCATGATTATGGAGGGCACACTGCAATGGAATTCCACCGGTTTAATCATTAAGCAATACCACGAACACGACAATGACAATGTCGATACTTGAAATATTATTAAATAGAGGAAGTTGACACCATGCACGATCCGAAACTGAATTTGCACCGTAAAACCACACATTGTCAAGTAGACGCAATGGTGAACCGTGTAAAACGCGACCGTGAACCCATACATTGATGAAGTTTTGTAAAGCTTGGTTTTGTGAACCAATGGCGCGTGACGCGTGACGAAGCATACAAAAGTGCACTTCCCACTTCATAATGCAAAATATCGAAAACTGCTGTAAGTTGTGAAACGTACAGTGCAACACGTTTGGAGATTAAATTTGTAGGTCAAATTACGGCAAAACAGTCTCCACCCATAGCCTATCTCGGTTTCCTCAGTTCGGACACGACGTGAAGATGCCGGGAAGATCGTACCGAGGCGAAGACGGTTGGATACGGCCTTATGACCCGTCCAGAGACGTTGGTGACTGGGTAAGAATTGTTATATTACAGGAATTTTAACTTTATTTTTATGTCGTGAATTTCGGACCGGCTCTGGGCACAGACGTCGACACGCCGGTGGGACCGTACAGTGATACACGGTCACCCGTCGCGATTGTGCTCGATGTTATGCTCGGACCGTATTCCCCATCCTCTCCCTAAAAATGAGCACAAAAGAGAGACAGTATTAACAGAATAGGCACCAACATAAATGATTATAAAGGTGTGTTTTTGTATGTTATAGCATGGAGGAAGGAAAGACCTCCATGTTTATAATGATTTTGTTAAATGGTTTCTTCATTTATTTATTTATTTATCAGAAAAGTGCGTTTAAATTTAGTGTCTTATCTTTCGCGTTTCATGACTTTCAACCTTCGTGACCGATAACATTGTTTGAGTAATTCCACATCCGACCGCGAAATTGATTTTAAACACAAATTCAATCAGCAGGGAAGATTTTATTTGTAAATGTTTTGATTTTTTGTGACCGATCAAATTAATTTCGTTCACAACATGTCGGATAATACAAGCCTAGAAATTATTTTCTTAAAGGCACAGGCTCGTCAGCAATGCGCGCGCGCCAAATTCGTGCCACGAAATACGCATCTTCATGCCTTTGCTATGGAGCTGCGTATTTGATGGCACGAATTTGGCGCGCGCGCATTGCTGACGAGCCTGTGCCTTTAAATTTCTAAATTTGAAACCAAACAAAATACATTTAGTTTTAAGTTATTTATTTTAATTCTTAATTTAATTAATTTTTTTAATTCATGGTTTAGTTTATTATTTCTTTCTTTCTTTCGGAAGCGTAGGCTGGGGGTAGGGAGGGTGGACCCCGCCCCAACCCCCCTCCCCAACCCCCGCCAACCCCCGCCGCCTCTCCCCCCCTTCCCCCACCCCCGCCGTCTCTCCCCCCTCCCCCCACCCCCACCCCCCGCCGCCTCTCCCCCCACCCCCCGCCGCCTCTCCCCCCACCCCCCTCTTTCAGCAGCAGAGTTCCGTCTTGCAAGAAAAACATTTCTCCCAAGATGTACCGTAATTCGTTCACAGAAATCTCCACTGGCGTTCAGCCCCAACCGCAGACCGATCACAAAAAAACCGCGACCTAAAAAAACACCGCACCGCCTGCCTACGGTACGCCCACGTCCCATGTCTTTTGTTTTTTATTAGTAAAGTTCTTCTGATTGGTCAGAAGTTGTAGACCTCGTGACAATTAATTTGCATAAGAACATGTATGACGTCATTGCAATGGCGGCCAACTTCAGATTTTAGTTTCGTCTGCAAGATCTCCTTGGTTATTTCATGCAGTTCTCGAACGCCAGGTGCAGAGTGAACAAAACATGGTTTCGTGTGTCAACCCTTCTACAAGGAATTGGCGAGAATCAACTGCATAGTCTGTGCTGAATATATCCTGGAGTTTAAGGCTCGGTTTCTGAAATGTTTTGTTGTCGCAGGACAATCTCCGAGGCTGCGTTCACAGTGTTTTGTTATGTTGCAACTTGAGCATCATGGGAATCATGCCGAGTGTGGATGTCATCAATCATGGTCAAGTATGATCAAAAACAAAATCGCTAAGACTCGAGTGCATAACGGATAATATGAGCAAATGGGGCAGACGCGAACTCGGCAAGCTAATTTTTTACTAATTTTCACGAAAACCAAAAACTAAAGAGTTCAAGAATCAACCTCCCACCACTTTTTCTTAATATACCAAACATACTAACAAATAACATGTCCCCAAACAGAAATGTTGCAAATGCGAGAAATTATCGAGAAATCCCTTCGTGGTGGGGGAGTCCGCGTCGCGCAGTGCAGCACACTCGCCCATCCAACGAGCATTGTGCCAATACGGCGTGTGTTGCATTATTATTATAAGGGGCGTTCGAGATGCTGACACCGGGTAACACCAACTTACACCGGAGCGTTCTTTTAGCCATCACGTGATACACGAGTCTGCCCCGGTGGCAGCCACTATACTGCCCGAGCTCGCGGCTGTAAGTACGTTTTGCTTATTAGTAGATGTCTGTGGGCATTGAAAAAGTTTATTGCGGTACTTTAGGGCAACTGTTTTAGCGTACATACTATAGCGCCGGCTTCATTTTTTCATCGTGAGTCAAACGATAACAGCGTTTATAAAGCTCCACCCAGTAACAACCTTTGACATGTGTTCCCAGAAACCCCGTGTCGTTCGTTTTGCATCTTCTGGAGGCTTCCCCGGGTGTAAACACCATGTTACCCGGTGTAAGCATCTCGAACGCCCCTATTATTATTATTATTATTATTTCTTTCTGGTATTCATACCCAGGATTCCTCAATAGTGCTCATTGCACTGTCACTCGCAAGCGTGAGGAAACCCATGAAGAATTAGAATTAGAAATGGCCAGAGACATCGGGGAATCCCCTTGCTCTTGCAGACGTTATTTATTCAAGAAATATTTCAGGTTTTTTTCCTGTCCCATTTTGCGTACACACAAGTTCAATTGGGGCAAGTTCACTATAAAGCATGCTGTGTTACGCCCATGCCCACAGTCCCAACATATTGTTAATAACAATAAGTTGGAGCTGTGTATTGGTCCCTTGGGTAGGTTTAACTTATTGTTGGGAAAGGCTTTACAATAAGTTGGGACAGTTTGCAAGAGTGGGACGTAATTGAATTTATCAAATAACTATAGCAATCTGTTGCTGTTCCTTCGTGGAAAAAAAACCCTATTTTCTCAGGTTTTCTAAACTATATACCAATTCGCTCATAAAAAAAACAGGTTAAAGGTCGTATACTTGTTTGGTAAACTGTTAAAAACGGCATGATTTCCACTGGTAATTGAAAGCATAGGTCGAGAAAAATATACCTTGTAGAAATTTCAGCTACATATATAGATGCAGTAATATTTCAGAAAACCTGAAAAAAATTCATGCATGGTTTTTGTGCATGAATGAATGGCGATCTTTGGAGATTCAAATAATTTGTCATTTTTCTCATGAATGGGGGCAATTCAGACGAAATAATTTCACAGGATGATTACTACCATTACCATCTTGTAACAAGTAAGCTTTAGGATAATTATTCAGAATTGTTTTGGAGGGTAATTACCAAAAAAGTAGACTACTTTAAGTGCTGAAAATAACTAACACTTTAAGTAATTTGTTTTCTTGTCAACTTATGAAATAAATTTTCAAATCATTGCAAAAAATACAGACAGATTACATCATGACATGATTAGAAAACTTTTAAAAACAGGAACAACAGCATTACATAACTAAAGAATAATGTTGATAAACTGCCTTGTAGAAATTTCAGCCACATAGATGCAGTATGGTTTTTGTGTTTAGTTAATTGTAAAACAATTGCATATGATAATGGCGAAAGCTTCGCGTGGAAATAACGCCCCTTTTAACAGTTTACCAATCATGTGTTCTAACTTGAAAGTTAAACACATTGTTGGTCTTTTATTCTACATGTAGTCAACACGTCCAACAGGCAACGGCCAACAGAACTATGGTTTTAACAGAGATGGCGATGATTCCTACAGAGATCCATACTACAACAGGCCGTACTATATCAGTAGACATGAAAGCAGGCAGCCAAGGCAGACTGTGTCTAAACACTCAACATCCAGCTAGTAGGTTTTTATACTTATTTTGTATGCATTTTGTGATTAATTTATTTCATTTGCCAAATCAAAACCATCAAGCTCCAAAATCTGCCTTCAAAAGTTGTAGTACCTATCCTGTTAAAAAAACTGACGTCTATACCCTAAACAACTGATCCTCCGTCCAGAAATCAGTGCAATATTCAAAAAGGTTTCACGGTACTGTTAAAGCCAGGCTGAAAGCTTGAAGCTACTTGGCGAGGAAAAAGGTTATTTTATAAAACGGATATTACTTGATAAAGTTCATTTTTCTTATCTTTATTGCTGACTTTATATCAGAGAGAAAAATTAAAAACTAGACCGTGTTCGTCAACCGGCAACAGGCCAAAATGAAAAAGGGGGTGATGACGTCATAATGATATGCATTGACCCCGCTATGTCATAGCAAGGAGACAGTCACTATTTTGCAAAGGAAGTTGCATGCTTTCCGCATAGCATAAACCACCAGTCGTTATTTTTCTGTAAAAGTTTTCAAAGTTTTCAGTGTATTTTTTCAGTGGTTGTTACACTGAATTCATTTTTGATATGAATAAAATGCCAGCTTCGTGCCTTGTTGGTGGTAACACTTGCAACTCTGTGGAAAATCTGCGGTTCCGTGTGTGCATAAAACGTGTCCGTGTTTGCTGCGAGGAGCTAGGTACACGACCACAGTCAGTAAAGCAGCTCTGTGTGTCTCCTTGCTATGACATCACACACATAGCTCAAGTTGATTGATGTGACCTTTCGTTTTCAGTTTTGCGTGAAAAGAGTTTCTGACTTTTCCAGGATGAAATTCTGAATAAAATGTTCTTAGTACATAAAGGACTATATAAATAAACTGTTGAAAACCATGAAAGTAAAGGGAGATTTCCACCCAGCTTTAAAAGGAATTTTTGACACCTCCTTTCCCCATTTTCCCCATGGGTGTTGAGATTTTAATGCCATATCTTGTCATATTTTTCTCATTACCATTCTGAAATTGCGCACGTTAACTTAATCAGTATATTTTCAAGGATATCATAAATGTTTTGTAAACAAATGTATCTAGTTCCATAAAGCAGTGCAGTAATTACACCAACCTTTTTTGTTTTCACATCCAAATTGGAGATTGCAAATTTGCCTGTTTTCTTCCCATGGATAGTAATTTGGGGAGGTACTTTATATGATTGGTAGGTTACAATGTAATTCATTTTTTTGAAAAATCTGGACAAGCTCCTTTAAGTATAAAGTTTTGTTTCATTTTTGGTGTAATTTTTTAACTACTGGGTCTTTCTATAAATTAGGGGTCCAATGTTGGTGTCCCCCGTTACATTTTACATCTCGTTTTTGTAAATTCAGGACACATTCTTTAAATACTTTCCATCTCAAAGAGTGAGTACATTAAGTACAATAAATAAAAAATCGTTTAAAAGCCATTTTAATGATTTTTGTACGAAAAATAACACATATTAGGTCTAACGGGGGACACTAAATGTCACACTTTTGGACCCCTAATTTATAGAAAGACCCTACTTGTAAATGTTTTTTCTTTGTTCTAGTCCAACTCGACACATCCCAATATCGAATGAAAGTGAAACTGACAAGAGGCGATGCATCTATTATGCCTTGACAGTATTCTCAGTTATAGCTTTGCTGCTAGTCGCTGCACTCGTAGTATTCCTAGTTCTCTTTTTACTTGGTGAGTATATCTCATTTTAGCATCATTTTTATCCCAATATCGAGTCAAACCATCTGACAGTATTCTCAGTTATAAGTTTGCTGCTAGTCGCTGCATTTGTAGTATTTCCAGTTCTATTTTTACCCGGTGAGTATATCTCATTTTAGTTTAATTTTTATCCTAATATCGAGTCAAACTACAATGCCCTGACAGTATTCTCAGTTGTAGCTTTGCTGCTAGTCGCTGCACTCGTAGTAATCCTGGTTCTCTTTTTAATCCGTGAGTATATGGGTCTTTCTATAAATTAGGGGTCCAAGAGTGTGACATTTGGTGTCCCCCGTTACACCTGATGTGTTATTTTTCGTACAAAAATCATTAAAATGGCTTTTAACCCATAATGTAACAGGGGACACCAAAGCTGGACCCCTAATTTATAGAAAGACCCATATCTCATTTGAGACAGTCTTAATTTGTTATCTCGGCTATCAATCCAGCAGTATGCCCCGCCCACTTAGAAATGCATCTAGCAACTATAGTGTGCAGAATCATTAGATTGTTTGGATCCCCAAAAGACCACGTGGGTCACCATTTTCCTTCAGAGAATGATTGGCTGGTAGAATTGACAGGGGTGGGGCATTGGCGATTCTGGATCGGTCTGTTAGAAAACTTATTTGAGTGGTCAGTACATACAATACAGCTAAATAAGTGGCCATGTGTAGGGGGGTAATTCCCAAAATTAGGGGTAAAAAATGTTTGGTGTCCCAGTTACGTACGACACTCTGCTTCAAAAATCACCACTCATGGTATTGAATAGGAGTTTTGTGTCCTGGGTTACCTACGCCAATGAAAATTGGCTGTAGAATGAGTTTGCATGGTGTGGTGCCGTGGTGCCATATCTACACACAAACATTAAATTTAAGTGGCATTTGTTGAAATAGAAATAAATATTTTTTACTGGGAAACCACTCTCAATTACTAAAAACACTTGGAAATCTTAAAAAGCATGTCACACTTTTGGACCCCTAATTTTGGGAATTACCCAGGGGCCTACGTTTTTGTGTTTTGTACTAGCTGCATAAGTTTTTGTGTTTTGTACTAGCTGCATAACTTTGTGTACTATTTAAGTGGTTGTATTTTGGTGCAAAAACATTTTACTGGTATTCTTTTAATTGTTTTGGTGCATTTGCGAAGTATTGCTTTGTGTGATATTAAACATGCACTCTGATTTAAAAAATTTTAGAAAAAATTTGGCAGGTTAGTTCTGTTGTCATACAATTTCTTTTTTTTTCAATATCAGTTGAGCATCTGATTTTTGATTTCCAGTTTTTGATTTCTTATCGACTTCTGACTTTTGACTTCCGACTTTTGACTTCTGACTTCTGATTTCTAACTTCTAATTTGTGATTCATTTGAAGAGCAACAAAATAACAACCCAGCAACTCCACCAATAACACAGTTCCCAACAGCACAGCCACCACGGCCGCCATCGTCAACACAATCCACTCAGCCAATAGGTACGTCTTATTTGTAATCTTTATTGGCAAATTTCAAATTACATTTGCACTAGCCTCGTCGTGGATGTTGAGCCATTATGCTACGTCACACATTTTTTTATTTACAAATTCTATTCCAAAAGAAACTGAGACCCTCCTTTTTTATGACAATTTGCAATTCTCTGCTGTAATTTTGATTTGCTAACGTCCTCCCTAAACGTCATTTTTAATAAAACGGATCAAGATAATTTTGTGGCTGTCAAATTGAAGAAAATACACCAAAAAGCTCGGCCATACATTTGTAGAAACTTGACCTGACGTGTCTGAATTTAAGTGGGCATATTCACTTTTGCTATATGCTACCTACAATGTAAGACACTTTGTTTACATGTGTGCATATCTACAGGAGTTTCAGGGAATCGGATAGTTTGTACATGTAGTAAGGTCGTATAGGAACAACGTAACAAACTGATGTACGTCATATGCCTTGGATGTACATTGTATTACAGAGTTGTATAAATTTATGGACTATGCTCTATCGAGTATAAAATTAAAAACCCATAGCTGACCTGGAGTCCCTGGCCCATTGCAGACCTTTTAGCTTTTCACAATAACCAGCCAAAGCATTTGACCTTATAACAATTACCTTTCATAAAAGTACAGATCACTATCAGAGGGTAATTATCCATGTGCAGCGTTCTGCATCAATGAATAGTATTGGGCAAACGGTTCAGAGTAAGGGAAAATTCAGCATGGGGTAATGCATAGTTCCGACCTGTCAATCAAGCCGAACACGCCGACCAATCACAACAGAGCTAGCAGACGGCGCCAACATAGGTCAAAGTGATGCAATCATCACAAACAATCACGCGATTTTCTGCCCATACAGTTTGTATGTTGTATGCACCAGTGACTGGGTGAATTTTGGTTTCAATGTCGGGCGTTTCGCTGTTCAAAGGTAGGAAAGCGCATTTTTATAAATATATGTCATCCCTGCATTACTAGCCCTTCGCTCAGTGTGTGCTACGGTAACTGTCGACCCTAAAACATAAATACCTTTGAGTTTTCTCCAATGAATCTGTGCTTTCCATGCCGAGTCCCGTTGCTTTGTACGTTGTGTCACCAGTTTTTTTTGCGATATGTGAGCACATAGCAACAGTATTTAAGGGGCGGGGTTAACTGGGCAATCTCGAAACTATGCATTTCAGCATGGATACTTTAAGCGACACTGCGCCGTTGAAATGTGGGGGAGTGTTCTGTGTAAAAACAAGAAAAGAAGTACTGAATTGCTATTCTTTTTTTCCACTTTTCAGGTGTGACCACACCAGCCCAAGGAATGTTCTTTAAATGGGAATTATACCCAAGAAATAAAAGACCTTGTGCTCAACAAGTGCACCTCGATTATTATTTTAATGCAAAGAACAAGAAATAATACCCACTGAAAAGTAGATATGAACTTCACAAAAAATGTCAATTTTAGCGGTGCCTCGCACTATGGGCAAAATGGCGGCCCATTTTGTCAGAATACTGGGCCAAGTATGACGTCTTTGCATATATATAAGCCCTCTGTGCATTCCTCTAGCTGGCAATTCACGAAAAGGTTGTCTGCAAAAACGTCATTTTTCCCCCAGTATTCGGACAAAATAGCGACGCCCATAGTGCGATGCATCACTAAAATTGCCATTCTTTAAAATAATTCACGGGTTGCACTTGTTGAGCACAAGGTCTTTTGTTTCTTAGGTATAATTCCCATTTAAAAATATATTCATATGTAAAAATGCCATCTATGATAACTGCAAATTAGCACAGCTCATTTAGCATAGTTTTGCTTGCAAGTTTGTCAATTTTTTTTTCACAAACTGTTTTGCATACAACAATCCATTTTCCTGAAAGACCCTTTTTTAAATTGTGAAGCTCATTTAGTCTGGTTCCCAGACCAAAATATCCCGACTATTCTGAGATGATATTTAGATCCGGCAATCGCCAGTATGTTAGTCCGCCATATTGAAACAGGAGGAATTCCTCCTTTTTTCAAAGGTTCCCGAAGTTACCCGAATGCACATCCGGATGTTATCATTAGGCCTAATCGTCGGGTACGATTCGTCATTGTTACAAAAATTTGAGTTGATTCCGCATGCCGCCGCGTGTTTATTTATGACGATGCAGACAAGGTTTGAATTTGATTTTTGGATGCTATAATGGGCATGTGTAATATTTTAAGGTTAAAATATTATTTTTCTATTGGCCAAATATGGAATAACCCTTTTCAAATTGGCTTGGGATGCTAAAGTAAAAACAAAAAAAGTTGAGAAAAATGTTCTGCAGATGTCTTGACAAGCTGATCAATTTGTCAAGAGGTGTACTAAAAACGTTTTTATTTTTGACTGGTTCTAATTTTGTTTATCATGGTATAGTGAGGGTTGACATCGACGCGACATTGACGCAGCCATTTTTACCAGCATACAGCGATGCCACGTCACCAGAATATAGAGAGCTTGAAAACAATTTCACCAATTCGGTACGTTTACAGAATGCAAGAGAATAAGTTCAGATTTTGAGTTTTGAATTAAACATTGGTAACTCGATTGTTATACTTTTGTTAGTTGATTTTTAGTTTAAGTTAGCCGTATTTTATTTTGTGCAAATCCCTTTGATCCAGAGTGGGTTTTGAATTGAATAGATTAAAAAAATATTATAAAAAATTCAGAAATCTCCACAAGTTGTAAATCCCAAATTTATTTTCCCCTCTCAAAAATGTAATTCTCATTGAAAACTTATTTTGTTGATATTTTGTTGAAGTTTGCCTACAGGTCCTATTTTGTAACCTAATGACAATTTGGACAGTGCATGGAATATGTAATAATTGTACAAATTTGGAATATTTGCAAATGGACAAATAATTCTGCCAAAACCAATATGCATTGCAGTAGTAGTGTACTATTGTTTGATTTTAAATTTATACACACAAAACTGTGATCAAATCGGTCTTAATAAATATTTAATTGAATATTTGATTAGAATATGAATAATAAACTATTCAAACATGCTTTCTCTCCTTAGATGGATCTTCTTTTTGCCGCAAGCAATTTAACAAACAGCTACATCGGAACAAGCGTCAACGGTTTCAGATCAGGCAGTGTGATCGTCAGTGCAACCATTTCATTTAATGAAAACGTGATACTTCAAACTGGAGCAGGCCGTCCAACGAGCGGACAATCAGTAGAATCAACGATAGGAATGGCGGTCGTTAACGTGATAAAGACGGAAGTTGGAAGGGGTTTGTGCTGCCCAAATGTGGAAATCGACTCAAACTCGGTCAGGTCTACAAGAGGTAAACTGTTTTTTGTATTTTTACAATTTTTTTCTGCAATCACAATTTCAGATAGATTTTTTTTAGAAAGAAATTTGGAATGAACTTTTCAAAATCAGAAAATCCATCTCGTCTTTTAGTTGTAAGGTTCCATTTTATTATCAGCTATTTATTAATCTCAAATTCATAAGATACTAATTGAACAATTTCTTGCAGAGTTGTAGTTGAGTTCATTACAAGTCCTTCAAAAATATTGATGTATACAGTCAACTTGTTTTAGTGGTCAATAGATAAAGAGGCCACCTGCTTATAATGGCCACCCATCTTTTGTCCGAAATGACGTGTGTATATATAATGGTAATGCAACCTGTATATAGTGGCCACCAGTTTTGTCTAAGGTTCTGGGGTTGATCACCGTAAGACCTTTTCCCACTAGACAAAATCTCGGGGGTGGCCCCGGGGCGACGTCGGGGTGAAAAACAGCCCCGATTCCCACTTGCAAGTCTCACCCCTGCACTACCCCCGAGCCACCTTCGAAATTGCTCATTCCTCCGGGCGAGTTCAACCCTGCTCGGGACCAGGGTTGAAAGATTTGGCCTCAGGGCGAGACACTTTTACCAGGGCGAGAACGGTAGTGGGAAAAGGGCAGGGGCGAGTTCTCACTTGTTTAAGGTGCCGATCTCCGGGGTGAGTTCGCCCTGGGGCGAGAATCAGAACAATAAGCGTGAATCGACGCGGGGTTGAACTCGGGGAAGGTGAGTCACCCCAGGGTGGACCCGGGGTGGTCCCGTGGTGAGTTCGCCCTGGGGTTTGACGTTCTAGTGGGAAAAGGCCTATTGAGCTCGTGCCAATGACGTCATTTTGGGAGTAAAACAATGCCGCGTCGTTGTGGAAGCAATGTGCGTGCGCGTTGTGTATGTCCATAGCGCGCGTAACTCGCTATGATGAGGCTCCCATTGGTGAACTAAACCGCGTTACGCCCACCAGAGACACACACAACGCGCACGCACATTGCTTCCACAATATAAATGACTCAGCATTATTTGACTCCCAAAATGGCATATTCGCACGTGTTCGAAAAGGGTCAATAGACAAGTTTGACTGTATGACATAAAAATCACAAGTCCAGTTACAAGCAACAAAGAATGAACACATACAAAGGAATGCCTTTATTGGAGTTGGTTTGAATAGCTTGTGACTTGAATTAAGACCCAGGGACTTGAGGTGGACTTGTGAAGGCTTGTGATAGACCTAACTACAACCCTCTTGGGTCATCCGTAGTTTCCAAAATTGTACACTTTATATTTTGCAAGCTTATGCAATTCATCTATGTTGCTTAAAAGCTCTTCCGTTTGTAACTTCAGTTAAAGGCAATTCCAGAAAAGAAATTCAGTTTTACATTTCAGAGACTTTGAAGGCTTGCAACTAGTAATGCTTCACATATTCAAGTTGTTTGATTTTAAACATGTGTGCTTCAAGCATCCTTAATGGAAGTGTAACTCATGAAAAATTTACTGTATACGCAATGCAGTTCTCAATATTAGCTTGGTAAATAAAAAAACACCTCGGTTTCAAATGTCTTCAATAGATGTTATTTTTACCCATTACGCTTTAATATCGAGAATGGCTTTACTATCTTTTTTGAAGAAGTTAGATTTCAACATGGGTTGCTTTAAGAACGTATGTTTAAAAACTCGAATACATGAAGAATTGCAAGCATTCTCTTTGAAATCTACGTCAAAATTTCTGGAATTTCCCTGCATCCTTTTGTTTAAAAAGCTTTTCTGTTTGTGAATTAACTGAAAAAATTAACTGACATACATTCCTTCATATTTTCATCCAATTTAATACCTTTGTTACTTCAGTTATTATTGAAGGCATCATGACCTCAGCACCTACACCACAACCCCAAACAACACAGCAACTTCAAACGACGATTCCCGTGACAACAGCAGTACATATGACACCAGTCGCAACCACAGTGGGCGGAGTTAATCCCACTACCAACCAGCCACCCATTCAGCCTAGCACCCAGGCACCCATTCCACCCAGCACCCAGCCACCCATTCCACCCAACACCCAGCCACCCATTCCACCCAACACCCAGGCTCCCATTCCACCCAACACCCAGGCTCCCATTCCACCCAACACCCAGGCTCCCATTCCACCCAACACCCAGGCTCCCATTCCACCCAACACCCAGGCTCCCATTCCACCCAACACCCAGGCTCCCATTCCACCCAACACCCAGGCTTCCATTCCACCCAACACCCAGCCACCTATTGGTCCCCAAAGTACCCCAGACCTCGTTATCACCACGCAAGGCGCGATCGACCAAGCAACAACTCCGGGAAATGTTGATACGACAATCAGTGTTAGCACGACAACAGAGATTGTTCCTATGACAACAACCGTGGAAGAGATGACATTATCTCTGACAACAAAGGTAAACTCATTTTTTTGTTATTCTTCTTGAAAAATGTTGAAATAAGAAATTGTCATGTGCATGCCATGAATTTCAGACTTTTAGTATTGAAAGATATGGATTTCTCAGACATTTCGGCAATTTACATACTTGTTTTCTATTAGGCTTGTGCATACTACGTAATTTTGAGAGAATTAGAAGAGAACTAGGAGAAAATTTTCTTGTGAATAAGTGATTATATTTTTAGGGATTATAACCCAGAGACCGCTGAGGTGAATTAATTTGATACAAACGTGGACAAATGTCCATGATCGAGTTTGGGAAATCTGGATGCAGTGAAAAGCAACTTAGCTCCACTGGGATCCGAACCGCAGACCTTCTGCTAAACTTGCAGACGCCCTACCAATGAGATAACCACTCCTCCCAGAGATCATTTAAGATACGCCCCAAACTCCTGCCTGTCTTGCCCCAATTATTAAGTGTGAATAAGTGATTATATTATTTATTTTTTTTCTTGTGAAATTATTTTTGAAATACTAATGTTTTTACTGAAAATTTCAAGGTGATTTTTTTAAAAGTCCCATCTGGGTTTAATTTTGATCTCTTTAGTCTGTCACAACCACTGCCTTTCAAACTACATCAGAAACGACAACGGTGGATGTAGCCACGACGCCACAACCACGTGAGTAAAAACATACAATCCCAAATATCACAGCCTTTGAGCAGCTAGTGTTCTCCACTGGTCAAAATCTTGTCCGGGTACGCTGATCAGGGCGCTGCTGACCGATCGCGAAGGCCAGTCACGTGCTGTATGCACGTCCACGGCGGGGGATCCGGGGAAAATTTGGAATCTGGATGCGCTGAGACGCCATTTTAAGCTCATGTTGGACCCCCAAAAAGAAAAGCCGTATTTCCCACGCGAAAATGGTGACTGCCGATCGGGTTTTTCACGTCTGCAGTGAGTACACCAACCTTGTTTTAGGATTGCAAATTTCTCGTTTTCTTCTCATGGATAATATTTTGGGGAGGTATTTTGTTAGTTTAGAAAAAAATCCAGTTTTGGAAAAAAAATTTCACTCTCCTTTAATGTTGTGACACTTTTCTGAAGTTGATTTTTTAATATAAATATCGAGCTTCAGAGAATGATTACCCCCCCCCCCCCCCCTGCCCCCTCCTCCTCCCCATACAAACAGTGTGGCCTTGTGAAACCTATAAAACCCTATAAAACAAGATAAGAATAATTGGATAAACCAAGTGATTAAATTGATAATTACTCAATCATTACTGAGAATTATGGAAATCGCCAACTACAAATCAGTTTCTTCACCGATTCCACTTTCTTATGACACCAACAAATCCAGAATACCTTCATGGATTCTGAGCACAAATGGTTCAAAGCGACCCTGTCAGAAATAGTGTTAACCTTTCTTTGCTCATTTCATGTTTACCTTTTTATATTTTAATGCACTTGACACATAATCCTGGCATTTCTTTTGTTTGTGTCATGTCCTTCTGACAATTGTGTGTACTATTTGAAGTAGCATTCTACTTCATAAAGTGGATAGCAATTTGTATACACGTCGATAAAAAAAGGTCGCCAAACTTGACACAAGGCCAGTCACAGTTGAATGGATAGTATTCAGGTCTTTATACAATTGTTTGCTAAATTTAATGCATAGTAATGAACAAAGCCGCATTGGAAAGGATTTAGACCATGGTTAGACATACCAGTGAGGTTTTAAAGCTACTTAGTGCTTAGTCATCTGGGTGGTAGTTTCAAGTGTGTTTTTGGAAGCCACAATAGTGTTTTATTTTCTTTAGCTATAATAATTTGTATTTGTCTATGTTGTGTTTTGGTATTTTTTCTGAGTATATGGTTTGACAATTGCAGAATCCATTACATTTTCCACCTATCAAAAATTAGGGATTGATTGGTTTATTTCATTCTTATCGTGGCCAATAGGCCAATTACAAGAATGTTACAATATTAAAAACAGCAAAAAATACAATAGACCAAGACATAATAAAATACATGTAAAATATGGTCCAGCCACTAAAACAAGAATATTACGATATTACACACAAGGAAAAATATTAAAAGAAACAAATTGCCACAAAATTATGCACATTGCAAAAGCCTTAATTCAATCATGAATTCAATATGTCAATTGTAGTATGGTATCGGGCTCTTTCTAAATCGATTCGTCCTACAAGGTAACAACGAAATAGATTGTGCGTTAGTCTGCTTACAAGTTGACAAAGACTGAACAGAAAGGGTTTCAATACCACACTCATTGACTGCATCATGATAACATTCACAATTTTTACCCAACATGATTTTGCATGCACTTTCTCTAAATTTTGGACCAGAGCATTAGTGAGTGAAGAATTCCACACAGCCGCTCCGTACTCCAGCAAAGGTCTGACATATCCCTTATAAATGACTGCCAACTCGTCTGTGTTGAAACCAAATTTCTTCAGTTGTGACTGGAGAAATCTGCCTTTTATTTTCATAACGTCAAGGCCTGAAAGAAATTGGTCTTTTCACTTTTTAATATATGCAAATCATATGGGGTTTACACGCAGCACAAACTTGAATAGTCATTATGACATTTTTGGGTGGAATTCACAACAAATAGAAATCGTTTTGTAATTCCTTTATACAGGCACATTAAACCAGCCTGAGTGTGGTCTAGCAACCAACCCCCCACCCTCACCCACTGATGCATCGTTCCTGACAACCAGCGGCACCTGGCCATGGGTGGGGTCCCTCAGGTATCGCGGAGGCCACGCCTGTGGAGTCGCACTGCTGAATCGGCAATGGGCGGTGACGTCAGCTAGCTGTATACCGTAAGAATTCCATTCAGTCCAAACTAAAAGGGCCAGGGGGAGTATACCAACTGCTCAGCTGGTAGAGCGTCTGCCTAGTGAGTCAGAGGTCTCGGGTTCGAATCTCGATAAGGCCCTTATGAGAACCACGGACTGTATATCTTTAAGGATATGTAACTAATACTCTAAATTTAAAAGAGAAAGCAAAATTTTAGAATTATTTTAGGATTGTTTATTGGCCGCTTTTTGTAATGTAGGTTGGGTATACTTTTGACGGAAAAAGGAATCCCGTCTTGCATGTCTTGAATTAATTGGATTTTTTTTCATGTGACACCGTGTTTACACTGGTCCCGAGCTCGGGATCAAGATTGACCCCCTGATAAGAATGTGTTGAGGTTAACCGCAATGGCCTCGAGTGCCGCGTTTATATATGTTGTTGATCTCGAGCGCGGAGCCAGAAGTTGCAGTCAAAGGTCAAGCTAATGCAGCAGAATTCCGAGATGTTCCGTCCAGTTTAGCCATTATTTCTGCGCTGGCCAAAATGTCCAAAAACTTCGCCAGTTCGTCGTTGCTCCACGAGCGCCCGCGAACTTCGTTTGCCATCTTTTCACACGAAGACCACTCGACTCGGCTACTTCGTCTTCGTCAACTTCTCTTCACGACGAAATAATGTCAACTTATGCTATGTCGGAAATCGTTAAATGACACTCCAAAATCCTTGATATAACAACTAAAAACTAAGCTGTATGATAATGACAAAGTGTCGCTAGATAGTTGCAGAAAGTAGAGAAGTTGCAGAAAGTAGAGGAAATACAGAAACACTTTTTCTCAACGTGTGAAGTTTGTATCGGACACGCAAAAGAGATTGCTGAATGCAGGATACCAATTACGTTTGTAGTACGTTGTGTTTTCGTAACGGACACCAGCGAGATTCTCAGCGTTGCATCACATGAGTCGCGTCGGGGTATCCTGCACACAATGCATGGAACCAGCGGTACCTGT
The DNA here is from genome assembly GCA_037783545.1 of Henricia sp. BOLD:AAB3569. NCBI lineage: Eukaryota > Metazoa > Echinodermata > Asteroidea > Spinulosida > Echinasteridae > Henricia > Henricia sp. BOLD:AAB3569. Next base: position 1,365,410 of record JBBELK010000070.1, on the reverse strand, counting down.
GTGCGTGTATACTGTACACGTGTACATAATACGAGCGCCGGCTCCCCTGGAATTTTCGCGCGCTTTAGCCCGCAACAGGATGTGGGGAAGATTTATTGCCCAGCTAACCGCAAACTGATCCCGAGCTCGGGATCGAACCCTCTCGGGGTCTGATCCGGGGCCAGTTTGGTTCCGAGAGCGTTTACACCTATTTGTGATCCGGGGCTGATCCCGAGCTCGGTGTTCGATCCCGAGCTCGGGATCAAGTGTAAACAGGGTGTGATAGATATTTGGCTTATTTATTTATTTATTTATTTATTTATTTATTTATCCACCACATCCAACAGCGGAAGAACCGCCAATTACAGGAATGGGATCAATTAACATAGATATTCGAATAACTATCAACTTCTAAGTTGAATTAGAAACGGCCAGAGACACCGGGGAATCCCTCCCCTTGCTCTTCACGAAAGAATGCTCTGGGATCTTTAAAGATCTTTAACATGTAACACACTGGACCAACGGCTTTACATCCCTTCCAAAGGACGGAACAATTGTGATTAAGTGCCTTGCTCAAGAGCACAAGTGCCACAACCCGTCACGGCCCGGAATTCTAGTACTGGCACAGGAACTAGACCGCTCGGCCATAACACCCCACATTGAGATTTCATTGTATTTGACGATTTGCATAAGAATTCTAAAGTTAAATTGCACGATGTATACCGAGCAACTGAAAGGAAATGCAATTTTTGAGTGTAATCAAAACTGGAAAATTTCTTTTGTAATTAAATTGACATCAAAATATTCATAGCTTCATTATGTATGACTGCATAAAGCTTCTGTGTGCTGAAAATTCCCACAGATTGAATGCGTTTTTCAGTCAAAAAAGTGGAGAAAATTTTGCGTTTATTTTTTTTGCTCGGTATAATATGCATCACATTTACAAATGAAGGGCTTTTCGTTATGTAACGTGCTCAAATTTTACACATTAATCGCAGGGGTGGAGGCGCATTGGTGTCGCTCATATTCGGCGACATCACAAGCTCCTACAGCCAATCAATTGTCCACGTTGAGCGCTACATTAAGAGGATCTACACACATCCCGGATTCAGTTTCGTTACCTTCGACAATGATGTAGCATTCATTGAAATGGTGCGACCGGTGGAGTTTACTAACAACGTTGGACCGGTGTGTCTACAGAGCGATGAACAGGGTGGTGTCTCCAGCTACAGAAATTGCTACGTTGCGGGATGGAGTACATTATCGGGTTAGTGTGCTACGTATCCAGATCACATTTTGATCAGGTTTTGATACCATATATCATTTGTCGTATTTCTCTATTTTATCCAAATAAAGAGTCCTATTAGGGCGACGCTTTGGGTTAGGGCGACAATTTGGCGTTGCCCCAATATTTTGGAAGTCAAAAACCATTTTTTTAGGCAAAAAACCGTCTTTTTAAAATCGAGAACCATTTTTATTAGGTCTAGAACTATTTTTATTAGGTGTGGAACCATTTTTGGAAGCTTTGGGTTACAGAAATTTGGTGTCCAATCGATGTCTTTTAGCCGAAATTTCGGTGGTCGTTTGGCAAAGTTTTACTGGCGGGTCCCCCCTTTGCAGCATTAAGTGATATTATTATCTTTCTCATTACCATTCCAAAATTTCACGTTCTCAATCTGTATATTTTCAAGGACATCATGGAAAAACCACCAATGTTTTGTAAACTAATTTATCTGGTTACATAAAGCAGTGCATTTAATTACACCAAAGTTTTTGTTTCCACATCCATATTGGAGACTGCGAATTTCCTGCTTTCTTCCCATGGATAGCATAAGTATGTTATGGTGGTTAGGTTGAAATGAAATCCATATTGCTGAGCATGCATGCTAATTTAATGGCAGTGGCGTAACTAGGGTGAGACATCTGAGGGGGAAGCGCACATTTTTCCAGGAGTGCACTAACCCTCTGAAATGTTGTAAAATTGTAAAAAATACCCATGTCCGAATTTCAAATGGGGGGGGGGGGGGGGGGGGGGGGGGGGGGGGGGAGGGGTTGGGGGTGTGAGGGTGGGGTTGGGGGGAGCACGTGCACCCGGGGCAAACAATTTCAACCCTGGTCCTGGGCAGGGTTGAGTTTAACCCGGATTTAAACCAATCTCGGGGTTGACGCGGGGTTGGAACAGGGTTGAAATTTCTCAAGTGTTAAATGTCACTTTTTTCAACCCTGAGATTATTCAAGTGTGAAAAGGCCTAATTTAGTCTTTTGTGTGTTTCACGTGAATAGAGCCTGGCATACGTAGTATCCTGGGGTTCGTTTCACAAACATAGGATCCATCTTAGGGGTCCTCAAGTCCTATTGTAGGACTTAAGCACAGTCAACTCCTATCGCTAAGACCTTTTCCACTAAAGCCCAATTCATACTCGCTCGGCGACCTACATGCGGAACGGAAATTTTGTTTGCCGCAGTTGCGGCGAGTAGGGTCCAACAAATTCAACAGTGCGCGGTCAGTCCATATCTCAGCGGACGGGTCGTTTCCACCCGTTTCTATGCGCGCGCTCTGAATTAAAACGCGCATACAAAGTGCGCCGCAGAGCCCGTTTATACCTCGGCGACTATTATGCGCAAAGCGGATTTGTATGATCGCGTGAAAACTCTGCTGCGACTACACTCGGCGAGTGTGCGGCGAGTGAGTTCGGCAGAGAAGTATGAACCTAGCTTATTTTTGTGAAATGAACCCCAGATGACCAGACAATTGTTTTTTTTCATAATTATTTTTCAGCATCAGCTAATGACAACTTGAGAACAGCATATGTGTCCAGTGTTTCTGAGGGTACATGTACTGCGTTACTTCCTGATCTAATAGACAAGTTCGTATGTGCAGTGTTTCCTAATGCTGATACCTCTGTTGTAAGTATATACAGCTCATAAATATACAAGACTTAAACTCTATTTTCCCAAGATATGCATTTTTTTCCCCACAATTCTTGGGTTTCACTTGGCTTGACAACCGGTTGCTATCCGCCATTACTGTGTCCATACTATGGCACGCCAAAGCGAAAAATAATTAAACACTGATAATTTAATGTTGACGCATAGTTTCGCAAATGTTGCGCAAGAAAAAACAATTGGCATGACTTTTAAATGTTGATAGACTGTTTGAAACGTATGTTTAAAGATAGTATACATGATTGGTAAACTGTTACAAATAGTTTTATCCCCCTGTGTCAAAAAAAGGGTTTGCAGTCATTTCGCCCCAAAACCATTTCGCCCTGAACCATTTCGCCCTGAACCACGGCCTGTGCATGAAATGGTTTTGGGGCGAAGTAGCATTTGGGCGATGTAGTGTTTGGACGAAGTAATTTGGGGAGAAATGGCACTCGGGCGAAATGGTTTTGGGGCAAATTGAATTTTCGTCTCATGAGACGAAAACTACTTGTTTTACTTATTTCTCGACGACTATATAGCACTTTAGACAAAACCATTTCAGGGGAAACTGTCTACGGTCATCATGTTTAGTTAGGCGTAAATCTGTGAACATTTCTGATTTTCGAGATACCAATCATGTATACTGCCTTTAAAGGTTTTTATACCGTTTCTTCTGTTCAGGTTGATTATGCATCGGGTCTGATGTGTCAGAATAGTTCAACTGGCATCTGGAGTTTGGTTGGTATTCTGGACTCTTTTGATGATTCGACCCATGCAACATTTATCAGGATTTCTAGTCACTGGGATGCAGCCTCTTACATTATTGATGGAGGTAAGATCTCTACCTTGGCACCTTAGCGGTTCTGGGGCTGATTTCACAAAGCACTGCGATCCTTCGTAACCCCAGTTGCGATGGGTAAACCACTGTAACATGCATCTCGAGTAACGTGCATCTCGAGTAACGTGCGTCCCGAGCAACGTGCGTCCTGAGCAACGTGCGTCCTGAGCAACGTGCGTCCCGAGCAACGTGCGTCCCGAGCAACGTGCCTCCCGAGCAACGTGCCTCTCGAGCAACGTGCCTCTCGAGTACCGTAATGTGCAGCAAAATTTGAATGGAGCACTTGACTCGTCCCAAGTCCCATTGCAACCATATGTCTTGTACCCTTATGGGCAAGGCACTTTGCCTCACTTGCCTCTCTCCACAAACTCGCTGAGTGGCGAACCCCCTTGGCAAACCCGAGGAGCCTGGTCCTCTCTCGCTAATGAAAGAGAGATGGGCACCAGGGCTGTAGGCGAGTCCCCACTTTCCGGGTCCGAGTCCTTGGAGTCCGAGTCCTTGAGTCCGAGTCCAGCAAACATCCGAGTCCTCAGCAGGCCGAGTCCGAGCCCCGAGTCCTTATTTCAATTTCAAGTGCAAGTGTTTATAATCGTGCCTGTGATCTTTGGCAGCTCGTTAGTTTCCTTTAGGCCGATAAAAATGTTTCTTTGGGAGGTGAGATACATTTCGAGTGTCAAAATTATTTTAAGCGGTAGAAATGATTTATTTTACATTCTCAGAATTTTATTTCACATGTTCAAAATACTTTCGGCCCCAAAATAAATTACAATAGACACTTCAAATAATTTTCGCCGCCTGTAAAGGTCTAATGTACTTTTTGTTAAATATTGTATATTTATTTTTTTCACTGGACTTGGATGGACTCGGCCCAAATCTCCGAGTCCTTACCGCCCGAGTCCAAGTCCGGGTCCTGACTAGCCGAGTCCGAGAAAATCGGACTCGAGTCCTACAGCGTTGATGGGAACACCGGCTTGTAATTGCAAGAACGACCTTTACCTTTATCTTGTACCTCTTATTTTCACAGTTCTGGGATTCCCCTGCGAGCCAGTCCAAGTCCCACAATGCATGTCTGTGCTACCGTACTCATCCACACACCCCACCACACAATCCTCCATCATTGCTGTCATGAACATTGCCGACTCGTCCGCTAACTCATGCCACAGCCTGATCTACTCTGCACTATGTGCCATCCTATTACCAGAGTGCAGGGCCAATGGCACTGGGCTAACCCTTTGTCGACAGACTTGTAAAGACGTTACAAGTTCTTGTGGGTCATTGTTTAACCAGTTAGCCTGGACCGTGGACTGTAATGTGTATCCGTATGGACAGCCAAACTCAGAGGGATTGTGCGAAGCAGGTAGGGAGTACATTAGGCCTATATAATATTGGATGGCTTTGAGGGTGATATGAGAATATACCGCACGAGTCATGAAAATACCGAATGAGCTAAAGGCGAGTTCGGTATTTTTTATGACGAGTGCGGTATATTTTCATATCACCCGAAAAGACATCCAATATTATTATTGTTATATAAAATGAAGCTTTGTTTTGAAAGATTTCCGCTAGATTTTTGTCTGTTTGGTGTTGAAAACGTCAGTTTACAAATGCATGCACTTTTGTTACTGTTGTACAGTATTTTTTGTTACTGTACTCTGGCGCGTGTTGCACACGCATGCAATACATTTCCTCGATCCATGACGCGCGCGTACACGTGTGTTCGTGGTGCGCCCAACATGCACGCACATCGAATCTGGGCTCTGTGCTGCACAGTAACAGAAATGCACGGTGTCGGCAAAAGCTTCATTTTATATAATAATATATAATATTGGATGGCTTTAAGGATGATATGAGAATATACCGCACGAGTCAAAGGCGATCGAGTTCGGTATTTTCACGATGAGAGCGGTATATTAATTCTCATATATATTGCACAATATCAGAAAACATGCAGTACCCCAGTATAAAAGGCTTCATTTTATATAAGGGGACGTCCATAAAGTACGTACACATGAAATGCAGACTTTTTAGACCCCCTCTCCCCTGTACGCATGGCGTACAGAGTAGCTCCAACACCCCCTGTATAGATTTCTTTTGCATTTATTTTAAACTTAAAATTAAACATCAAGCATTACATAAAATTACATGTCGACCCCCCCCCCCCCCCTCCCCCTCCCCCTGCGTACGTACTTTATGGACGGCCCCTAATATTTATTTGTAAAGCGTTCACAAATAGTCAATTTAGAGACTAATAAACTTGCATTTGAGCCAAAATTGTAGTTACAGGCGTTTATATTTGCTCCAGGAGTTATACTGATCGACCGAAGCTTTATTACCGTAATGTTAAGAGTAGGCCTACAGCGAGCAGAACCAGTTGATGTTGACCCTGCGACACTTTCACTGCGGTTTTGTGGTGGCCTCGTAATGGCCTCATGGCTGCTGTACAAAATCTGTCATTTGGAGATGAATTCAGAAACACGAGAAAATTGTAGTGCCCCGACTGGGATACGAACCCAGGTCCTTGGCATACATGGCCAACTGCTCTACCAACTGAGCTATCTGGGCATCCCGTCGGAGCATCACAACAATCTTGTGCTTGCCGCTCTTTTTCCAACAATTCAGTGGGGCAAATCCATGCCGACCAATTTAGCTACACTGATGGCCTATCGTGAAGAGAGGTTTTACCTCCATTGGGGTGGGGGTTTGGCGGGAGGGGGGGGAGGGGGTGGGGGGGGGGGGGGGGCAAATCCATGCCAATCCATGTCAACCCATTAACTATGGAGGTCGTTGGCCATGTATGCCAAGGACCTGGGTTCGATCTCAGTCGGGGCACAGCAATTTTCTCGTGTTTCTGAATTCATCTCCGATTGTCGATCGTATCATATCTACTTTTAAAGTCTTTCATGTTTTGCATTTTCCTCTTTTTCTGTAATGATTATTTGCATACCTGTTTTGTTATTCTGTTTCCAGGCATTGAGCAATCTTGCGGTAATCACAGTCTCTCCTTCCCAACCCTCTTCAACCCTACGTTCATCTCATCACCCAACTACCCACTTAAACACGCCACCTACGACGATTGCGTCTGGCTGATAACGGGCCCCGCGGATTCCCACATTGTCATCAAGTTCCTGTTTCTTGAGACGGAAGCGTGCTGCGATACGGTGACCTTCGGCACGGGGCGAGACGTAGAGGATTGGATGACAATCCAAGATCGCGTCTTTGGTAACACTTTGCCGTTGCCTGTGGTTGTACCCAGTGCCGATGCGTGGTTGAGGTTCCAGTCAGATTATGGGACCGAATTGCGGGGATTTCTGGCAGAGATTCAAGCTGTGGGAAACACAGGTACAACATCCTCTTCAAACAGTGCCCCTTTAACGCAGTCCCCGAACGTGCGTACCGAGGCCCTGTTGAAACCGCCTCTGCTGGACCAATCAGGACGCTTGGCAGTGCATTGCAGGCATTTAAATGTAACGCGCACAGATTGTAAACATCGTGCATGCATGTGATACATGTAGGCCTACTCGGTAAGGCTGGCCGTTGTCCGCGTCGGCGATTGGCTGCTATTTAAAGCATACTGGGGAGTCCGTTCCATTACATTCGTCAGCATGCATCACTGTTATTAATTTGAAAAACTGCGGAGTAAATTAAGATCGTCGCTGGAAATTTTGGTAGGAATGGGACAGTCATAAGGAACAAAACCCAATACAATTTCTGGAAAGTATAGAAATCGTTTTCTTTTCGGCATAACATGACCGAATTAATTAAATTACATCAAAATGACTCGGGCGTGTGTTGTCTGAACACAACAGCCGGCTTACTCCACAGATTTGCGTGGATCACCTCGGGGTATTGTAACGTTGCTTATAGAGTAGAAATTCTCTGAGATTTCAGGATGCAGGTGGGTCTTTCTGTAAGGACGTGTTTGTTTCGGACGAATCCACCGATCCCGAGATCTGTGCAGATGGTTCAGCTAGATCCAACTATGCATAGCACTGAACCATCTGCGCATATCGGGGTCGGCGGATTCGTCCGAAACAAACACGCCCTAAATTAGGGGTCCGAAGTGTGACATTTAGTGTCGCCCGTTACACCTAATATGTGTTATTTTTCGTACAAAAATCATTAAAATGGTTTTTAAACCATTTTGTATGAATTGTACTTTATGTACAAACTCTTTGAGATGGAAAGTATTAAAAGAATGTGTCCTGAATTTACAAAAACAAGATGTAAAATGTAACGGGGGACACCAACATTGGACCCCTAATTTATAGCCTAAGACCCATGTACAACTGATCAAACTATATGCCTTGTATACTGCAATCACAATAAGTTAGGGATATTGTGGGGTGTACGCAGATATTTTATTGAGGTATATGCATTTCACTTGAATGACTTTGTATATGATTAGACAATGCATAGTGTCGATTTTGCCCAGTTAACCCCGCCCCCTTGGACATTGTTGCTATGGCTCACACGCTATCGTCAAAAATGGCGACACACAACGCACAAAGCAATGGGACTTTCAACGGAAAGCACAGATTCATTGAAGAAAACTCAAAAGTATTCATGTTTCAGGGTCGACAGTTATCTTAGAACACACTGAGTAAAGGGCCAGTAATACAGGGATACCATATCATCACGAAATATAGCTTTTGTACCTTTAAACAACGAAACCACCGGCCTTGAAACCAAAAATTCACCCGGATCGTCGCATACAACACTGTACAAATTGTATAGGGCCGGCAGAACATATCGCGTGATTATGTTGTTGTGAACGTACAGTGCACTTTGACCTATGTGGGTGACATCTGCTAGCTCTGTTGTGATTGGTCGGCGGGTTCGGTTGATTGACAGGTCGGAACTATGCATTGTAGCTGCTTGACAGACACACCTGGGGCCAATTTCATGGCGCTGCTTAAGCGCTAGCTGAAAACGTGTGCTTACTGTGGCAGAAAAGTTGTGCTAACGTTAAGCGTGCTTAAGCATGCGCGTGCTTGGCAACGGGCATTGTTGTGTCACCATTGTTAAGCAAATTTTGCCTCTGAAACTAGCAAACGCTTCGCGGTGCTTAAGGTTACGGTCTTCATGAAATAGCCTTAGCCTCCGTTAGCACAAATCGGCTGCTAAACATCACTTTCACATTCAAAAACTTGAAGGACATTAGGAAATAAATTTATCACATCCAATGGTCCAAAGTTATGGAATTCACTCGATACTAAACTGAGATCAATAGAAAGACTATCATCCTTCTAAAAAGAATATAAAACTTTCCTTTTAACAAAATATAACGGTTAAAGGGACATCATGCATGCACTTCCCTTGCTAGTGTCTCCATTACATTTTTCTTTTCTGATTTATGCCTTTGCATTAGTATGGCTATATCGTTTTGATTTCATTTGTATATGAATCCTTTGCTCATTCCCTAAACTTATTTTCATACCAGTATAGAAAACAAAATCTTTTCATTGTATCTTTATGAAGGGATTCCATACTTGACAAGCTTTGCTTTTTATGGGATCCCTTCATACACGTACATTATTCTAAATCTCTGTAAAATGATGCATTTAAATGTATGTGTACACAGTATGGAAATAATAAAATTGGCCCCTTGTCACAGGAATAGGTAAAAACGGTCATTTGGAAGAAGAAAAAAAATCACAAATTGACTTATTGTCAACTTATTGTGAGTAGTGTATGCATTTAAGATCATGTAAATAACCAAAGTTATCGAATAGTAGCCACCCTTACTGAACACAAGATTTGAAAGAGGATGAGTCAAGCTATGAGTACATGCCTATCAATTGAGGGTGTGTTTGCAGAAACTTGAATTTCACTGAGTTGAACATGAAAGACGTGCAAGGCGGTTTGGGGCACATGCATTTCTGCCTTTATCAAAGTGTACTTATGGTGTATTAAATTTTGAATTATGTCAATTTTTACTTGACAGGTTTGGCAAGCTTCTGTTCTGAGCCATCAACATACGCTTGTTCCGGTGGCCTAAGCTGCATTCCATTCCGATGGCGCTGTGACGCAATCAATGACTGTATACTGCGAGATGACGAATCCTGTCTAAGTAAGACACTCGGTCATGAGTGGCAATTTGTTTGAGAAGGAATATTCTAAATTTCCTCTATTGTTTGGGAATGTTTGGGTGTTGATAGCAATGGTAACAAACACCACAGGAATTTATTTCCATCCAAAATGGTATTTCATGCTGGAAATTGACAACCAAAGGTGGTTTTCTAAAAACTGTTCACTTGTACACAAAATCCATATATAGATTTTCAAGTAGCTAAAATTTCTTCAGGCTAGTTTACCAACATTCTTCCTTAGATGTGTTAAGTGGTGTTCCCATTGGACTATTTTTGGTTAAACTCCCGTGGTTGTGCGGGAGAGTAGCAAAATTTAGTCCAATGGGGACGCACGGAGAATTAGAGTCCCTGTAAAGCTACCGCGACCACGATGTAAAACTTACAGGGTAAAAGAGTCCGCGGAAACTTTCCGCTCAGCCGCGGGAGTTTTACAGGGCCCTCGAAAAGTCCAATGGGAACAGCGCCGCCCTGTAGAACTACCGCTACCGCTGTGTAAAATGCCAAATGGATGACGTCACTTCCTGCATTGTGCAATCCCACCACACATTGCGCGAAAATTCTTGTTCCGTTATTATGTACTGTACATGCCATGTACGTACGTACGCACGTGTTTTTTTCATGCTCATTTCTTCGCAAATATAATGGCAAGTTTAATAGAAGTTGTTCGAAATTTGATTGGGTTTCCTGAAAATGAAACTCCTGTTAGGTCAAAGGTTATGTAAACTACGCCCTCAATTGACCACATATGGCCAGCCAAATAGCTAAATTTTCCGCTCGCGTCGTGTAAAATATATGGTAGTAGGAACGCACGGGAGATTTACAGGAAGGAATGTTTACAGGGAGTCGCGGAAAGTTCCCGCGAGGGCGCGTAAAAAGAAGTCCAATGGGAACGCGCCTTTACACTCTTATTCCACGAATCTGTAAAAAGTTTTATCTTGCAAATGATACATACATGTAGGGCCTTTAAAGCAAGTCCCTTTTTTATGTCGACACGATTTCAACATAATTTGTTTTTTTCTCCATTTAGCTGTCTACCAGGAAATCACACTTGCAATCGACGGCTCTGAACGGATCACCTCCCCCGGCTTTGCGACGATTACCGGCTACGAAAACTCTGCCACTTACACCTACGTCATCACCACCGCTCCGGGAGGCAAAGTCCGCGTCGACTTTCAAGATTTCGATACTGAGAGCAATTATGATGTTTTCACGGCGGGCGATGGAGGAGACACAGATGACAAATCGACATTGTTTTTCCGCTGGAGTGGAAATCTGTTGCCTCCGATATTGTTGTCTAATGGGAGAAGCATGTGGATTGAGTTTACCAGCGACTTTGTCACTACTAAACGGGGATTCGATCTGACTGTCTCGGACGTTAGCAGTTCAGGTACAGAACACTTTATGTATACCGAGCACCAAAACAAACTCAAAACTTGTTCCACTTTTTAATTTAAAAAAAGAAGAAAAAAAGTCAAAAACTCTGTTTGCTAGGTTAGGGCGACAATTTGTGTGTAAAAAAGCTATATTAGGGCGACACGCTCAAAAGGGCGACAATTTGGTGTCGCCCTAATATTTTTGAGATTAAAAACCATTTTTTAAGGTCAAAAACCAATTTTTTTGTAACCATTTTTGGAAGCTTTGGGTAGAGAAATTATTTTTACAATTATTATTATTATTATTATTATTTATTCGGCCATATCAATCAAAACCAATACAAGCACATGAGAGTAGAATAAAAACACACATGTAAAATAAAAATTAGATTTAAAGGCAGAGGCCCGTCAACGCCGATCTCGCAAATGATCGTCAGTATAAATTGCCAAATGAGCAAATCATCAATCATGCAAATTTGTTATCAAATATAAACAAATTTTCTGCATCCCCTTGAACTAGATAATTTCTTGGCCATCCCTAATAAGACCAGTAATAAAGTAAATATCCTTGGTTTCTTTGGTTATAGAGTCCATTGACTGCAGTTCTGACCAGTTCGACTGTGGCCATTCTGTATGTATTCGCAGCTACTGGCAATGTGACAATGAGGCAGATTGTATTGACAGTTCTGATGAAGCACGATGTGTAGAAGGTATGGACAAAATTGAGTAGTTTATTACGGCTTTAGACCTCGTGTACAAAACATATAAGACAGGCTGAACAATCATTTTTTGAAAGTGTTTCCTCATTCTAAATATTTTTCTGAAACCAAAATTTTAGTTTTTCCATCAAATCTGCACTTTAATACTGATGATTGATGAGTCATTTTAAAGAAAAGAAATTCTGGTATTATTAATAAAAGGCCCAAATTAGTACTATATGGCACAGACAAATATTGCATAGCTTTTTAAATTTTGCTATTCATTTTAACCACTTGACAATAGACCGATCCAGTAAGCTCCGCCCATTTTGAAATTGACCAATCACAGCCTCAGGTTGAGTTAACTAAAAAGTGGATCTCCATTTTGGTAACCCGAGTCCTCAAAATTTTGTGCACAGAGCTACGGCGAAATGCAGCACGAGTGACGCAAAAACACCATAAACATCATTTTTATCAGCGCAGAGGACCCTAGCCGGTTTAAAACGGATTGTATAAGACTAACCTACTTTTAATCCCTTCATGAATGTGTTTTTGTGTAAACGGAAAAAACTCACAAAAATTAGCTTGTCGTTTTGCTATGTTGTGCATTCACTGCGTTCAAGCTTGCAAGATGTGTGTCGAGATGTGTTTGTTCGATCGCGCGCGTTACGCGTAATGCAGGCGTGTTTTGCTTCTGAGCGTGCAGTTTTTGTGTGCGTGTGCGTGTTTCAATACGCGCTGACCAGGGCACGGACGCTGACGCACAGCGCGGCCACGCGACTCTACTGCACACGTGCCTAACATGTGTGGCATGTTGCTAGGCAATTTCTAAATGGGCAGAGCTTACCTGATCGGTCTATTAACGGAGGACACTGTAAACACTTTCGGGAATTTTATAGTCACCGGGGTGATTTACTTTTGGTGAGAATTAAGATTCATACAATGAATGTATAAATGACTTTAGAGTCAGTATTTGTGGTGCTTGACCAGGGGCCAATGTCATGGCAAATTTACGAGCCAAAATTGTATGGCAAATTGTGGTGTTAGAATCAGTCTCAAAATTTTAGTAAATACACATCACGTACGATTTTTTGGGTGCTAAACAGCGCCATGAAATTGGCCCCTGGTCTTAACTTATTTGGCCAATCACATTTGCCTTTTTACAAAATTGGTAATTTTTGCCAAAAATAATCCTGATGTCGACTGCTAAAATAAGACACACACACCTTACTTTACCTTCAAAATTAATTTACCATGTTTTGTTTTCTTTTAGTGCCACTGTCTGTATCGGGATCCATGGTCTTACTACATTCATTCATGTTGGAATTGGAAAATGACACATCGCAATTCACGATCCTCGCTCAGCAGTTCACAACAGCTGTAAGTTTAGCAATTGATCTAAAAACCAGCAATTTGAAAAATAAATCTTGGTTTTAAAGCACACTAGGTACAGTCAAACTTTGTTAATAGGAAGTCCTCTGGACTTTGTAGATTACCTTGTTATATCAGGAACCTTGTATTATCAGGAATAAATAAGGACAAATAATTGAAATGTTTGCTTGTAGAATTCTGTATTAACAATGCAAGTTATGAACATCTCCCAATCAGGGTTGTAATGACTCGAGAATCGGGACTCGAGTCCTAATTTTTACTGACTTGACTTGAGACTCGAACCTCAAATGACTTGACTTGACTTGAGACTCGAACCTCAAATGACTTGACTTGAGACTCGAACCTCAAATGATTTGACTTGACTTGAGACTCGAACCTCAAATGATTTGACTTGACTTGAGACTCGAACCTCAAATGATTTGACTTGACTTGAGACTCAAACCTTAAATGATTTGACTTGACTCAGACTTTTTGACTTGAGTCTAGGCCTACCAAAAATAAAATATATCTTTTATGCATCTTTTTGTCATTTTGGAGACCGAATTGTATTTCAGCACTAAAGAAACCTTAGCCAAAGCAACATGAATGCGAGTTTCAGCATTTGGACTAATTTTGAAATTAGCTTGAACAAATTTGCTGTCAGTTTGACTTGACTTGGGACTCGATTGAAGGCAGTTTGACTTGACTTGACTTGGGACTCGAAGGCAGTTTGACTTGACTTGACTTGGGACTCGAGGGCAGTTTGACTTGACTTGACTTGGGACTCGAAGGCAGTTTGACTTGACTTGACTTGGAACTCGAAGGCAGTTTGACTTGACTTGACTTGGGACTCGAAGGCAGTTTGACTTGACTTGACTTGGGACTCGAGGGCAGTTTGACTTGACTTGACTTGGGACTCGAAGGCAGTTTGACTTGACTTGACTTGGGACTCGAAGGCAGTTTGACTTGACTTGACTTGGGACTTGATTGAAGGCAGTTTGACTTGACTTGACTTGGGACTCGAGGGCAGTTTGACTTGACTTGACTTGGGACTCGAAGGCAGTTTGACTTGACTTGACTTGGGACTCGAAGGCAGTTTGACTTGACTTGACTTGGGACTTGATTGAAGGCAGTTTGACTTGACTTGACTTGGAACGGAACTCGATTAGAGGGAGACTCGTTACAAGTTAAAATCACTGTTTTTGTTGTTTACCTTCCACAGATGGACTCGGTCCTAAGCAATGACCTTGGGTCTCAATACTTCAACATATCCACTACAGTCAACAGGTTCAGGTAATTTTAATAGGAGTTTTCAATTTAAAAACATTTTTAAAAGGAGTTAATTAACTCCTCAAAACTTCTTTTGCTGCAACTAAGCCAGTCTAGCAAATTTTCTAAATTCTGTGTAACCTGACACATTCATTGTGAAAATCTTAGCATTTTCCCTCTTCAGTGTTCAAAAAGGCCAAAAAAACCTTCATTTCAATTGAATGTTTATTTAACTTTTTCACTGCAGCTCGCCGCTCACAGCGGCTCGAGAAATGTCTACTTCCGGCCGGTAAGCCGCTGCCAGCAGCTCACTTTACACATAAACAAACGGTGGCCTTCAATTAATTAAGTCACAGACCGTGAACAAATTCTGTAGTGAAAGAGTTAAACACACCACCAAAGAAGAAGTCCTAGGACTTGCACACTTTGGTTTACATAAAATAATAATTGAACATGAGACAATAATTTTAATATTTGTTTTCTTGCTCTTTAGTTATATTTTTGCTGAGAAATCTGTCACTTACCTCTGTTACTTAACCTTGCTTTATGTTGTTGCGCCATGGCTGTTGTATCGATAAAGATAAAAACGTATTTCTTCAGGCTAAAAATCACGATCAAGTAGACGAAGCACTTTTGTTTTTACAAGTTGAGTGCATGCTCAATAATTTAAACGTATCGCAACGTGCACGTGCAGCATCTTCGAATGAAAGTACGCTGGTGAGTATATTTTACGCGTGCCCATAGTGGCGCACGCATGTACGCGCGCGACCGTTGACCACCAAACATTTCCAGATGTTCTACGTCACGGAAAGCAATCAATATCTGATTTTGGCCATTTTAGGAACAACTTTAATAAACCATGCCTCTGATTTGTCTTTTTTCTCTTTTTTCTCATCTTATAGCTCATCAGACAACCCGATCTTAAGAGCTGTAAATACTCCAAACACGTTCGTCTCTTTCACCATATCCTTGGTCAATCTGCCGCCAACTAGTACCCTCAACGAAACACGCCAGGTGATCATGGACGTGTTGGTTAACGAAGTTAACGACAGTGTGTTGGTTAGTCTCCCTGTCGATCCAAACTCAGTTCAGATATATGAAGGTAAGCCAATCAAATATTTTTTTCTGCAAAAGCCAAACAGGAGTGTGATTAGTGTGTTGTGTATATGGATCTTTCCACAGTAAAGGGGGCATTTTGGCAACACAGACCATATTTTCGAGGAAATACCTTTGTCTGGTCTCAAAATAAAAGGCTTAAGTTGTTCTGAAGATATAACTTAGGCCCCAAAAATGGTTACTAATAGTGTGACAACATACCTTTCTAAAAACCCTGTGTACAAATGTTCAATATACGCTCGTAACCGGGACGGAAACCTGTGTTACATTTTAGGCAGTCCCGGTTACGAGCGTATATTGGAAATTTGTACACAGGGTTTTTAGAAAGGCATGTTGTCACACTATTAGTAACCCTTTTTGGGCCTAAGTTATCTCTTCAGAACAACTGAAACTTATTTCTTTTCTTTTGAGGCCAGACAAAGGTATTTTCTGGAAAATATGGTCTGTGTTGCCAAAATCCCCCTTTACTGTGGAAAGATTCGTATACACATTTAAAAGATCCCAGAGCACTCTTTCGCAAAGAGTATTAACATAGTTTTGAATTACAGAATAAATATTTCCACTATTTCAGGTTGAAATTATCTTTAGCTCTGATTTGTTGTGTTTTTCCCTTTCAGTTGTGGACGTAACAGACCCAATGCCAACTGACCTAATGCCAACCCCAGGTGAGGCAGTTAGAAGTGGATAGAATTATTTCTCTATTTTATCTAATGGGGCGACACTTTTTGTGTATAGAGCCCTATTAGCGCGACGCGCTCTATTGGGGCGACAATTTGGCGTAGCCCCAATATTTTGGAAGTCAAAATCCATTTTTTAAGGTCAAAGTTCATCTTTTTCAAATCGAGAACCATTTTTATTAGGTCTAGAAGCATTTTTATTAGGTGTGGAACCATTTTGGAAGCTCTGGGTTACAGAAATTTGGTGTCCAATCGTGGTCTAGTGGCAAAGTCTTACCGGAGGGTCGCCCCTTTGCATGCATTAAGTTATTATTATTATTATTATTATTATTATTTCTTTCTGGTATTCATACCAAGGATTCCTCAATAGTGCTCATTGCACTGTCACTCGCAAGCGTGAGGAAACCCATGAAGAATTCGAATTAGAAATGACCAGAGACACCGGGGAATATCCCCTTGTTCTTTACGAAAGAATGCTCTGGGATCTGTAGAGTGCATTACCATCACCTAACACACTGGACCAACGGCTTTACATCCCTTCCGAAGGATGGAGCAAGTGTGGTTGAGTGCCTTGCCCAAGGGCACAGGTACCGCAGCCAGATTCAAACCCACAACCCCAAGTTTTCACCCATGATTGCGAGACAATGACCCAAACCACTCGGCCACGGTACACCAATAAAAAATGTTTAGAATATTAACTTCTCATGTTGTCTCGGTGAAGCACTGCAGTATAACAGTGCTTACCGTAGTTATGTCAGGTAAAGGGAAAAAAACAAACCCTAATTAACATTAATTCGACGCAAGCTATATTCTCCCACAATCTTTTTTTTTTGTATAAAGATAAAATGTATTTCTTCAGGCTAAAAATCGCGATCAAGTAAAAACACTGTTTTGACAAGCTGACTACATGCTTAATAATTTAAACGTATCACAAGGTGCGCGTGCGGAATTTTCGATTGAAAATACGCTGGCGGGTATTTTGTATGCGTGTTCATGTGCGCCTATTGGCGCGCGCGTGTATGCGCGTGACCGGTGCCACCCAAACATTCCCAGATGTTCTCTGTCACATAAAGCAATCAATAATTGTCATTTGCATTTATTTTTTACATTTTATTGCTAGGATGTATGTTGTTTTTAATTGCTAATGGAAGACACTTTTTTTAATTTTCAAAATATGGACACAAAGAATCTAATCTAATATAAACTAATCAAATATAATCTAATCAAATATAATCTAATCTAATTTAATCTAATCTAATCTGCTTGTTTCAGCTCCACCTGTGTGCAGCAGCAACGAGTTCGAATGTGACGCAGGACGATGTATTCCCAAAAATTTGGTCTGCAATCAGGATGTGGATTGTGATGATGGCACTGATGAGGCTCTGGGTCTAGATTGTTCAATTGGTACAACTTGATTTGCCTTGCAATATCCTTAGATAATAATTAAGACCCGCTCTGGAAAAAAAGTAGTGTAAGTCGCGCAGATATTTTGCCTAGAAAATCCGTGTTTCGCCTGGAATTTCCTTTGCATTTTTGTATTTCAATGAGCGCAGACAGCGGCAAATTCATGGTGCTGTCGGATAAAATATAAAATATTAAAGAATCACAGGTATATCGGCAATGCTATTACGGCGCTGGTAATATCTGTATTAAATCGGCACTAGTTGTCCAGCGAGGGCGCTCTTCCATTCACCAGGCAACCCACCGCCCCCTGCTGAGCAACTCTGTAAATGCTCGGCAGCCATCGCCGCAGATTTTTTCTTATGGCCGCAAAAACGCGACCAAGCTTGCGTGACTTATGCTACCTTTTTCCAGAGCGGGTCACATATTTTGCTTGATGCGGGTAGTTCCGTTGTGGCGCAAGAGAATTGCAGGTCGACCTGAAGGCAGCTTTAGATATTGATATTTATAATAATAAGTTCTTATATCGCGCATTAATTCACAAAGCAAGGTGCTCAGGACACTCACTTTTTGTTTCCCCTAGTTTGCGGAGCTCGGCGTATCAACATAATAGCCAGCAACACGCCTTTAAGACTAACAGTCCCAACGATACTCTCGGACCTACTTGGAGTTCATCCCCAGAACTGCGGATACCAGATAGATGCTCCAGCCAATCACAGTGTCATAATGACCGTCAACGCGAACATATTCGCAACGTCCGGCGTACAGCAAATGCTCATTGTGGTCGGATCGGGACAATCTATTAGGTACGATAAGAACACGGTGCCAGGATTGGACGTTGTGAGTTTGGGCGAAACACTCGTGATTGGCATGTCCGGATTATGGGGCCAAAAAGCTCATGGTTTGGACTTGGAGTTTCGAGTGACTGATGATGCAGGTATGTGATTGAAACGCAACCAATCATTGTTTGTATAGTTAAAGGTAGAGTACATGACCCACTGCGTACGCCACGCATGCAGGGGGAGGGGGTCTAAAAAGTCGGCATTTCATGCGTATGTACTTGGTATATAACATGGCCCTGGGTCAGCACATGCCTGTGGTGTCAAACTGTGATGACGTCATCATGTGGAATATTGCATGCATTTAAATTAAAGTTTTGATGACTAATATCTGCAGAACCTAACAGCGGAAAAAATCAAACTTCACATGTATGCAGTGTCTGTTATTAGGTTTGTGACATACATGAATTATAATGACATCACGATGACTTAATATGTTACATAAATTAAAAATTTAGGGCCTAAATATTCACAAATCAATACAAAATCAGCCCTTTAATATATTATCTTAATTCTTTCTGCAAATGTCGCAGCTAACCAAGATCTAAATTTCGTACACAGATATTGACCTTTAATTTCATATTTTGTGTTTTTTTGTTTACCTATTCAGACATTAGAACTTGTGACAATGGATTTAAGGTTTTACCAACCAACAAAATTTGTGACGGAGAACATGACTGCACTGACTACACAGATGAAATTAACTGTTGTAAGTATGAAAGTAAAGCCGTCGGTCCAGTGTGTTGTGTAACACACTTAAAGGAGCGTGACCAGAGTTTCTGGAAAATAGTTTTCGATGTAACTTACCAATATTATCAAGTAACTCCCATACACACCTCCCATGTCCCAAAAACCCGAAAACATTCGCAATTTCCAGTAAAAAATTGAACAAAACTATCGAGTATGCTTTCAGCGGATAAACGTTGATACTGGAAAATTAGTTTACAAATAATCGGTGGATTTTCGAAGATATCCTCGGAAATATGCGGCCTAGAAGCGCGGGAGTTTCAGTTTCGTAATCAGAAAAATATAACGGATGTTATGATATAAAAATCTCATGACCCATAAGGTGGGTCTGGTCACACTCCTTTATTTATTTATTTATTTATTTCTTATATTTAACCAGGGTTGCCCATTCACAGGAGTATGTGGTCTTCCATGGGGCCCTGCATCATAATAAAACAATAATATGAGTAAAATTTAATAAATAAAAAATATTTATAAAAGCCAAAACGGTATAAAATACTTCATGGATCAAATAAAATTTGATAAAAAAGCTAAAAGATAAAACTTCAAAATAGGGACTAAAATAATAGAAACATATAATAGATAATTAATTAAAATTAAAAAAAATCACTTAATACTAAAAAATACATAATACATACAGAGCACTCTTTTGTAAAGAGTAAGGGGATTCCCTGGTGTCTCTGGCCGTCGGCTGCCAATGTGGTGTACTGTGGCGGAGCGGTCTAGTGGATCATATCCAAAACCATGGTTAGTTCCAAAGGTAGTGGGTTCGAATCCCAGTGCGGTCCATCCATGGTGCATGTACCCTTGGGCAAGGTACCTTGCCATGCATTGCTTCTCTCCACCCGGGAGAAAATTGGTACCTGAGAGGGTAGCGAAAGTTGATGTGTTTGATTAGCCGTTGAGTGCCTAATAGGCAGCCGGGACTGTTTACTCCTTAGGAAGCGGTGATGGTATATGGAGTGATTTAAGTGATCCCATTATACCAACCTATTCGCTATAGAGGTCATTATTATATATTGAAGGTATATAAAATAATATACAAATATTGACTGCAATGAGGGGCATGGTTAAGATTATAGGCCCAAGGTGATCTCGAAGCCATGACTATGCCCCGAGGCGGAAGCCGAGGGGCATAGTCATGGCTTCGAGATCACCGAGGGCCTATAATCTTAACCATGACCCGAATAAACAGCAGTCAATATTTGTTTTATATACCGAATGTGTAGATTTTTGTCATATGGTTGGTTAAAAGTAACGAGACATCATACAGTCATGACAGTGGTCCTTCGCGTTTCGATTTCGGAAGCTGGTCTACGGCGGAAAAGTTGTATATTTACAGCAAACATTGTAGCATAATCACCTGGCACTTTAGCAGCACATTTCACCTGACACAGTTTTCACTGTAGGCCACTTCTCTTACTTTCTTAAGGACTTCATCATCTACGACAGACGACAAAATGACGTCGAGATTCCGCCATTACCGTCCTGATGAATGTTTACGTGAAGCGCCCAGCTGCATAGTTGGTGCACAGCTATAGCTATGCTAACACATGTAATGCGCGCGTCCGGAACCCGCTAAATGACTATGCCCGGGGCATGGCAAAGACTATTGACCGGTGGGCATATACGCGCCGGGTCTAGCCGATTCAATGCCCCCACTTTTAACCAATCAGATGACTGGAATCTACGCATGAGGTATATAATCTTTTATATGATACCAAATTCAACAACATATGAAATTCAACAACAGAGGGCAGCAAACGCAAATAATGCAGCTTCTTGAATACAGCGGCCTTCTGTTGTCGAGTTTACTCGACATTGGTACGGAAGCACACTGCGTTGCGCTGAAACTCGACATTGGTATTGAAAGGGTTAAAAGATCCCAGAGCACTCTTTTGTGAAGAGTAAGGGGATTCCCAGGTGTCTCTGGCCGTCGGCTGCCAATGTGGTGTACTGTGGCGGAGCGGTCTAGTGGATCATATCCAAAACCATGGTTAGTTCCAAAGGTAGTGGGTTCGAATCCCAGTGCGGTCCATCCATGGTGCATGTACCCTTGGGCAAGGTACCTTGCCATGCATTGCTTCTCTCCACCCGGGAGAAAATTGGTACCTGAGAGGGTAGCGAAAGTTGATGTGTTTGATTAGCCGTTGAGTGCCTAATAGGCAGCCGGGACTGTTTACTCCTTAGGAAGCGGTGATGGTATATGGAGTGATTTAAGTGATCCCATTATACCAACCTATTCGCTATAGAGGTCATTATTATATATTGAAGGTATATAAAATAATATACAAATATTGACTGCAATGAGGGGCATGGTTAAGATTATAGGCCCAAGGTGATCTCGAAGCCATGACTATGCCCCGAGGCGGAAGCCGAGGGGCATAGTCATGGCTTCGAGATCACCGAGGGCCTATAATCTTAACCATGACCCGAATAAACAGCAGTCAATATTTGTTTTATATACCGAATGTGTAGATTTTTGTCATATGGTTGGTTAAAAGTAACGAGACATCATACAGTCATGACAGTGGTCCTTCGCGTTTCGATTTCGGAAGCTGGTCTACGGCGGAAAAGTTGTATATTTACAGCAAACATTGTAGCATAATCACCTGGCACTTTAGCAGCACATTTCACCTGACACAGTTTTCACTGTAGGCCACTTCTCTTACTTTCTTAAGGACTTCATCATCTACGACAGACGACAAAATGACGTCGAGATTCCGCCATTACCGTCCTGATGAATGTTTACGTGAAGCGCCCAGCTGCATAGTTGGTGCACAGCTATAGCTATGCTAACACATGTAATGCGCGCGTCCGGAACCCGCTAAATGACTATGCCCGGGGCATGGCAAAGACTATTGACCGGTGGGCATATACGCGCCGGGTCTAGCCGATTCAATGCCCCCACTTTTAACCAATCAGATGACTGGAATCTACGCATGAGGTATATAATCTTTTATATGATACCAAATTCAACAACATATGAAATTCAACAACAGAGGGCAGCAAACGCAAATAATGCAGCTTCTTGAATACAGCGGCCTTCTGTTGTCGAGTTTACTCGACATTGGTACGGAAGCACACTGCGTTGCGCTGTCGAGTAAACTCGACATTGGTATTGAAAGGGTTAAAAGATCCCAGAGCACTCTTTTGTGAAGAGTAAGGGGATTCCCAGGTGTCTCTGGCCGTCGGCTGCCAATGTGGTGTACTGTGGCGGAGCGGTCTAGTGGATCATATCCAAAACCATGGTTAGTTCCAAAGGTAGTGGGTTCGAATCCCAGTGCGGTCCATCCATGGTGCATGTACCCTTGGGCAAGGTACCTTGCCATGCATTGCTTCTCTCCACCCGGGAGAAAATTGGTACCTGAGAGGGTAGCGAAAGTTGATGTGTTTGATTAGCCGTTGAGTGCCTAATAGGCAGCCGGGACTGTATACTCCTGAGGAAGCGGTGATGGTATATGGAGTGATTTAAGTGATCCCATACCTATTCGCTATAGAGGTCATTATTATATATTGAAGGTATATAAAATAATGGCCTCTATATATATATATATAGTGAATGGGTTGGTATGGATTTTCCACAACCACCTCACCCACTCCTCCCCCACCCCCACCCCACCCCCACCCCTTCTCCCCCACCCCCACCCCTCCTCTACCCCCTAAGACCTCTCTTCATGATAGGCCATCAGTGTAGGCAATTGGTTGGCATGGATTTGCCCCACTGCATTGTTGGAAAAAGAGAGGCAAACACGAGATTGTTGTGATACTCCGGCGGAATGCCCAGATAGCTCAGTTGGTAGAGCAGTTGGCCATGTAAGCCAAGGACCTGGGTTCAAATCCCAGTCGGGGCACTTAAATTATCTCGTGTTTTTAAATTCATCTTTCAATTTCAATCCTGTCCTTTATATACCTTCAATAAATACATAATTTGATTTAACAAAGATAAACCATGACACAAGTCTCAGCATAGGGCAGTTCCACGGCGCCGGACGTACATTATGGACACTTTGACAGGGTGTATTCTTTAAGCTACATTTTGAAAGTGGATTGTTAGTTCATTAACAGTAGTACAATGATTTAGTAAAAACAACTAGCCCCCAAAAAATATTTTGCCCTAGAAAGTGGCTCAAATACCATGGTGTTGGACGTATGCAGAGAAATTGATATTTTTATGGTATTTCTAGGACGACAAATATTTTTTGGGGCTAGTTGTTTTTACTAAATCATTGTACTACTGTTAATAAACTAACAATCCACTTTCAAAATGTAGTTTTAAGAATACTCAAAGTGTCAAAAATGTATGTCCAACACCGTGGAACTGCCCTATATAGCGTGTCCATTCTTGATCCTCCTATTCAGTGCCCGTGTGCGGTCAATCAAACCTGACCATTGACAACAGCACCTCAACAACTCTACAGTTAACCAACTACCCAGCAAACTACATGAACAACATGGCGTGTCAGTGGCTGATCACTGGCCCACACGATGCGTCCATCTTGTTTCAAATAGATGTTATAGATATTGGCCAGGGAGATTCGCTATCGTTTGGACAAGGACATGACCCTAATGCACCGCCGAGTAAGGTCGCAGTGTTCCCTGGTATTCTACCCACTGGGTCTAGTATTATAGTGTTGGGGAGCCAGGCGTGGGTGCGATTCTTGACCAACCATGATGTTACGGCGACTGGGTTTAGTGTCGGTGTACGAGTTATGGATGACGAAGGTATGTATACATGATTGGCAAACTTTTAAAAACAAGAACAGCATTACATAACTAAAGAATAATGTTGGTATTAAAACCGCCTTGTAGAAATTTTAGTCACATAGGTGCATTAATTACTTCAGAGAACTTTTTTACACAGGGAAAAATCATGTGGTGTTTAATTGTTACCATTGCTAGCAACACTTTTACTCTGGTTTTTCTTGTCACATTTTGGGTCACTGCAAATGATGTATCGGGGTTTTAAAACCCAAATACAGGATTTGCGTTTTACCACAATTTTGATAAGTTGTCATCGGAAAAACATTTTTCCGTGATAGTGTGAACGCGCCTTTAGTCTTTCAAGAGTTGAATTTATTAATTGATGTCCGTTCTTTGTTGTCCAGATTTCATTCGCTGTGACAACCTGGTTCAAGTTGTATTCCAAGAGAATATTTGTGACGGCATTGCGCAGTGCCAAGGGGATCCAACGGACGAGAGAAACTGCGGTAAGAATCATTATTTTATGTTACTTTTCCCTGTATTTTCCTGTCCAGTTTGCAGTGTTGTAATCGAGTCACCAATATCGAGTCCGAGTCCAAGTCTCGAGTCATCAGCCTCGAGTCCGAGTCCGAGTCTCGAGTCACTAGCCTCAAGTCCGAGTCCGAGTCTCGAGTCATTAGCCTCGAGTCCAAGTCTGAGTCTCGAGTCATTTTCCTCGAGTCCGAGTCACGAGTCACTTGTTTACCAAAATGAAACTGAATATGCTATAGTTTCATGCACTCAATGTGTGAAATGATGATGTTCGTGTGCTCCTCGCCGGCCTGGTGGGGGTAGTGTACATATTCACGCGTTGTAGCTGTGCTTTTCCCCCAAAAATCCTGCATTTTAAGAATCCTGCATTTAAAAAAAAATATGTGACTCTAGGGCTATATAATTTTCTCTTATCCCACATTTCTTTGGTTGAATTCCGTGGTGATTAGGCATCATAACAACTATTGCGTTTGCTACTGGCAGAGCTGCCAACCGTCCCGGATTTTACCGGGAGGTAAAATAACACCTGAGGTAGTATAACACTATGCCTCATAGCTCAGCTGGTAGAGCATCTGCCTGGTGTATCAGAGGTCTTGGGGGAAACCTGAGGGAGTATACCACTATGCCTCATAGCTCAGCTGGTATAACATCTGCCTGGTGTGTCAGAGGTCTTGGGGGAAACCTGAGGGAGTATACCACTATGCCTCATAGTTCAGCTGGTAGAGCATCTGCCTGGTGTGTCAGACGTCTTGGGGAAAACCTAAGGGGAGTATACCACTATGCCTCATAGCTCAGCTGGTCGAGCATCTGCCTGGAGTGTCAGAGGTCTTGGGGGAAACCTGAGGGAGTATACCACTGTGCCTCATAGCTCAGCTGGTAGAGCATCTGCCTGGTGTGTCAGAGGTCTTGGGGGAAACCCTAGGGAGTATACCACTGTTCCACCCCTAAACCCCATAGACTATAGCACAGGGCCATTCTGACCGCTTTTTATAAAGCCATCTTTCCATAGGTTCATTTTTCATCGGTCTTGCGTGCATTGCGTTTGCACTGTGCTTGTCCGTCTGTATCAGTCTATGGAGCGATTCAGATGCAAACGGATGAAAAACGCAAGACGGATGGAAAACGGACCTATGGAAAGGCGACTTAATACTTATTGAAACTTGGTACACATTTATACCTCAAGTTGATGTTGTAGAGCATCTGCCTGGTGTGTCAGAGGTTTCGGGTTCGAATCCTGAGGAACACTATATGATTTTGTTTACTCATTATATATTGTTTGGTTTTTTCAGATTCCTGTTTTAGCATCCCCATAACCAACTGCAGCAACTTACTACCTTACAGCACGACGCATTACCCCAACCCCTACGCTGCAGTCGCAGTCACACAATACGAGCGTGCGCGCAGCCATTTTTGCAATGCTCAGACGGAGCTAGTAGTATGCTCGTTGCTCTTCAGGGAATGCTCTGCCAGCGAACCCAACCCGCGAGTGATTTGTCGTAGTACGTGTGAGGCAGCACTCGCGGGTTGTGGTTTTAATACCGGTATATGCGACTCATTGCCACAGACTGGAGGGGACTTGTGGTGTAACTACGACAATGGTGAGTTATGTAAATTAGAGTGTGCTGTACTGACGCACTTCACATGCACACTTTGTATCCACTTGACCAGACTAGATTTTGTTGCTATGTGGTGCAGGCAGCAGGTGTAAAGTACAGAATCAATACCGTGTTCACCATTGGAGAGAATGGCAACCAGACTGTGGGTAATTGCAAGGCGATGGCATGCACCACGTAGCAACAACAGCGTAGTATGTGACTTTGTAAACTGCACCTACATTTAAATGTGAAAAATGTGGGGTGCCTGCAGCCATAGTGCAAATAAAGGCTACAGGCAACAGGCAATTTAAAAATGCATTTCCCTGCATATGTGTGTATTTTTGCCTGTTAAGTAATGTCATGACAATTCAGTTTAATGAAATAAAAACGCAAACCAAATTTTTCGCGAAACAGAATTTTAAGAAAAATATAACATTAACGCTTGACCATCAATACGGCCAAAATCAAGTTAATTATAGAATTGTAGTGAAACAAATACTAGGTCAACAAAACGTTTAGTGAACAATGAAAGCCACTTTTATCGGGAAAAATAGCAAATTTTTTTGTCATACCTTAAATCTGATTGGTCAGTTTTGTCAAGGGGCGGGGCTACTGTGCCCATTGACCAGGGGTACCATGATAATGTTATCAGCTCTCTGGGCATCTTTTGAGGTGCATATGAGTGCTGTATTAATTGTCTTAAGTTTGCTTCAAGATAAAATCTGATATTAAGGATATTTTAAGCCTCGGTCACAAATGGCCTGCGCCGTGTTGGCGGCGGCCGTAAGTCCCCAAAATTGCCATAACCGTGCGGTGGCCGCACGGTAGAATATGCTAGCCGTGAGGCGATCTCAAGGTTTTTTGCTCGCCGCAGGGGCTTACGATTTTTTAAAACTTGACATTCAACTTTCTTACGGAAATCGCAAGGCCGTACGGCCGCAACCCCTCCGCATGTATCATCGCATGTATCAAAGGACGCCGCACGGAGACCTTGCGGCAGCCGCAACAGCAGTGCGGGCGCCTTGCGATCTCCTCACGGATTTTTATTTCATGACTTTTACGATTGCCGTGCGGACCTCGTAACATTTGTTAACACTGCTTCCGCAGCCCGCATTAAGCCGTACGAATTATAAAAATCCCATCTACAAACCGCAGAACCCTGCGGTGGAAGCATTATATGTGACCGAGGCTTTAGTTAGCATTAAACGGAATAAGACCGCGTAAATATTTTAATTTTCGAGATGTTTTAGTGACGGGAATCTAGGATATCCTTGCTCAGTAAACTCGAGTTCACCCGACTATTTTAATTTTCCAGACATTTTAGAGACAGGAATCTGTGGAACAAGACCTCAAGCACCAAACCCGTTTGTACGCATCGTTAACGGTCAGGAAGCGTCGCCGGGGGAGTGGCCGTGGACCGTTGCGATTCTAGACGCAAATTACAACATACGATGTGGAGGAACTATTATCAATCGCCAGTGGGCGGTGACGGCGGCACATTGTGTGTAAGTTGAAATTGTCTGTACCACAAACACAAGTAATCAACGTGAAATATACCTGTTATGGCCGAGCAGTCTAGTGCGTCAAACTCAAGTTCCTGTGCCAGTACTAGAATGTACATCTGCGCGTCCGTGTGATATAGCGCATGTAATCTCTCGTTCTGAATCACTGTCCAGGCTGGGCGCTCTCTTGATCGCACAATGAACAATTTCAAAATGAGACCAAATTATTTATTTCTGCAAGCCTCGCTTTGGTTACGTTCATTTTATTAGGAGAAAAGGGAAGATGACCGCGCCGTGATAAAGGTCTATAGAGAGCAGGAAGGGGGAGGGGGGTCAAGGGCCGAGTAGGACTTTACATACACTGAAATGCTTACATTTCACTGTTGTGGATTTTTTGTTAGTATTTCAGAGTGAGAGAGGGGTCTTGAAAAATACGACGCAAACAGTTATGCAGTAAATTGATGGCTTAGGCCCGCTTCAAACGTCGTGCCAAGTTGAATTTAATTCGACACAGCATAAGCGCGACGTTTGAAGTGGGCCTAAGCCATCAATTTTGATGCACGACATTAGCACGACAGTGGCTTCAAACGTCGAACTTAATTGCAAACTTCCAGTCGAGCTTAATTACATCCAACATGGCGGATGGGTATTGTGCACGTCATGGACGTTGTAAACGTGCGTTTTCCATTCTGTCCATTGTATGTCGCCATATTTATTATTTTGATGCACTTGTTTGTTGGTTATTTCTTTACTCACATACGCGCTGCGAGCATGCGCATTCCTAGTTGTGAACAAAATTGCGGACCAACTTCGAACTGGAATTAAATTCGACACCGCAGAAGCACGACGTTTGAAGCCGAGCCGTTAGTGCTAGTGCCGCACTAAATTGAGTTAGCACGGCAGACCCTGTCGAGCTAAATTTTTCTGCCGTGCCGAATTCATTTTGCCGAGCCAAATGGCTTCAAACGTACTGCTTGTGCCGTGTCGAATTAAAAAAATCAAGTTGAATTTAATTCAACACGGCATAAGCACGACGTTTAAAGCGGGCCTAAACCTGCTCATTCAAAAAATGGATATGTTGTTTGTGACACCAATAATACTTTGAACTTTTAGAAGAAAACTCAGTTTTGAAAATCCTTTTACAGTCAAACTTGTTTATGGTGGGCACTGAATAAAGGGGCCACCTGTTTATAGTGGCCAGTCCCGAGGGTGGCCACTATGGACAAGTTTGACTGTATTCGGTTTTTAACACTGCATATTTTTTTACCCTTCAGGGACATTGCTGAATTTCTTCTAATGGGTTTCATCGACTTGACAGATCTTGGCAACCAATTCCAACTGATTAAAATTGCACAAATCATCACGCATCCTTTCTACGACGACGACGATTTGTTCAACCAGGAGCACGACATAGCGTTATTAAAGTTAGCCACTCCATTGAACTTCAACGACTACATTCGCCCAGCTTGCTTGAACACTAAGGAGAATGAGATTGAGATTTTTAACAAGTGCTACGTGGCAGGATGGGGCTTGTTGTCTGAAGGTATGTGTAGTACTAGAGAATAAATTGTCTAATTAAGACCCCGTTCTCACTAGAGAAATCGCTTCGTTTGACGAAGAGATTTCCTGATATGAATGCACGCCTCTTCATTCAATGCTGATTAGAATCGCTTCTTTCGATGAAGCAAATAGCTTCATTTGACAAAGACATATCGCTTCGTTCGACGAAGCAAATTTCGAACGCTCCCTTCGTTTGACAGAACGATTTGACACATTATGAGTGACGTCGGGTCTTAAGGTCACAATTTTAGTAGGGAACCAGTTCCCTGTCCTCATATTTACCTACCTTTCCTCGTATAGCGAGAGCAGCGTATTGCACATGGACAGGGGACCAGCCTACAATCACCATAGTTGATCAACAGAGGGCGTCGCACAGCTTCATTCGATCTTCGTTTGGCAGTCGCTTAATGTGTCGCTTTGTTTCCAGCCGCATGAACGTTTATTACTGCTGCCAGCACTGCACCAAAATCAACTCTGATTTTTCCTCAGTATTTACAAGTAATTGACAAAAAGAGAGACTATATACAGGTTATGAAACAAAGTTAAACCTAAGTATGAAAATTAGAACATAAACTTTTGATTCGAGAGCCCGAAGAACGGGAGCGTGTGCTACGTACGGTGGAGTGTATAGGATATTTGCTCCGCGCAGCACGGCAAATAGCCTGAGTGCACAGTACACACTGCTACTGGTACTAGCCTGGGAGCTACCATACCGGTATGACATGCAATAAACTGAACTGTCGCACAACAGCTGGTTGCTCCGCTCCGGTGTATGTTCGTGAAGAAAAAACATGATGTCAACTCCTCCAAAGAAAACGGAATTTCCTATTCGGCCGTCCGGGCTGTCCAGTGAAATCGTGAGCGGAAAATTGGAGATATCATGAGTAGGAGAAAAGCGAATCGTTTGCGACAAAGTTGTGAGGCTCACTCGTAGTTGCAACAGCTGGTTAAGCATATATCCGTCTTTTAAACGTTTTTTTTTTAAATTTTAAATTTTTTTAAAAATTACGGGATATTTTGATCTTTTTTCACAACGACTATCAAAATAGTATTGTCAATGATGACACATCACTAAATCATGTAAACAGTAGGCCGGTGTGCATGTACCTTTAACAGCCAATTAGCCCACATACTGGAAAGGCGCACGCTGAACGACCGGGGCAAATCAACAATTTGTCCACATCCGGTGGCCGGTTGGCTGGTAAGTTGTAAAGGTGTGCGGCGGGCTTAAGTGACGTCACGCCTTCCATCTACCATTTTGGTGGGCATTTTTCATGACCCACGTGGCTCGAGTAATAACCGGCAAACAGAGCAAGAAAAGCGCATTGGTTGCACTTACCTTTGTTGCTTAACCTTGCTTTATATTGTTGCGCCATGGCTGTTGATCGATAAAGATAAAAACGTATTTCTTCAGGCTAAAAATCGTGATCAAGTAGAAGCACTTTCGTGTTTACAAGCTGACTGCATGCTCAATATTTTGAATGTATCGCAACGCGCGTGTGTGGCGCATCTTCGAATGAAAATACACTGGTGAGTATTTTTTACGCGTGTTCATGTGCGTGCGCGTGTACGTGCGTGACTGTTGACCACCAAACATTCCCGGATGTTCTACGTCATCGAAAGTAATCAATTGCAATGCATTTTGATTATGTAACCATTACTAATATCCTGCACAGGTGGAAGTCTCCCTGATGTATTACAAGAAGTTCAACTGCCCCTGGTCATGCGTGATAACTGCAGTCAAGCTCACCAAGGAGTGTTCCTTATCAATGACAACATGCTGTGTGCGGGATTTAACGACGGTAGTCGTGATACCTGCCAAGTAAGCCTCAATCTATAGTTATTATTATTATTATTATTATTATTTCTTTCTGGTATTCATACCAAGGATTCCTCAATAGTGCTCATTGCACTGTCACTCGCAAGCGTGAGGAAACCCATGAAGAATTAGAATTAGAAATGGCCAGAGACACCGGGGATGATCCCCCTTGCTCTTTACGAAAGAATGCTCTGGGATCTTTAGAGTGCGTTTCCATTACCTAACACACTGGACCAACGGCTTTACATCCCTTCCGAAGGATGGAGCAAGTGTGGTTGAGTGCCTTGCCCAAGGGCACAGGTACCGTAGCCGTGGGGAGGTTCGAACCTGCAACCCCACGTTTTCACCTATGATTGCGAGTCAATGACCTAAACCGCTCGGCCACGGTACCTCACTTAGTCACCTTTAATGCTGAGTTCACTCACCAGTTGGGCTGGGCCTCTGGTTTAGTGCGTCGAACCCAAGTTCCTGTGCTAGTACTAGAATGTGGGTTCGATTCCGGGCCGTGACACCTGTGCCCTTGAGCAAGGCACTCAACCACACTTGCTCGATCCTTCGGAAGGGATGTAAAGCCGTTGTAAGCAGTGTGTTAGATAACAGTAACGCACTTTAAAGATCCCAGAGCATTCTTTCGTGAAGAGCAAGGGGAGGGATTCCCCGGTTTCTCTGGCCGTTTCTAATTCTACTTAGAAGTTGATAGTTGATATTTGAATATCTATGTTAATTGATCCCATTCCTGTAATTGGCGGTCCTTCCGCTGTTGGATGTGGTGAATAAATAAATAAATAAAAATAAATAAATAAATGATATTTCCTCCAGGTTCAAGATGACCTGTTTGAACAAAGTGATTCTCACAGCAAAGAAATGTGACATTTTCTTTTTCTGTTTCTGGGAGGATCGTACAGTTAAGGGGGTTTCGTTTGCCAAAAAAGTGCACCAATTTTCTCTTAGCAAAGACTAATGACATCATGACAAGTAGCTAGGATCTCACGAAGTACCTGTACAACTAAAACAATAATTGATTGCTTTCCGGTGACGTCACCCCTTCCATCCACCATTTTGGTGGGCATTTTTCATGACCCACGTGGCTCGAGTAATAACCGGCAAAAAGAGCAAGAAAAGCGCATTGGTTGCACTTACCTTTGTTGCTTAACCTTGCTTTATGTTGTTGCGCCATGGCTGTTGTATCGATAAAGATAAAAACGCATTTCTTCACGCTAAAAATCGCGATCAACTAAAAGCACTTTCGTTTTTACAAGCCGAGTGCATGCTCAATAATTTGAACGTGTCACAACGCCCGCGTGCGTCATCTTCGAATGAAAATACGCTGGTGAGAATTTTTTCCGCGTGTCCATGTGCGTCTATTGGCGCGCGCGTGTACGCGTGTGACTGTTGCCCACCACACATTCCCGGATGTTCTACGTCATCGAAAGCAATCAATAAGCAGACCTCGGCCTCTAGGGGCCAATTTCATAAAACATATTAGCACTCGGTTTTTGATTAAGCAGTGCTCTCTCCATTTCATAAAACTGTTTAAGCACTAGCAAACCAATCTGCATGCTAACCTACCGATTTTTTGCGAACGCGACACAATCATTTTTGGTCGCCATGGATGCTCGGCTATTAAAAATTGAGACACATTTTCCAACAGATACATAACTTTTAGCTGTTGTTGAAATATTTCAGTCAGCGACAGGCAAGGGTCCTCTGTGGTAGTGATAATCATCCCAAAATGGATACATCACCGATGATGGTACTTAAAAATTGTGACGTTGACTTATGAAAGCAGACGATAAATGCATTCGAACAAAACAGACAACAGCGTTGCACGCGCACTCTCTTCACACGCTTAGAACAAGTTTTATGAAATACGCCCTTGCATGAGCGAATATTCGTGCTATGCTTAATCCAGAATTTGTTATTTAAGCTAAACATGTTTTATGAAATTGGCCCCAGGTTTAATAGAGAGAAGGGTTTGAACCCCCACTGAATATTAAAGATAGTATACATGATTGGTAAACTGTTACAAATAGTTTTATCCCCCTGTGTGATTGAAGATATGCATGATTAAAACCAACCTGAGCAAAAACCAGCTCCGTACTTCGTCTAACTTTTGAGAAAACAGTCAAAAAAGGGTTTGCAGTCACTTCGCCCTGAACCATTTCGCCCTGAACCACGGCCTGTGCACGAAGTGGTTTTGGGGCGAAGTGGCATTTGGGCGATGTAGTGTTTGGACGAAGTAATTTGGGGCGAAATGGCACTCGGACGAAGTGGTTTGGGGCGAAATGGCACTTGGGCGAAATGGTTTTGGGGCGAATTGAATTTTCGTCTCATGAGACGAAAACTAATTGTTTTACTCATTTCTCAAAGACTATAGCACTTCAGACAAAACCATTTCAGGAGAGGTTTTCTACGGTCATCATGTTTATATTGTGTAAGTTAGGCGTAAATCTGTGAACATTTCTGATTTTCGAGATACCAATCATGTGTACTGCCTTTAAAGTACCTGTTCTCATCCTCAGGGTGACAGCGGTGGTCCGTTAGTTTGTGAAGAAGCGGACGGACGATGGACCCTGGCCGGGATAACGAGCTTCGGTCTTGGTTGCGCTCGGCCTGGCAAACCAGGGGTCTATGTTAGGGTCTCGCAGTATATTGAATTCATTGAATTCTACGTCAAACAAGGTGAGATAATAGTGAGGTTTAGATGAGGGAGGGTTGTAGTCGAGTCCATCATGAGTCCATCACAAGTCCCTGGGTCTTAATTCAAGTTACAAGCTATTCAAATGAACTCCAACAAAGGCATTCTTTTGTGCGTGTGGTCTAGTGGGTATGAAGCGGAACTCCCAATCAGAGGTTGTAGGTTCAAGCCCCACTTCGACCAACGTGTCTGTGTCCCTGGGCAAGGCACTTAATCCCAGTTGCCTCGTCAACCCAAGCGATATTTGGGAAGCAGTTAAGGGGAATGCCACAATGTAACTGCTGATAGGGTTGAGTGCCTGGCCAGCAGCCACCTAGTTGAAGCTAAATGGTTCTGGTGATTCCCTGATGGCAGCGGTAATAATGGCAACAGCGCCAGGAGCACCCCGCAGGGTGGACATGTGCGCTATATAAGAATCCACTATTATTATTATTATTATCCTTTGCTTCTTGTTACTGGACTGTCACGGACTTGTGATGGACTCGACTACAACCCTGGTTTATGCATGTAAAACGTAAAATTCTTTCGGCACTGGTTTTACCGTAAAGAGGTCTGAGAACGTGGGCTCAAATCTTGGTCATAGCAACAAAATGATCTCGCCTCGAAGAATAATGACAAAGTGATCAAAGCAATTCTAAAGGATGCTGAAGAGCTCCTTATTGTATACGCCCAGTTCTTGAATATGCAGCCCCTTTATGGGAGGCAGGTTTGTCGCCTTGAGAAGCGTGCTTGCCGTTGAATTATCTCCAAACAATATACTACGTACAGTGATGTTCTGATTTCCTTACAACTTGACTCACTACAATATCGGAGAGAGAACATTTGTAGGCAGTTTGCTAAGAGAGCAAGCACCTCTGAGAGATTCTCGGGGTGGTTCCCTGCCTCTCGGTGTACGTCTGACATGCAATTACGCCATAAGCCAAAATATGGGTCGTATAAATGTAAAACAAATAGGTTCACAAATTTAATGAATTCTTGAAATCTTGACTTCTGGGGAGGGATGGTAGTCCGTTCTACCGGGGTAAGCCTTGTCACTTTTTGTGAAATGTGCTTTTGTGTGTTTTTAATGTATTATGATAATTTATTTTTGTCAAAGATGTTGCAATTCAGGTTTTTTTTTACTGCAATATCAAGAACAAATTTAATGTTCACATTTTACGTCCATTCTTTTTGACTCGTCCGGTAGCATCCTCTTGCAACAGTGCCCCTTTAACGCACTCCCCAACTCCTGCATACCGAGGCCCTGTTGAAACCGGCCCCATTTTGCGGGGGGAACAAGCGACAAATCTTGTCGCCTCTGCTGGACCAATCAGGACGCTTGGCAGTGCGTTGCAGGCATTAAAATGTCACACGCGCAGATTGTAAACACCGTGCATGAATGTGATACATGTACTCGGTTAGGCTGGCCGTTGTCCGCGATTGGTTGCTATTTAAAGCATACTGGGGAATCCGTTCCATTACATTCGTGAGCATGCATCCCTGTTATTAATTTGAAAAACTGCGGAGTAAATTAAGATCGTCGCCATAAATTTTGGTAGGAATGAGACAGTCATAAGGAACAGAACCCAATACAATTTCTGGAAAGTATAGAAATCGTTTCTTTTCGGCATAACATGACCGAATTTATTAAATTACATCAAAATTACTTGGGCGTATGTTGTCTGAACACAACAGCCGGCGTACTCCACAGATTTGTGTGGATTTCCTCAGGGTATTGTATCGTCGCTTAGCAGAGTGGAAATTCCCCGAGATCTCAGGATGGTCCGGTAGGGACTGCCCAAGAGATTTTTATCACATTTTCCTAATGGCATATTTATTTATTTTTTCACAGATCAAACGACGCAACAACTGATACGAACGTAGGTAAATGTCGGAATTTTAAATGCCAGCTATACAGCACAATGTGGTAAGTAGTGTGACTGAAGTTCACATCCAACTGATGCTGCGGTGAGCTCCTGCCTAGCAGAACAGTGGACTTGGGGTCACATCCCACTCGTACCTCCAAGTTGGCCAACCTATGTACAAGCATTATGGTAAAAATGCTGGCGATGTTTTGAATACTATACCTGTAAGTATGTTACATGTTTTTTTTTTATCTTGGCAAATTTTACCTTTTAAAATTTTATTGGTCTTTCATGACCTGCATTCCACCTATGCAAAGTGCAAACAGTCGTCTTTTTTAAGACATAATTGTAAATTTTGATTTTTAAAGATTTGTACAGTATTTTTGTTTTTTAATTTGGGCCTCGGGCTTGTATTTATAGGACATTTTAATAAACAGTATTTTGCACACAGTAGCTAGTTATTCAACATGATTATCTGAAATTTTGCCTAGGAAGAAACAAATTTATTGTGAACAATCCTATTCTTTCTTTGACATACTTTTTAAATGGTTACAGCCATTTCGGGGTGCTTTTTGTCGCTCAATTTCAGGCTTAATGTATCATTAATTTTGATGAGATTCATTGTAGAAGAGCAACATCTTCAATGGCAATGGACTAATGTCTTCTAAAGCCCTTTTCACACGAGGCCAAAAAACTTGCAAGGTTTGAGATATTTTCTCATGCTTGAGAAAATCGTGCAATCGTGTGAAAGGACACGCATTCCTTGAGAAAGTTATGTACAGACGAACAAAATGAAAAGCCTTAACTCTGATGCAAATTGTGTATTGAAACACTTGTTAGTGTCTCCTGTTTATATCCATGCGATAATTGTACTTAATGTAATCCCTGGGATGTAATCACATATAACAGGGGATAAAATCTGGACCCCAGGGGCGATATTCAATTCAATATTTAAGCCAAATATATAAGAATTTTACTTAGTTTTTGGCTGAAGCAAAATTCTTAGCCAAAATCGGTATTCGATTCGTAAGTGGCTAAGTTTTTTACTTTAGAAAAATACTTAAGAACATTTGGTATTCAGATGGTTCTTTTTGGAAAGGACACTTTAAGCAATTGTTTACATACATCACACGCACAGTGTAACTTGTTTGGGTGCACGTGTAGGGCGTTTTGCATGAGGAAGGCGCGCCCACGCAGTATTCGATTTAGGGAGTTCTGCGTTAATTTGTAACGTCACAATTTATCTTAGTTCTTAGAAGGCATTTCAATACGAGATAGTATTTAGCTTGGCTAAGTAAAGTTTTTACTTAAATTCAGTATTGAATTGAATACCGCCCCAGATTTATACAATAAACCCAGTTATCAAGGTCAGTACAGTACTATTCCTCAGAAATATAAGTACCTAAGTATATATTGCAACACTGTCAATTCTCCAGTTTTATACGTTTTTAAAAGCATATTCAAGAAATATTCATGTACAGTTAAAAATGAACTATTTTAAACACGTTATAATTTGTATTGGTCATTTTTTTTTTCATTATGTACCTAATTTAAATATCAAAGTATTCACCATATTCATACTTGAAATATAGACATTTGGAAAAATGTCATCACGCGCTTGCGTAAAGTTGTATTAAATTCAGCTCAAGATTGCACATTTTATGGAATTTCGCAAATTGGTTCATTGAAGCTTATATATATATAGTGGCCATCCGCAGGACCATAACAAAAAAATGGCCACTACTAACAGGTGATTTTAATTAGCATGATTATACAAATAGCATTTGGGACCAAAGATGGGTGGCCACTATAAATAGGTGGCCTTAATAAAGTAAAATCTGCTATTAATTATAAGAACACCTGTTTATAGTGGTCAGTTTTTTGTACAGTCCCAAGGGTGGTCACTGTTGACCCCCTTCGAACATGTGCAAATAATGCCAAGTCATTGTGGAAGCGATGTGCGTGTGCGCTGTCTCTCTGGTTGGCGTAACGCGGTTTAATTTACCAATGGGAGCCTTACGCAAGCTATGGACACACACAACGCGCACGCGCATTATTTTACTCCCAAAATGACGTGATTGACCCTTTCATTTTCCTCTTTACTGCCAGTTAAAGAAATATTTTAAGTTAAAATCCGAAGTTTAGATTACTGGATCTATCTTTTAAAAACATCCTAGAAGATATACACGAATCCATATCCGTCATAACTACAGTCGCTTCTGGAGCATAAACCTCATGTTATGTATGGATTCACATTGTAGTCACTACATACAGATGCGCATGTTATTTTGTGTCCACCAACAACAGCGCACGTTTTGATGCAATTCTGCGTGCATCAGTTTGCAGTGATGATGCAGTGTGGAATCTATAAACAACATCCAGTTTATGTGCTAGAAGCACCGTAGTTAAGGCGGATATATAAAAGAAGGATATTGATTTCTCGAAAATCAGAAATGTTCACAGATTTACGCCTAACTTACACAATATAAACATGATGACCGTAGAAAACTTCCCCTGAAATGGTTTTGTCTGAAGTGCTATAGTCTTTGAGAAATAAGTAAAACAATTATAGTTTTCGTCTCATGAGACGAAAATTCAATTCCTAAGTGCCATTTCGCCCTAAATCACTTCGTCCAAACTACATCGCCCAAATGCCATAGTTCAGGGCGAAATGACTGTTTTCTCAAAAGCCATACAAAGTACGGAGCTGGTTTTTGCTCAGGTTGGTTTTAATCATGCATATCTTCAATCACACAGGGGGTTAAAACTATTTGTAACAGTTTACCAATCATGTATACTATCTTTAAGATACAAGATAAGATTGCACTGCTGGTATTAGAAAAGGCAGAGGCAGATACAAGTGGTATAGTCTAAGTGCAGTTGAGTGAGTTACAACATGTTTTAGTCTCTTAGTTACAAACCCGCTCCGGAGTGTCGCTCGAAGATGGGTGCTCTGAGCTCCTGAACACCTGGTGCATTGTGGGTAAAACATCTGTCTAGGAGATTTTCTCAAGAGTCGTTGGTACCATTTTGGTTTTTTTGTTGTGCTCTGTCGAATAATCTATGTGAAAACACACACACACAAAAAGATATGTAACTTATGTATGTGTCGATATGGAAAGTCAATGCGACTTTGCTCTCAAAGTTCACTGTACAAATTCCCTGTGCAACCCTCATCCAAAGCTGGACGAGGTCTAAAAAGTCATCTTTTCGTACCACTTCTTTTCTGAATTTTGTTAAAATATATTTTTTTTACATGAAAGGAAAATTCTCTTTTGCTTTTGTAAAAAGTCAATTTAGATTTATCCACTTCCAAACATATTTTGGCCGATATCTCAAAACAAGGATTGCCGAGTTCCAGCTGATTGCTTGAATGCATCATTTCATGGCTCTGTTATCACAAAAAATGCTTAGCACAGATTTTTGTTGCTTTATATTGCAGAAATAGGTTGCCAGCCAAACATGATGTGTATTTACTAACATTTTGCAACTTTTTCTAAAAACACAATTCGACGTACAATTTTGGCTGGAAAAATTTGTGTGTGCTAAACAGCGCAATGAAATTGGCCCTCTGATCTTATTGTTTGAGAGTTCTTACTGCTAACGGAGGCTGATGATCAGCGATGAAGTCCTTAACGAACCACCGTCTACCGCAAGTATGACATCCATGCTTCCTGCCCAGTAGCTTGAGCGACTGTTTCTTTCTAGTCGTGGCATAACTGAGGGTTGCCGAGAGGCCGATCTTGGCAAAAGCACCTGCAAAACATGAAGATTTGAAGGTACATTTATGGTATGGTTTCTAACACAGTTGCGTTCAAAAGGAGCGCCTCGATATTTAGCCATTATGCTAATTAGGGTTTGTTTTTGCCCTTACCCGACGTATATTAGCACTGTATACTCTGAAAAACTTCATAGCGTGCTCGGGCGGGATTCGAACCCATGACCTCCTGCAAACAAGGCAGACAGCTTAACCACTCGACCTAGACGGTGTTGAATGGCCGGTTCGAATCAGTTAGCAACGGGTACTGCAATTAATCAGTAATTGGTTTAGCTTGCGTCGGGGAGAATTAATGTTAATTAGTGTTTGTTTTTGCCCTTACCCGACGTATAAAACAAAATATTTCTCAATGTCATGATATTACATTCAAAAATGTCTTACACATACCTGGATGTATTAAACTGCTTGGCAGTACAGATCTAAATCTTCCTCCAAGACATAGAAAGGCAACGGATGAGCAAACTGCATACACTAAGACTGTCTCTGGAAATGCCGCTTTAGAAGAACACGTACCCGTAGAACCATTCAATAAATCTGAGGGACGAAAAAATTAAAGTTTAAAACTTTTTAAAACAATTTACAATTTTAGTTTTTTTCACAAAATAAATATTGCAAATTTTAAAAAATGAGCCTGCAGTCCACTGTGAATTTATAAGATCTTTAAATCACTAAATTTGATAATTTCAAAAATAAGTGCCTTTATAGTTTTGATAATAATGGTACAGCATTTATAAGGCGCACAGTATATAACATGACTGTCATTCAAAGGCGCCGGAGCCACTATTATCACTGCCCTTATGGAATTACCAGAATCATCTCGCTTCAACTAGGTGGCTGCCTGGCTAGTTGCGCGCAACCCTATCAGCACTTAGATTAAGCATTCCCTGGACAGCTCCCCAAATATCGCTTGGGTTGACGAGGCAATTGGGAATTGAGTGTCTTGCCCATGGACACAAACACGTTGGCACAAGTGGGGCTCGAACCTATAACCCCTCGATCACGAGCACGGCTGTATACCCACTAGATCATTGGTATTGTAAAATGCATTTACTCCTAGAATTATGGGAGATATCCCCCATAGTTCTTGGGGTAGAATGCATTGAAAAATCAAATATATTATTAAGACGTCTGCCTTGTATGCAGGAGGTCGTGGGTTCGAGTCCCACCCGAGCACGCTATGAAGTTTTTCATAGTGTCTCGGGAAGGCACTGAGTATACATTGTTAATAATTACGTCGGGTAAAGGCAAAAACAACCTTACTTAACAAATATATTATAATTATGAAAAAATACATATGTGTTTGTCTTTGGGGCAAACTCAATTTTGCAAAATAAAAGCAAAATTTACCATTATTTATTTGAAAAACATGCATTGCACATCTAATTGTGAGTGTGGAAGCAATAAGGCTGGACACTCCCACTGCACACAAGCCGAACAAACTGGAGCCCCACACAGCGCACGTCAGGCGTAGAGGACGAAACACACACACCTTCAAAACAAAAAATGACAAATGAAAACTCAATAATCGAGTACAATTTTACGTTCATTCCAAGTTATATAAATTATACACTTCTGGCCGGTAGAATATACATGGGAGATACATGTGTGATCTAGTGGGTATAGAGCCGTGCTCGTGATTGAGACGTTATGGGTTCGAGCCCCACTTGTGCCAACATGTGTGTGTCCGTGGGCAAGACACTTAATCTCCATTGCCTCGTCAACCAAAGCAATATCTAGGGAGCTGTTATGGGGAATGCCACAAACTAAGGAGTGCTGATTCTCATGGTCGGTGCCATGTCACATCCGGTAGTGCTGGAGTGAAAACAACGGTGTGCCATGGTGACAAGTGAGGAACATATCCGTTGTCTACGCAACACGTACATGTGTATTTAAGCATGAACGAATTGGTTTTCACTTCAGTCATGGTGCTATGCCTGCTTGTATACAAAGGCATATGACACGGGGTCACACAAAAGTGCCAGGCAGGATGTGCGACCGTGAGAGTGGTTTCGGGTATAGCCACCTAGTTGAAGTGAAATGGTTCTGGTGATTTCCTGATGGCAGTGGTAATAATGGCAACAGCGCCAGGAGTACC
Organism: Henricia sp. BOLD:AAB3569; assembly: GCA_037783545.1. Taxonomy (NCBI): domain Eukaryota; kingdom Metazoa; phylum Echinodermata; class Asteroidea; order Spinulosida; family Echinasteridae; genus Henricia; species Henricia sp. BOLD:AAB3569. Next base: position 1,323,962 of record JBBELK010000070.1, on the reverse strand, counting down.
CTGTAGGGTAGACATAATGTATTATTATGGCCCTTTTCCAAATCTCGACTCCGTCTTCAGGCTCCAGGCCCTGGCTTCATGCGGCTCCGGCTCCAACCGCCTCCGGCTTCACTTTAGCGAAGCCAAACCAAAAACCGTTTGGAACACTAGTCGGGCCTAGTAGGTCTACCACTCTTTTTCACCGGCTTTTTAAAGCGCTAGCAGACGAGTTTTGTCGGCGGCAAAGTTTAGCAAACCTGCAAAAGTTCACAAAGTTTTTGTTGCTGTCACATGATTTTCCAGTTCATGACGTCACGAAGCCGGCCGAAGTCACCTCTTTAGTTGACTTCGTTTTGGAGCCTCATTTGGGCCAAAACGAAGCCTCAATATGAAGCCTGAAGCCGAGCCGAAGTTTGGTATGCGGCTTCAAGATGGCAGAATGGAGACGGAGCCGGAGACGAGATTTGGAAAAAGGCCTATGTACCTGAATGAGACCAAGGCATGATGGGAAGGTTACCAGACCAACTGCCCAGCTGAGGACCAGGTATGGCATCTTGTCTTGGAGTGAGGCACGGGAGTCAGGGCACTTGTCTGCTGAGGCGAGAGCCTGATGTCGAAGGCGTGATGTCACCAATGGTCCCCACATGATGTCTTGCTTGGGCAATTGGTATTTTGCGGAACTTGCGGAACTTTGCAGCACCTTGCCAAAATACATGGTAAAACAAGAATACATTTTATCTACTAAATGATTCAATGTGTAAAAATGAAGCATACACGTACAATATCGAAAGGCAAACTCAAGAATTGGGCGCTTCATATTTTGGCACGCATATGCTATTCACGGCTGCGGAACTCCTTCTCCTGGGTGGAAAATATAACTTTTCATCTAGGATGCGGGAGACAGAGTTCCGCTTCCTTTAATAGCCCCCTGCAAATAATTGTTATAAGGCCCCGCAGAGGCAATGGGACCTGTTGTTTTATGTTATTCTGAAAAACTACCATACACTCTCACCATGGTCTCCATGCACTATGGATGACATAAAAATCCTAAATAAATAAGATATTTTCTCATTGCTAAAATCATGTTTCTTAACCACATTTACCTAGCTTTCTAAGGCATTTTTATTATTTTATTTATCTGGTTCCCAGACCAAAATATACCGACTATTCTGAGATCGATATTTAGTCCGGCAACTGCCAGTATACATGTTAGTCCACCATATTGAAACAGGAGGAATTCCTCCTTTTTCCCGAAGGTTCCCGAAGTTTAATACCCGAATGCACATCCGGGTACGATATTTGTCATTGTTTGAAAAATTTGAGTTCATGCCGTGTTCTGCCGCATGTTTATTTATGACGATGCAGACGAGGTTTGGGGCATGTATATTAAATTTCTATTGGCCAAATATGGAATAACCCATTTCAAATCCCAGTCCCGTATGTTTTGTGCATGAGGCCTTAGGTGATTTTTAAATTCTTCTTTTTTCTTTTTGTGTTAGCAGTATTTAAAACAAAATACTAGTTTAGATGTCCATTCAAGGCCTCCGTAACAAATCACAAAATTCCACACACACCGTTTTCGTGACTGCAAAACTGGTCAAATTCCATCCGTTACCATCAGCTCCAAAAATTATCGTGTGTACTACTAAAACCCCGATAGTCCATCTCTGATAGGGTAAGAATCCAGTAAGCTGTTATAGGGTATTTTTTGTTTTGTCTCTGCTGTTATTTTTGGCACTTTTTATTGAGCGATTTCGGTATGTGCTCGTGATTTGAAGGAAATTTTAATAAGTTACGTTTTTTTGTTTTTGTAAGAACAACTTTCAACTCATTCACTGGGTCTAGACTAATCCTTACCCAAAGGAATGCCTTGTATTTCGACTATCTTTCGTCCAACAAAAGGTAACCTGATTTTGAAGCACTAATTTAGCAGGTTATACTCGGTGAAATTTGTGTGCATTTAAAAAAAAAAAAACACCACCACACAAGTGAAGTTAAAGGACGCCCTCAGTGGACGGCAAATACAAACGTAGATTGGTTTACAGTCCCAGTCACACACACGGTCCATCTCTTAGTCTTGATGCAAGACCGAGTTCGCGATCCCCACATTGTTCATTTTAGCCGCCAGAGGGCGTACCTACACTTACAACGTGAACTCGACTGTATTTCAGGTGCGCCCTCTGGCGGCCAATGGTGAATAGTCTATGTACATCGTGTATTGCGCGCAAAAAGGCAGTCTTTCCGAAAGACTATCCATCTCTTTGTGGGAGTGTCAGTGGGAGTAACAACTCGGACTGGCAACCAGTTTATGTACAAAAACGCGGAAGAGTTGAAATATCGAGCTAGCACGTGGTGGTTTCAGCATGGAGCTATAAAAGGTTTCAGTATACGTTGCGAATTATTACGAATTTATTTATTATTATTATTTCTTTCTGGAATTCATACCAAGGATTCCTCAATAGTGCTCATTGCACTGTCACTCGGAAGCGTGAGGAAACCCATGAAGAATTAGAATTAGAAATGGCCAGAGACACCGAGGAATCCCCCTTGCAGCTGCTAGACAGAATGATTCTGTCCCTACGGGATTTCCCGTAGGGACAGAAGGAACCCCTTTCATACAGTGGATTGTTGTCATTTTGCCTCAAAATTCGAATCACACCCAAAAATTTCCTCCTATATAGTTGTGTCCTGCAGTGGTTTGAGATGTCCATGATTGGAAAATAATTGGAAAGAAATACAACACCGTTTTTGAAGCCAAAATGTTCTTCCATGTTTAAACTCAACAGTAGTTTTTGTCGTTGCAGTTTAAATAATTGTGGACGTGTGAGAGGGCGCTCTCCGCAGTGTAAATAAGGTACAGTTGCGCACTTGGAACTGTACCTTATTTACACTGCGGAGAGCGCCCTCTCACACGTCCAGAATTATTTAAACTGCAACGACAAAAACTACTGTTGAGTTTAAACATGGAAGAACATTTTGGCTTCAAAAACGGTGTTGTAAGTATTTCTTTCCAATTATTTTCCAATCATGGACATCTTAAACCACTGCAGGACACAACTAGGAGGAAATTTGTGGGTGTGATTCGAATTTCGAGGCAAAATGACAACAATCCACTTTATGAAAGGAAAGCTCACTGACTACCTTGCAGCTTGCTCTTCACGAAAGAATGCTCTGGGATCTTAGAGTGCGTTACCATTACCTAACACACTGGACCAACGGCTTTACATCCCTTCCAAAGGATGGAGCAAGTGTGGTTGAGTGCCTTGCCCAAGGGCACAGGTACCGCAGCCGGATTCAAACCCGCAACCCCAAGTTTTCACCCATGATTGCGAGTCAATGACCCAAACCACTCGGCTACGGTACCCCACGATTTTAAATAAAATTACTCTCGGATCCTTTAATTTCTAAAAGTTATGCGTAACTTAAAGTCATTTTCGAACTAGCGGTGGACGTTTTTAAAACTGTTTACAAATTTTCCCAGGCGGTTAAACGGAACTCACTTATATTTAACACTAACATTTTTGTTTGGCAACAGAATAAGGATTAAAAGGAAGGGATGGAGGGGGATGTAAATGTATAGACCTTATGCGTACATGCGTAGCGGCCATGATAGAGGGCAGTCACATTGTCACAGTGCGTCATGCACGAGTAGGCACATTGTGGATCTATTGTCACATCATTTAAATATGAAAACCTGTCCTCTATCATGGCCGCTACGCATTTATAAGGTCTATTTTCTGTAATATCGGGGCGTTTGGTGGGCGGCGTCAACAGTACAGATGTTTTATATGGTTCAGTAGGCTAACTGTCATCTGTAGCCTACAATGCATAGTTCCGATTTTGCCCAGTTAACCCCGCCCCCTTGGACATTGTTGCTATGGCTCACATGCTATCGTCAAAAATGGCGACACACAACGCACAAAGCAATGGGACTTTCAACGGAAAGCACAGATTCATTAAAGAAAACTCAAAAGTATTCATGTTTCAGGGTCAACAGTTATCTTAGAACACACTGAGTAAAGGGCCAGTAATACAGGGATGTCATATCATGAAATACGTGCTTTCGTACCTTTGAACAACGAAACGACCGGCCTTGAAACCAAAAATTCACCCGGATCGTCGCATACAACACTGTACAAATTGTATGGGGCCGGCAGAACATATCGCGTGATCATGTTGTTGTGAGCGTAGTGCACTTTGACCTATGTGGGTGACATATCTGCTAGCTCCGTTATGATTGGTCGGCGGGTTCGGTTGATTGACAGGTCGGAACTATGCATTGAATGCATAATTGTACAATGTATACATACATGTATTTTGATGTTTTCATTACGCCGCCAGGCGATAGATTAAAAACCGTCTCTCTAATTGTCTATTGTGAATAAACAAGTTCTGATCTTTTTGTTCTGATTACTGCATGACTGAATGGCTGTTTATCTACTCTAGCTAGCTCTCTGTGCTGATTGTCTGATTCAGAATGCAGCTCAAACACCAACAGTGGTGCATCTTCACCCTAACATGGATAGCGTACGCTGGAACCTATCTACTGAGGAAACCGCTCGCCGTTGTAAGATTTTAAAAGTCTTTTAGACTTTAGGGTATTTTTTTCGTATACATTGAACAGAGATTTTAAGGAAATTACCTCCTGGAATCAACAGATAATGTAATTTTAAGATATACTTCCCACTTACACTTTTGTCGCAAATGTTGCTTTTCTGTAGAAAAATCACATTTTCTTCTTTAAAAATTGCCTTCAGTTAGTGCACAAGATAACCATTTGTGCACGCGCGCAGCGCCCTCTGTTGTCGCGCTTACGCACAGACCGCTCGCCACGTCATTTTGTGCATTACTTTATGCAGTAATTTTATCATTTATTTATCTCAGAAATGCAACATTTGCGACGGAAGTGTCAGTGGGAAGTATATCTTAGAATTGAATAAGCTATCGATTCCAATATATAAATTCACCCAAATCCGTGTTCAATGTATATGAAAAAAAATCTGACTTTAGCAAATAGGCCTAGTGCTTTTTACTACAAATAGTGATTTGTATTACCGTACCAAAATGACTTGGGCCTAGGCTAGGCAACAAGGCCTGAGGACAAGAATTAAAAACTTTTAAAAACAGGAACAACAGCATTTATACAAATATGTCACATGGGGTTATAACTGGGGTTAAAACAGACTGCTATACTGTGCGGAAACACTGCTTATTAAAAGTGTCATTCTTTTCTGACTACACAGACAACATTTCCATTAAAAAACTTTAGAGTCCTCAACATTTCTGGATTTGGTGTTTTAGCATAAGACTATAATATTTCAGAAAACCTGACAAAAATCCGTGCATCGTTTTTGTGTTCAATGAATGGTAAAAATGGTTTTTTAAAACACCTTAAGTTGGCAATTTCTCCCACAAAGGTAACATTTGACACGAGTAAAAAAAAATCATGTGGTGTTTGTTATTATTGACCAGTATCAACACTTTTAGTTGGGTTTTTCTGGTCAACTTGTGAAATAAAATGTTTTGTCACTGCAAATAATGTATTTAAAATTTAAAAATTGGGAAAACTTTTGAGCTGGTTTTTTAAATTACAAGTTTCTTAAACAAGCTTTTCTCTTCAAATTTCTACTATTTACCTAATTAGGTCAAGGCCGATCTTGCAAGCGAGTTATCCATGACAAGAACGGATCTGGGATGGCTGGATACAGCGATGCTGTTTCCATATGCAGTGGTCCAGGTATTATGGTCTGTCTGTAATTAGCCTTTTAGAAGTATGGCGGAACAAAAGGAGAGGGCGCAATTTCATTTGGGTATGAATTTTTTTATCAATTGTATTTCTTTCCAAAAACTTGATTTACATGTTGTGAATATAATACATAGACAGAATTATCAATAAAATTAATAAGTGTAAAGTGAAAAACTGAGTTATTTTGCATTTTAGTCGATTTTATACCCACTGCAAAGTGCGCCCTCCTATTGTGTCCGCCATACTTCAAAAGGGCTAATTGGTTCTTTCTTAAATCTAGAGCCATTTTTTATGATCAAAGTTATATTTTCTTACAGATGTTTTTTATAGCCCCTAACCTTGCAGGTTTTCATATTTAAATGATGTGACAATAGATCCACAAAGTGCCTACTCGTGCATGACGCACTGTGTCAATGTGACTGCCCCCTGTCATGGCCGCCGTGCAAGGGGTCTATTCTAAGAAGATAACGTACGTAACAACACAGACCAAGATGTAGCACAAGTGTTTACACAGTCCTTGTTACTACAAATTTGTACTCTTCTCGCATGCTAAGTGTGTCCATGTGATTTCTTGCAGATGGTCTTCGGATCTATAGCTGATCGCTATGGTGCTCGTAGGACCCTTGGTGCCTGTCTGCTGATATCATCCATGTCTATGGTAAGTTTGTCTTAGCCAAAATTACTGATTTGATAAATTTATACTGGTAATTTTGCCAAAGTGCTCTTTTTCTTACAAAGTGCCTTTTTTCCGCCCCTTTCCTGCACGCTTTGTATATCAGCTATTGCTTGCTTTCTGTGACGTAGAACATCCAGAAATGTCTGGTGGTCAACGGTCACGCGCGTACACACGCGCGCCCCTAGACGTGTGCCCTAGTACAGTAACCTCTTGACCCCCATGCCATCAACTTCTTTGCGTATGATTTTATCGGTGCGTGTCTTTAAAACAGAAACATTTCATTTTTGTCACCATATTTAGGCCTCCTTTGGCATGTGGCACAGTGTCTACCTTTATGCTGTCTTTCTATTCATCAATGGTGCCGCTCAGGTCAGTTAACTTGCTTTTTTTGTGTGTGAAGAGTATAGCCTAGTTCCCACTTAATAGCCGAATTATCTTGCGGATGTTTACAGATTCCAGAATTGTTCATCCGGAAATATTTTGAAAAAGTTCTAAATTCATTCGGCATGACATTCATGATGGTCATATAAACACTTTGGGGACCTCCGTAAGACATTTGGTAAGATCCCAAAAAGTCCAGAAAAAAAAGCATTACACATTTTTTGAAATGTTAAAAGAATCATAAAACTTTGTTTAATTAGACTCAGTGGGGAGTCTGAGACAATTTTTTTAAACAGAATTTCGTAAAGCTGGAATCCATAAAAATCTGCAAGAGAATCAGACAGAGGGTTGGAAGGGAAAAACGGTGTATCTTCCATTGTTCTCTGTTCAAGATGAACGGTTTTGCCTTATCGGGGTCGAGGGCCATGTAGGACTTTACATGCACTGTAAAATGTTGACATTTCACGGTACGTACAAAAATGTACATCATGTATTTTGGGAGAAGGAGGGTCTTAAAAAATACTACGCTCTGTAGAATCATAAAAATGTTGACAACTTTAGACGACCCCTTTGTGGATACGTTTATCTCACAGTCCCAAGCCTGGCCTAGTTGCGTGAAGGGTCTTTCTGCATGGTACACCACACAGCAACGCAATGCAGTCTTTGGTATGTGGGGCACATGTACGTTTGCTGGAGGAATTGCAGGCACAGCATTAGCCGTGAGTCTGAAGAAAAAAAAATTAAAACCCCATTTTTGACGATGTAAACATAATATTAATTAGTATTCGTTTTTGCCCAAACATTGTACCGGTATATATTCAGTGCTTTCCCGAGACACTGTGAGAAAAACATGATGAAAAAACGTCATGTGAAAACTTCGTGTAAACACACATCTGTGTACACAGGGGTTTATGGGGTACTTGCATTGTTGTCCTATTTTCCCTTTTCTTTAGAATTCCTCTGTGGGGTACCACTGTTCCTTTTGAATTTCTTTATGGGGTACCATTGTTCCATTGTGTTTGGTACCCCACAAGTGTGTCCGTGTTAGACCACAATGTCATGCGCAACCAATTATGTCCTCAAAGAACTGCAGCCGATTTCACGAAAAACCGCGTAGCTTGCGCAACTTTTGAAAATAGCATAATCCCCATAGGCTTGCGTGTAATTATCACAGGAATGTTGCGCAGCTTATGCAATAAAAAGTTGCGCAAGTGGGATTACGCAGTGCGTAAGGATTCGTGAAATCGGCTGCTGTCCCACAAGATGCCAGCTGTTCGATATGGTCTGTAAGGCCCGCTTCAAACGTCGCGCTTATGCCGTGTCGAATTAAATTCAACTTGGCACGACGTTAGCACGGCAGTGGCTTCAAACGTCGAACTTAATTGCAAACTCCCAGACGAGCTTAAATACATCCAACATGGCGGATGAGTATTGTGCACGTCATGGACGTTGTACACGTGCATTTTCCATTCTGTCCATTGTACGCGCCATTTTATTATTTTGATGCACTTGTTTGTTGGTTATTTCTTTACTCACATACGTGCTGCGAGCATGCGCATTCCTAGTTGTGAAAAAAAATTGCGGACCAACTTCGAACTGGATTTAAATTCGACACGGCAGAAGCACGACGTTTGAAGCCAAGCCATGCTTGTGTCGCACTAAATTGAGTTAGCACGGCAGACCCTGTCGAGCTCAATTTTTCAGCCGTGCCGAAGTTATTTTGCCGAGCCAAATGGCTTCAAACGTCGTGCTTGTGCCGTGTCGAATTAAAAAAATCGAGTTGAATTTAATTCGACACGGCATAAGTGCGACGTTTGAAGCGGGCCTTAGTCTTTTAAATTCTGATTGTTGCTTTTAACAGGTCCATCTACAGATGAATTACGGCTGGCGTCATACATTCCTAGTTCCTTCATTGCTCCTGGTAAGCTTACAAGATGCAGAGTAAGTCTATTTGGGCTGTTTCCCTGCCTATTGATTGCTTTCCGGTGACGTCACGCCTTTCATCCACCATTTTGGTTGTCATTTTTCATGACCCACGTGGCTCGAGTGATAACCGGCCAAAAAAGAAATAAAAGAGCATTGGTTGCACTTACCTCTGTTACTTAACCTTATTGATAAAGATAAGAAATGTATTTCTTCAGGCTAAAAATCGTGATCAAGTAAAAGCACTTTTGTTTTTACAAGCTGAGTGCGTGCTCGATCATTTGAACGTATCGCAACGCGCACGTGCAGCATCTTCGAATGGAAGTACACTGGTGAGTATATTTTACGCGTGTCCATGTGCGTCTAGTGACGCGTGCGTGTACGCGCGTGACCGTTGACCACCAAACATTCCCGGATGTTCTACGTCACGGAAAGCAATCAATACTACACTACTCAAATCATCTTCAGTTATCAGTTTGTTATTGTAAAAAAAAATATAACATCTTGGACAGGATCATTACATTGGACAGTTATTGTTATTCATTTTTTCCATTATTGATTCCTCAAAAGTGCCCAAGGCACTGTAGCTCCTAAGCCTGAACAAACCTGTGAAGAGAAGACGAAGAAGAAACGCTCAGTTTTAGAGGTGGGAAGAAAACACCTACACAATTCTGTATAGGGGAAAACCCACGGAATCAAGCAGGGACTGAGAACCCAATCCACATACTGACCCGGACGGGATTTGAACCAGGCCACAGGATTGGAAGGCGAGAAAAGAACTTCGCCAACCACTTTTGTCTTCCATTTGAGGGGGGTTTTGTTACTCAAATGGTTAAAAAAATTGGGGCATGGCGTTGCAGATACTGTACACAGGCTTTAAAGTGGCACTCTTAAAAAAGTTTATGGTCAAATTGTTTGCAGGAGGTCGTGGGTTCGAATCCCACCCGAGCACGCTATGAAGTTGTTTATAATGTCTCGGGAAAGCACTGAGTATACAGTGCTAATATACGTCGGGTAAGGGAAAAACAAACCCAAGGTAAAAGTCATGCTTGTAAAGTTTGCAAGTCGGAGCGCCCATCTCTCATTAGCATTGGGACCAGACTCTCCTGTCGAGTTTGCTGTGAGGGGTTCGCCACTCCTCCCACACAGCGAGTCTGTTTACCTCCATTTATACACCTGGGTGAAGAGAGGCAAGGGAGGCAAAATGCCTTGCCTAGGGGCACAATACATTGGTTGCAATGGGACTCGAACCTGCAATATTCAATTGTGAGTCAAGTGTACTATCTATTACACCACATTTCTTCCCTGTTCAAATGTTAATAATTATTGTATTTCTCCACAGGCTAGCATCGGGCTAGCAGTTGTTCTTTTTCTTCATAATCCGTCTGACTACCAAGTTATACCAGGAAAAGGTAAATTGAATATGGATTTTATTCTAACCTAACAATCAGCGCAGCTGCAATGCCTTTGGCAACCCAGAATAATTATTTATTAATGTATTACAGCCCCTGTTGTATTATTCATCCCTGCGCTGTATGTGCTGTGAACGTATGTTTGTGTTGGCGCGTGCACGTTCTTACAAACCGGTGCGCGTTCTTACAAACCAGTGCGCGCGAACCTTATTATAGCTATTCAACACAACACGCACACCCAGTCATACGATAATATGTTAGCAAAATTCTGAGTCGCCAAAGGCGTCGCAGCTGCACTTCTCCCCACCCCTACCCCCACCCCCGCCCCCGCCCCCACATCCTCGTCGCATGGTGGCACTCTCGTTCTGGCACGCAACAGCTAGCTGCGAAGCCTTGAACAAAGTCTAAGTGCCTCAATGTGTCTGCTCTTATTTCATCAGATCAGGAAGGGTCATCTTTGGTCGCCGAAAAATCAGACCACACATCACTCACCTTTGCACAGTTGTGGAAATTACCGTAAGTTTATCATATTATTTCATCTTACTGTCGCTTAGTAATGCATAGTTCCGACCTGTCAATCAAGCCGAACTCGCCGACCAATCACAACAGAGCTAGCAGACAGCGCCCACATAGGTCAAAGTGCATTGCATAACAAACAATCACGCGATTTTCTGCCCATATACAGTTTGTATGTTGTATGCGCCAGTGACCGGGTGAATTTTGGTTTCAATGTCGGACGATTCGCTGTTCAAAGGTAGGAAAGCGCATTTTTATGAATATGTCATCCCTGCATTACTAGCCCTTCGCTCAGTGTGTGCTACGGTAACTGTCGACCCTGACATATAAATACCTTTGAGTTTTCTCCAATGAATCTGTGCTTTCCATGCCGAGTCCCGTTGCTTTGTACGTTTTTTTGCGATGGCTTGTGAGCACATAGCAACAATATCTAAGGGGCGGGGTTAACTGAGCAATCACGGAACTATGCATTGTTTGTACGTCTTTTATACTACCCAAAGTAATTAAGGTAAGATATCAGGGGCGGATCCAGGAATTCTTTCAGCGAGGGGTCTTGCCACCAGGGAGTGGTTTTGGCCTGTCAGATTGCTTGTCAGCTTGTTGTGGATAGGCAGACACACAGAAAATGCATTACATTTATTTTTTGGTGTTATAGCAGGAAGGGTTTTGACCCCCAATCCCACCCCCCTCTGGATATTTTGGCCTTTTTCCAAATCTCGACTTGGGCTCAGGCTCCGCGGCTCCATGTAAACCACATGGAGATGGAGCCGGAGACGGAGATGAAGCCGAGATTTGGAAAATCCCCATTGAAAGGAACTGCAATCTGCACAGGATTTGTGATTATTATATAAAATTAAGCTTTTGCGGATACCGTGCATTTCTGATACTGTGCAGCACAGAGCTCCAATCCAATGCGAGTGTGCTATGCGCGCAAGAGTACAGTAACAAAAAATACTGTACAACAATAACAAAAGCATATGCAGTTGTAAACTGAAGTTTTCAACACCAAACAGACAAAAATTTAATCTTTTAAAGGAGTGTGACCAGATCACTTTTTTTTACCCATAACTCCCCGGGACTTACCTTATGGGTCATGAGATTTTTATATCATAACATCCGTTATATTTTTCTGATTACGAAACTGAAACTCCCGCGCTTCTAGGCCGCATATTTCCGAGGATATCGTCTAAAATCCACCGATTATTTGTAAACTAATTTTCCAGTATCAACGTTTATCCGCTGAAAGCCGACTCGATAGTTTTGTTTAATTTTTTACTGGAAATTGCGAATTTTTTCGGGTTTTGGGGACATGGGAGGTGTGTATGGGAGTTACTTGATAATATTGGTAAGTTACATCGAAAACTATTTTCCAGAAACTCTGGTCATGCTCCTTTAAAACAAAGCTTCATTTTATATAACATTAATGATATTGGATGTCTTTTCGGGTGATCTTAGAATATACCGCACTCGTCATGAAAATACCGAACTCGCCTTCGGCTCGTTCCATATTTTCATGACTCGTGCGGTATTTTCTCATATCACCCTCAAAGCCATCCAATATTATATAAATATCCTTTGAGTGTATGCCAGTATTTTCTGGTGCAGTATTTGAAGTAAAAAAATGGAAATTTTGCGTGTTTAATTTAATGGCTGCTCTCTTTGCTTTGTTTTGATTTATCTCACCATGCAGTGCACTCAAGGAGGTAGCAGTGTGCATGTTTTGTGTCAAGATCGTCCGATACTCAATGTTCATGTGGCTTCCCATGTATCTCAATCAACAGGCAGGTCACTATAACTCTGTTTCAATTTTTGTTCATACAAAAAAATGCCTCTTTGAAATAATGGTTTCATGGAGTTAAAGGCACAGGCTCGTCGGCAATGCGCGCACGCCAAATTCGTGCCACGAAATACGCAGCTCCATAGTTCCATAGCTGTGTATTTCATAGCACGAATTTGGCGAGCGCGCATTGCTGACGAGCCTGTGCCTTTAAATATAGAAAAAGCTGGGAGCTTAGTGCACATAGTAAATGGACGATCAAATTTTCCTCAGTCTTGTCCCCTGAATTCATTCTGTGAATTGTAAGCCACTGATTGACAAGGTCCCAGACTATTTATGCGTTCCAAAATGAATTTTCGCAACAAGGCTTGGATCATAAATGTAGGCTGGTGTCTTTCTTATAACCAGTATACATTTCATAGAACTGAAGTGGGGGACAACACTGATCACTATTTTGAAAAAGCGCAGCATTTCATGAGTTTGTCCACTGGCTTTTGATGAAAGATGAGGTCAGAGAGACATCAGGATGTCCTCATTGGGATTTGGAAGCACAGTTGGGTCTTTCTATAAATTAGGGGTCCCATTTTGGTGTCCCCCGTTACATTTTACATCTCGTTTTTGTAAATTCAGGACACATTCTTTAAATACTTTCCATCTCAAAGAGTGAGTACATAAAGTACAATTCATACAAAATGGTTTAAAAGCCATTTTAATGATTTTTGTACGAAAAATAACACATATCAGGTGTAACGGGGACACATAGGGCGTGTTTGTTTCGGACGAATCCGCCGATCCCGAGATCTGCGCAGATGGTTCAGCTAGATTCAACTATGCATAGCGCTGAATCATCTGCGCAGATCGGGATCGGCAGATTCGTCCGAAATAAACACGCCCTAAATGTCACACTTTTGGACCTAAGTTATAGAAAGACCCAGTTGCATACTTCCTCAGGTTTTTCCCTATGAACCAAGCTTTTCTTGTTTAATGCTTACACCTTCTGGTACTGAAACCAAGGATTCCTCGCAAGCATGAGGAAACCCATGATGAGGAGAAGACGATGAATTAGAAACGGCCGGAGACACCGGGGAATCATCTTGCTCTTCACGAACGAATGCTTTGGGATCTTTAAAGTGCATTACCTCACACACTGGACCAACGGCTTTACATCCCTTCCGAAGGATGGAGCAAGTGTGTTTAGGTGCCTTGCTCAAGGGCACAGGTACCCCAGCCGGGTATCGAACCCGCAACCTCAAGTTTTCACCCGAGTATTGCGAGTCAGTAATGGTACCCCACATGGTGGCGCGCTACTCGGCAAAGTGACAAATGCAATATTTGTTGGGAGCGTGTGTGGTCTAGCGGAGCTCGCAATCAGAAGGTTGTGGGTTCAAGCCCCACTATGCTCAACGTGTTTGTGTCTCTGGGCAAGACACTCAATTCCGATTGCCTCGTCAACCCGTGCGATAATTGGGGAACTGTTAGGGGGAATGTTACAATCTAAGTGCTGATAGGATGTGCGCCACGGCCGGGCAGCACACCTAGAAGAAACGAAGTCATTCTGATGATTTCCTGATGTCAGCGGTAATAATGGTAACGGCACTTTGATCCTCCGGTTATAAAGCGCTATATAAAAAAAAAATATGAATGCTAGGATAGGGCGACATTTTGTGTGTAAAAAAGCTATATTAGGGCGACACGTTCAATAGGGCGACATTTTGGTGTCGCCCTAATATATTTTTTTTAAATCATTTTTTTAGGTCAAAAACCATTTTAAGGTCAAAAAACATTTTTAATAGGACTAGAGCTGTTTCTCTTTGGTCTGGAACCATTTTTGGAAGCTTTGGGTAAAAAAATAAGGTGTCATTTTTAGTGGTTCTTGCCGAAATTTCGGTGGTCCCCAGGGAGAGTCTTCCCGAAATGTCGCCCCATTGCGGCATCCAGAGTTCTTACAATAGCTATTATTATTATATCTAGTATGGTTCTTAATCACCATGGAAATGAAAGAACCAAACATGACATGAGGGGAAAAAAATCATATGGGCATCATCAGGATTCGAACCTGAGACCTGAGACACGCCATGGCACAGTGTAGCTTCACAGAGTAGTTTCACATTTAATTGTGTTGTCTATTTTTAACGACAGTTGAATTACGGCAAAGCAGGATCAGGCATGCTCCCTACAAGTTTTGAGATTGGCGGCGTGATCGGCAGTGCTTCACTGGGGTATCTAATTCAAAGGTGAGATGGCGTGATTAATTATAAAACAACATATTATTTATTTTTACATGTATTGAGAAATACGATCTGAGTTTCCATGTGTACGTCCAGCGTACATCGACATTGCAACTGGAAGCAACTCGCGGCAACTGGAAGCAACTGATCAGTTGCTCAAAAAAGGTCGATGTACGCGTACTTGCAACTACTGGCAACTGGAAAAATCCCAGTTGCCGCGAGTTGCTCATGTTCTACTTTCTGGCAACTAGTTGTATCCAGTTGCGGTCAGTTGCGTCGATGTACGCGTACTTGCAACTAGTTGCTGTCAGTTGCACGTGTATGTCTGAATACGTGCGCGCGCATTGACGGCAACTGCTTGGTTTCTGTGCCCTTGAGCAAGGCACTTAAACACACTTGCTCCATCCTGAAGGGATGTAAAACCGTTGGTCTAGTGTGTTGTGTAACGCACTTAAAAGATCCCAGGGGCATTCTTCGTAAAGAGTAAGGGGATTTCCCCGGGGTGTCTCTGGCCGTCGGCTGCCAATGGCGCCACCCACCTATGTATCTTAGGTGGAGTTTAGGTGGAGTTTTAGCTTCGTAAAAACCCAATATAATGTGAAGTGCATGTGAACATATCTAAATGGAATATGCGCTTTATAAATGTAATAATGTAATAATATTTGTTTTTAAAAACCCCTGTTTACTTGAACTTCCTAGCATTTGGTAATTCCTCACTGACTGGGGTTGGCTATTTTTATTCAGATTACTACAAGGTCAGACACTCAAAGCCTGCAGTCTCGCAATCTTGGCCTCTACCGTCAGCTTGCTGTGTTTCCTTCTAACGACATCCCAGGGGGCGCTCTTCAACATTGTTTTCATGCTCGTTGCGGGAGCTTTCAACTGTGGCATAGATCCCATACTCGGTAGATCGGTTCCATCTGAACTTGCGGAGCTTAGTGGCAGAAATGTTCAAGCGTCTGTCTCTGGATTCATTAACGGTGAGTGTTTTTGGTTCTTTATATACCGAGCAACGAAAGAAACGCAAATTTACAATTCAATCAAAATTTGAACATTTCTTTTGTAATTAGGCTCACATCAAAATGTCCACATAACAGCTTCATTATGTGTGACTGCATAAATCTTCTGCGTGCTGAAAATGTTCACTCTCAGATTGACTCCAACTGAATTTGACATCAGTACACAGTTCGCAATCTATCCAATCATTTTCAATTTAAATTTAGATTTATCTAACTGAATACTTAATTGTCACGTTTTTCAAAGAAATCGGTTGGAAAAATGTTCACCAAATGTCACACCTACATTTGCAAAAAATTATATTTAGTTGACTGAAGTTGCTATATTTTATTACAAATAATGGAGGTTATTGATTTATGTCATACAACCACTGGTATTTCAAAGTACTGATGGAATGTGTAAGTCCAAAAATATAGGGTAAAAAGGTCTCTGATACAACAAGGGAAACTGTATCCCAACTTTATGGAATAACCCATATTGATTGCTTTCTGTGACGTAAGACATCCAGGAATGTTTGGTGGTCAACAATCGCGCGCGTGCGCAAATAGACGAACATGAACACGCGTAAAAATTACTCACCAGCGTACTTTCATTCGAAGATGCGGCACACGCGCATTGCGATACGTTCAAATGATTGAGCATGTACTCAGCTTGTAAAAACAAGTGTTTTTACTTGATCATGATTTTTAGCCTGAAGAAAGACATTTTTATCTTTATCGATACAACAGCCATGATTCAGCAAGGTTAAGCAACAGAGGTAAGTGCAAATCAATGCGCTTTTTTTTTTATTTTTGGCCGGTAATAACTCCATCCACGTGCATCATAAAAAATGGAAACCAAAATGGTGGATGAAAAGACAAAATATCTCAAATTGTGTAAAATCAGAATCAAGTGATTTTGAAAAAACGTCAATATTGTTAGCAAAATATCTTTAGTATTTTGGTGCTTTTTGTTTTCTTCTCGGTAGGTTTTGGGAGTCTGGGTACCGTACTACAAGGACCTGTCATCGGAGCACTGACTGAGCGCTACGGCTGGTCCAGCATGCTGTATATGATCGTTAGTCTTTCGTTAGTCGGTTGCGTCGCTTCCATGAAAGGTCACATGATCAAGAGTAGAGTGCAAGGACACCAGCAACTTGGGGTATGACACAACACCAATGTAGGAGGTAACGCCTTTTAACTGTTAAATATAGCTGCTTTCGTAGGATCCCCTAAAGGGATCTGGTTGCTGAGATTAGCCGACTTAAGTCGTTGCCCTGTAGCCACCTAGGAGGTTCTTCAGCATGGCCACGAAGTGCGAGAGAACAGGAAGAAATGCTCAGTTTTAGAGGTGGGAGAAAAACCCCTACACAATTCTGTATAGGGGAAAACCCACGGAATCAAGCAGGGACTGAGAACCCAATCCACATACTGACCCGGACATGATTCGAACCAGGGCCACAGGAATGGAAGGCGAGGAAAGAACCGCTACGTCAACCTGATTCCCCTTAAATATAGCTGTAAAGCAGCTATAAGGACCTTAGTCAAACGTTTGAATCAGTTCTATAGAGTGCAAACTGTCGATTGGGAAAGGTGCCTTTCTAAAAACCCCGTGTACAAATTTCCAATATACGATCGTAACCAGGACGGCCTAAAATGTAACTCAAGTGTCTGCCCGGTTACAAGCGTATATTGGAAATTTGTATATAGGTTTTTTTAGAAAGGCATGTTCAATGTTGTCACACTATTTTATAACCCTTTTTGGACCTAAGCTATCCAAAACAACTGAAACTTATTTCTTTTTTTTGGGTTGCCTCTGTAGCATAATTACAAGTAAATTAGGTTTGTGGAAATAATTGTTTTACAGAAAATTTATACGCAAATAAAATTGCACCCTCTTTTTGTACCGCCAAACTTCAATTTAAATTTTTTTTTATGAATTTCCCACATTTAGGCAAGATTTGAGATTAGTCTAATTGTAAGAAATTTGCAGCAAAAATCAAACTGTGGGAGACCTGCTGCATAGGAACAAAGTGTTTCTCTCCAAAGATGGCTGCCGTCAAGTGATTTCCAAGATTTAACGGTTGCTAATAATTCTTCAAATTGGGGGTATGAGTGCAATATAGAGGGGGAAAAACTCATTTTGTTCATGTATCTGACGATTTTATTACTTGTTAATACAGTACACAGATGGTGTATATATATAGCAAGAATGGAAGTTTTCACAATGATAATATGGTAAGCTGTTACAATATATTTTAAATTTTAAAAACAAAAAGCCTTTTTCTACTGGTTCAGAATAAATGCAACCCAACGATGAATTACTATCTGTCAACCGTTTACTTCATGACAAGACAATTCCTAAGTAATTGGTTTTTACAAAAACAAAGTTCATCAAAATATCTTATAATTTTAAATGCACGACGACACATTGAACTGAGCATGTTTTCACAAGTTAAGTGGTAACGTAAACGAATTTCAAGGGACAAAAAGTGTGCAAATCAGCATCCTATTTGTTTTTACCAATAATTGGAAGCTTTTAATTTTGGCAGAATATTCAACAAATCAAACGGATACTTTGTCAGTAGGAAAAGCAAAATGGTCTATATTAAAGAAACAATTTTTTTAAATCTTTGATTTGACACCAAGATTGCTATTTTCAGAAAATTACATACCTGCCAACATTGCTGAGTAAAAAAATCGGACCGTAGTGCAACTTGCAAAGGTCGAGTTGGTACAACGGTCAAGTTGACCTAGTACTGCACCTGTTTTCATGTACACAACACATGCGGGGAGTCGGGTCAAGTTGACCGTTCCGATTTAACACTTAAAAATCGGAACAAATACGATAAAATCGGACTAGTTGGCAGGTATGAAATTAGGTGCTACTTCCTTAAAATTCAATGAAACGGCATTTTTTGTGCAGTGATGGCAAGAGACGTCCATCTTCACTGATTGCCATTCGCGCACGCGGATTTGCCGTTCGCGTTATGTGACCCGAGTGCAATGCGCACGCATTACTCCCGAGTAACGAGAACTGCACGGCCGAACGCAGCCTAAATGGGTGCAAGTTGGGTACATCATGAATATTTGTAAGAACAATGTACTAATTATGTTCATCTGGATACGCATCCAATTTGCACCTATTATAGACGATGTGCCCTCTGACGTCACAACAAACCAAAACATTCCCGGTGTTATGCGCAGCATCATGTTTTACATAAATTTGGTTCAGAATAAGGTCGCATGTCAAATCGTCTTTGAATTTTGTGACCTTTGGCATCATTACAAACCAAATTTATGCAAAACAGGATGACCGGTTCAGATACAAACAAAGAGCACATTGTCTACACCCATTTTATAATTAGTCCTGATGAAAAAGAACTAGGTATAAATGACGTAGGTTTAATATAATGGTACAAATTGGGTGTATGTGAGTAAAGGAGGCATTTTGGCAACACAGACCATATTTTCCAGAAAATACCTTTGGTCTCAAAATCAAAGAAATAAGTTTCAGTTGTCCTGAAGAGATAACTTAGGCCCAAAAAGGGTTACAAATAGTGTGACAACATGCCTTTCCAATATACGGTCGTGTCCCTCCCGGTTATGAGCGTACATTGGAAATTTGTCCACAGGGTTTTTCAAACGGCATGTTGTCACACTATTTGTAACCCTTTTTGAGCCTAAGTTATCTCTTCAGAACAACTGAAAATTATTTCTTTTATTTTGAGACCAGACAAAAGTATTTCATTGAAAATATGGTCTGTGTTGCCAAAATGCCTCCTTTACTGTGGAAAGACTCATATAGTGATGGATATTAATATTCATGTCATACCCAACAACACCCATATAGTGCTTCCCGAGAATAAATATAGATTGATGTGACTTACACCTTGTAAATGTTGATGCATAGGCCTCATGCTCCTTGATCCCCTTGGTGGGCCAAATGTGCCAAAAAAACAGACAGAGGCCGTTTTGGACGAAAAGTTTCCTATTGGCCTTAAAACCAGGAAATACGCAGTTATGTTACGAGGGCGACGAAAATGTCTAGAAAACTCTTCTAAACTAATTCCCTCAAAGACTACACCATGTTAAAGACGAATATTCTTAAACACTTACTTTAACACCATGACTCGGTGAAGCAACGACAGAACACGTAACTATTTTTAACCAACGGCGCTAGAGATAATTTCACTGACAGTCGGGTCGGTACTCCGCACTGTAATTTGCATGGTAACCGTGTCTTGGAGTACCAGCTTAGCGCGTACCAAAGCGTCGTGGCCACCACGGAACACTCCGGCTAGGCACAGCGTGTGGGAACTCTTACCCCCGGTAACCTTGTCTGAGCGTTCACACGGCTGCATGCCAAGGAATCCAATGATGTTGGTTACTGCCTCTGTGAAAAATAAATAGTGTGAAAATGGCAAGTGTTAATTTTAACAGACCTCAATTTCAAAAGGGATGGAGGGTCGAAAGTTGCATAGGAGTTGACATGTGTGCCCCAAACCAACAATTTTTGTAAGTGGTATTACAGGGGAGAAAGGGGATGGGGGTCTTGGAAAATACTCTGTAAAAATACGCCCCTAATGTCAAATTCGTTCTAAATACTGAAAATTTGATGCATGTAGGGCAGTTTGTGTAGGGTATTCTATTCTCAACTTTTCTTGAAATTAAATTTAAAGAAGTGATTCTTTTTGGCGGCACACGTTTGTTCATGTGTTAACGGCATAATTGAAACCTATACTGTTCGATCTTTGCTAAGTTAGATATAAATGTACTCTACATTAGTTTTTTCCATATAGTGCACCTTGCACAACTCAAGAAATTTCTACTTCCAGCTGGAAAGCCACTACCTGTGGCTTGCTGTACACATGAACAAATATGGGGCCAATTTTATGCCGCTGCTAAGCACAAATATTTGCTTAATTTTGTGCTAAGCAATTTTATGTGCTTGGCATCTCCATGAAATTGGCCCTGGGCCTTTAATTAATGACATCACAGATCAATAGACCTTTATCACGGTGCGTCCATCTTTGTCTTGTTCCCCACTGCAGTGTACGTGTCGGGCATAATCAGTGCGTGTAAGTGTCTGCTCGATAGCGCATGCAGTCTTCAGTTGTTTTGCGAGAATCACTGTCCGCGCTGCGCGTTTTCTTGATCGCACATGTCATTGTGATGCACACAATAAACATTTTCAGCAAGCCTCGTTTTCGTTACGTTCATTTTAATAGGGGAAAAGGGAAGATGGCTGCACCGTGATAAAGGTCTATTATGATTAATTTACATCAAATGAAGAAATGTCCCAATGTAAATGGGTCTTAAGCCGGCTGTACACCTTGCGTTCCGACTATGTTGCGATTGCACAAACACGCCAAAATTCAAGCATGCTCAAAATTCTGTGATTGCGTTTCTACGGACTAGTACACAAAATCGTGACCACATCGCCATCGCAAGACCCGTACACATTGTGATGCGACTGCACAACATGCGCTATCGTGATCGGATCACGGACGAAACGCAAGGTGTACGGCTGGCATTAGACTGACCTTCCAGAGTTTTAGCGGAGAGAGCAAACGTTTCATCCAGTTCATTCTCGTCACCAACCTCCTCCCATGAAGCTAAGAAGTTTGGTTTCATTACTCGCTGCACGTGGTCCGCAACCGTTATCTCAACGTCTTCAAGCTGTGAGATTGATCAGAGGGAATTCCTCATTGTTAGGGACGCGTTTCTTACAAGACAATGAAACACTTAATGCACAATTGCTCCAAGACATGCTTTGTATTAGCTAAGACGTTTGGTTTCATCACTCACTGCACAGTTGTACGGTTTCCTAATAGGTTGTGTACGAGGGTTACATACACTACGCGAACTTTTGGACAAAAGAGGTCCGCATAAACCAGGTAGCACCGCAACTGTGTGGACTTGCACAGGTCCGCAGACGAGTTGTCTTAGCATTTAAAAAAGGATAAGGGGAGAAGGAGGGGTGTTCAAACAAAAGTATTTAGATCACAATCCTTGGATCACAATCCTCGTGGGTGTATGTGCACTTGTTCTCCCAAACAATCGTGGACGTTTTAGGGAGGTCTAACAAAGAGAACAATATCGTCCGCGATTGGCAAGCGAACGTCCGCGATTCGCTCCTGTACAAAACCAACGAGAGTAAGGAAAAATAGACTATGTCCAAACAAAAGAGGAACAAAGGGACGTCCGCGATTGTCAGTGAGTTTACACCTGTGTGTGTGTGTGTGTGTGAACATGAAGCAGTGTTTGTCTACTTACCACATATTCATCTTCATAACCATCATCATCAGGTTCACCGGTATTTGGATCACAATCCTTTACTAGAAACTTGAGGGTGTTTGTGAACGTCCCGGTTACTGTGTGAACAAGAAGAAACAAAATTATTTTCTTAAAACCTTCAAAGACCAGCCAATGTTTAAAAGCAATCTAAAGGATTGGATTTCACGCTCCTTTTATGGAAACACATTGGGAGATTCTTGTATCCATCAAACAAAAACAAAACATGAAACAAAAAATAACAGACTGAATACTTTCTGGGAAAAAGGGAAACTCATTTTCCAGGTATTGATCGCTTTCCGGTGACGTCACGCCTTCCATCCACCATTTTGGTTGTCATTTTTCATGACGCACGTGGTTCGAGTGATAACCGGCCGAAAAAGCAAGAAAATTGCATTGGTTGCACTTACCTGTTACTTAACCTTGCTTTATGTTGTTGCGCCATGGCTGTTGTATCGATAAAGATAAAAATGTATTTCTTCAGGCTAAAAATTGTGATCAAGCAAAAATACTTTCGTTTTTACAAGCTGCAGTGTATTCTCAATAATTTGAACGTATCGTAACGGGCGCGTGCGGCATCTTTGAATGAAAGTACACAGGTGCGACAAGTGGCACGCGCGTGTCCGTTGACCACCAAACAGTCCCTGATGTTCTACGTCACGAAAAGCAATCAATTCAATTATTTCCAGAATGCTGTGATCCCTAAAAGAACTAATTCACCTATCAATGCATAGTTCCGAGTTTGCCTAGTTAGCCCCGCCCCCGTGGATATTGTTGCTATGGCTCACACGCTATCGTCAAAATGGCGACACACAACGCACAAAGCAATGGGACTTTCAACGGAAAGCACAGATTCATTGGAGAAAACTCAAAGGCATTCATGTTTCAGGGTCGACAGTTATCTTAGAACACACCGAGTAAAGGGCCAGTAATACAGGGATGTCATATCATGACATACGTGCTTTCGTACCTTTGAACAACGAAACGACCGGCCTTGAAACCAAAAATTCACCCGGATCATCGCATACAACACTGTACAAATTGTATGGGGCCGGCAGAACATATCGCGTGATCATGTTGTCGTGAGACAGTGCACTTTGACCTATGTCAGTGATATCTGCTAGCTCTGTTGTGATTGGTTGGCGGGTTCGACTGATTGACAGGTCGGAACTATGCATTGCCGGCAATTCGTGCGTACATACTTAATGGACGGACTCTTAGCAAAACAAATTTGCTCAATGTAAGGTCATTTGCTTTGCAAAAATGAATTAACAGTCAAAACTGTATGTCAACTTGTGTTCTTAGCAAGAGTAGCATAACGATAGTCAAGGATAATACACATCACATAAGGTTTTGATGGCTAACCCATTTTTGCAAAGAAATAACATTTTGCAATTTATAAGCAAATTTTCTGCTAATTAACCATTAGTCTATTTACCGGCAGTACGGTCTTCAGGCATCGCCAAGCAGGTGTACGTCACACCAGGATGGTTGTATTTCAGAAACGCTGCAGGAACCTGGCAAACTGTCTCATAGCCGTCACTCGATTCCATATGAACGGTCACGTTCTCCAATAGTTGGTCGTTTAGTGTGTTGGTGCAGTCAAACTAAATGGTTTTAAAAAAATTATACTTTGAGCGAAGGGGATTGGTCGATCACCGCTTGTGATCCACAAGTTTAATGTATTCGTCAAACTTCTGTTCTGATTAGGAATTAATATTTTGTAACCGTATACAACAAAAAATTAACAGTATTTTTACGATATTTTTACAATAATTTGTTTGTCACAATGGATTGGTCATTACAATCTGAGAAGTGGGCCAAGGTCAATGCAAACTTAGAAGGTAGGGCATGGACATTTGTGAATCTACTGATGAAAAGAACATATTTAACAGGGGTCGAAATTAACAGTAGTCCCGTAGCCAGAGGCTAGTGCAGATGCTCTACCAGTTGAGCTATGAGACACAGTGGTTTACTCCCTCAGGTTTCCCCCCAGACGTCTGACACACTGGGCAGATGCTCTACCAGCTGAGCTATGAGACACAGTGGTTTACTCCCTCAGGTTTCCCCCCAGACGTCTGACACACTGGGCAGATGCTCTACCAGCTGAGCTATGAGGCACAGTGGTATACTCCCTCAGGTTTCCCCCAAGACGTCTGACACACTGGGCAGATGCTCTACCAGCTGAGCTATGAGGCACAGTGGCATACTCCCTTGGGTTTTCCCCCCAAGACCTCTGACACACCAGGCAGATGCTCTACCAGCTCAGCTATGAGGCAGTGGTATACTCCCTCAGGTTTTCCCCAAGATCTCTGACACACCAGGCAGATGCTCCACCAGTTGAGCTACTGTATGAGGCATAGTGGTATACTTCCTCAAGTTTTCCCCAAGACCTCTGACACACAAGGCAGATGCTCCACCAGATGAGCTATGAGGCACAGTGGTATACTCCCTAGGTTTTCCCCAAGACCTCTGACACACTGGGCAGATGCTCTACCAGCTAAGCTATGAGGCACAGTGGTGTACTCCCTCAGGTTTCCCCCCAAGACCTCTGACACACCAGGCAGATGCTCCACCAGATGAGCTATGAGGCACAGTGGTATACTCCCTAGGTTTTCCCCAAGACCTCCGACACACTGGGCAGATGCTCTACCAGCTGAGCTATGAGGCACAGTGGTATACTCCCTCAGGTTTTCCCCAAGACCTCTGACACACCGGGCAGATTCTCTACCAGCTGAGCTATGAGGCACAGTGGTGTACTCCCTCAGGTTTTCCCCAAGACCTCTGACACACCGGGCAGATGCTCTACCAGCTAAGCTATGAGGCACAGTGGTATACTCCCTCAGGTTTTCCCCAAGACCTCTGACACACCGGGCAGATTCTCTACCAGCTGAGCTATGAGGCACAGTGGTATACTCCCTCAGGTTTTCCCCAAGACCTCTGACACACCGGGCAGATGCTCTACCAGCTGAGCTATGAGGCACAGTGGTATACTCACTCAGGTTTTCCCCAAGACCTCTGACACACCGGGCAGATTCTCTACCAGCTGAGCTATGAGGCACAGTGGTATACTCCCTCAGGTTTTCCCCAAGACCTCTGACACACCGGGCAGATGCTCTACCAGCTGAGCTATGAGGCACAGTGGTATACTCACTCAGGTTTTCCCCAAGACCTCTGACACACCAGGCAGATGCTCTACCAGCTGAGCTATGAGGCACAGTGGTGTACTCCCTCAGGTTTTCCCCAAGACCTCCGACACACCAGGCAGATACTCCACCGGATGAGCTGTGAGGCACAGTGGTATACTCCCTCAGGTTTTCCCCTAAGAACCATTTTTTATTCTCTTCTTTTATGGAAAAAAGATTTCATACCTGGAATACGATGTTCTGAGCGAAGGTGTGTTTGATACAACGCACCATGTATTCAGTCTCAGACTCGGTCAATTCGACCGGCTTAGAGGACTTGAAGAGAGGACCCAAGGACGCAAACTCAGGAATGGACGCCAGTTGCTCTGTCATCAAAATAGGAAAACAACGGTCAATAGTTATAATATTAAAGTACAATCAGGGATGCCAGTGGCTCTTACCTTCAGGGCCGGAAAAAAAATAATAACTGCATGTATGTGTGCACAGTCTCGCCAGCACAGTATATACTGTACACGTTATGTACATTGACAGTGTGCAATGCAATGGATATGGGTCATTCTATAAATTTGGGGTCCAATTTTTCTGTCCCCTGTTACGTCTGACATCTTGTAAAATGTTGTAGTTTGTAAATTCAGGACATATTCTTTAAATGCCTTCTATTTCAAGGAGTGATTACATAAAGTACAATTCATAAAAATATGTTTTGAAGGCATTTTTAATAATACTTGTATGGCAAATGGCAGTATGTCAGGTGTAACAGGGACAGGAAAATGTCACACGTTGGACCCCAAATTTATAGAATGACCCATATGTCAGTGATGACTGTTGTATGGATACAGCGCCCTCTATCGAATCTAAGTACTTCTGATCAATAGTCTGGTTTCGTGGTACTTTAGCTGTGAATGATTATGGCCGGGATACAGACATACTGCATGTTAGAACCACAAAATATAAATTAAATCAGTTCAATTTCAAGGACCTTTATTGTGGAATAGCTTACCCAACACTCACCTTTCACCTTTAAAAAGTGTCTAAAACAACATTTATTAGACCAGCTATTACTTGTGCGTCAGTATATATATTTTTTCCCCTCCATATTTAATTATGTTTAACGTAACAAATTATTCGTTGAAGTAAAACAGGCCCTTGGTCTTGTACAAGCCTCTGGCTTTCTACCGAGGACCTGCCATGCTTACGGCATACATTTCTTAAAAGTCAATTAAGCTCTTTCTAAGTCATTTCATGAATGTACATGTATGTCTACTCCAAAGTATAAATTATTTTATTACATGAAAAAATGTTCTTGTATCCGTGAAGCATGGAAATAAATGAATGAATTAGATTAAGATGTGCCATACTTCAGTCAAAATTAGCGATAATATCTCGGTTTATTTGTTTATCCACCCTGTATAAGACGAAACTATACAAACAAAATTAATGGAATAATAGCCTACCTGCATAAATCTCTTGAGCAGGAGCGCTTGGCTTTTCCGTAGGCTTTGCTGATGGTAATATATCTGAAACAAACAAAAATGTTTTACTACAAACAAAAATGTTTTACTGCAAGAAAGAATGGACTTCCGGCTCAAGGAGTATTCATGGAATTTTCGAGACAAAATCTGGAGAAAAGAAAGTATTTCCAAGGACTACAGACCCGTTGCACCGGCGGCCATGACGGGGGGGCAGGTTTTCAAATTAAATGATGTGACAATAGATCCACAAAGTGCCTACTCATGCATGACACACGGTGACAATGTGACTGTCCCCTGTCATGGCCGCCCGTGCAAAGGGTCCACTCAAACTAAAATGACAAAGGAATGACAAAGAAGTTCTTCCAAGTTTCCCCCATCAAATTCAAAGCCTTTTTTGACAAGCAAGGAAAGTTCTTTTAAACTTTTAATGGTTAGGCAAACAAAAAGTATTCTGTCTCTGGTCAGACCGAAGTTACGCAATTGATGCGACAACGCTGTTTTTCCCCTTCCCTCCACCCCCATCGCACACAGATTCGTACACAGTAGGGCCTATAGTAAACTTGCAGAGCCGTCACAACACTGAATGTTCTGAGAGTTTTCACTCCACAAACAATGGACATGGAAATAAGGGGCATATTTCAGTATTCAGCTCAGCTCAGACACGCTCTAATAGTTAATTCACAATCGCAATTCCTTGTTGTGTCGCATGAGAAATAACCGCCATTGTTGCAGCTGATTAAACAACCTCATACTCACTATCATTCGTTCTCATTCGATATCAGTATCGTCTGAATCTATTGCCCCGAGTACGAGGTCGAGCTGCCTGGCAGAATACATAGACTTGTTCCCATTCCCTACGTAGTCTACAGGATTGGCGATCAGTCTAGAAAATGTGAGGTAATAGAGGGGGCTGTTTTAGCTGCCGCAGGAAGAAAAAAAAGGATTGACGCACATGGTTGAAATTTACGCGCGCCCTGACCAGAGACGGAACATCTTTCTTTTTTTTGGCCTTAGGTGAAATTAAAAATAAATAAATTTTAAACAAAATAGCCCCATCTTCTTAGAATGCAGTGCTGCTTGGTTTTGAAAGAATCTTGAATTTCTGAGTTTATCTAACCTAGTTTCTTTTGCTCCGAGAGTGGCTGCGTTTCCATGGGAACAGACTTGATGTCAAATGGTGTCTCAGATGGGCTCAGAGTGTAATGGTGCAGCGCCCTCTCTAGGCCAACGATGGACACTGACAGGCCTGGAGAAACAGAAACACAAAGTTTAATGGAAAGATCCGATGCTTGAATTTCCGACAAATATTTTAAATCTCACCAAAAATCCTACTATAGATTTATTTTAGCAAACTGATTTGAGACAGATTGTAAACTGAAGAAATCTGAACAAACCATTAAGGATGTAGGCTGAGTTGAGGGCCTTCTGTTGTTGCTCCAAGACACGGAGATAGAAGGTGGCTCGGTCACGAACCTCATCATCGCTGTCCAAGAGACATCTGAATCAAACACACAAATCAAAATGAAAGTCAAATCCTGGTCACGTCTACGATGTGTGTCAGGGTTGTAGTCGAGTCCATGACAAGCCATCTCAAACCTTCACAAGTCCACCACAAGTCCCCGGGTCTTAATTCAAGTCACAAGCTATTCAAATGAACTCCAACAAAGGCATTCTTTTGTGCGAGTTCATCCTTTGCTTCTTGTTAATGGACTTGTAACGGACTTGTAACGGACTTGTGATTTTATCGGCTCTAGACTGGAGTCTTTCCACGGTAAAGGGGGTATTTTGGCAACACAGACCATACTTTCCAGAAAATACCTTTGTCTAGTCTCAAAATAAAAGAAATAAGTTTCAGTTGTTCTGAAGAGATAACTTAGGCCAAAAAAAAGGGTTACAAATTGTGTGACAACATGCCTTTCTAAAAACCCTGTGTAAAAATTTCCAATATACACTCGTAACCAGGACGGCCTAAAATGTAACACAAGTGTCCGTCCCAGTTATGAGTGTAAATTAGAAATTTGTACAAAGTTTCAAAATGTCACACTTGCATTTACAAGATCACACTTGTTTATTGAATCGTTCTCGTTATGTTTTGGGTAGTATCAACAGATAAAGGTGGTGTTCGATTCATGAGGTCATATATTCTTTATATGCTGAGAGTAATCGTTCTCTGAAGTCTGGTAGTAATAAAAAAATCAACTTCAGAACTGTCACGACGTACGGGGGACACTGTGTCCTGTTTTTATGGAATGACCGAATAAGGCCTATGGTGACCGCACATTTAGTAATTGCGCACCAGTCCTGCGGAACCGTCTCCCTGGGGGCATAAGGGGTATCAGTGATTTTAATGTGTTTAAACAAAATTTGAAGACTTTATAGTGTTTGTAGTGTGTGATAGTATTGCTTTTTAATTGAGACACACTGTAAAGCATTTTGAGATTTTTAAGTGTAAAATGCTATATTAAAAATTAATTATTATTATTATATTGAGCATACGTATTTTAGCTTAAACGTGACGCAAACAATGGAAAAGGACCGGTATGTTTGCTGCCACCAAGCGTATCAATAGTCTCCCGATATGCAAAGTTATGTGGGACATAAAGTACACCAGTCCTGTACCTTTTAAGCAGGACAATCACGCTGGGCAGCAGGGCCTCGCAATGAGCTCCAAACTTGGCCAGAGAACTAACGGCAGCTGCAACCAAAAACAAAAGAGTAGTTATTTGCAAAATTCAATATGGCCTTGTGGTCTAGCGCATTGAAATCAATTTCCTGTGCTAGTACTAGAATGTGGGTTCGAATCCTGGCCGCGACAGGTTGTGGTACTCTTGCTCATAATAGGGGTAGAGACAACTTGGTTGTCTTAATTCGGACTAGTTACCCCTCCCAGCCCCACTTATATCGTAAAGAGACTCTGGTCTTGTTTCGGTGTGAACGGCTGGTTTCTCCGTAATCGACTTCGGTAGCCATTACCTCGAGTGGCCTGTCGGCCTTGTAATGGGCGACTTGCATAAAAAAAAACCTGTAATATGACTCGTGCAGTTACTTGTGACAATTCATCACACATTTTAAGGGTACACATATTATGGTCAAGCGGTTTGGGTCATATATTATATAATGCCCAAGTAGATCCTTGTGATCCGATTGGACGATAGCAGGTCATGTGTCGTTCAATATTTAATCCATTTAATGCTACGTCACTAACCGTGCAATTTTGTCCATTTGCCATGCAATTTTGTTCCATATGTTTTTTCCATTGCACGGTGCACCGGCGCCCACTGTAAGAATTCAGCGCAAGTGTATGACTGTGCATGTCGAATGTATGACGCGAGCGCGACCAGTGAATACGACCCCTGAAACACAAACTTTTTTACAACTCACAAGCGACATGGCGGGTTTTGTACTTATGACGGATGATGAAATATACTCGCCTATATTTGGACGGAATGTGCTATATTCACACATCTATTTCTTCCTTTATTCTTCCTTTAATGTAAGCCGCTATTGATTGATTTCCGTGACGTAGAACATCCAAAAATGTTTGGGTGTCACTGGTCACGCGCGTACACACGCGCGCCAATAGACGCACATGAACACGCGTAAAAAATACTCACCAGCATATTTTCATTCGAAAATGCTGCACGCGCATTTTGCGATACATTCAAATTATTGAGCATGTAGTCAGCTTGTAAAAACGAGAGTGCTTTTGCTTGATCACAATTTTTAGCCTGAAGAAATACATTTTATCTTTATCGATACAACAGCCATGGCGCAACAACATAAAGCAACGTTAAGCAACAGAGGTAAGTGCAACCAGTGCAACCAATGCCGGTTATCACTCGAGCCACGTAGGTCATGAAAAATGACACCCAAAATGGTGGATGGAAGGCGTGACGTAACCGGAAAGCAATCAATACTACACATATTTTGTATGGATCTACACTAGCATCGTGTTGTCACTGCAAACAGATGTGCACGTTTTGTTTGGAATCAAAACATGCGCTGCTGTTGGTGGACTCAAAACACGCATTGATGACGCAATGTTCAGCAACGCAGTCACATGACTTGCATTCATCACATTAGGGGCGTGTTTGTTTCATGACAGATCCGAATCCAGATCCCGGGTTGTTTTACCGTGCAGAAACAAACAAAACCGCTCTCAACTCGGATCTCAAATCACGTGAATTGCAATTTATTTACCAAATTTGTCAAATTTCTGTTCCAAATTTCTCCCACGACATTCGTCGTAAATAAACAAGCATTCTAAATTTGTTTGCATCGTGTGTTGCCTGTGAAAATTGAAACGACACGGTTTTACTCACACAAAAATCTTCGCGATGTTTACGTCGCCATTTTGGATCTAGCGCTGAACCATCTCTCGAGAAGGATTCCACAGATCACAGATCACAGATCTCGATAAAAATCTGCGCGCAGTGAACGAGTTCACCTTGGATCTGCATAGATCTGAATCTGGATCCGTCCGAAACAAACACGCCCTAGATTACGACTCTGCTTACCCGCTCTAATGGCAGCGCTCTCCAGGATAACGCGATTGAAGATAAACCGTATATACTTGGACGGCGTCTGCGTCCGCGGACCCTCCTGGCCCAGTAGGTGTAAGATGCGTGTCGCCAGTGAGGTGTGTTCACAATCCTCAATGAATTCACACAGATGGGCCAGACCGGCTTCCTTGGCCTCGGGGTTTTCCTCAATGATGACGATGATGCTGTTTACAATGGCGCGTTTGTACTCAAAACCTCCCTGGAAAGGAAAGCGGGGGACGGAGAGAAATAAAGTACACCCTTTGCATGAGCGGCCATGACAGGAGGCAGTCACATTGTCACCGTACACGAGTAGGCACTTTGTGGATCTATTGTCACATCATTAAAATAAACTACTCACAGTAAAACGACCAAACTCCCTTCCCAAGTTTGGTTGTTTCATTTCAATGGGATTAGGCACCATACCAGATGTTACATTCGTAGTAAGTTAGGGATACTGTGGGGTGTACGCAGATATTTTATTGAGGGTATGCATTCCGTTTGAATGATTTTGTATATGATTAGACAATTGTATCTGCATGACAGACACACCTTGTCACAGGAATAGGTGGAAGTCATTTGAAAAAAAATAAATCTAAAAACACAACATCCCAATATCCATTTAACTTATTGTGAGTGGTGTAAGAAAACTGCTCTGCAGCTTTCTCCTCAAAGTGCCCCAAACCACCCGTTATTCCTTCAATGTTGGTGAAATTCAAGTTTCTGCAAACACACCCTCAATTGATAGACATGTACTCATAGCTTGGCTCATCCTCTTTCAAATCTTGTAGGTATATATATGATAGGATTGACAATTGGAGATGAATTTAGAAACACAAGAAAATTGCAGTGCCCCGACTGGGATTCGAACCCGGATCCTTGGCATACATTGCCAACTGCTCTACCAACTGAGCTATCTGGGCATCCCGCCAGAGCACCACAATAATCTCGTGCTTGGCAATCTTTTTCCAACAATGCAGTGGGGAAATCCATGCCGACCAATTTCGCTACACTGATGACCCTTTCTAAGACGCTTCTTGGCGCTTTGTGAAATTGGCCCCTTGTCATGTATTTAAATCAAGTAACAGGTCTCGCCAGTTAGTACAAATTATCAACTAGCCACTGAGACCTGGGATCGATTTTACAAAAGTTAAGATGAGTTCAGTGCATCTTAATTCCCATACCAACGTCCCAAGATGAGAAAAGTGACCCTTCCTAAGATGCGTCTTAGCCCCTTCTTACCTCGTCTCTGAGCATGGAAGACAAGAAGTTCATCATGATGCTATGCTTGCGAGGGAACTTGGTGCACAGCGAGCGGACAGCCTGCACCACCACCACCTTAAACTCATCTGAGATCTCCGACATAAACGTGGAGATTTGCTTCATGAGTCGCTCTACGCTGCTCTCACTACCAGTTTTCAGTAAGGTTGTGATGGCCAGAGTCGCGATGCTGCGATTGACGTCTGTGATCAGGTTCTCTAGGTCCAGGTTACAGGCGGTGACTGCGGCAGGGTGTGTCATAGCAACCTGAGGAAAAAATTCAATTTTGGAAATGTTTTATGTTACCGTTGTACAGTGTTTTATTATTTAGTTTGGCATGTGTCTTTGGGAATATGAGATCGTGTGACAAGGAAAGTTTCTGAAAGGATGACTGAAAAACATTCAACATCAGACTAAGTGGGAAATATTAATTTACATCTAAGAAAGTTTTTATCCGTGTTGGGAATCGTGAGATCAGTGATTTTCCAGGCTTCCTGTTGCCAAATCCGGGAGGGTTATACAGCCAGAGCTGTGAGTGGAGAACACCAACAAAATCTGAAACTGCAGTCGTGAAGCTGACATTGCGAGCGCAAAGCCCCAAGCCCTAACGGCGTGGGGTCCGGGGCCCGCTTAAGTTGCACCGACATCTTGATGAATTAATGTCTCAGTTGGTGCATTTTATGGCTTCGAGAATGATATTTTGTACTGAATACTGGCTTGCACATGCCGTGCGCTAGCAAGTGGCAAGTACCGTACTGTAGGAAAAAATCGGAAAATAAAATCAACGCTTACGCATGAGGGAAAAAAAGCGGAAAAATGTCCGGAGAAAAAAAAAGCTGAAATTAAATTTTGGCACATTACAAAAAAAGCTGAAATCAGTTAAAAATCTGAAATTTCACACCCCTTTATGGAATTACACAAACGTCGATATTGACTCATGCATAATTTAAAGATAATTCTGACACAGCCTACATACCCTGTTGAGTGTCTTGGTAGCAGCGAATCGCAGTGTCGGTTTCGGCGAGCTGAGAAACAACTGTAGGACTGACACGGCAGGAGCCAGTTCCCTGGCTGTGGTGTTCCTCATGTTAACAATAGCATGAGCTGCCTCATAGATGACCATCTGGGCAATAGAAATAGGCAATGGTTATATAGTATACACATATAGACTGCCTCATAGATGACCATCTGGGCAATAGAAATAGGCAATGGTTATAATAGTATACAGGGAAATACAAAGGCTCTAGTTCGAATCCCACCTTGGCCACATTTCTATGCTCAATTTAAATGTAGTTTGGTAATTCAAACTAGTGCTGCGACCGTGTAAACATTTAAACATCCAAAACATTTAACTATCCGTTTAGAAAAATGCTAAACGGATATAATAATAATAATAATGAAAATTTATAATGCGCCGGTATCCATAAAAAAAAATGCTCATATCCGAAACCAACTTGTGAAAAAACGATCCTCCCTTTTTCAAAGATCTAATGGCCGTTTTGTGCCGCCGGAAATTTCAAAAGAGGCAGTTTTGTTCTGAAAGAATCAGGCAGCATACGTCGGTAACCTTTGTGGTTTCAAGCTGAAGATGTAAAGTTGCGTTCGTGGGCGGAAGCGATTTTACTGATGGTTTTACTTTGGGTTTGAGTGACTTCTCGAAAGTATCCAATTACAGCAAAGCCTAGCTGAACTTTCGTGGCCTGCATCATGTATGCTCCAATTTAATAAAGTGTCAGTGGTGCCGCGCGAACGCACATGATACCAGATCAAAGAACTTTATATTGCGAGCTCGAGCGCGGTACTAAGTTTTACTTTTTGTTATGTTTACTATTCGTTTAAACGTTTAAAGGAGTGTGACCTGATCACTTTTTTTTACCCATAACTCCCCGGGACTTACCTTATGGGTCATGAGATTTTTATATCATAACATCCGTTATATTTTTCTGATTACGAAACTGAAACTCCCGCGCTTCTAGGCCGCATATTTCCGAGGATATCGTCGAAAATCCACCGATTATTTGTAAACTAATTTTCCAGTATCAACGTTTATACACTGAAAGCCGACTCGATAGTTTTGTTAATTTTTTTACTGGAAATTGCGAATGTTTTCGGGTTTTTGGGACATGGGAGGTGTGTATAGGAGTTACTTGATAATATTGGTAAGTTACATCGAAAACTATTTTCCAGAAACTCTGGTCACGCTCCTTTAAACGAACGTTAAATTGACGTTTAAATGTTTAGAAAAATAAATGGTAACTCCCAGCGCTAATTCAAACTGACTCACCTCGCTTTTATGTCGCAAACAGCCTTCGATGAAGTCAAACAGTGGACTGTCACTGCTGAAAGAAAAATAAATAAAACATTTAACTTATAATGTTAAAAAAATATATATCTTGTGTAATTCCCACAGCCTTGTGAGCCACTCCACCAAAAGTCATCCTGAGATATCAGGGAATTTCCACTCTGCAAAGCGACGTAACAATACCCTGAGGAAACACACGCAAATCTGTGGAGTGAGCCGGCTGTTGTCTTGAGCCAACTCACGCCTGAGTCATTTTGATGTAATTTAATCAATTCGGTCATGTTATGCCGAAAAGAAACGATTTCTATACTTTCCAGAAATTGTATTCGGTTCCGTTCCTTATGACTGTCCCATTCCTATCAAACTTTCAAACGACGATCTTAATTTACTCCGCAGTTTTTCAAATTAATAACAGGGATGCATGCTGACGAATGTAATGGAACGGATTCCCCAGTATGCTTTAAATAGCAGCCAATCGTCGACGCGGACAACGGCCAGCATTACCGAGTACATGTATCACATGCATGCACGGTGTTTACAATCTGCGCGCGTTACATTTGAATGCCTGCAATCATGCTGCAATGCACTGCCAAGCATCCTGATTGGTCCAGCCGAGGCGATAAGATTTCTGTCGCTAGTCCCACCGCGAAATAGGGCCTTTTTCAACAGGGCCACTGTACGCAGGAGTTGAGGAGTGTGTTAAAGGGGCACTGTTGCAAGAGGATGCCAAAAGTAGGCTCTTGCATAAAAAAATGAAAATGGAGCTAATGACCTAATCAGATAGAGTATATTATAAGCTTCACAAAACTACAAACATTGTGTTAATCCGTCAAATCGACCAAGTTATGACCATTTCCGTGATGACCAAGAGCACAATTCTTTAAAAAGCGCTTTAGAGAAAAATGGCGTAGAAGGTTGTACTTCTGTTAAAGGCATAAAGTCCTTAGCAACCATGCAAATTCTGACTCCAAAAGCCCTATACCTATAGGAAAACATGTGTGGGTGGTGTTTCAGCAAGAATGAACAAGAATAGCAGTCCTCAATTTCATACGCAATACCTTTTTAACCCTCTTCGCACAGCCTAACCCCGACCCCACCCCCCAGTTTGTAAAATGCCAGAATTGGGTTATTTCACACGTTTTTAGGCATTTAAAATGCTGTTTTCTGGTAGTATTTATTCACTTAAACTTCTTTAGGCGATATATGGATACTTAATAGGTGGTCTCATGCAGAAATCCTGGTATCGATAACAAATGCCCTACTTGACATACATGCATAAATTAGCCATTATCTCAGTTCTGGCCTGTGCGACAAGCGCCTACTTTCGGTGGAGCGGCTCACATATACAGATAAAAGCCGCAATAACAAACACTTCATTACAGACATTCTGCTATAGTAGAAATCACAACTATTAAATTATAATGTATTTTCCCCCCACTGTAATTAATAAGTGAAATGGTGTTAAAAAGAAAATGCATACACTGCACAAAACTGAAATAAAGGGCAGAGTAAAAATCTTCAAACTAGCCTTGTCCCCAATATATCTTAAAACTGGACTTGGTCAAGAACTTACCCGGCATCCTCGTCTTCAAGAAGCTTGGATGCAATCCGGATCTGACAGAAAAAGGAAGAACCATTTTAAGATCAATCCTAGAAGTAGGCAAATGATTTTAGGCAAATGAAAATCTATATATGGATTTTGTGTACAAGTGAATAGTAAAGTCCAGTGCATGGGACTTTTTTAGAAAACCACTTTCGGTTGTCAATTTCCAACATGAAATACCATTTTGGACGGAAATAAATTCATGTGGTGTTCGTTACCATTGCTATATCAACACTTTGAGTAAAGTTTTTCTTGTCAACTCATGAAAAACGAAATTGGGTCATTGGGTCAAGTATGGTACCCAACCACCTCATACTTACCAACATGCACGTAGCGTACGGTGACTTGAGGCCCCCACGGGTGTACTTGCCCACCATTTTAGTAATGGCTAAACGGTCGTTCTTACGGATGTGATAAATAAGCCCCAAAGCGTGGTATTGAACCATCACGTTGTCGCTGGTAGCTGCTTCCTGAGCTTCATTCACCCAACGCTTGACGACATCGGGACTTTGGGACAATAGATGCTGTAATCAATAATCGGTAATTAATAATCAATCGGTAATCAATCAATCAGTCGGTAATCAATAATCAATCATCAGTAATCAGTTCAGTAATCAATAAATAATTAAATATTGATCAATAGTTTTGGGGCTATACATGTATAAGCCCCAGAGTGTGGTATTGAACCATCATACTATCACTGGTAGCTGCTTCCTGCCTTTTATTCACCCCACGCTTGACGACATCAGGACTTTGGGACAAAAACTGTCCCAAAAAGTTCTTGGGATGTTGCTAACAGGGATGCCAGTGGCTCTTACCTTCAGGGCCTGAAAAAAATCCACTATCATAACTGCATGTATGTGTGCACATGGACTCGCCGGCACAGTATACTGTACAGTATGTACATTGATAAGTGCAATGCAATGGATATGTCAGTATGTATGTGATCTAACCACTGCTGTATAGATACAGCGCCCTCTATGTACTTCTGATCGATAGTCTGGTTTCGCGATACTTTAGCCGTGAATGATTATGGCCGGGATACAGACATACTGCATGTGTGCAAATCATTGGGAAAATGTGCTACGTGCGTGTACATACATGTACATAGGCTGTACATACACGACATACATGGCATATCCGGACATCGTTGATCAGTAAGTGAGACAACTTTCCACTTTCTTTTTACTTGAAGAGTTGAAAATATATTCTCCTTATATTTCTGGCCGTTTACTTTTCCGGCCTGGAAAAAAGGCTTTGCCGAATTTCTTTTTCCAAAATAAGAAAAAGCCGGAATAGACCGATCCAGTAAGCTCCGCCCATTTTGGAATTGACCAAACACAACCGCAGGTTCAGATAGCCAAAAAGTAGATCGCCATTTTGGCTACCCGAGTCCACAACATTTTGTGCACAAAGCTACGGCGAAATGCAGCACGAGTGATGCAAAAACACCATAAACATAATTTTTATCAGCGCAGAGGACCCTAGCCGGTTTAAAACGGATTGTATAAGACTATCCTAACCTACTTTTAATCCCTTCATAAATGTGTTTTTGTGTAAACGGGAAAAACTCACCAAAATTAGCTTGTCGTTTTGCTATGTTGTGCATTCACTGCGTTCTAGATGTGTGTCGAGATGTTTTTGTTCGATCTCGCGCGTTACGCGTAATGCATGCGTGTTGTACGTGTACGCACACAACCAGATACTTAAGTGCACATTTTGCTTTCGAGCGTGCAGTTTCTGTGTGAGTGTGCGTGTTTCAATATGCGCTGACCAGGGCGTGGACACTGACGCACGGGCACGGCCACGCGACTCTATTGCACACGTGCCTCACATGTGTGGCATGTTGCTAGGCAATTTCTAAATGGGCGGAGCTTACTGGATCGGTCTATTCCGGCTATAGCCGGAAGACTGGCATCCCTATGCTAAGCACTACAGCCAATAGTACTTACCAGAGACGATGCAAGAGCAGCACTTGACACACTGTGCACCTTGTCAACGATCGCTTGCTTCATATAACGCTCAATACCTTGGAGCATTGTAGTCTGAAGAATAAACAGTCAAAACCAACAACATGAGCTTAAGGCTTCTGGCACATCCATAACATTTTAACCACGGACACACAAGGAAATACTAAAAAGAAACTAGGATGAGAACACAACTTTTTAAAAGAGATGCTTAAACATCATAAGAATACAATACTTTGCTCAGGTGCACATGGTGACTGTTAGTGACTGACAGTTGTGCAGCCGAGTTTATCACGTCAAAAGTCTTGTAGCGTGTTTGTTTCATGACAGATCCGAATCCAGATCCCGAGTTGTTTGTATCGCATATCATGTGTTGCCTTTGAAAACTGACACAACGGTTTTACTCACACAAAAATCATCGCGATGTTTACATCGCCATTTTGGATCTAGCACTGAACCATCTCTCGAGAAGGATTCCACAGATCACAGATCTTGATCAGGATCTGCGCAAAGTGAACGAGTCCACCTTGGATCTGCGCAGATCTGAATCTGGATCCGTCCGAAACAAACACGCCCTTATTTCAACTTAAAACTAGAAATCAATGGCAGATCAAGTCTCATTTAAATACGACAATACAAAGGAAATTCTGCATGATACTCAAATTCCTGGTGGTATCCGAGTACTGCCTGAAATTTCAACTGTGTATTCGTATTTTAATCAGCCTGGATCCACCGCTGGTCGACAAAATTTGGCCCAGGCTATGTGAGAAGCGAATCATTTTCAAATACAAGAAAGCATGAAGGCTGAGGACAACTCATTTGAAAGATAACTTTTGGTATTTGTGACCGGCTCCAGCAAAACCCAACACTTGTGATGAAAATTCAAAATTTAAGTTTTGGTATCAGCTTAGTGTGCATACAAAAAGGTATCTTTTAAAACATGTTTGAGGAAATTCTGATAATTTTTGGCGAAGTTATGACCAATTAAAGTATGACAGATCAGAAAAAGTGAAATGGAGCTATTGGTCTTTAAAGTTTGACAAACTAGTTGATTATTTAATTTTTTGTCAATAATATGAGGAATATTGAGACGGTTCAAACAACAAAACAAATCTTGAATGTATCCCGATGTTGATTCTGCCAAATTTTCAAGTTGGTCCCAGAGGCTATTTTTTAAGGTTGTGGGCCGATATCACGTAATGGGAAATGCCGAGAAGCGTCAGGTTTTGCCAGAGTCGGTCACATATAAGAAATAAGTAAGCCAAAGCTGAACTAACATCGGTTATCTTGCAGAGTGCCCTGATGGCCGCGGCACGATACATGTCTTCCTTTCCAGTCATGTCCTTAGTCAGACTGCTCGTCACAATAATGACATCTTCAGCAATGTTAGCCATATCTTTAATGACGAGGTACACCATGCGACGGAGCATCACCTGCAGCGTATATGAAACGTCAATACAAAAAGCATGTTTCAAATTAGTTAGTGGCCTGGATGCATAAAGCCTAGCGTACATCGACCTTGCAACTGGAAGCAACTAGTGGCAACTGGTGTTTCCGGCAACTAGAAGCAACTGGGAGCAACTGATCAGTTGCTCAAAAAAGTCGATGTACGCGCACTTGCAACTACCGGCAACTGAAAAATCCCAGTTGCCGCGAGTTGCTCATGTTCTACTTTCTGGCAACTAGTTCTAGTCAGTTGCGTCGACGTACGCGTACTTGCAACTAGTTGCTGCCAGTTGCTCGCGTGCATCTGATTACGTGCGCGCACATCGACAGCATCTGCAAGCACAGTTGCTTCCAGTTGCAAGGGCAATGCACTCTGCGCTTTACCGAGTTGCCGTGTCGATGTGCGCGCTCTGGAAATGTAGATATAGCTGGATGCTCCCAGTTGCCGCTAGTTGCGGAACTAATCAGTTTCTGTCGATGTGCGCTTCCAGTTGCAATGTCGATGTACGCTAGGCTTAAATCCCCTCACCACAGTTGAGACAATTATTTGTGTCATCGGGCCGATTTCATGAAGTACTACCACCCATTGCAACACCAGTTACAATGGGTAAAACACTGTAACATACACTTTTTTCTCTGAAATATATATTTTTTTTCAAACCACTATTTATAACTGATCCACTGGGAAGCAAGGGTTGTAGAGTCCATCACAAGTCCCCACAAGCCTTCACAAGTCCACCACAAGTCCCTAGGTCTTAATTCAAGTCACAAGCTATTCAAATGAACTCAAACAAAGGCATTCTTTTGTGCGAGTTCATCGTTTGCTTCTTGCTACTGGACTTTTGCGGGACTTGTCACAGACTTTATTTGATTGGCTCTGGACTTGATTACAATGGACTAGATGGACTAGACTACAACCCTGCTGGAAAGTACACCACATCTTTCAATACTCTTTAGCCCAAAGGTTTTGCACTGGCTGGCCGTGTGAAACTTACGTCATTGGACTGGAAAAGCTTGGTCATTGCAAAGAACGTCTCCGTAGCCTCTGTTGTTCCAATGTGCTCACCCTACAGACAGTACACAAACCGAAATGGCCAAATGAAGCTTTAAATTAAACCCATTTCTCTAAGTGTTATATTACGAAGAATCAAAATTATTTGAAGATTTTGATTTTTGTAATCCCAAACTTCTCTCCTGTTGGATTTCGGAAGACTGTGATAAATCCCAATTCAGTCTTTCCATGGTAAAGGGGGCATTTTGGCAACACGGACAATATTTTCCAGAAAATACCTTTGTCTGGTCTCAAAATAAAAGAAATAAGTTTCAGTTGTTCTGAAGAGATAACTTATGGCCAAAAAGGGTTACAAATAGTGTGACAACATGCCTTTCTAAAAACCCTGTGTACAAATATACGCTCATAACCGGGACGGACACTTGTGTTGCATGTACATTTTAGGCCGTCTCGGTTACGAGCGTATATTGTACACAGGGTTTTTAGAAATGCATGTTGTCACATATATGGTCTGTGTTGCGAAAATGCCCCCTTCACCGTGGAAAGACCCAATTCACTAATTATACATTTTCAATTAACAGGGAGGGGTGGTTATTTCTCTGTAGGGCTTGCTAAGCTCACGTGATAGCCAATCCCAATCAGTGAGAAACAACTGCACTACCGTTATTCGAGACCACCAGTTGGCTGCATAGCTCAATTGGTAGGGCGTCTGCACATTAAGCAGAAGGTCCGCGGTTCGAATCCCGGTGGAGCCAAGTTGCTTTTCACTGCATCTAGATTTTCCAAACTCCACATTTGTATCGAATTTTCAATTAACCTCAACTTCCTTAAAATAGGTAGGGACTTGGAAATCTGTGACGTCATCGCTCGCGCACTGGGTACACTAATACTGGTCAGTTTTGCAGTAGATTTCTGCCGTAAGCGAAGTGGCGCATCATGAAAAATGCGCTGTAAAACATCACAACATTGTTCAATTCCAACTTTTTAAATAGATACTGAAAATAATGAACACTTTCTGACGATATTTATTTTTAAAACAATTTTTTGAAATATTTAAATTGGAACACAGCAAAATGTTTGTTTGACGGTGAGATTTCTGGTCCAAAAAGGGTAGTTTGTGTTGCAAAACAGACTTGTGAAGCCAGTTACAGTTTGGGGAGATTGTTGTCTGTGTTTGTGCAAAATTTCAGTGTAAAACACATGGCCCTTGTTTGTTTGTTTTAGCCCACAAAAATGATTATCAGTTACTCTTTGTGAGCGTCGTCGAGTGCATGGTTTTCATTCCAGGCGTAAATATGTGCTCTTACACATAGTGCGCGCCCTCACATGTGCTATGTACTCCTGTTGCATTGAGGCTTTCCTGACAAAGCATTAGTTGAGCAGAAAACAAGACAGCGTGTTGAACTAAGACTAATCAGACTTGAAGTTAAAAATATCTTCGTTGGCTTGGCGCAATATGTCACTGTGGGGGCACTTCATACTGCAACGCATTCTTCGAACTCTCTCCTAATCAGTTTACACGCACGATTTCGCGGTAAAACAGCCGATTCTTAAGACGCATATCTCGGCTACCGTTTGCTCAATTTATGCGATAAATGCTGTTTTGGAACTTACAGAAAATAATCTGTAATGTGAGATGATATTTTCAATCAAAATCGAACTTTGAATTTTGTTTCCAAGTCCCTACCATAGGTATCCATCTTATTAATAATGTTATTGTAAGCAAACTCTGACCTGATTTAAGATGTACATGACCTTGGTCAAGATGTGACAACACTTCCTGGGTTTAATGGGCGTCTCGTTGAACACGCGAGCCTGTTACAAACAAACAAGTAAACAATCTGAAGCAACAAAACGGAAAGATTACCATGCACGGACACCCACTGGGACCCCACACACTAAACCTATGAGACAACTCTGAAAAATGTTAAGTTTTCCTTAGTAAAATCATGACAATTTCCCCTCTTAATTTTGTGTTTTTATCATCAAACTAACACTTTTACACGATTTATAGATCGTAAAAGGGCA
Source organism: Henricia sp. BOLD:AAB3569 (assembly GCA_037783545.1). Taxonomy (NCBI): domain Eukaryota; kingdom Metazoa; phylum Echinodermata; class Asteroidea; order Spinulosida; family Echinasteridae; genus Henricia; species Henricia sp. BOLD:AAB3569. Next base: position 1,281,255 of record JBBELK010000070.1, on the reverse strand, counting down.
AATCCTGGGTGTCCATGCATGGTAATGAACTCGATTCCAGCTTGTGCCAGGTAGGAATGGGATGACAAAACGTAAAAGAAAAACTTCTCTCTCGTCCCATGTTTGGTTGTTTCACCAAGTTAAAGAACCAGCATTTCAGCTGTCTGGAAGTAAAACTATCTTCATTCAGCCTAAATACGATTACTGTAATTACAGTCATGATGTAATTAATTTCCACAATGAAACGGTCACCATACCTCTTGCAATACAGAACTCTTCTCCATGTTCTGGAACGGATTGGAAGAACCTCCTTCAATAAATCAAACAAGTTTTAAATTATTAAATCATTTAAATGCATAAATAGGCTATTCATTACTACACTCGACCAAAAAAGTTCTGTCACCAGTAAGACATTTGTAGATATTTATTATGAAATTGGATTTAATGTAGGAAAATAATATATCAAATTTTAGCTGAACATATCACTCAAAGGAATAGAGCTTAACGGAACAGGAATGCAACAAAGGAGTGTGGGGTCAGAATGAAAAACACAAAAAAACAACGATGTCAACTTTATTGCACTCAAGCAAGGGGAGTTACATTTCAGTATTTTGCTTCCACCATACCATGCAATGGCACGATTCAGATTGGACAATTAACCATTTTGATTTGGATGTTTTTGACAAGACATTGATAAATCCAAAATCACTTAAAAATTTTCTAATTGTCTACACACAAATTGCCCAAATCACAAGTTGCATTGTTTTTTGGTGTTTTTCATTCTGACCCCATACTCCTTTGTTGCATTCCTGTTCAGTGAAGCTTGCTATCATGATCTCTCTTGAGCTCTATTCCTTTGAGGGATATGTTCAGCTAAAATTTGATATATTATTTTCCTACATTAAATCAAATGTCTTACTGGTGACAGAACTTGTTTGGTCGAGTGTACATACATTCACCAAGAATTCTTTCTAATATGACATGATACTTCCCCAGGAAGTGTACATTTAGTGAGGAAACATGATTTTAGGAGCAAGACAATTTCAGGTTTTTCTTTGAAAACACTTAGGATTTTCATGTCAAGCTCCCAGTCATAGACTTCTAAAGTCTATGGAGACTTATTGTTTGCGTCACACAAACATATGAGACTGGCTGAAAAATGTATGTTTTTCTAAATGTGGGGTTTTCTATCAAAACTGGGCTTACTGATGCTGAACAAATAATTTTGAGGGGAAAAAACATACTTATCAATAAACCCTTTCATGTTCATTGATGCCATCTTGTTTACAGAGCACTTCAAAAACATGTTGCTGTGAACGTACACAGATCGTAATGAGTGCACAGTTACCTAACACATAACAGGGGACCAGTCTATTATTCGTGTTGCGTTTAGGCTGGCGCATGCGCACTCTGAACATTGGATTTTACCAGCGATAATTTGGAGTAACACGAGTCATCCGATTTCTCTTGGAAGATTCGGCTTTCAAGGATGTGTGTTCGTCCTCTTTAAGAGTATTACGCCCAGGTAGGTATGTAGAACGTGTAGAGATTTTGATTTTACCCCAAAAATTGCAATTTCCAGTAAAAATACTTGATTAAAGATTTTGTTTGAGGCTGCAAACGGGATGGGAGAAAAAATTACGCCATCCTGAAAGTAACGGCCTAATAACAACATCATAAAATTAAAACAAAAAAAGAAAATATAAAAGAAGAAAAAAACAAAGAGAAAGAAAGAATTTTTTTAAAAAAAAAAACAGGCCTGCAGCCGATTTCACGAATCCTTACGCACTGCGTAAGTCCGCTTGCGCAACATTTTATTCCGTAGGCTGCGCAACATTCCTGTAAAAATTACACGCAAGCTATAGGGCTTGCGCCATTTGGCAAAAGTTGCGCAAGCTGCGCACTCTTTCGTGAAATCGGCTTAGTCTGGATACTCGACGGCAGAAACTCACTGTGCAGTTCATCACGAAGTGTCTCTTCAAACTCATTGACAGTGACATTGTCAGATCTACCACACTGGTCAACACTCGGCATCAAGATACGGTCTTGTTTGTTCACCACTACGCGAGAACTCTAAGCCTTAAGAATTCACCCATTAATACTTTTCCTCGAATATGGAACAACTTGCCAGTGCATATTAGAGACGGTTTAGTTCTTAAACCTTATTATGCTTTTATTAACAGATTACATGTTCACTATCAAGGTTCTTAGAGATTGTTGTTTGCCAAGCAATACACTGTAACTTGCCTTCCTTAGCACATTACCTTCCGTGTTCTTTGTTTGTTTTTGTTTGTTTGTTTGTTTGTTTGTTTGTTTGTGTTTGTGTTATGGTGCGTTTGGGTTTGTTTGTGTTTGTGTTTTTCTTTGTTTGTTGGGCTGTCCGGCTATTTGTTTAATTGTTTGTTTGGTGGGTTGTTTGTTTCTTTTGTATCCTCTTATTTTACTCTTTTATTACTTTTATTACAAACTTACGAACACTTATTTATTACCTGATTTTATTGCTCAAATTTATTGCTACGAATTATTATTTTTATTTTTATTTCCTCATTTTTCTCTATTTCCTTATTTATTTTGATTTATATTGTACTTTTTATTATAATTATTTATAATTATTTATATACAAACAAATTTATTTAATTTACCTTTTATCCCAGTCTAGGGTTGGATGAGCAGGCCTTTGGGCCACAGTGACTTTCACTTTTGTTCATCCTGGCCACCTTAGATTGGTTTGTCTTTGTGTCTTGTTACCACCCCCCCCCCCTCCCTCCCCCCCCCCCCCCCCACTCCCCCCCCCCCCCCACTCCCCCCCCCCCCCCCCTCCCCCCCCCCCCACTCCCCCCCCCCCCCCCCCACTCCCCCCACCCCCCCCCCCCCCCCCCCCCCCCCCCCCCCCCCGCCCCCCACTCCCCCTCCCTCTCCCCCCCACCCCACGCCCCTCCCCCACAACTTTACTTTTTATATTTATATTTATTACCCTATTTATTTGCTCTCTTGTTTATAGGAATATTCTGTTGTATTGTTGCTTGTGTTGGCCGAATAAATAATAATAATAATAATAATAATAAAGTACTTTCAGCATCTGGAAGTAGGCTAAACTTGTAACGGGTTACACCATATTGTCCCCAACTGTACGTTATTAATCCTGGCTGTAGCAATGACGTCAGCTCTTAGCGAGCATGATGGGATATGATTTAAGATGGCTTCCAATGAGTGTGACGGAGATTCTGATCAGTGCCGAATTACATGTTGATAACTTAGTTGATTGTGTGTTAGTCTGTTATTAATCGCTCGAACTATCGAAGATATAAATCCTGGAAATTGGTAACTTGGAAATTGAGAAGTTACACTGGCGTAGTCGGCAGGATGATGCCGATGTTTGAGCGAGTAAAACAGATTTTTGACGGCTGGTAAAAGCCAGAGTCATCCGGAATCACCCCGGAGTACCCCGGACTCAGCCGGATTCGCCCGGATTCATCCGGATTCGCCCGGAAATGCCAAAACAGTGAAAATTTCCAGAACAGCTGGAACAGCCGTGCTAGCCTGGTAGTAAATGCCAGATGAGCGTGAGTTGAAATGAACTTGTGACAGAAATAAACTTAAACTTGTTATCTTTGGCCCCACGTAGTGTTCTACATGGACTTTGATAAATAGTTGTGTCTACACTACAGTAACTGTCATTACTGGCGTCACACTTCACTGGTGAACTTTGCATGCTTGAATTCAAGTTTTTTTTGTGACTTTCACTACATCGTGTGTGTACTCATTACATCATGAATATAGATAGGGCGGTGTACCTAAACCGGTTTACGGCCAAGTACATTAATCAGCTGTGCACGATCAATCATCTAGATCTCACAGAAGTTAAGACCAAACAGGATAGAATCGAAGGCCTGTGTTCTCTGCCCCATATGAAAGAACCCATTGACGATTACCCTTCCTCGGCCACAGCCATGCCTGCGCAGTCCGATTTAGGGCAGATTTTAGAGAAGCTGGAGGTGTTGCGTCGAACCGAGACTGATAATCTTTGCCAGTCCCTCGTGACGGCAATGACCGAAGCGACTAAAACTTCAGTAGCATCCATACGCGTCGGGCCCGAGTTGCCGGACTTTCACAAGTTGTCTTCGGACGACGATATCACTTGCTACTTGGCTACGTTTGAGAGGATGGCCCAAGCAGCAGGCAAGCCTAAGGAAGGCTGGCCGCGCCTTTTAGAACCCTACTTAACTGGTAAAGCACAGAAAGCATTTTATGCTTTAAAAGATGAAGACAAGAAAGACTATCAGAAGATAGTCGACATCATACTTCGCCACTACCAGTTAACACCGGAGGCCTACCGAGTAAAATTTAAGACCGCGGTAAAGGAACAGAACGAGACCTTTGAAGAATTCAGCACGCGACTCGAACTTTGTTTTCGAAGGTGGTTGAAACCGAGCCACGAAACAGACGAGATTGAAGATGTAAAGCGGATGTTTGAGCAGATTCTGATTGACCAGTTTTTGTCGACCATCAGAAACGACAATCTTCGTCTCAAGCTCCGGGAAAAGAAACTTTGCACAGTTCAAGCCGTTGCCAGATGCGCGGATGAACATATGCTAAATCGACGTAATGAGAGCACTCAGTCTCACACTAGTGCTCCCCACAACCCACCACCACGCAACGTGGAACAAACGCCACCCCAACCAGACAGTACGGCAGAACAAAATTCCTCCTCAAGGATGGGAGCAGGTACTACGCCCCCTCGCAGGACGGGATTCGAGTTGGTTTGCTTTAAGTGCCGTCAGTTGGGACACCGTGCATTTAATTGCCCTAGCCAGGGCCAAGCCCCGCGTAATGAGACACGACAACCCAAACAAGGGACAGAGACTGAGAAAAAGTCTACTGGGCCGGAAATCCCTCCTAAGCCCCCGAACACTAGTAGTAGTAGTAGTAGCAATAGTACTAGGATTAGTTACATTTGCCCGTCACCTTTGAGTAGTGAACCTGATAATGATGACCGTGGCCCCTGTGTCATGGTTGAGATCAACAATAGCACTGATAAAGCATTGATAGATACAGGGTCGCCAGTTTCGCTTGTTAGCCTGAGCCTTTGTCAGTCCTTAGGCTTGAACACGACAGAGCCCACAGTTGGTCCGTTGGTCACTGTCAACGGAACCCAGTTTCGCGCCTTAGGTACCCATACAGGAATGGTAGAAGTAGCCGGCGCGCATGTTCCTGTCGTCCTGCATCAGGTAGATAGCCTGGCAGTCCCGTTAATCCTTGGAAGAGACTTTGCGATGACGTCCAAATTAGGAATGGACTTTAGCAGTAAATCTTACTGGTTGCAGCCTGAGGGTGACGAACCATGTGTAAAGTGGCCGCTGTTAGGCCTACCTCCTGATCGAGACCTCCCTACTTGTGACAAAAGCCAGTCGGTGGAAGGTGAACCTTTACCCCGTGAACAACATGACACCAAGCAGTCTTTCTTCAGTCCAGACGACGACATACACCTTGAGAAATTACTCAGTGATTTTCCAGATGTCCTCGCGACAAAGCCTGGCCGTACAGATGTTGGCGTGCACAATATCAACACAGGCGATGCACCACCCGTTCGTAACCCAGTTTATCGATTGTCCCTGGACCGACGCCAGTCGTTGCGAACCCAGCTTGACGAGATGCTGGCAGATGGCCGCGTAGAGCCCTCCTGCTCACCTTGGTCGTCACCAGTCGTGATGGTACCCAAGAAGACAAAGGGCGAGTATCGCGTGTGCATAGACTATAGAAAACTCAACAATGTCACAAAGCTAGACGCTTATCCAATGCCGACGGTGGACAGTATTTTGGAATCGCTACATGGAGCCACCATCTTCACTTCATTAGACCTGAAGAGTGGCTACCATCAGATGTCCCTAAACAACGAGGACAAGGAGAAGACGGCCTTTGCATGTGAAGAAGGGCTGTTTCAATTCACAGTCTTACCCTTTGGCGTGGTAAATGGTCCTGCCAGCTTCCAACGCCTTATGGAAGAGGTGCTGCGTGGCCTGATAGGCAAGGTCTGTTATGTATATCTTGACGATATCGTCTGTTACTCGGCATCGCCAGGCCAACATCTTGAGGACCTTCGTCTTGTCTTACAGCGCCTACGCCAATCGGGTCTGACAGTCAACAGACAAAAATGTGTGTTTGGAGCTCCTTCCATGAGATATCTTGGGCACATCGTGGCTGGTGACGGTCTGCACCCCGACCCCGAGAAGGTTGAGGCCATATTTCACTATCCACCCCCAGAGAACATCAAGCAACTTGAAAGGTTCTTGGGGATGGTCACGTGGTATTCTAAGTTCCTCCCGAGACAGGCGGGGATAGCGGCTCCACTCAATCGGCTTCGGCGTAAAGACGTCAAGTGGGAATGGACGGACGACTGTACTGACTCGTTCCTCCAGTTGAAGACTGCACTGGCAGCTGAGCCAGTATTGACTTATCCAGATTTGTCGAGACCCATGGTCGTCCACACGGATGCCAGTGACTCCGGTCTGGGACCAGTTCTCCTTCAGGAGCAGGACGGAGACCTGCATGCCATTGCATATGCAAGCCGATCTTTGGATGCTCCGGAAAGAAATTATAGCACAACCGAGAAAAAGTGTCTGGCCGTCATATGGGCACTGGAAAAGTGGAGAATTTATCTTGAGGGAACCCACTTTGAGGTCGTCACTGATCATCAAGCCCTCACATGGCTCTTCAAAAAGGCACGACTCACCGGCAAGCTTGCCCGTTGGGTGTTGAGATTACAAGCATTCTCCTTCGATGTACGCTACCGTCCAGGCGCTCTCCATGTGGTTCCAGATGCCCTATCGCGTACTCATGAATGCCAGGTAGTTGGAGTTGTCCGCAGAGACAATAGACAAACGAGAGACACAACATCAATACCAGACACGTCAGAGTCGAATCCAATCACGGCGACCGACCCATCATGTCTTGACAGCGTGAACCAGAATGAGTCCTGTGCTGCAGCGCGTTGTGAACACCCTCAGACAGATCCAGTCGACTGGGTTCAATGCGATGGATGTGACAAGTGGTTTCACTTGCTGTGTGTCAATGTCCGTAAAAAAGACGCGGAACAAATGCCAACGTACACCTGTCCTCAGTGCAAGAAACGACGCTGGGAGAATGTACGAGAGATGGAATGGCAGACGACAGCACACAGACCGCTTGCCGAAGCTGACCTACCAGTATCTGGACCCATACCTGATGTGGCAAAATTTCAGCTTGAACAGGAACGGGATCCAGCCTTGACTAAATTACCAGCCGATTCATCTGTTTATCGCAAGCAGAACGGCGTCCTCTACTACTATCACCAGAAAAGGTGGAAATTGGTGGTGCCAAAACCCCTGCAGCGAACTGTACTGCAAGCATGCCACTGTCAGCCGATTGCTGGTCATTTCGGTCGCAGTAAAACATTGCAACGCATCAACAGTCTGCAGTTGTGGTGGAACGGAGTCGCAAAAGATGTCAGAAGTTTTGTTCGAGCCTGTCGGCCTTGTCGCGAGACAAAACCAGTTTTCCGCAAGCCAGCAGGTTTCATGTTGTCTACCAGTTCAGATGGCCCATGGGAAGTGCTTGGTGTTGACCTTATGGGTCCACTGCCACGAAGCTACGCCGGACATGAATACGTTCTTGTAGCAGTTGACCACTATTCGAAGTGGGTGGAAGTGATCCCTATTCGTAAGGCTACTGGGAAGGAGGTTGCCAGCGTCTTGGTGAGGCAACTATTTTGTCGTTATGGCGCCCCAAGGAAACTACTTTCAGACAACGGCGCACAATTCACGTGTCGAGCAGTTGAAACTGTTTGTGCCGAGTGGGGGGTCCAACAGGCATTTATTTCACCCTACCATCCCCAAAGTAATTGGGTCGAACGAGTAAATCGCAATCTCAAAGCCATGATTCGCGCATTTGTGGGTGATGACCATCGTTCCTGGGACATTCACCTCGCCGAGTTTGCATTCGCTATGAATTCGGCTCACCATGACACAATCGGCGTAGAACCATCCACGCTTATGCTTGGAAGAAAGTTGATGACCCCCCTGAGCAACAAATGGAACGCGCTGACCCCAGCGGAGACCCCTATAGTTGAGGAGACCCTCAAGACACAAGTAGAGGCCTCAAAACAGCGAGCCCAGGCAAAACGTAAAAAACATTACGACAAGCGTAGGCGGGCTCCAGACATCACCGTAGGGCGACAGGTCATGATACGCACGCACCCAAAATCTTGTGCCAAGGCTAACTTCAACGCGAAGCTGGCGCCCTTGTGGCGAGGCCCCTTCTTGGTAAAGGAAAAATTGACCCCAGTGAATTTCAAACTCACTAACTTGCTTAACCCGTTGAAAGAACTAGTCGTTCATGTTGATCAGGTGAAATTGTGTTAAGTTGACAGAGAAACAAACCTTTAAATTGTTGTGGCCTAAAGTTTTCACTTTATACATGTATGTAGAAGGCAGAACTGTTTGTTTACATGTAAAACTGTGTTGCATTTAACTTTGTTTGCATACAAGTAGTGGTAATTGTTCGCATGCATTTAGTTTGCATAAAGTTGTTCGTAAAGTTGTTTGAGAAGTTACAGCATGTTTTTACAGATTCCTCATGATTGCAAGACGAAATTGTTGTCGCATAACATACTAGAAAGAACTGAGAGACTTCACATGTGACAAAATGAACACTTTCAGAGAAATTATGTTCTCAGAACTTTTAATTCTGTATTATAAATTCATCAGAACATTTATAAACAATGAAAACAGTTTATTTGCTACAGCCGTAATTTGCTGCTATATTGCAGGAACACGTAAAAGGACATTTTGTACGTGAACTTGCATTTATGTTAAAATTACAAAATACCATGTACATGTACTTTTAACAACCAGGGTCTTTTCTAGCCGGGGGGAGTGTAACGGGTTACACCATATTGTCCCCAACTGTACGTTATTAATCCTGGCTGTAGCAATGACGTCAGCTCTTAGCGAGCATGATGGGATATGATTTAAGATGGCTTCCAATGAGTGTGACGGAGATTCTGATCAGTGCCGAATTACATGTTGATAACTTAGTTGATTGTGTGTTAGTCTGTTATTAATCGCTCGAACTATCGAAGATATAAATCCTGGAAATTGGTAACTTGGAAATTGAGAAGTTACAAACTGCGTCCGGAAATTGGGCATTCCAAATTCTTGTCAAATTGGCACGAAAACAAAGCGTAAAATACGACATACCGTCTTCTTCATCTTTCTTGTCTCTTCTCAGCATATGCATGGCGATATAAAAAGCTTACTACTCCAGCTTTTGTTTTGACACAAACAGTACTTTTTGAGTTATTTTTCACCAAAATTTCGCCACGCACACGTATCGATACGAGTGACAGACGAAATCCACGTCACTCGATTGTTTTCTTGAGGCAGATAGAGGGCGCTGCCACATTGGAATGGACCTAGGGGCGTGGTTCCTAACCTGAGATAGGGGGTAGGTGCAACCCGGAATTCCCACTTTCTGATTTTCACCGAATCTCACTTCTGCACGCGTATTAAAAACACCACCTGCTGCAAATCAGGTAAATAGCAAGTGAGTTAAGAACACGTGTAAACAAATTTCAAACCCAAAAATATTAAAGGAGCGTTCACATTTTTTGACTTTCCAATCAATGGCGGATCTGAAGGGGGAGTTCGCTCGTAGCCACCGCCCTTGGGTACGGGACGAGGGGGTCGGGGAGGGAGGGGAGGGGGGGGGGGCGTCTTTATGGGGGTTGCAACTCCACCCTTAAGCGGTGAACTAATGTTTAAATTGTTGTTGTTGTTGTTGTATATTTTATGGCATCTTCGGCAACTAAGGCCCTTTATGCCATCAACTAAGTATTTATCTGGTTCCACAAAGCAGTGCAATGATTACACCAACCTTTTTGCTTCCACATCCAAATTGGAAATTGCAAATTTCCTGTTTTCTTCCCATGGATAATATTTTGGGGAGGTATTTTATACGATTGTTAGATCGAAATAAATCTGAAACGCCCCTTTAAAGGCTGCATAGGAAATGTACCTGTGATCCCTGGCATGGGTAAATTCCCGACAATTTCCAATGATTAAATAATCACATGATACAAATTAAACTACATGTATTTCCATTATAAGTTCTACACAGAATTCTGTCGGTCGGTGCACGTCACTAATTCCGGTAGAGCTAGAGTGAAAACAACGGTATGCCCATGGTGACCAGCGAATGAACAAAGCCGTTGTCTACGCAACACGTAGGACTAATACATGTATATAAGCATAACAAATTTGTTTTCTCTCGCATACAACATTCTCATAAAACAGTGCCCCTTTAGCGCACTCTAGCTCCGATCGCGCGTTTATACCGTGGAAATTCCCTGAGATTTCAGGATGGCATAGGCTACAACATCCTCTTGCAACATTGCCCTTAAAGGGCCTGTGACGTCCTAAACAACTTTATGCCTAAGCTTTGCTTCATAATGACGGATTACTTGTTCTGCAAGACATACTATTGTTCGTTTGGATGTAAAATCAATAAAAGGTGGCATTTTTTAACTTTGAAGATTTCATTGCAATAAATCACAGACAGAGGGCGCTGTTTTGAGTGCATCACATAAGGAAGACAGAAGGGAAAGGTTAAGAAAAAACATAAGACTTCAAGTTGGACTTGTGGCAAATTGCTGCAGTTTCTACCCCCAGTTTTGTCATGGCTTACAGCAGGCAACATGTAAAACAAACTCAAACAGCCATGGATTACAAAGGTTTCAGGAAAATTGAGAAAAAAGTGGAATCTTTTGTGCACAGGTCAATGTGATTTTCCTGTGTTTGCCTCTTGTGACGTCGTGACCTTGGTCATGAATATGCATATTTTCATTAGCATAAAAACTAAAAACCTTTGTTTTAACCGCCAAAGCAAGCTCCAAATAGGATTTTTATGACTTTAACTGAGTAAAGTGGTTTTAAAGCATATATTTCATTGATAAAAATCCTAAATAAGGGGCCCTTTAACGCACTCCCTAACTCCTGCGTACAGTGGAGTGCCCCTTTAACGCACTCCCTAACTCCTGCGTACAGTGGTTTGCATAATGGAAATTCCCTGAGATCTCAGGATGGCATACAAAAGCATGTATGACATCGGGTCACAAAACTGCCAGGATGTGCGACCGACAGAATAAAAAAACATAATGATGAAATCTTTGCCCCATAGCGAGTGCACTGATCATTTTACACAAAGCCCCGTGCCTGTGTGCATGCACGCAATCACTATAGCGACCTCTGAACTTGATGAAGTTCACCGTTCAATTAAACTTTGAATTTAACTATTATTTATTTTGCAAATTCATTGTGGGCGTATATCTGCACATCATTATCACGGGATCAAAACTCGAGTCAAAAAGCTGTCACACGTTCGTTTTGAGTTCTCTGCTGACGAAAACACATACCAGGAACTTTGACGAAACCCGGAATAAAAATCACTACCAGGCGAGGAGTGAACGTATCATTTGCTCAAAAAATCTGCACGAGAGAGAAGTTTCAAGTTCAAGTTATTATTAAAGGTAAGGACGGTATTTTACCGTATTTGTATGTTCAGCTTTTCGTCTGTAAGTAGCTTTGATTTTGAAGGTAGACTCGAGTCGAATTGAATCATTGTTACCAGTGACCTGAGTCAGGTCTATTCATTCAACCGTATACGGACTCGAATCAGACTCGAGTCATCGATCCAGCCGACGTGCACGGAAGAGTTTTTGTCACGAGTGAGTTTGTAGCCGCTGGGTTGTGGGGACTAGTGGTTCGAACAGACGAAAACCGCTCATAACCACCGGGCATGATGTGGTACAAATTTTCGTCAGAACGATATGATAAAAAAATCTGAGAAATACATATGTAGTTGGAATGAAACCGAGGAATGTAATATGTTGAAAGGAGACGAGCTTTATAGTGGGGAAAAATCACTTACCCACGTACCTCGGCATCTTATATACAGTATATCTAAAATATCCAACTGTCCGATTATATCCAGCATTAGACAGGATTATACGACATCCATTAAATGTTAATCGAGTGAGCACAGCAGTTTATGTTTGGGGAACTTAAGTATCCCGCTTGAAAATACTGAAACAATCCCTCGAAATGGGGACGAGCTTTGACCTATTTCGTGTTGTGCACAGCACATTAAACAAACTAACTTCCCTCGTATCAGCTTTTCCTGTCGTAAAATGGCCTGTGGTATATTTTACTTCCTCGTACTGTATACTGTAGGCTACATGTCGATGAACAAATACAATTTAAACAGCTAGAATCCCCCATCCACATTGTTTTAGTTTTCCTGTTTATCATGGAGGTTTATGTTTCTACAACGCGATTACAACGTGTTTTCCGCCAAAAACCGACAGTATTTGTTTAAAACGCAATTCAGTTCCGACCCTCTTCACCCGAAATTCTGAAACGCTCGAGGTCACTTGGTTTGTTTACAAACAGGGGCGATACGTCATCCTGAGAAACACACAAAAACGGCATGTGCAGTATTGAATGGAAAATATACGAAGTGTATGTTGATCATGCCTGTTTTGTCCTTGTAATTTAAAATACAAACGTGAAAACACCTGATGTAAAACGACAATAATCTACTATTACTTTTTTGTGAAAAAAACCGTAAAATTGTGGCTCACAATGAAGTCAAGTCTTTTGAAGGAAACACTGTATGGTGCATTGTGACCGGTGTTTGTCACGGAACGAACAGCGGTCCGTGTACAGCAGTGGGAATGGTGCCTGCGGGCCGCGCCGTAGTTCCCACGTGTTTGAAATTGGCACACGGTATATGCACATCGGCCGGCGATATTTTTTTTCGTACCACTGTTTAGCGAACATTGCTTCTGATTGGTTTAACCCCTATGCATATGTTGCATACTGATGTGTTTTGTCGATAACTACCTCAACATAACCCCACACCATACCACACTCTTTCCTCAATTAATAGTAAACAAAAATTAATACGACTCTGAGGAGATTCGATCCTGCCATCTCTCGATTGATAGCACTACGTCTTAACCACTAGACTACCATTTTCTTTCTTATATCCTTTTATTTAATAACTCACCAATCGATGAAGCCCCATAGCGAATATGTGGTACGGAACAAAAATCGCGGCCGGTACAAGTTAGAATGAGCGACTCAGTTTTCTCTCTCTTCGTAATAAAAAAGGATCTTAGCTTCTGCTCTTTTTTTTCATGATGTCTGGTAAAACATACAACCACGCAACTACTGGGCATATCTCTGGCTTTTTGGACCAAAACAATTCTTCAAAAAACACCATCTAACAGAGACGGTTTTCCAAGTTTTTTGCGTGTAAACGTATGGAGCTAACAATCGTGTTGACTTTTCTTTCTCAGGATTGCGTCACGGGGTCATGCGCATATCATAAATACCTAATAAGCGTTTCAGAAATCGCGAAAATCTCATTTTCGAAAAGCGCACGCAATTTATCCACTTAAAACCGACAAATAAAAACTAATAAAAATCCACGTCGGCAAGAGGGATGTTTGGACTATCGAAAAACGCCTAAATGCTGGATTTTCGTCCAGGGGGATTCTTCCTCTTTAAGGTCTGGAACTAGTCAGTGAAAATGGATTAATGCAGCGCCACAATGACACAAATTTGTGGACGTTTAGAAATGAGTCACTCCGAGTCAACTGTAATAACCCGAACGCACGGTCCCGGCCTTTTAAACTCCAACTTGTGTTCGTCAAAACCATTCCCGAAAAATCACCTTTGTAAAAAAATCTTTCAAACGAGAATTCAAATGCATATGTCACAACGGTCACGTGTGATGAAAGTGCCCGAATTGTATGGACCGTATCAAATACCCGTTCAACAGTGGAAGCACAATATGTGCAACCATGCATATCCTCAAGGAACAAAGAAACTGCCCCACGAAATGGCGGCGATTCAATACGATCTATACTCCACGTACTATCGTAGTTTGGACCCATAAGTTCATAACCTCTCGTTAACCTACCTAATTCAAAGGCCGTGATGCCAAAGGTTGTTATGACAGCTCATAAACATTCCTCTTGCCCAAACTGATCCCAATGCTGGATATATAACAGTTTTTCACTGGAAATTGCGCTTTACAAATGACAATTTCATTCATTCATTCATGAAAGGTTTATACAAGAAACGCAATATCCCTTTGTTCAAAATCTTCGGAGATCGCTTGACCACTTATCAATAGCAACCTTTGGCTTATTCGGTTTGCATGAATGGTGTATTGGTAGCGTCATTTCCAGTTTTATGCCCGAAACCAAAAGGTGGTCCGAAAGGTGATGATAGGCTACCTTATCTCTTTCGGATTGCCCTATAGGCTTATCTATTTCAACTACCGGTACATGTTTTGCAATATACAAAACTAGCGATGGAAACTGCACTATCAAACAGGCAGTGGCCGTTTTTGTTTCTAAAGAGCATATAAATCAAAACGAATATATTGCACCTTGCCCAAATTATCCCAAAACTGACGGTCGGTGTTCATAAGCTAACTTAGAAAAACTGTAACGAAATCGCACCTTTTCAAAAACTACTGCAAAAAGTATGTTCTTAGGCGTATAGGCCTATCGAAGAAATTTCCAGGTTGATTATTTTGATCTTTCTGTTTTCAGTATTTGCAAATCGTGTAGAGGCCTATACCACCTTTAAATCAATTAAATTATTCTCTTCAAAATTACTTAATACACACAACTGTTGCAAACACGTACTATGGGGAACAAGACAAAGATGGACGCACCACGCGTGATAAAGGTCTTGAGGCCCTTGGCCACCATCCAGACTCTGTTCGCCCATGGAGGAAGGTTTCTTCCTCCATGGTTCGCCTCAGCAGAGAAAAACGTTGGATTTAACGACTCCGCACCATCCAGCCACCCGGGGCCAATTTCATGGAGCTGTTTAGCAGCCGATTTTATGCTAACGGAGGCTCCGGCTATTTCATGGAGACCGTACCTTTAAGCACTGCCAAACGTTTGCTAGCTTCAGAGGCAAATTTGCTAAACACTAGTGACGCAACAATGCCCGTTTCGAAGCACGCGCTTGCTTAAGCACGTACTAAAATGTGGGTTCGATTCCGGGCCGTGACGGGTTGTGGCACTTGTGCTCTTGAGCAAGGCACACTTGCTCCGTCCTTCGGAAGGGATGTAAAGCCGTTGGTCCAGTGTGTTAGGTTTCGGTATTGCACTTTAAAGATCCCACAGCATTCTTTCGTAAACTGAGCAAGAGAAGGGATTCCCCGGTGTCTCTGGCCGTTTGTAATTCAACTTAGAAGTTGATAGTTATTCGAATATCTATGTTAATTGATCCCATTCCTGTAATTAGTGGTCCTTCCGCTGTTGGATGTGATGAATAAAAAATATGTGTACTGTTTGCATTACACAATTAGTCTTGAGCATTGACGACTGCAGGTGCATTGCGCAATATAGAGAAAACCTAATGCACATACAGCCAGTTTGTTGCAAACATAAGAACATCCTGCTAGGATCGGAACGTGAGGCCACTTATTTTACAGTGTGATCTTCAAAATTACAGCAGACTTCATCATTTCCGCTAAAACGTGGTCATCATACACTTGACGGAAACGTTTGGAAGTACATTGTACATGTATATCGTTTCCTAAATAGACCTACTATTAGGTTGTATACAACGATGTAAATTTGTTTCGTAGTGAAACATTTGAAATTAACACTGGCAGCCTAGCTCATTTCAGATGCCGAGAGCCATTGTGTTACTTCACGCGTTTTTAAATTTCATTTTAAATTTTATTACAAAAGAAAGCACCCAGACTCTCGTTCTCGATGATATTTTGAAATTCCTTTATCTCATCTTTAGATTCCATAATGGATAGCGACACGGAGAAAACGCCCTTGCACCCAGCGCCCCTTTATGCTCCTCCAATTAACGTTGATCCACCATGTGACACCAACGAAGGGGGGAAAGGCATAGATTGTGATTCTAACAGGTACCTTCGGCCGATCGAATCGGTTGCCACTCAGTCGGTAGACGTCAAGGAGTTTTACACGTTCCACATTCGCGGAGGGCGCACGTTCACGGTGAGTAAAGCAAAAAATGCAAGCAACAAACCTTTGCCATGACGAGTTGGTGAAGATTCGGCAACAGAGCACTCAGGGGTCGTCCAAAGTCGTCAACATTTTCACAGTTCTACAGAGATAGTATTTTTCATGAAATGTCAATTTTTAAAGTCCTACGCGGACCTCGACCCCCTTCCTGCGCTATGTAGATCATAGAACCGTGAAAATATTGACAACTTTGGACGGCCCTTGTGAAAACCCTTTGTGTGTTACCAAGGTAACTGGGTCTATAAAACCAGTAAACTGCGCTTTAGCAAGGGTAGTTTCTGATTACCAGAGAATGTTTAGAGCCAATTACACTGGCAACTGACGTCAAACCTCAGTAGTCCTTTTGTGACCCATTCATTTCGCAGATCGAGGTTGCACTGGTTACCAATAGCCAATTTCTCATTGTCAAACCATTGCATGCAGGGTACCAAGCAAGTATTTATAATTGGTTACCAATAGCCCATTTCTCATTGTCAAACCATTGCATGCAGGGTACCAAGCAATTATTTATAACTGGTTAATAGCCCATTTATCATTGTCAAACAATTGCATGCAGGGTACCAAGCAATTATTTATAACTGGTTACCAATAGCCCATTTCTCATTGTCAAACCATTGCATGCAGGGTACCAAACAAGTATTTATAATTGGTTACCAATAGCCCATTTCTCATTGTCAAACCATTGCATGCAGGGTACCAAGCAATTATTTATACATTGCACTTACGAACCAGGGTCTTTATTCACAAAGCACCCGTAACGATTGCGGGCCCGCAACTACCCCGTAACCGTCATTTTGTGAATAGCCCCACGAGGGTTACAGGGTAGTTGCGGGTGCTTTGTGAATGTTATTGGCTGTTCCGATACGGTCGGAACAGCCTTTGTTTTCGTTAAGATTTTTTTGGCTGTTCCAACACGGTTGGGAACAGCCTTTGTTTTCGTTAAGATTTTTTTTTTTTTTTGGCTGTTCCGATTCGGGTCGGAACAGCCTTTGTTTTCGTTACGATTTTTTTTTTTTTTGGCTGTTCCGATTCGGGTCGGAACAGCCTTTGTTTTCGTTACGATTTTTTTTTTTTTTTTTATTCTTTTCCTTCTTCCACTTTTTTCAGACGCTATTTCGGACACTTACACATTGATGATTGACTTCAAACTTCACATGGACATTGGTCACTATGTGAAGTTGTGCACAGTACTAATGACGTAATGATGACGTCATCACGTGTCAGATTAAAGGCGCATGAAGTTTAATAAATTAAATATTCAAAAATCAATAAAAAATCAACCGTTTGACCTACGATCTTGATTCCTTCGCCATATATGATGACTAACAAAAGTCTTTAAGATGCGCACACGCCTTGACCTTTGACCTCGTTTCCTATTGGTCAAACAGATTTTGCCTTGCCATTTGAAAGTGGTGCAAGATATTTGGACAAAGTCACTTGTGTTACACTTCGACTAGTGTGGGGTATCTAAAAAATATGTTGGTGACCTTTGACCTTGCTCATTTCCGGTCGAAACCGGAAGTGGCCCTTAGTTTGAAAGTGGTAGGAGGTATTGAGATAGGGTCAATGGTGTTATTACCAGAGGCCCTTAAGCTTTCCAAAAATATAAGTGATGACGTCATCGTACGAAATAGCGCCCTCTAGCGACAAGATGATTACGTAATTAAAAATTCAAAAATCAATAAAAAATCTACCGTTTGACCTACGAAATTGATTCCTTCTGCATATACGATCACTAACAAATGTCTTTAAGATGCGCACATGACTTGACCTTTGACCTCGTTTCCTATTGGTCAAACAGATTTTGCCTTTCCATTTGAAAGGGGTACAATATATCACGATGGGGTCAACTGTGTTACACTTCGACTAGGGTGGGGTATCCAAACATATATCAACACCTTTGACCTTCCTACATGTCAGATTAAAGGGGCATGTAATAAAATTCGATATTTAAAAATCGATAAAAACTCGACCGTTTGACATACGATCGTGATTTCTTCATATACGATCACTAACAAAGGTCATCCCGAACACCATATATGTTTATAAAAAGGAGGGGAACAGCCATGTGTTCGTTGTCAAGAACGAACACAGGTCTAGTTTTTATTCTTTTCCTTCTTCCACTTTTTTCAGACGCTATTTCGGACACTTGCACATTGATGATTGACTTCAAACTTCACATGGACATTGGTCACTATGTGAATTAATGCACAGTACTAATGACGTAATGATGACGTCATCACGTGTCAGATTAAAGGCGCATGAAGTTTAATAAATTAAATATTCAAAAATCAATAAAAAATCAACCGTTTGACCTACGATCTTGATTCCTTCGCCATATACGATGACTAACAAAAGTCTTTAAGATGCGCACACGCCTTGACCTTTGACCTCGTTTCCTATTGGTCAAACAGATTTTGCCTTGCCATTTGAAAGTGGTGCAAGATATTTGGACAAAGTCACTTGTGTTACACTTCGACTAGTGTGGGGTATCTAAAAATTATGTTGGTGACCTTTGACCTTGCCCACTTCCGGTCGAAACCGGAAGTGGCCCTTAGTTTGAAAGTGGTAGGAGGTATTGAGATGGGGTCAATGGTGTTATTACCAGAGGCCCTTAAGCTTTCCAAAAATATAAGTGATGACGTCATCGTACAAAATAGCGCCCTCTACCGACAAGATGATTACGTAATTAAATATTCAAAAATCAATAAAAAATCAACTGTTTGACCTACGATCTTGATTCCTGTGGCATATACGATCACTAACAAATGTCTTTAAGATGCGCACAGGGCTTGACCTTTGACCTCGTTTCCTATTGGTCTAACAGATTTTGCCTTGCCATTTGAAAGTGGTACAAGATATCTGGATGTGGTCAACTGTATTACACTTGGACCTAGGGTGGTGTATCCAAAAAATATGGCCGTGACCTTTGACCTTGCTCACTTCCGGTCGAAACAGGAAGTGGCCCTTAGTTTGAAAGTGAAAGGAGGTATTGAGATAGGGTCAATGGTGTTATTACCAGAGGCCCTTAAGCTTTCCAAAAATATAAGTGATGACGTCATCGTAGGAAATAGCGCCCTCTAGCGACAAGATGATTACGTAATTAAATATTCAAAAATCAATAAAAAATCTACCGTTTGACCTACAAATTTGATTCCTTCTGCATATACGATCACTAACAAATGTCTTTAAGATGCGCACATGGCTTCACCTTTGACCTCGTTTCCTATTGGTCAAACAGATTTTGCCTTGCCATTTGAAAGGGGTACAATATATCACGATGGGGTCAACTGTGTTACACTTCGACTAGGGTGGGGTATCCAAACATATAGCAACACCTTTGACCTTCCCTACATGTCAGATTAAAGTGGCATGTAATAATATTCAATATTTAAAAATCGATAAAAACTCAACCGTTTGACATACGATCGTGATTTCTTCATATACAATCACTAACAAAGGTCATCCCGAACACCACATATGTTTATAAAAAGGAGGGGAACAGCCATGTGTTCGTTTTCAACGAACACATTTCTAGTTTTTTATTTTTTTTTTTCTTTTCCTTCTTCCACTTTTTTCAGACGCTTTTTCGGGCACTTGCACATTCATGATTGACTTTAAACTTCACATGGACATTGGTGACTATGTGAAGTTGTGCACAGTACTAATGACGTCATGATGACGTCATCACGTGTCAGATTAAAGGGGCATGAAGTTTAATAAATTAAATATTCAAAAATCAATAAAAAATCAACCGTTTGACCTACGATCTTGATTCCTTCGGCATATACGATGACTAACAAGGGTCTTTGAGATGCGCACACCCCTTGACCTTTGACCTCGTTTCCTATTGGTCTAACAGATTTTGCCTTGCCATTTGAAAGTGGTGCAAGATATTTGGACAAAGTCACTTGTGTTACACTTCGACTAGGGTGGGGTATCTAAAAAATATTTTTGTGACCTTTGACCTTGCTCACTTCCGGTCGAAACCGGAAGTGGCCCTTAGTTTGAAAGTGAAAGGAGGTATTGAGATGGGGTCAATGGTGTTATTACCAGAGGCCCTTAAGCTTTCCAAAAATATAAGTGATGACGTCATCGTACGAAATAGCGCCCTCTACCGACAAGATGATTACGTAATTAAATATTCAAAAATCAATAAAAAATCAACTGTTTGACCTACGATATTGATTCCTGTGGCATATACGATCACTAACAAATGTCTTTAAGATGCGCACAGGGCTTGACCTTTGACCTCGTTTCCTATTGGTCTAACAGATTTTGCCTTGCCATTTGAAAGTGGTACAAGATATCTGGATGTGGTCAACTGTATTACACTTGGACCTAGGGTGGTGTATCCAAAAAATATGGCCGTGACCTTTGACCTTGCTCACTTCCGGTCGAAACCGGAAGTGGCCCTTAGTTTGAAAGTGAAAGGAGGTATTGAGATAGGGTCAATGGTGTTATTACCAGAGGCCCTTAAGCTTTCCAAAAATATAAGTGATGACGTCATCGTAGGAAATAGCGCCCTCTAGCGACAAGATGATTACGTAATTAAATATTCAAAAATCAATAAAAAATCTACCGTTTGACCTACAAATTTGATTCCTTCTGCATATACGATCACTAACAAATGTCTTTAAGATGCGCACATGGCTTGACCTTTGACCTCGTTTCCTATTGGTCAAACAGATTTTGCCTTGCCATTTGAAAGGGGTACAATATATCACGATGGGGTCAACTGTGTTACACTTCGACTAGGGTGGGGTATCCAAACATATAGCAACACCTTTGACCTTCCCTACATGTCAGATTAAAGTGGCATGTAATAATATACAATATTTAAAAATCGATAAAAACTCAACCGTTTGACATACGATCGTGATTTATTCATATACAATCACTAACAAAGGTCATCCCGAACACCACATATGTTTATAAAAAGGAGGGGAACAGCCATGTGTTCGTTTTCAACGAACACATTTCTAGTTTTTTTTTCTTTTTCTTCTTCCACTTTTTTCAGACGCTATTTCGGGCACTTGCCCATTCATGATTGACTTCAAACTTTACATGGACATCGGTCACTATGTGAATTAGTGCACAGTACTAATGACGTCATGATGACGTCATCACGTGTCAGATTAAAGGGGCATGAAGTTTAATAAATTAAATATTCAAAAATCAATAAAAAATCAACCGTTTGACCTACGATCTTGATTCCTTCGCCATATACGATGACTAGCAAGGGTCTTTGAAATGCGCACACCCCTTGACCTTGGACCTCGTTTCCTATTGGTCAAACAGATTTTGCCTTGTCATTTGAAAGTGGTACAAGATATCAAGGTGGGGTCAACTGTGTTACACTTCGACTAGGGGGGTGTATCCAAAAAATATGGTCGTGACCTCTGACCTTGCTCACTTTCGGTCGAAACCGGAAATGGCCCTTAGTTTAAAAGTGGTAGGAGGTATTGAGATGGGGTCAATGGTGTTATTATCAGAAGCCCTTAAGCTTTCCAAAAATATAAGTGATGACGTCATCGTTTGAAATAGCGCCCTCTAGCGACAAGATGATTACGTAATGAAATATTCAAAAATCAATAAAAAATCAACCGTTTGACCTACGAATTTGAATCCTTCTGCATATACGATCACTAACAAATGTCTTTAAGATGCGCACATGGCTTGACCTTTGACCTCGTTTCCTATTGGTCAAACAGATTTTGCCTTGCCATTTGAAAGGGGTACAATATATCACGATGGGGTCAACTGTGTTACACTTCGACTAGGGTGGGGTATCCAAACATATAGCAACACCTTTGACCTTCCCTACATGTCAGATTAAAGGGGCATGTAATAATATTCAATATTTAAAAATCGATAAAAACTCAACCGTTTGACATACGATCGTGATTTCTTCATATACGATCACTAACAAAGGTCATCCCGAACACCACATATGTTTATAAAAAGGAGGGGAACAGCCATGTGTTCGTTTTCAACGAACACATTTCTAGTTTTTTTTTATTTTTGGCTGTTCCGATTCGGGTCGGAACAGCCTTTGTTTTCGTTACGGTTTTTTTTTTTTTTTGGCTGTTCCGATTCGGGTCGGAACAGCCTTTGTTTTCGTTACGATTTTTTTTTTTTTTCTTTTTTTTCTTTTTGGCTTTTTCGCTTTGCGGCGAAAAAGCCTTTGTTTTCGTTTTGATTTTTTTTTTTCCGTTTATTTCTTCTTCTGATTTTTTTTCCATAGACAAAGCGCATAGGCGTTGTCGGCGCTTTTTCAGGTTGTTCCCAAACATTGATCTTAACCAAACTTGGTCACATCAAAGACATAGTATAAGAGGTGTGCACCCAAGAATGGCTTCATTGTGACGTCATCCGTTACGTCATTATAACACTTTAAAAATGCCTAAAAAGCGGAAAATTGCCGAAATATGCACTTTTTAAAATGGTTCCCTTGCCCAAACCACATGACCCAGGGTTTTCATATTTGGCAAACATTTAGATCAGATCATGAGCTTCAATGTTCTTAGTGTAGGCATTTTCATCTGACCCTTCCTTCCTGGGTCAATCGAAGGTCAAAGTTCAGCCAATTCTAAAATCACATTTTTTGTATTTGTTTGTACTTATGAAGCAATATTAGCTATTCAACCATGCTTGATTTTCATAAAACTAGGTACAGACATGGGCCCCATCACAAATGCCCACCACCATGTAGAACGTCACCATGAAGTCAATGATTACGTAATTATAATAATTTTAAAATGGCACAAAAGTGGATTTTTATCATGAAAATTACCAAAATATGCATTTCGTATAAAGTTTCCCTCTATAAAACCACATGACCCAGGGTCTTAATATTTAGCAGACATTATAGATCAGATCATTGGCTACAATGTTCTTTGTGTAGGCATTTTCATCTGACCCTTCCTTCCTGGGTCAATCGAAGGTCAAAATTCAGCCATTTCAAAATTCACATTTGTTGTGTTTTTGTGTACTTATGAAGCAATTTTAGCTATTAAAGTACGCTTGATTTTCATAAAACTAGGTACAGGCATGGGCCCCATCACAAACTTCCACCACCATGTAGAACATCACCATGACGTCAATGATTACGTAATTATAATTATTTAAAAATGGCAAAAAAGTGGATTTTCGTCATACAAATTAGTCAAAAATGCATTTCGTAAAATGTTTCCCTCTATAAAACCACATGACCCAGGGTCTTCATAAATAGCAGACATTATAGATCAGATCCTGCGCTACAATTTGCTTTGTAGAGTCATTTTCATCTGACCCTTCCTTCCTGGGTCAATTGAAGGCCAAAGTTCAGCCAAGTCAACATTTCCGTATATACAGGTTGGATTTTAAAAAACGAAACCGAGATATTATTGCTAATTGTAACTAAAGTAGGGCGCGTATGAATGAACGGGAGATATCATCTGTTAGGGTTGAATCTCCTCTTTAAAATGACACCATGATCATGTCATTATGTTTTCGGTTGACTGAGCAGTGACCAGTGTTATTCCAGGGGCCTAGTTTTAGATTTGACCGTTCTCAATGCGAGCAAACGTCGCACAAATAAATATTTACCGTAGCTGTCTATTCCGTGTGCCCTGTGTGACACGGCGCCGACCGAGACGGTGACACGGTAACTTTTAACTGTGTCTACCACGGACGTGTAATTCTACAGAAGATGGTTTAACAAAAGGACAGTAAGTAGGATACAATATTTTATGTTATTTCAGTCTTATTTAAGAGAGTCCACTCTCTACAAGAGAGTAATTGTATGTTATTGAGGGAATGTCGTAGTTTTGCCGTGAAGCATTCATTCCAATGTTTGTTTTCTTCCTTTTAGGTTTAGTAAGGTGCAAAGCTTAATATAGGCCTGATATCATTAAGTCATTGTCAGGATTTTATTGAACCATCTTCAACAAATCTAATTAAGAAAGTGTCCCTTCTTGGCCAAACTCTTTTCAATCTTAACAAATTATGTGCTCCGATTTCTGCCTTTGATGACAAATATATGTAGGCCTATATCAGTTTTTCGAGTAAACATCGGATTTCCATCCCAAATGTGAACAAAACAAACTAAAAATTAACAATCTTTTTTCGCTGACTACATCGTGGGACAGCAGATGAAAATTACCAAAATATGCACTTTTTAAAATGTTTCCCTCTATAAAACCACATGATCCAGGGTCTTCATATTTAGCAGACATTATAGATCAGATAATGGGATACAATTTGCTTGGTGGAGTCATTTTCATATGATTCCTCCGTCCTGGGTCAATTAAAGGCCAAAGTTCAGCCAAGTCAAAATTTGTGTTAAACAATGCATAAGCCACCAAATGTCGACTTCCGTACGTGACCGGCAGAGGGCGCCGTTTATAAATTACGGTGTTGCACAGACCTATAAACCTATAGACCAACGATCGTGCATTGAAAATCGTGACTTGGAAAAGTATGGGCAAATGACGACACAATGGGCTGCATGAGCTAACCGCGCGGGTTTAAAGCGCTGAACGCTATTCCAAAACGCGCGTACGCCGTGTGTATTGTACGCGTTCCTATGAAGTATGGGCGATGGACGCACGAAGCTCGCAAAGCGGACTGACAGCGCGCACGAGGATTGAAATTGTCATGCTTCCAAACTACTTCTAAAAAATAAGTATACATTTGTACATATCATTTCGTGAAGTGTGGTGAAGTGTGACGTCAGTTACTATAGTAATTGTGTCTAAACATTCGCTGCTAATCTGAATCGTCCATCAGTAAAGCGCAGGGAAACAGTTCACTGGTTTTAATGTAGATCCAGTAACCATGGCAACACATAAAGGGTGGCGTTTTCACTTTAGTAGTCTATTCGCTGGCAGAGTGTGACGTCAATTTGCGCGCTTTAATTCAATAAAAATGCATAAACAATTAATATATTACACATGCCATTTTAATATACATGTAGGCCTAACATCTAAAAGCAAATTCAAACCTTGTCTGCATCACCCAGCAGAGCTCCATATTGTACTTTAAATCTGCTGTTGTAATCCCGTAACTATATAGCCATTCATTATCGCTTTACGGTTACCGTAACTATAGCCACTGCGTAGTAGTTCTGAATCCGTTGCATCACCAAATACACACGCACACAGGCACGCATAGTGCACGCGACGTCCACTCAAATTCTCGAAACAATGACGAATCGTACCCGACGATTAACGATAACGTCCGGACGTGCATTCGGGTAACTTCGGGAACCTTTGCAAAAAGGAGCAATTCCTCCTGTTTCAATATGGCGGGCAAACGTGTACATATTACACGTGTACATCATACGGAGCGCGTGTGGTCTAGTGGGTATGAAGCGGGACTCCCAATCAGAGGTTGGGGGTTCGAACCCCACTTCGACCAACGTGTCTGTGTCCCTGGGCAAGGCACTTAATCCCAGTTGCCTCGTAAACCCAAGCGATATATGGGAAGCTGTTAAAGGGATTGCCACAATCTAACTGCTGATAGTGTTGTGCGCCTGACCAGCAGCCACCTAGTTGAAGCGAAATGGTTCTGGTGATTCCCTGATATAATAATGGTAACAGCGCCTTGAGCACCCTGCAGGGTGGATATGTGCGCTATATAATTACTATGAATGCTAGGATAGGGCGACATTTTGTGTGTAATAAAGCTATGTTAGGGCGACGCGCTCTATTAGGGCGACATTTTGGTGTCGCCCTAATATTTTTGAGTTTAAAAATCATTTTTTAAAGGTCAAAAACCATTTTTTTTTAGGTCGAGAACCATTTTTATTGGGACTGGAGTTGTTTCTCTTTGGTCTGGAACCATTTTTGGAAGCTTTGGGTAAAAAAATAAGGTGTCAATTTGAGTGACTCTTGCCGAAATTTCGGTGGTCCCCGGGGAGAGTCTTCCCGAAATGTCGCCAAATTGCGGCATTCAGAGTTGTTTAAAATCTCATAATTAGGTGATCGGAACTCATTCCGATCACCTATTACTATTGTACGATTTCTTTAGTTTTTTTTTTTTTTTTTCTTCTTTTTCCACTCAAACGTTTCCAGAGCTTTTCTTCAAAACGGTTCAAGCTATCAACTTGAAACTTGGTAGGAACATCAATCCCAATGTGAAGGTGTGCACTGAAGTGTGACGTCATTGTGACGTCATCGGGTATCAAATTACAACCCAAAAATGACTAAAATATGCATGTTTTAAAATGCTTCCGTCTAGAAAACCACGTGACCCATGATCTTCGTATTTGACAGGCTTATATATCAGATCATGGCCTACAATTTTTTTCGTGTGGGCATTTTCATCTGACCCTTCCTTCTGGGGTCAATCTGAGGTCAAAGTTCAACGAAAACGAAAATCTCAATTTTTGCACTTATTGAGCAACAATGCCCATCAAACCAAGCTGAATCTTTAAGTAACTAGGTACAGGCATAGGTCCTATGGCAGACTTTCACCAGCGTGTATAATATTATGATGGCATCAAGCGTGACGTCATCGTGACGTCATCAAGTATCAAATTACACCCCCCAAAAAACCAAAATATGCATATTTTAAAATGCTTCCGTCTTGAAAACCACGTGACCCAGGATCTTCGTATTTGGCAGGTTTATAGATGACATTCAGTGCTACAATTTTCTTTGTGTGGGCATTTTTGTCTGACCCTTCCTTCTGGGGTCAATTGGAGGTCAAAGTTCAACGAAACTGAGAATCTCAGTTTTTACACTTACCAGCAACAATGCCTATCAAACCAAGCTGAATCGTTAGTAAATTAGATACAGACAAAGGCCCTACGGCAGACTTTCACCAGAATGCATAGTATCATGATGGCATCAAGTGTGACGTAATCATGACGTCATCAGGTGTCAAATTACAAAAAAATCAAAGGTTATTATTTCCAAAATTCATATCTCAAGAACCGTAATAGATACTTGAACAATTCTTTCACAACATGATCAGTCTAAATGAACTGAACAAATCATACAATGTCATGACCCCTGTGTGACGCCTACTTCCGGTCCAAACCGGAAGTTGTTCGAAAATGTGCATTTTTTTAAGCGTTTTGAATGCAAATAGATTCAAAGTGGTAGTGAATTTGACCATATTTCTACGGAACGAAATGTTTCCACACATGTGGACTTTTTGACTATACCATTGGTGACGTCATCACATGGACGGTAGTTACGTAATGTGGTGTCAAAATACGCAAATATGGAGCTGAATTGTTTAAAAATGCTGTATCTTGAGAACTACAGCAGATATTTGCGTGATTCTTTCGCCACATTTAAGAACTTGATGTTTATCAAATTGTTGAACAATTTGTGCACAACATTGTGACGTCATGATATCGTCACAGGTGTCAAATTACAAAAATTAAATGGTTATTATTTCAAAAATTCATATCTCAAGAATCGTAATAGATACTTGAACAATTCTTTCACAGCATGATAGGTCGCAATGAACTGAACAAATCATACAATGGCATGACCCCTGTGTGACCCAAACCTCCGGTCCAAACCGGAAGAGGTTCGAAAATGTACACTTTTTTAGCACTTTGAATGCAAATAGAGTGGTAGGGAATTTGACCATAGTTCTACGAAACGAAATGTTCCCTCACATGTGGACTTTATGACTACATATATACCACTGATGACGTCATCACGTGCACGGTGGTTACGTAATGTGGAGAAATTATTTGTTGGGTCCCTTGATAATTAAGCTAACTCAGTCGTTTGAGGGCGCTATGCCAAGCCTCCACTAATCTGACGATTTGCGCCCATATATAGTGCTCGACTTCTAATAATAGAACTTGTATCTAGGCGCCTGTCTCGGGTCAGAGGTCATAATGTATCTTTTAGTAGTGAATAAATCAGACAGACGAGACATAATAAGCAGGGCTTGATTTACAACCCAGAAAATTTGACTTTTGAATATGTAAAACTGCTAGTTTCCGTGGCATCATCGCCATGAAAGTTGAATAAACACTAGATAGCACAAGGGCATTTACTTTTGGTGACTTAGCTGTTGTATCTTGGGTGTAATTATGTACGGCTAGCCTTAGTCGGCGGACCAGATTAAATATGTCTTCTCCCCGAAAACTGTGAATGTGACATGCTGGAAATCGTTGCTGTGTTGGAAATAAAATGGACATGGTGGACCGCAACTCAAGTTGACTGGAGCGTCAGTTTATTCTAGATGCAATTGAACCCCAACTCCCCACACGGCGATATACTACAGTAATATGATCTCAAATGACAAAATCTTCAGAACTGTAATAGATATTGTAAAGATTCTTTCACCACATATAGGCCTAGGCCTACATGTCAAAACTTGTTCTTCAGTAGATACTTTAACAATCTGTGCACACAATAGTAACGTTATGATGAGATTGACAATTATGACGTCATCAGTTTTTCAGTTCGATTGTACGAGACTGAAGCCCTCTGCACACACAGCGCACAGCCCGCACCAAAATCTTACTATTTTTCAATCTCAAAAATTCACCCACTTTTACCTGTCCAAATCTAACGAGCAACAGTTGATTAGAAAGCTTAGAATTTGTCATTCACTAACGTACATAAAACAGCCGTCGGAGGTATGATCGACAGCCCAGGCTTTTATGAATGAACTACTCTCGCCCCGACCAGCTTTTCCCGAAGCGTTGGGATCGCGAGTATTCGGCCCATAAAAATTGCCGCTCGGCTGGGCGCGCATGCACTTCGGGTGCTTTCCGCGGATCTGATACTTGTGACGTACATGAAAATGGTTCCCTGAATAGCCGAATGGGTACTGTACACGTCATTGCGTCCTCGTTATCGGTAGGTGGTCTACAACCGAAGTTACGAAAAAGGGAAAAGTAAACTCAATTTCTTGAGGTGAAATCTTCATTTTGAAAGGTAGGAGGTTTCACTGAATGAATTTTACATGTCTTAACAATTATTTGTGCGAGTTTGGAATGTTAAATGTGTTTATTTTTTTATGGAGAGCGTAATTTCTATACCCTTTCAAAAGCTCTTTTGATAGAAACGAACGCCACGGTGTAGGTGTGTGTGTTGGCCTATTGAATGGGGCACTCGCCCGTGAAAGCACGGCGTGATGCATGGCGTGACCCCGGTCGTTGGAATCTGGTTGTGTCAACCACTAAGTCTTAAAATCATGCTGTTTTGGTAATTTTATAACAAAATACACATCTCACATATATGCAGGATATATTTCTAGGGACGTCAGAATTACAATTAGACGAATTTGTTAGGCCTCCTGTCCGTTAAATTTTGAAAGGAAGGTATAACTCTCCCATATTTAAAACAAATGGTACAATCGTAGTTCGTACATAGGGATGCAATGCCTTTTTTTGGGCGATACCATTATTACTAGAGGTATGTTTTTTTGCGCATTCCTGGAGGGGCAGATCTAAGTAATCAGAATTCAAATTGAATTTTTTTTTTTGGTTGTCGAATTGATATGTTTTATTTTGTTCACTATATCAGCTGTAAATACAATTAAAACAATAAATACAAACCAAACTTTAAGTATTAAAGAGAATAGGCCTACAACTTACAAGTTTTTAAAAGTCATATTCATAGCCGCCCTAATTGTTTCAGTCAGGTCATTAAAAAAAGAAAAGGGAAAAAAAAGGAGAAAGTTAACTAAATCTTAAGTGAGGGCATGGTATAATAAACTATCCTGTTGTCTCTACTTAATAAACTATCCTGTTGTCTCTACTTCCAGTATCAAGATTAAAGACTATGGCCGAGCCAGAAGAAAACCAGGAAAACCCTCCACCTCGGAGTATCACACTAGCATCCGCATCCTCCACTTCTTTAAATTGACTTTTGACCTTGAAGATGAGTAATACAATACCTCAAATAATGTTACTGGCCTTTATTTATCACTTGTTCAGCTATATCATTGCCAGTAACTGTTATTTCATCTGAAGTTTGTGGAGACGTCAAATTATATTGTTTTCTTTGGAGAAAATGTGCTTGTTTCCATGGCAACCATTCATTTTATTAAAATAAAATGCTTGTTTCCATGGCAACCATTCATTTTATTAAAATAATTTATACTTTTTCTGAAAGACCATACCACATTACCCTTATGCAGAAAGTTTTATGAGAATACTTCAATTATAGCAGAGGTTATACTGATTTATGTTACTAAAATCATTCAAATTATGTCGTTTTGGGGCCATTGTGGGGTATACGCAGTGAATGTATGGTCGGGCTTCATCGAATGATAGATATTTTAATACATATAACAGGATATCTCAAAAAGTACTTGTCCGATTTTATTCATTTAAAGAGCATTGTATTTCTGTCATCAAGACCTTTCATTTGATATACAGTTTGGGTGTTTGGGGCAAGGAAAAAATTTTGGCCTGAAAACCTAGTAGTACAATTTTAGCGTTGAATAGTCAGAGTCATGTCTTGAGAATTCCAATACTTTTTCAACATCAAACAACTCAAGTTTTCAAACAATCTCAAAACTGTGTCGTCATCATCATTTCAATGTTTATGTCACCCGATCACCTTGCGTTTGTAAAAAACACAAACGCGAAGCTCTAGTTAATATTATGATTATTACTTAGATGCCCACATGCTTTGACCTTTGACCTGATTCCCGATTGGTCAAACAGACTCTGCCTTGTAGTTTGAACGTGTTCAGAGCTAGTCTACTGTGTTATGGTTCAACTAGGGTAGGGTATTCAAAAATATGGTGTCGACCTTTGACCTTGCTATTTTGTAAAAGTGGTCAACGATGCCGAGATCGGGTTGGCAGTGTTAGTGTCTAAGGTAAATGCTTTCCAAAAAATGCGCCCTCTGGCGGCGAAATTAACAAATCTTAAAATGACCCTTTCATAGCAATTTTTGCGCAAATTAGCCCATAGTGGTGCTTATAGAGTACGTCGACCACCAAACATGTCTGTGTTGTTAAAACATTGATTACGTCATCAGCATTGAAGGTTAATATTTTTTTAAAGTTAAATAGTTGATATGTTAACAACATCTAATTTTACAAGGTAAGCATGCAAAAAAATGTGAAAAAGCCCTACGATCTGTTCATAGAACAGACGTAGCTCTAGTTGTTCTTTTCCTTCTTCCACTTTTTTCAGACGCTATTTCGGGCACTTGCACATTCATGATTGACTTCAAACTTCACATGGACATTGGTCACTATGTAAAGTTGTGCACAGTACTAATGACGTCATGATGACGTCATCACGTGTCAGATTAAAGGGGTATGAAGTTTAATAAATTAAATATTCAAAAATCAATAAAAAATCAACCGTTTGACCTACGATCTTGATTCCTTCGGCATATACGATGACTAACAAAGGTCTTTGAGATGCGCACACCCCTTGACCTTTGACCTCGTTTCCTATTGGTCAAACAGATTTTGCCTTGCCATTTGAAAGTGGTGCAAGATATTTGGACAAAGTCACTTGTGTTACACTTCGACTAGGGTGGGGTATCTAAAAAATATTTTTGTGACCTTTGACCTTGCTCACTTCCGGTCGAAACCGGAAGTGGCCCTTAGTTTGAAAGTGAAAGGAGGTATTGAGATGGGGTCAATGGTGTTATTACCAGAGGCCCTTAAGCTTTCCAAAAATATAAGTGATGACGTCATCGTACGAAATAGCGCCCTCTAGCGACAAGATGATTACGTAATGAAATATTGGAAAATCAATAAAAAATCAACCGTTTGACCTACGATCTTGATTCCTTCGGCATATACGATGACTAACAAAGGTCTTTGAGATGCGCACACCCCTTGACCTTTGACCTCGTTTCCTATTGGTCTAACAGATTTTGCCTTGCCATTTGAAAGTGGTACAAGATATCTGCATGTGGTCAACTGTATTACACTTCGACCTAGGGTGGTGTATCCAAAAAATATGGCCGTGACCTTTGACCTTGCTCACTTCCGGTCGAAACCGGAAGTGGCCCTTAGTTTGAAAGTGGTAGGAGGTATTGAGATGGGGTCAATGGTGTTATTATCAGAGGCCCTTAAGCTTTCCAAAAATATAAGTAATGACGTCTTCGTACGAAATAGCGCCCTCTAGCGACAAGATGATTACGTAATTAAATATTCAAAAATCAATATAAAATCTACCGTTTGACCTACGAATTTGATTCCTTCTGCATATACGATCATTAACAAATGTCTTTAAGATGCCCACATGGCTTGACCTTTGACCTCGTTTCCTATTGGTCAAACAGATTTTGCCTTGCCATTTGAAAGGGGTGCAATATATCACGATGGGGTCAACTGTGTTACACTTCGACTAGGGTGGGGTATCCAAACATATAGCAACACCTTTGACTTTCCCTACATGTCAGATTAAAGGGGCATGTAATAATATTCAATATTTAAAAATAGATAAAAACTCAACCGTTTGACCTACGATCGTGATTTATTCATATACGATCACTAACAAAGGTCATCCCGAACACCATATATGTTTATAAAAAGGAGGGGAACAGCCATGTGTTCGTTTACAACGAACACATTTCTAGTTTTTTTTTCTTTTTCTTCTTCCACTTTTTTCAGACGCTATTTCGGGCACTTGCACATTCATGATTGACTTCAAACTTCACATGGACATTGGTCACTATGTGAAGTTGTGCACAGTACTAATGACGTCATGATGACGTCATCACGTGTCAGATTAAAGGGGCATGAAGTTTAATAAATTAAATATTCAAAATTCATTAAAAAATCAACCGTTTGACCTACGATCTTGATTCCTTCGGCATATACGATGACTAACAAAGGTCTTTGAGATGCGCACACCCCTTGACCTTTGACCTCGTTTCCTATTGGTCTAACAGATTTTGCCTTGCCATTTGAAAGTGGTGCAAGATATTTGGACAAAGTCACTTGTGTTACACTTCGACTAGGGTGGGGTATCTAAAAAATATTTTTGTGACCTTTGACCTTGCTCACTTCCGGTCGAAACCGGAAGTGGCCCTTAGTTTGAAAGTGAAAGGAGGTATTGAGATGGGGTCAATGGTGTTATTACCAGAGGCCCTTAAGCTTTCCAAAAATATAAGTGATGACGTCATCGTACGAAATAGCGCCCTCTACCGACAAGATGATTACGTAATTAAATATTCAAAAATCAATAAAAAATCAACTGTTTGACCTACGATCTTGATTCCTGTGGCATATACGATCACTAACAAATGTCTTTAAGATGCGCACAGGGCTTGACCTTTGACCTCGTTTCCTATTGGTCTAACAGATTTTGCCTTGCCATTTGAAAGTGGTACAAGATATCTGGATGTGGTCAACTGTATTACACTTGGACCTAGGGTGGTGTATCCAAAAAATATGGCCGTGACCTTTGACCTTGCTCACTTCCGGTCGAAACCGGAAGTGGCCCTTAGTTTGAAAGTGAAAGGAGGTATTGAGATAGGGTCAATGGTGTTATTACCAGAGGCCCTTAAGCTTTCCAAAAATATAAGTGATGACGTCATCGTAGGAAATAGCGCCCTCTAGCGACAAGATGATTACGTAATTAAATATTCAAAAATCAATAAAAAATCTACCGTTTGACCTACAAATTTGATTCCTTCTGCATATACGATCACTAACAAATGTCTTTAAGATGCGCACATGGCTTGACCTTTGACCTCGTTTCCTATTGGTCAAACAGATTTTGCCTTGCCATTTGAAAGGGGTACAATATATCACGATGGGGTCAACTGTGTTACACTTCGACTAGGGTGGGGTATCCAAACATATAGCAACACCTTTGACCTTCCCTACATGTCAGATTAAAGTGGCATGTAATAATATTCAATATTTAAAAATCGATAAAAACTCAACCGTTTGACATACGATCGTGATTTCTTCATATACAATCACTAACAAAGGTCATCCCGAACACCACATATGTTTATAAAAAGGAGGGGAACAGCCATGTGTTCGTTTTCAACGAACACATTTCTAGTTGTTGTTGTTGTCGTATGCGTTCAGCACGCTCTCTCCGCCAGCCACTCCAGGGCAGCTTCCTCGCAGTTGTGTAGGGCTTTGATTCCTCCGTCTAGTCTGGTAATGGGACAGTCATTCACTATGTGATTCATTGTTTGAAACTCTCCACAATCACAGCTTGGAGAGGCGGTGTATCCCCACTGGAACAGACTGGCGCGACAGGGTCCAGCGTTCCCTCGATGGCGGTTGAGAAGTGACCACTGGCCTCGGGGAAGAGTTGTGCCTAAGAGTTGTGCTTTGTGAATAAGGACCTAGATACCTAAACACACAATTATCTTTTGTTAACACACCAACACCCCAGAAAATCCATCCCTGGATGTTTGAGACACAGTATGAGAACAATGGAGGGGGGAGGGGTTTACCCTGTCACATATCGAGCACCAAATTTGAGATGTAATGTAAGCATGCATTAACAATGAAAATAGACAAATCGGAATCCAGCTACATGTACAGAAAAAAGAGGTAGAGAGGAAACCACCTATTTTTCCTCAAAACAGCCTGGAAAAAAAGAGAAAAAGCAAAAAAAAGAGGGAATATCATCTGAAAAGATATTCCACATCTTCAAATGTGATAATAAACGGGTGGGATTCGCACCTGCGACATTCTGTTTTTATTTTCATTTCAGATCAGGTCACAGAAGTTGAACATCATCCTGACAGTGCTGACCGTCATAACTAACCTAATTATGCTGGTAACACTCCCCTTACTCAACAACACCGTGGGCAAATACGCCGACTACTACCCCGTCATTCTACTGACGGCTATATGGTTCCAACCATTCTTCTTCGGTTTGGTGTTTCTTAACAAGTACATCAACCCGCTGGCCGAAATCAGATCATCTGTGTCTCACAAGCTCATGGCGTTGTTGGGCCTTCTCAACGCACTGAATGGGATCTTTGTGGTGTATGCGGCGGACGTTAGGCGGACATCTGGGAGTCTTCAGGCCTTGCTGGCCACTTCAAGTATCCCATTCACGGTGATATTCCGGTATCTGCTTTTAAGGAAAGGTAAATGTTGTTCTATGGAGGTGAAC
The DNA here is from genome assembly GCA_037783545.1 of Henricia sp. BOLD:AAB3569. Lineage (NCBI taxonomy): Eukaryota > Metazoa > Echinodermata > Asteroidea > Spinulosida > Echinasteridae > Henricia > Henricia sp. BOLD:AAB3569. Next base: position 1,246,120 of record JBBELK010000070.1, on the reverse strand, counting down.
CTTAGACTTTTCAGATTACAGTTGGACCCTGATAATACGAGCACCCAACCCCCGACCCCCGCCCCCCCATTAATTCACACATTAAAAACATGCATATATTACTTCTTTATGTGGCTGAAATTTCCACATAGGCTTTAAATTACGAGTGGAAATAACACCGTTTTGAACAGTTTACTAATCATGTACTATATCTTTAAGCTGCACTACCTGTAATGCAGTGTTGTAGTCAAGTCACCAATATCGAGTCCAAGTCTCGAGTCACTTGCCTCGAGTCCGAGTCCCAAGTCATTAGCCTCGAGTCCGAGTCCGAGTGTCACTTGTTTGCCAAATTAATGAAACTGAATCTGCTATATTTCGTTCACACAAAAATGATGACGTACTCATGCGCTCCTTGCCGGCCTGGTGGGGCAGTGTACATTCACGCATCGGACTGTTTTCCCCAAGAATCCTGCATTAAGCCAGCGAATTACATTTTTTTTCTTTTTTTGAAATATGTGACTCGTGAGTCACGAGTCACCATGTTCGAGTCCGAGTCATCATGGTCGAGGTCGAGTCCGAGTCATTTTCCAATGTGACTCGAGTCGAGTCAGAGTCACGAAAATTGTGACTCGAGTCGGACTCGAGTCCGAGTCCTGGACTGGAGTACTATAACACTGCTTTAATGTAACTGGGCCCTAATCCTACTGACTCTGATTTTGACTGACAGGCGTTGGTCGAGGCCGTCTGATATGCACCGGTATTGTTCTCGTCGGCCTCTTCATATCGCTTGAACCCGAGATCTTTAACCTCGAAGGAGAAACCCGAGCAGCTGATGCAGTGAAAGGAGTTATGAAAGTGGTCTGGCCAATCATATTCCTTCTCGGTTTCCTGCCGCTTGGTATTCTTAATGTGCTCATTGAACGAGAACTCAAGAAGGACCAGGTACGTTTTAGTATGGCTCTGGTTGTTTTTAACATAGCCCAAATAGCTTAATGGCACTTTGAGAGGTTGCAGTTTTGTGCAGGTACAGAACTGGAAATCTATTTTCATATTTATTTGGAGCATGGACCTAGATTGATCTCCCATAGCTTAACGAGAATTACCCAACTTTGGTTTATGTGTGTGAGGTAATGCTGAACACCCAAACGTTAACGGAATTTTGTCAACCAAAAAAAGTGATAATTTTGTTATGGTTGAAAAATAGAAAAAGGGGGAAACAATATTTTTCTTTCCTATTGATAATGAATGACTATGAGTAATACTTCAAGAAAGTGCACAATAATCTGAATTATCTGGACTATTATGATGGAACGGTTAAATTGAAAATGGTGTTTCGGACGTTACATTTTCCGTTAACAGTCATACCCTCCATTTGACTCAATGGGACTACAATTTAATTATGTAATATCAGTGTCAAAATACACTTATTGGTTGCTCCATTTCAATGCCTAAAAATATAGTAACATTAGGTTATTGTAGTGACGTTGTTTAAAACTTGCTTTTGCTGTGGAGCTGCGTATTTCGTGGCACAAATTTGGGGCGCGCGCGCATTGCTGACGAGCCTGTGCCGTTAAGCTCAGACCTTTACATTTCTCATAAATTCAAATATTCTTCATGGCAAAACTACTAGTTTAAAGTGTGTTGACTCGTTTTCATTTTTTGCCCTCTTGGTTGACACAATTGGGCTATGTTTAAAAAAAAACCAGAACCGTATAGACTCTTAGCACCGGCGGCCATGACAGGGGGCAGGTTTTCATATTGAAATGATGTGGCAATAGGTCCCCAAAGTGCCTACTTGTGCATGGCGACTGCCCCCTGTCATGGCTGCCGGTGCAAAGGGTCTATACAATTTATTAAAACAAAAACAATTATACTCTGACTGAAAGATCGAGGCAGCTAAGAGATGTAACATTTTATCAGTCAGTAGCTTGCATAGGGTTGGAGCCAATGTGTACACCCAACGTTACAGTATATGGGTGACATCACAAATTTTGCGTGAGGGGAGGGGGGGGGGGGGGGGCGGTGGGGGAGGGGTGGGGGGAGAAGGTCTAAAAAGTCGTGCGTACGTACTTTATGGATGCCCCCCATACACTGATTGGGAAGTAGGTTGATATTAAGCCACCAATAATCAAGGGTTGCAATTTTAATAATGGTCTTTATTCCGAAATAGACCGAATCATTGGTGTTTCTGGCCTGGGTGCAGTTGTACAATTTCCTATTCATAGCGCTGTTATTCTGGACAGACTTCATACCAGAGTTTGGAGCAGTAAGTACCTTGTTCTTTGTTTTCACTCCTGGGGCCAATTTGATGCCCCATGAATAAAAAGTGGCATTTTTCAACTTTGAAAATTTCTTCACATAAACTCACAGAAAGAGGGCGCTGTTTGGGGCATGTCACTTTAGGAACACACAGCAGAAAAGCAAAGAAAAAACATAAGACTTCAAACTGGAATTGTAGAAAAATGCTGCAGTTTCCAGCCGAATTTTTTCATGGTTTGCAACAGGCAACATGTAAAACAAACCTAAACTGTCATGGGTTACAAAAGTTTCAGCAAGTTGGAGAAAATTGTGGAAACTTTTGTGCAGTTGAATAAGATTTTCCTGTGTTTTCCTAATGTGACATCACCACTTTGCTCATGCATATGTAAATTTTCATTAGCATAAAAATCAAAAACCTTGATTTTAACCCCCAAAACAACTTCCAAGTAGGGTTTTTATTATTGTAAATTAATGGACTAGTTCCATAGCACAGATTTCATTGATAAAAACACCATTTCAGGGGCCCTTTAAGGAAAGTTTGGCTCTGCGGTTAGGGCAGGTTTTCAGTTGCTTACCGTTAACGATGTCTATGAAATAGCCTGATGCTCGGTTAACGTAAAACGGGCTGTTAAACAGCTCTATGAAGTTAGGCCCTGATAATACAAGGTTCCTGTTATAACTAGGCAATCTGCAAAGTCCCAAAGACGTCTTATTAACAAGGTTTGACTGTACATTATTAATTCTATCTGGTATCATCCTGAGATATCAGGGAATTTTCACTCTGCGAAGCGACGATACAATACCCTGAGGAAATCCACGCAAATCTGTGAAGTAAGCCGGCTGTTGAATTTAGCAAGCACACACCCGACCCATTTTTGGATGTAATTAAATGAAATTAGTCATGTTTTAGTGAAAATTCCCAATTTCTATATTTTCTCGAAATTGGTTTGAGTTTTTGTTCGTTGTCACGTTCGTCATATCGATAATTCCTGCAACATTTTTATCTACTATGCATTTTTTAATAAAATGAACAAGTATAATAATGTCCTGTTTAATAGAAATAGCGACCAATCGGCGAGTGCGTTAAATCGGACAGCTGGAAGTTAGCACTGGTAATAAGGTAGATCATGGAAAACACCGAACGCCACATATAACAAGCCTCATGATTGGTCCAGAGAGGCGACAACATTTATGTCGCTTGTTCCCCAGCGAAATGGGGCCGGTTTCAACAGGGCCTCGGTACGCGCAGGAGTTGGGGAGTGCGTTAAAGGGGCACTGTTGCAAGAGGATGGTTGAATGGTTTATTAACCTCTGCGACCCCAGCATGGGGTATGAGAGCCAGCTTAAATAACAAAACTGTTTATGCTTTAGAATGCTAAGTAACTATAAATAAAAAAGAACATTAATTATAAAAACTAAAAAACAATACAATTTAAACATGAGCATAAACGATTCCTCAGAAGTGCCCGAGCTCATAAACTAAGAGAAGACGATAAAGAAATGCTCAGTTTTAGAGTTGGGAGGAAAACACCTGCACAATTCTGTATTGGGGAACCAATGGAATCAAGCAGGGACTGAGAACCCAATCCACATATTGACCCGGACAGGATTCGAACCAGGGCCACAGAGGTGGAAGGCGAGGGAAGTACCACTAAGCCAACCAGATTCCCCATGTACATGTTTTTGTTGTCTTCGCCCACAGTCATCTAACCTTAAGGAGTTCGGCGAGCACATGCTGTACACTCTCAAGTGTTTCTACTTTGCCGACTCTACATGCATGACGGCCGTCGCAGCGTACTTCGTATTCATCTTAGCATACTGTTGTGCCAATCTTTTGATCTTCCTCCTGGTCAAGTACGCAGAGGGCGCTATTTGGCTGGTCTTGGTCCAAGCCTTAGTAACACCACTCGGCAGCCTGTTCTACACAGTCTTTAGTGTGAGTCCGGTAGGTACCCAGACTCATGGTAAATTCCACTGGGCACCTAATTTCGACCTGTCGGTGGCTTTTAGGTTTGCGGGTATTCTGATTTTGGTTCCGACGGTCGCGTTCTATAATTATTTTGGGGAGAGGGAGCGCAAAGCAGCACAGCAACGAATATTGTCCGATAAAAACTAAAACATAGGAGACGAAAATCTTTGGATGTGAAACCTCCAGAAGGTAGGCTTGGGTGACTCCAGCATTTTCAGAATTGACTCCGAATTGCGATTCCCTTCAGAATCAATTCCAATTTTAACTACTTAATTTTACACCCTATAAAGGTCCAAATAGACCGTATCGAATAGCTGCCATTTCATTGCGCAGTTTCTTTGTGCCTTGAGGGCATGCATGGTTGCACATATTGTGCTTCCATTGTGCTTCCAACTGTTTAAGTAACAAAAAGTGCCCCTTGAAATGGTGGCTATTCAATACGGTCTATAGAGCTTATGCACCGGCGGCCATGACAGGGGGCAGGTTTTCTTATGTAAATGATGTAACAATAAAACCACAAAGAAACCTACTCATGCATGATGGATGGTGACAATATGACTGCCCCCCTGTCATGGCCGCCGTGCAAAGGCTCTATTGGGGCCCCAAAGCAGCACATTTTGCACCTGATGATGGGAATAATTCAGAGTGCAAAGGGTTAAAGCATGTGTATTTAATATGATGATACATGTACTACATAATGTGCTGATGATGACCCAATTATTGGCACTAAGCGGCACTAAATGTCCATAAAATGATGTCGGCCTGTGCCACACACGTTCCTAATGTGGAATTTATCAGAGGCTAAATACCCTTGCAGAAATTAAGTGTATTGATCACGTTTACATGACGTCACTTCCTACAAATTGCCACGTGCATCATGCTTTTGAGCATATTTGTTTTTGACGCGCATCGGTTGCGCCGTATTTCGAACAAATTTTGAGCAACATGTTCCAGCATGTGCGTACGCGTACTTTATGGCGTTCAATACGCAGTAGCATTTTTTCCGACGAAGATGGCGTCTGTGAACGTGATCAACTGGCTTCGGAATTGCCAGGTAATTTCTGGATTTGACAGGCTATCACTGTGAATCGAATCTAGATGAAGGGGAATCGATTCCTCAAAAATCTAGAATCGCGATTCCGATTCCCAAAGTGGAATCGATTCTACTCGATTCTGGCGTGGACTTGCCCAAACCTACTAGAAGCTATATTCAACTGGAAATGTTAACTACAGTAAAATTACTGTTATGTACATAAAATTTAATCTGTCTATTACTGAAGCTCGCACACTTCTTGGTGTTCCTGGCTAATGTTATGATTACATATAGGTATACACTAATCAACAAAATTCAAGAATCAGATTTTCCTCTCAAAAATGTTCAGGTACATGTACAAGTGATTTCTTAAAGTATACATGATTGGTATTGGTAACCCGTTACAAATAGTTTCATCCCCCTGTGTGATTGAAGGTATGCATGATTAAAACCAACCTGAGCAAAAATCACCTCCGTACTTCGTCTAACTTTTAAGAAATCAGTCAAAAACTGGTTTACAGTCAGTTCGCCCTGAACCACTTCGCCCTAAACCACGGCCTGTGCACGAAGTTGTTTTGGGGCAAAGTGGCATTTGGGCGAGGTAGTGTTTGGTCGAAGTGGTTTTAGGGCGAAATGGCCTTTGGGTGAAGTGCTTCAGGGCGAAGTGGTCCAGGGCGAAGGGAGCAAAATTAATTTACGTCTCGCGAGACGAAAAATAATTGTTTTGCTCATTTCTCAAAAACTATAGCACTTCAGACAAAACCATTTTAGGGGAAGTTTACTACCGTCATCATGTTTATATTGTGTATTAAGTTATGTGTAAATCTGTGAACATTTCTGATTTTCTGATTACCAATGATGTGTTCTAACTTTAAGCACTTGGTGAAGCGTATGTTGAGCTCCAGTAGAACCAATGTGGTCTGTTGACAACTTGGTAACACAATGATTTCAGCTCATAATAGGGATGAGAATTTACGGTTAATTCAGAAACCGGTTTGAAATTTGTTCAAGTGTCGGTTAACCGGTTAACCGTTTGGCCGACACTAAAGAGTGTTGCTGGTGTTTATAGTAGAAACAAATAACCCTCTGAAAACTACTGTAAATTCTTGAAATTGTGTTTTCGTTTAAACATTCGGCAAAACCGGTTTTTAATTTTGTTTTCGGTTAAACGGTTAACCAGTTAAACGTCCCATCTTTAGTTCATAATCCACTTATTGAAAAATAACTATAAAAAGTCAAAATTTGTAATGTCTGCCAAACAGTTGTAAGTGTTGACTAAAATGTACATTTGTTCAGTCATTTTAACTGTTTTCTCAGTACTCAAGAAAGTCAAATTGTATATTTTCAAAATTATAAATGACAGCAAACCTGTTTCAGTGCAAAATCTCTTTTAAAAAGCCAAAGAAAAATCTGTTTAGGTTTATTGTGTCCGTCATTTTTTAGTAACCGCTTTTATGCCAATTTTAGTAGCAAATTAGATTTTAAAATCTTAGATAAAAATCATGAAATGGTTGTCGTAAATGTTAGCTTTGAACATCACTTTATCAAAAAAATTCACTTTGCACAAGATTTACGTGTAGAAATGTGATGGAATTAATCCTAGAATTGTAGTGTTACATCTACAAAAATCACTTGCAAAATAATTGCTTGTATTTTACTATAGATATACACTACCCATCAAAACTTTGGAAACACCTTGAAAGTTTTAGGTTTTTGAGAAGGAAGTGTTATTTTGTTTATTCATAATAAACCAAGCTATTAAAACAAACGGAGGTGTAAGGGGTATCTGGAGAGAAAGCAGTCATCTGGAGTGCTGTCCATCATGGAATGGCCTGCCCAGTCACCTGATCCCATTGAGCCGCTCTGGGAGGAGTTGGATCGTAAGGTCAGACAGAAATGCCCAACCAGCCAAGAACACCTCTGGAGAGGCTTAAAAGAGGCGTTTTTCCACTGAATGTTTAGACAATCAGGATGCAGAGATTGTGTGTAGCTGTCATAGCTGCTAAGGGGGAATTCTTTGATAAACATCAAGTTTAGCCGTTACTTTTTGCATGCTCTTCAACTTGTTGGTAGGCCCACTGCTAAGGCCGAAGATGGCACTAAAATTAACATTGCTTTTTGTTAGAATACACCTACATTTGCTTTCACAAAATTATACGTTTTCTTCTCAAAAACCTGAAACATTCAAGGTATTTCCAAAGTTTTGATGGGTAGTGTATATGTACCACTTTTTCTTATGATTTCTATGGATTCTGATTTTTGTGTTTATAAAAAAAGCATAAATAACCTGAAAGTTTGAGATGGATTAAAAACAAAAACTCTGTCTCATGTCTGTGGTGTGTGTTTTATCGAGGATGAAAAAAAAGAAGTGAACTGGTACTTGTGATTTGAAATGAGAAAAAAAGCTTAAATATTAAATTAGTCGATATTAGCAAATGGGTAATTCCCAAAATTAGGGGTACAAAATTGTTGGTGTCCCGGTTACGTACGACACTCTCTGCTTTAAAAATCACCACTCATGATCACGAATCCTCAGTAATGGACTGTGGCCTGTGATTATAGGGGGAAGCATAATTTTCTTGAATATTTTGTTCTCTCACTATGAACATCTAACAATGGAAATTGGGCACACACCATTGTTACTAACAATGGGGTCACAATGAACATATACATGTTTGTGCTCATAGTGTCTGATTCCTGACAAATATTCAAAACAAAAGACCATAAAGGCTTATAATTCTTTCCATTGGATTGAATAGGAGTTTGGTGTCCCGGGTTACGTACGCCAATAAAAATTGGCTGTAGAATGAATTTGCATTAACCTTGGTGCCATATCTACACACAAACATTAAAAAGTGCAATTTGTTGAAATAAAAATAATTATTTTTTACTGGGAAACCACTTTTAATCACTAAAAACACTTGGAAATCTTAAAAAGCATGTCACACTTTTGGACCCCTAGTTTTGGGAATTACCCAAATACATGTATCACACGGTTTGAGGGTAGATAGTCTATATTAACTCCCCGAGCTATTGAAAGTTGACACGCTAGATCCCAAGGCTGAAGGCCGAGGGAACTAGCATGTCGACTTTCAATACCCGAAATGAACCATGTGATATTTGTTTGACCATACCTCATATATATTCTTTCCCAGTTTGGAATCACCGACCGCAGGAAAACTATGAGTAAAATTTTGCTTGTGCAGCCATCTTTTTCATTCAGCTCGTGTGCGTGCACGCGTGTTGTCCCAGTGCGGTGCTGTGGCTCGTACTGCGCGCTATATGTGCTCTGCTTGGTTGTTTTGTAAAGCGCATGCGTAGTGCACTATTCCCGGGCTGCCGAGAAAGAATGCTTCGCAAAGCACGTGCGCAGTGTACTATTTCCTTGGCAGTCGCGAGTAGTTTACTACACCTGCGCTTTTGGCATGCGCGAGGATAAACAGCAAAATTAACTACTGGCACGTGCTAGGGGAATGGACCAGTGAGAACGCGACTCTCCTTTCTGAATATGTATGAGGTATGGTAAAACAAGTTCTTACACCTGTCACTTGCACCACAGAACAACAAAAATTTAGTCTGGTGAAGTGGATACTTAGTACATTGTAAAGGAAAATACATCAGTACATCAGAAACTACTCAATTGAAACACCATTATCTGCAATTGTGGCATGAGACTGCTATTTTTACTGCTCAACTATTTCACACAGACACAATAATATTGTAACCTTGCTGTTTGAGCAAAGTGACACGAGTGTCGTGCGCGTGCATTACTCTGGGGAGTGACGAGAATGGAAATTGCAAACCCAGCCCACGTGTTTGTAAATCTACCTGTACAGTGCGAGGCATGCCTCCCAGTGATTGTGTGCACAACTTGATTGGTTCCAACTTGTCGTAGGCTTGCTGTCAATGAATAGTCTGCAGGTTGCAAGGTAGAAAAGATGTCCAATGTGTACAGAGAATCATATATCGCTTGGTTGGCCGTCTCAGCTGAATGAAAGCTGTAACGAAAATAAAGAGTGAATATTATATAACGCCCAAGTAGATCCTTGTCATCTGATTGGACGATAGCAGGTCACATGGACAGTCGTTCAATATTAAATCCATTTAATGCTACTTCACTAACCGTGCAGTTTTGTTCCATTTGCCGTGCAATTTTGTTCCATACTTTTGTTTCCATTGCACGGTACGCCCACTGTATTAATTCAGTGCGTGTGTACACGCAAGCATGCGGGTTTGGCCAGTCTTAAACATATGTTTTAAACTGGCTAGGGGCCTGGACGAGTGATAATGGCCCGAGCCGCAATTCATAAATACCTTTTGTGTAAATCAGTAAAACTCACAAAAATTAGCTTCCCGTCTTGCCAGGTTTTGCCGGCGATGTGCTGTCCTTTTCGTTCAAACTGCGTTAAGTTGTTTTTGTTCGATCGAGCACGTTACGCACACGCACACGGCCGGATACTTATTTTTTGTCACAGTGTATCTGCTTTTGGTCGCGTGCAGTTTCTGTGTGCCTGTGCATGTTCCATACACGCTGGAACTGTCCAAGGTATTTATGAATAAAGGACCAAATGTTTTAAATAAAAAAGGACCAAATGGTTATAATTATTTTGTAGTTCTGGTTCGTCGACATGACAACTATTCAAAGTGGCAACAGTTTCAGCACATATGGAACAAAATGGGTCTTTCCACGGTAATGGGGTATATTTAAAAGATAAGTTAATTCATTTCAAATGTCTTCAGTTTATCTCAAACTTAACAAAATTTCCTTGTATTGTTCTCGGGAGATAACTTTTGCCAAAAAATGTAAGAAAATGCTGCCACAACTTACATTTCTGAAAAACTTGTGTACAAATTTCCCCTTATACGTATGTAACGTGGACAAACCGTTCATGACCGTTACACGGCCGTCTGCGATCGATCACAGTGCTTAATTGGTGCCCTGCGTAAAAGCATTTTAAACAGCATCGCGTCTACCAGTGAGAGGCATAGTCTTGACTTTTTGGTGAGATTGCCGAGTATTTTGCCTACCTGTGTGGGGTAAGCCGTGGAGGTGAAAGCTGGTTGTACTATCTGATCTCCTGACATCAGATTAGTACCAGTCAATGCTGAAAATACAAATATTTCATTTCTGCAATTTGTTACTCTGGTATTTTACAAGAGAGTATTTAGGTCACTTCTGTAAAACAAGGGCATGCTGATGCACTTTTTACTATTAAAAAAAAAATCGGTTCGAAAAATTGAATATTCTATATTTGATGCATGAATCTTTCCCTAAGATTTTGACAAAAAGGTTTGCAGAGAAATTAATTGATTTCGGGACATCCGAACTCACAGCATACAGAAATACAGCAGCCTTTTTATTGTAGAATAATCTGTGCTCAAACTACAGACTTCATATTGTAACTTGCATAGCAGTCTGTTGCCCGAAGAGGTTTTGGCAGATATTATCGTCGGCCCTTGTACACATGACTCGTGGTTGGATGCAAATATGACATCAAGGCCTAGAAGATCAGTGCCTTGTTATTCCAAGCCACTGTATTCAACAAACTTCTGTTGTGATCAAGAATTGATATTTTAGGAAAATTCTTTTTAGGAGAGTTAAAATCACGAGTTCAATTTGCCGAGCGCTGATATACCAATCCCAAATTAACCAATTTGAGACCGGTTTGCGCACTTCCGGGTTTAATAATGAGGCTCTTCGTGTTAAGCAACTGAAGTGAACTAATGTACGCACATGAATGCACAATCACTCCTAAATGCCACGCAGAACAGCACACGTACACACTCAGTCACTGTACAATACTGTATTTGTAGTGCATACATACTGCCGACTTGACAAATAGAGCACAGAAATGGGCTAGTGTGTAATTCCCAAAATTAGGGGTCCAAAAGTGTGACATGCTTTTAAATATTTTCAAGTGTTTAAATGCCACTTATATTTAAGGTTTGTGTGTAGATAAGGCACCAAGGTTAATGCAAACTCATTCTACAGCTAATTATGAGCCTTTATGGTCTTTTGTTTCAAATATTTGTCAGTAATCACAGAACAAAATATTCAAGAAATTGGTGCTGTCCCCTGTAATCACAGGCCACAGTCTATTACTGAGAGTCTGTGATCATGAGTGGTAATTTTTGATGCACAGGGTGTCGTACGTAACTGGGACACCAAACTTTTTGGACCCCTAATTTTGGGAATTATCCTAATGTGAATTTCGTCTATTGATCACGTTCACATGACGTCACTTCCTACAAATTGCCACGTGCATCATGATTTTGAGCGTATTTTTTTGTGACGCGCATCGGTTGCGCCGTATTTCGAACAAATTTCGAGCAACATGTGCGCGTGTTTGGAACATGTTCCAGCGTGTGCGTGCGCGTACTTTATGGCCTTCAATACGCAGTAGCATTTTTTCCTACGAATATGGCGTCTGTGAACGTGATCAATTATGCTTACCAAATTGATCCTGCAAATCCTCTGCGCCATCTGTCCTTATTATTGAAGCTGTCATGCCAACCACAGACTTATCCCCAGATCCCTTCATAGACTGCAATATGATGAGAGAAAAATAGCAATGCTGACAGGGATGCGAGCAGTAAATAACAGTGTTGAAGTCGAGTCACTAATATCGAGTCCGATATTGGTGACTTGATACAACTTAATGTAGAAATGACTCTCAAGAGTCAGTTTTTGTGATGCTTGACCTGGGGCCAATTTCATGGCACTGCTAAGCACAACGATTTGCTTAGCACAGGATTTGGTTACTTTTAATGGATTACAAGCCAAAATTACGTGTAAACCTTTTAATACACATCACTTACAATTTTGCAAAATAAAGCAAATAAATCCTGTGCTAAGCAAATTTTTTTGTGCTGAGCAGCGCTATGAAATTGGCCCCAGGGTCCTTTTTCGTAAAAGTTAAAAACATTCTTAAGTGGATTTAGGAACAATAAAATCTAATTTTTCCTATCTTTAAAGACATGAGTTAAGAATGTTTATTTAGGAATGTTTCTAAGTGGGCTTTATGAAATAGGACCCAGGTCTTAACTTTTGACCAATCACATTCGCCTTTTTAAAATATGTTTTGTCAATTGGTTAAAACAACATGGCGCTGTGCAACCTACCTCCCTGTACTTCTGCAAATATAACTTTAGTGGCTCGACATAGTTGTCAAAGCCCAGGGTTGACATTGCAAATAGGATATCTTCGCCGTTTATTGTCTTCCTTTTCTCTTGATGACATCGGTCGCTTGCTCTGAGAAGTCCGATTAAGGAACGTTTAAAGATAGTATACATGATTGGTAAACTGTTACAAATAGTTTTATACCCCTGTGTGATTGAAGATATGCATGATTAAAACCAACCTGAGCAAAAACCAGCTCCGTACTTCGTCTAACTTTTGAGAAAACAGTCAAAAAAGAGTTTGCAGTCATTTTGCCCTAAAACCACAGTCATTTCGCCCTGAACCATATAGCCCTGAACCATGGCCTGTGCATGAAGTGGTTTTGGAGCGAAGTGGTTTTGGGGCGAAGTGGCATTTGGGCGATGTAGTGTTTGGATGAAGTGATTTGGGGCGAAATGGCACTCGGGCAAAGTGGTTTGGGGGCGAAATGGCACTCGGGCGAGATGGTTTGGGGGCGAATTGAATTTTCGTCTCATGAGACGAAAACTAATTGTTTTACTCATTTCTCAAAGACTATAGCACTTCAGACAAAACCGTTTCAGGGGACGTTTTCAACGGTCATCATGTTTATATTGTGTAAGTTAGGCGTAAATCTGTGAACATTTCTGATTTTCGAGATTCCAATCATGGATGCAACTGGTAATCACTCGAGCCACGTGGGTCATGAAAAATGACACCCAAAATGGTGGATGGAAGGCGTGACGTCACCGGAAAGCAATCAATATTTTGGTTGAATTCCATATTCGTCCAGTGATGATTTGTGGCCTATAAACCATGGATGTAAAAGTGCTAGTTTGATGACAAAAACACAAAACTAGATGAGAATAATGTCAAGATTTTATGTTGGAATTCTTTTCTTGTTAATTCCTCTCTGAAATTGATGACAACAAAAACATCAGGATTTTATGTGGGAGTCCCATGCAATGGCCGAGTATGCAATTCTTTCTCTTTTTTTTTCTCTCTGAAATTGACACCATTGAAGATGTTATATGGTGTACGCCGTTTAAAGGATACTCGCTTGTGATAAAACTGATGAACTCCGAGACGCACTCCTGAACACATTCTTTGGCCTCTTTTGATATCTGCAGTGTGCAAAGGTTAGAGTTTAAAGGTCATGCTTAGCACAAGCTAAGGTTAAAAAATCTTTCAAACACACAATACTCAACAGGATTAAGGGAGAGTGTTCAGATTTCTCCAGAAAATAGATTTCGTTTTAACCTAACATTCATACAAAATGCCTCCCCAAAATACTATCCATAGGAGGAAAACAGGAAATTTGCAATCTCCAATTTGGATGTGGAAGCAAAAGGTTGGTGTAACCACTGCACTGCTTTATGTAACTGGATAAATTAGTTTATACGGCTTATACGTTGATTTTGCACACAAAAAAAGTCCCAGCGGCTTATAAACCGGGCAGCTTATACGCCGAGCTCTAAAGATAAAAATCATTATATGCTCATATACATTATGTATTGTGGTTCCTGAAATAATTATATCAAAACTAAACTTCCATGTTTTTTTTTACGATATCCTTAAAAATATATGGATTGAGAGCGCAAAATTTTAGAATGGTAATGAGAAAAGTTTGACAAATGATATGGTATCAAAATCTCAACACCCATGGGAAAAATAACGGAGAGTGTTGAAATGTGGTCAGGACACGCTCCTTGAAAGTATCACTTGTGCCTGAACATTTCAGGGGGAAGACTGATCCCTTAATTCTGTTGAGTGGTGTATTATAGACCTTATGCACAGCAGCCATGACAGAGGGCAGTCACATTGTCACAGTGCGTCATGCACGAGTAGGCACTTTGTGGATCTATTGTCACATCATTTAAATATGAAAACCTGCCCTCTGTCATTGCCGCCATGCATAAGGTCTATTATGTGCTATAAACCACAAACAAACAAGACTATGACTGACAACACCAACCAACAGATGTTCTTAACCTCATACCTTGCCTGTTTTAGGAACACTATTCTTCATAATGCGGCTGACATTAGCAATAGGCAGGAACCTGTCTTGCTCTCTGAGGGGCGAAGCACCCTTGTCATCTCCTCCGATCTCTTCCTCTGTGCCTCCTGTTAAGGTATCATCTGCAAACAACAACAATAATAAACATTTCATTGCAAAATGACAAAAATGCCACATATTGAAAAGCTTAAATTTGGAGTTTTCCATCAAACCTGCAATTGATGTTTAACAAGTCATTTTAAGGAAGAATGCTATTTTTTGTCAACTTTTTAATTCTTAATGCTAGAAATTTCTGGAAGGGGTGGTAATTATAATGAAGGGTTTATCTCTCTGTAGGGCTTGTTAAGCTCACGTGATAGCAATAGCGTGGTTCGAGACCACCAGTTGGCTTCATAGCTCAATTGGTACACATTAAGCTACATCCAGATTTCACAAACTCATGGATATCGATCTGTCCACATTTCTGTCACTAGAAATTTCAAATACTATGGTAAAGCGAATTTCTGGCAGACTTTGCACAGTAAACAATATATTGGATCATGCCTTTCTAGCACAAGTTTCAGTGTACCTTCAGTTGTGTAGAGGGAAGTAGTGAGGCTGCCATAATCGCCTGCCATTGTCAGGACTTGAGGACTATCTGATGCACTCTCTGTAACATCCATAACATGCAGAGGCTATTCAATCTGTGGAGAGAAGAAAAAAATGGGGTGTGGGTAATTTGCGGAACTGCAGAACTTTGCAGAACTCTCAGAATACATATAAAGCAATGGGTCCCATTGCCTCTGCGGGGCCTCATAAAAATGTGTGCGAACTAGGGGCTATTCAAGGGTGCAGAATTCTGTCTCCCGCATCCCGGGTGAAAAGTTATATTTTCCACCCGGGAGAAAGTGTTCCGTAACCTTGAATAGCAAAAATATGAAGCGCCCGATTGGCCGTTGGAACGGAACGATGGAACGCGCACACGTTTGTACGACTGCACATCGTGTGCGTTCCACCTTTCCGCGTTTTACCAACATCCAAATTGACGGTAAGAAGTTGATCATTGACGACTTAAGGTGCAGGCCCTTTCGTGTATGTTTTCAGTCCGTGCGTGCGTTCCCTATTTATACTTCAGCAGCACAGCAGTGCGCAATATGCGAACGCAAAACGGACTAAAAACGCTCGTATGGAAAAGCGGCTTTAGGCTTATCAAGCATCAGCAAGCGTGCAAGTGCAGATGAGATTTGACAGAAAAACCTAACAGCCTGAATAAGAGTGGGTAGGCTACCAAAAAATTAAAGATTTTCTCAGAAAACATTTGGAATTTGTTCAGCCAGTGGGGAAAACCTCATGTGTTTTGTACACAAGGTGTGAATTAAGCCATGATCAACTATTAGGCCCAATCAAATTATTCTTTCAAAAATGACACCAACATTGGAATTTTATGGAAAGAGGACGGTGCTGTGGATTTAGTCTGTTGCGTCGCCACGCACAGACAAGCTCAGCTCAGCCTTGAGACGGGTGCAGGTCAACTCGACTGTTTGCCAACTCGAAAAACTGGAAAAGTCAAACTCGTTTTGCTCAAGTCAAAATGGCGAAATGTGAATCATTCCGCAAGCTGAAAATCATTAAACCATCGAGTAAGAACTTTCTGCAAATTTGCGGTGCAAACATTTCGCTTTTGCGTGAAGGTAAAGCTTTTGCCGCGGTGCGCAATATGTTTCTGTTTGTTTCTTTTTCTTTCCTGACTGATAAAATGTAGTGGATTTTTCGCTTGGCACAAAGATCAGAAAAAGTGGAAACGGGTATTAAACGGTTGAGTTGGTACGAGGCGAGTTGGCAAACGGTCAAGTTGGTACGAGTCAAGTTGGCAAATGGTCGAGTTGACTCGACTTTTAAGTCGAGTTGGTCAATGGACGAGTTAGTTCAATGGTCGAGCTGGTACAATGGTCGAGCTGGTACAACGGTCGAGTTGGTACAATGGTCGAGTTGGTTCGAGTCAAGTAAGTTGGCAAACGGTCAAAATTGTATTTTTAAGAACAGGAGCAAAATTTTACTAAATAGGCCTACACATCACATAGGCCTATGGCTACGATATTGGCTGACAACCCGTTTTGCAAAATAAAGCAAGAAATTTCTGTGCTAAACACTAAAACAGCGCCATGAAATAGGCCCCTGATGATGAGGCAATCGCAAGTGACAAAAAAGCGAAATGACCCGCGGAAAAATGACAACTGTTCCAAATCAATTTGTAATTTAAAAACATCAAAAGACGAGCCACAAAGGATCATCAATCATCATTGGACTGTTTCGGGCATTTACCGATTGATGCAGAATACACCAGCGGTGATTATCGGCAAGATAATTGGCTGAAAGATGAAGAACTTTTTGACGAACCAGCGAGCTCGATTGTGTTAATGGCGGTTCACTCACTCATCCCCAGGGTTTCAGTCGCATACATCGTGTAGTTATCAAGTGTACAACAACAACTGCGGAATCGCTTACATGAAAACGAGGTTGGCTTTGTCTGAAGCTGAATAGGTAGTCTGATGACGGACCCCAATATAAAACGAAACATTCTCCACGTGTCCAGACTTTTTTAAGGGAAGGGGTGGGGCCGGGGGAGGGGGAGGGGGAGGGGAGGCAGATATATATATGGAGGGTTTCTCTGCCGCATACATTTACATGAATTGTAAAAACAGAAACAAAGTTCTTAGAGCAAGTTAAAGTTATTTCTTCTACTTTGAAAAGACTGCAAAAGCACCTTTGCCATGTTATTGAGCAGTAACCACGAAAACAATAGAATAACCTTGACAAACAAGACAATTTAACCCAAACTTTTTATTGAAAAAAGACCATCAATATATGACAAACATAATCTGTCTAATCTTACTTCTCTTTTAGCTCATCAAAAATAACTAATATTTCTTTTTAATATCTCATGCAGTTAAACTTCTACTAAATATTTAAACACAAATTAGCTGAGGAATTGACTACACTTTCTAAAAAGGTTGATTTTTCATTTCATTATGTTGACCTCAGACAAAAATGGAGTTGACCACTTGACACTGGAGGGCGTTTAAACACGCAAAGATTTCCGCTTTGGGCGTAAACGGAGGACTTAATTGTTAACACATTTAGGGGAAACTCACTTAATTGTTACTGCTTTTAACGTCTACACTCGCAGTAGTTGACGAGAAATTGGCAAATCAGTTTATAACAAAGCAGCTAGCATTGGGATGTACAATGAGAGTGCATCAACATAACAGCAATACTTCACTATGCATGGTTAATGAGTTCAGTTGTTTTCCTTCCTCCATGCTTCAACTAAAAATAAACCAGCGCCTACGGACAGCAATGTTTGAAATAATCCCGGCATTAACTGGTTATAGTCCCATTTGCATTAAACCCAAAATGTTACTTTGTGTAAAAACAAAAAACCTGTCCTACTTTTAATCTTGAATAACCTTGTCATTTTCTAACGGATTTAAACAAAAATTTCACATCATGTAAAACAAGGCCTGACAAATTTAACTGAGTGAGTTTCATTAGTTTTGTCCAAGAGGGTGAGATTTAATGGCCATACGAAAAAAAGGTCAATTTCAGAATTCGCCACTTTTGACTTCACCTCCTTCAATGTCAGTACATCGCTGGAGACGGTGGTGGAATGTGTGCTGCAACCGAAAGCTTATGAAGAAAGGCAGGATCACTCCAAATGTTATTGCAAACCATCTCGATCGCTTCGAGCATTTCATCAGGAGGTGCAAAGGGACCTTGGAAATAGACAGTTTACTTGAAAATAGCGAATATCAAGTCGAAAGTGGCAAATTCTGAATTTCTTTTTCGTATGGCCATTAAACCTCATCCTCTTGGACAAAACTGATGAAACTCACTCAGTAAAATTTGTCAGGTCTTGTTTACATGATGTACAATTTTTGTTTAAATCTGTTGGAAAATGACAAGGTTATTCAAGATTAAAAGTAGGACAGGATTTTTTGACACGTAGTAGTAAATGATTGCAAACACAATAACTTTTCCCCTGCCCCAAATGGTATTTTTCTCTTAGAAATTAACAACTAAAGGTGGTTTTTAAAAATAAGTAAGCATGCTCAGTTTTTAACTTTCACTTAACACAGAAATACTTCCTGCATCTATGTAGGTAGATTTTCTGCAGGCCATAGTTTACTAATATTCTTCTTCAGATTTTTAGTGCTATTTTTCCAGGAATTCTTTAAAAAAAAAATTTGCAAAAGATACAAAGGACCTCTGAGACAAGAAGAAAATATAAAAGTGTCAACTTACATTTTGATTATGTTTTTATAATATATGTTTTTATAGTTCTTTACAATATAGCTAAGGTTACCTCAGCCCTAACTTTATAATGTGGTTATTTGTATAGGGCTAAGGAAAATATGGACCCGACTTCTCAAAATATTGAAATCATTTTCTCCCCGTGACAAACTAATTCCCCCTGGGACTCGCCCAAACCTTGTCAGGCATAACCACTACGCAGGTCCTTGAGGGAAATAACAAGCCACAATGAAGATTCAGCCTACAATTGCAGTGAAAAGGGACAACCCATCACGTTTTCTGGCCGATCACGACGCGTGATTTGTATACAGTCTATCCGTGTACAATGTGCGGTCAATTACCAGGCTACCAGTGCACAGACTTTAGTCACTTCAGTCGCTTTAGTTGGTTGGTCGGACGGGTTTACAAGTGCACACCAGTCTGTGCAATGGTAGCCTGGTAATCGACCGCACATTGTACACGGCCGGATAGACTACTTGATGGGTTGTCACTTTTCACTACAATTGTACGCTGAATCTTCAT
Source organism: Henricia sp. BOLD:AAB3569 (assembly GCA_037783545.1). Classification (NCBI taxonomy): domain Eukaryota; kingdom Metazoa; phylum Echinodermata; class Asteroidea; order Spinulosida; family Echinasteridae; genus Henricia; species Henricia sp. BOLD:AAB3569. The sequence continues at coordinate 1,226,913 of JBBELK010000070.1, read as the reverse complement.
CGTGGCTTGTTATTTCCCTAAAGGACCTGCGTAGTGGTTATGCCTGGATTTCAATTTGTTGAAATGTCGGGTCCATGTTGACTATCTCCCTCATGATAACCACATGATAAAGTTAGGGCTAAGGTAACTTTAGCTATTTACAATACTAACTTTTCAACCGTAACAAATGCAAAAACTCACTTTATACACATTTTAATTAGCTAAGTTGCAATAGACCCTTTGCACAGACGGCCATGTTGGGGCCGGTTTTATTTAATTTCTTATTCAAACCTCCCGTATAATGGCTCAATTTCTGTTTAACACTTTGTATATTAAGGGCCGTCCAGAGTTGTCAACATTTTTACGGTTCTACAAAGCGTAAGGGGGGAGGGGGGGGGGGGGGGGAGGGGTTAGGGGGAGGGGGGAGGGGGAGGGGGGATAGGTGGAGAGGGCCACATAGGACTTTACATGCACTGTAAAATATTGATACATGTATTTCATATTTCACGGTAGCGACAGAAAAATGTTGTAAGTAGTATTTCTGGGGGAGGGAGGGGATCTTGAAAATACTACCCTCTGTAGAATTTTGAAAATGTTGACAACTTTGAGCAAGTTCGATTAACGAATATAGTTAACTACAGTTCAAACCGAACGCAGTCTAGTCAACAATGGTTAGTCATGTCTGGTCGACCATTTGGAACCAGCCCACAGGGCACGGTCACGCTGGTCAGTGGTACCCATCAGGCAATCAGTTGATGCAGCATTTTGCCTGGAACCAGTTGACTAACCAAAGGCACTTGCGCGTTAATGTGTGTTGCCAGGATGACGTTTGACCAATGGTTACCTCTCGTCGTTAATTGAACTTGCTCATTGGACGGCTCCTTACAGCTATTTTTGTCTAATTTAATCCCATTCATCGTCATCATCAAAATCATCATCCTCCTCCTCGTCATCGTCACTGTCCTCTGGATTAGAAAAAAACCAGAAACAAACAAGGTATATTGAGCTGAAATCATTGAAAAAGTACGGTAAAACAAACCAAAAAAGACTTGGAAAAAAACAGACAATTTGAGGTCCAGAACTATGCTTTAATACCCATTACATCATGGTATGAATTCTGCAGGGCATTTAGCTAAGTACACATGCACATCTATGGTCTCTAGTGGGTTAATAGGGAGGTTTCGCAAGCCGGCGGATACGTGTACGCATACGTTTAGCTATCCGTAACCGTCATTTGTAGTTTTGCAAAACTACAGCGTGTAAGCTAAAAGGCAGCGGAAAAACCACCCTGCACAACACGGCTTTGATACTAATGTACTAATTTTACTTTTAATCCAAAGCTTTGAAATGCACAAAAAGTTCGTAGACATTCATAATTCACACCCCTTTCAACCTGGCTACGTAAACGCAACGAAAAATAAGTAAAAATACTAGAAATCTGAAATTTCACTACACATTCAGTGCTTACGCATAGCGAGCTCGATATCCTTGCCATGCAAATGCGTAGCGGATAGTGTAACGTGTATGATGTCACAACCTGTGACGTATCCTTCGCGCTATCCGTATCCGTGCGCTTGCGGCACCCCTCTATTATCTGTATGGAGACCAACCTGAATGAATGGCATTGCTTCTCTGTTGGAGGGCATTCAGTAACGCTGCCCCGATACCGCCAGCAGGAGCAGTGGGCGGAAAATCAGTCTCGCGCTCTGTTAATTCAATCTTGGAAATAGAATAAAACAAAAAGTATTAAAAACTTGAACAAATCCAACGCTAGTACTTAAGTTCAACAGTAAACTGGTTAATGATGACATCTTATATAGCGCACATATCTATCCTGTGGGATACTCATGGTGCTTTACAATATCATTACTCTGGTCATTGGGCACAACTCCCTGCGGAGTATGCAGCCCTGGTAGCCTGACATAAGCACTCAAAGGCTGCAACCTGTGCAGGTACCCATTTACTCCTGGGTGGAGAGAGGCAACATTATTACCCTGGTCATAGGGCAACATTATTACCCTGGTCATAGGGCACAACTCCCTGGAGAGTATGCAGCCCTGGCAGCCTGACACAAGCACTCGGGGGTTGCGCAACCCTTGCAGGTACCCATTTACTCCTGGGTGGAGAGAGGCAACATTATTTCCCTAATCATTGGGCACAACTCCCTGGGGAGTATGCAGCCCTGGCAGCCTGACACAAGCACTCAGGGGCTGCAACCCTTGCAGGTACCCATTTACTCCTGGGTGGAGAGAGGCAACATTATTTCCCTAATCATTGGGCACAACTCCCTGGGGAGTATGCAGCCCTGGCAGCCCGACACAAGCACTCAGGGGCTGCAACCCTTGCAGGGGCTGCAACCCATTCACTCCTGGGTGGAGAGAGGCAACTTATGACAGAATGCATTCCCCAAGGGCACACGCACCATGTTGCGGCCAAGAATCGAACCCACGACCGTGGAATTAGACACGCTCTTGAGTTCAATGCACCATACTGCTCGGCCATGTGGTACTCCACACTGGTTTAACACTGATCGTTTTTCATGTGTAAATGTGCGTAAATTTGACGTGTCACCTCAATAAAATGTGCTGTGGAGGGAATTTGATGTAAAACTATGCATTGAAAACCACAGAAGCAACTTTGACAGAAAGCATTTCTGTGATTCTGTGATTTACGGTTGCTCATCTCCAATGTTGTAGTGCTAGAGTCCGACTCGAGTCACAATTTTCTTGACTCGGACTCGACTCAAGTCAAAATTTTCTTGACTCGGACTAGACTTGAGTCACATTGGAAAATGACTCAGACTCGGACTCGACCATGATGACTCTGACTCTAACATGGTGACATATTTCAAAAAAAGAAAACATATATTCGCGCGCATAATAAAGGATTTTTTTGGGAAAATCAAATATGTACACTGCCCCACCAGGCACAACAACCTTTCACATTATTATGTGCATAAAACTATAGCAGATTCAGTTTCATTGTGGCGAACAAGTGACTCGGACTCGAAGAAAGTGGCTCGTGACTTGGACTCGGACTCGGACTCGAGGCTAATGACTCGAGACCCGGACTCGAGGCTAATGACTTGAGACTCGGACTCGAGGCTAATGACTTGAGACTCGGACTCGAGGCTAATGACTTGAGACTCGGACTCAAGGATAATGACTCGAGACTCGGACAGCGCATGATGTGCAGGAGCTCAGGAGCTCAGGTATGGACTTTGGGCAGAGTGGCACGCCCTGCCTCAGCCGCTCTTACGGAGGCTGGTCAATGGTCATACATGTTGCTGACCGATAAAATATGATTTGAGTTTCTCTTTTTAAACTGTACATCAATATATGATTATAATGATTACATTTATATAGTGCCTATTCCATATGGATATGTTCACAGGCGCTGCACAGTAGAATGGGTTTTATGAAGCTAATTGTCTTCCACCTAAACATCGCTGACGGCCAGAGACACCGGGGAATCCCCTTACTCTTCACGAAAGAGTGTTCTGGGATCTTTTAAGTGCATTACACAACACACTTGACCAACGGCTTTACATTCCTTCTGAAGGATGGAGCAATTGTGCCTAAGTGCCTTGCTCAAGGGCACAGGTACCCGACCATCATTCTTACCTTTTTAAGAGCCATTCCTCCCCGTATTTGATCGAGCAGAGCCCCTCTACCAGATGGGTGTCGTTCTTCAGGGTCCACCCGTTTCAAAGACATGCCCTTATGAATGTCATCAAGTAGCCCTCCACGCGCCCCTGATGCTCCAATAGGGGGCGGAGGGGGCGCAGTACCCACAGACGGGGGTGGGGGTGGCGGGGGCGGAGGAGGACCTCCTCCCATTGGGGGAGGGGGCGGGGGAGCGGGCGAAGCAGAGGGGCGTGTATGCATGGAGGGAGGTGGCATGGGTGGGGCCATGGAGGAGGGCGTAGGGGGAAGGGCGCGGGAGGGTGGTGGTGGGGGAGGGGCACCACGGGATGATAATGAAGGAGGGGGAGGGGGAGGGGCGTGGCCACGGCTTGGAGGGGGTGGGGGTGGGAGGCTGCGGTTTCCTGTAGGAGGGGGAGGGAGTGGGGCGGAGGCTCGAGATGGGGGCAGTGGGGGTGGTAAAACATTTCCTATGAGAGACATCAATGCAAATTTCTGTTAAAAGTTTCACTCCGATGACATCTATCATCCTACATTTGCAAGTTCCATGATCATTAAAAGTACATTATGCACAAACGTAACTAAAATTAGTTTCTTGAATTTTTACATTGGCCATTTTGAAATGTGAAAAACAAGAAATATGGCACAACCTCCAGGTGGTCATGTATTTATAAGCACAGAATATTTGACCACAAACAATTATGTTAAGCAGATTTTTTAAAGCTAAACATAGCATAGTCTGTACAAATGTGATCTGGACACGCTCCTTTAAGAGCAGAGGACAAAATTTCACTGTATAATAATTTCTACTCACCACGAGCCATGTCATCTTTGATGGCAGCAAAGCCTCCATGTTCCTCCACAAAATCCTTGATGAAATTGGCCGTATGCTGGTCCTTTAGTTGGTCTTCAGACACCCCGATATTCCGGAACCAGTCTTTTACTTCCGGATTCATCTCCTCAACCTGCGGAGACAACATTTAAAAGATTACCAACAACATTAGGTCTACCGCCATCAACTCACGGCATAAAACCACATGTAAAAACAAAAAAAAATTCCTACTTTTGATCTTGAATAACTTTATCATTTTTCAACGGATTTGAACAAACATTTTGCATCATGTAAACAAGGACTGACAAATGTCCTTGAGTGAGTTTCATTAGTTTTGTCCAAGAGATTGAGATTTCAACGCCATACAAAAAAACCCCTAAATTTGAGATTTTGCCACTTTCGACTTGGCATCCGCCATTGTCAAGGAAATTGTCTATGTCTGAGGTCCCTTTGCGCGAAATGACCGAGATGGTTTGCGTAACATTTGGAGTGATCCAGCTTTTCCTCAGAAGCTTTCGGCTCAGCACACACATTCCACCACCATCTCCAGCGAGAGGGGAAAGGGGGGGGGGGGAAAGGGGGGAGGGGGAGCGTGCGCCCCCACGCTCCCCCTGGATCCGCCCCTGGTTAGGTTAAAACGAAATTCATTTTTCCGAACACACTCCAACTGTCTGAATAATTGTCCACACCACTTGTATACATGCGAATGAACATTTTTGTACACACTTACATCAAAACCTTTTTCCGGGTCCCATCCAACATGGCTAACATGGCTGTAGAAAAATTAAAAACATCACTTTTAAATGAGCAGAGCAAGTCTGGTGGAATTGGTATTCGAACTCGAGCCACTGTTATGATATACAAGGGGCTCAATTCACATAGCGCCAAGAGGCGTCTTAGGAGGGGTCACTCTTCTTATCGTGGGATGTTGGTGTGGAAATTGGGAGGCATTGAACTTGTCTTAACTTTTGGTCTCAGTGGTTAGTTGACAATTTATACTAACTGGCGAGACCTGTTACTGGATCTAAATACATGACTAGGGGCTGATTTCACAAAGTACTAAGACGTGTCTTAGGAATGGTTACTCCTCTTATCTTGGGATGTTAGTATGGGAATTAGGACGCATTGAACTCGTATTTAACTTTTGTGAAATCGATCCCTGTACTCTAATGTAACAAGCTCTTTTGCAATATCAGCATAGGACTAGGTAGAACATTGGTAGAGTACTTGTAAGAACTCTGGATGCGGCAATAGGGCGACAATTGGGGAAGCCTTTCCCCGTGGACCACCGAAATTTCGGGAAGAATCACTCAAATTGACACCAAATTTCTCTACCCGAAGCTTCCAAAAATGGTTACAGACCTAAGAGAGACAATTCTAGACCTAATAGAAATGGTTCTCGATTTTAAAAAAATGGTTTTTGACCTAAAAAAATGGTTTTTAACCTCAAAAATATTAGGGCGACACCAAATTGTCGCCCTATTGAGCGTGTCGCCCTAATATAGCTTTTTTACACACAAATTGCAAACAGAGTTTTTTAACCGATTATTAACTAAAGAACACAGGTTCAAATTTAATTTACACTTTCTTTGCAGTTTGCAAACAATTAAAACTACCAAAGGATAAAGGTAAAATAGGCCCAAGATTTGTGCAATTTTTTTGCGATAAAAATCGTTCAAAAACTGATAGTTTTTCTGACAAAGGTACGCTAATTTAAGATAACAATGACTATGCTACAAATTTCAAAAATTTTAGGTACACAAAATTTTAATAACAGGTTGTCACCATAAACACAAGATGGCGTTGCTATCAAGTATGACTTACGTGAAGTCGCTAGGTGTTCCTATGTCGGCTTTTGTCAGCCGGCTCTTCTTCCCTTTGTCTTTTTTCTTGTCTTTTTTCTTTGTCGTGGACGTATCGATGGCCGGGGTAGGCGCCTGATGAGGGGTGGTGTTGTGGCCTTTGAGTTAGGAAAGAACGAAAAGAGGAACTTAAGAATACACCAGATTCGGCTGGAATTGTCAAACCATCGCCAAAGAGTGAAACTGAAGAGATCCAATTGATTATCATTTGCAAGATAAAACTTTTTTTTTTTACAAATTCCGGGCATAATGTATCTAAAGAAAAATGCAGAATTTTTTTTAAAAAAAAATTGAAAATCTGTGCATGTTTACTAAACAAAAAAAATAAATAAAAGAGTGCGCACACTCATTCTTTACATTGCAACCACGTTCGGTTCTTAATTTAAACGGAAAGATATCATTTTGGACAGAAAATATAGGTCCATACAGCTCAAAATGTTTAGTATGTTCAAGTTCAGAACCACATGCCAGCACTCAAAAGAGACATACATGTAATTCACATGCACAAAGTTGGATTTATGTCACATTCATAAATACCTTAGACAGTTTACGCATCCCTATTGGCTGAGAGCACGACACGTGGCCAGTCTTAAACGGATGATAAAGACCGGCCAGTCTTAAACACTTTTTACCCTGGCCTGTGCCCTATTCAGCGCTTATGGGCAGTTTCTGTGTGCGTGTGGCACACAGAAACTGCACCTGCTCGAAAGCAAAATGTGCACTGTGACAAGTACCCAGTCGTGTGCGTGCGCGTACAACACACTTGCAGTACGCATAACGCGCGCAATCGAACAAAAACAACTCGACGCACTGTTGCACAGTACAGCTAGCAGTTCATACGAACACGGTAGAAAGTGAATGCAAAACATGGCAAAACGACAAGCTTATTTTTGTGAGTTTTACCGATTTACACAAAAAGGTATTTATGAATGGGATTAAAAGTAGGTTTGGCCAGTCTTAAACAATCCGTTTAAAACCAGCTAAGGTCCTGCACATTGATAATGGCTCTCGCCTGTGGCTAGGACCCTAGCCGGTTTTAAACGTATACATGTTTTATTCCCTAAATAATTATTTGAGTGGGGTAAACAGCACAGGACTGGCTTTTTGAAATAAAATCAGCAGTCTTTTTTTAAATTGGTTTGAAATGATTGAGAGTTTGCGCTTTAAAGTGCTGGGCTTTTATAGCAAGTATGAAAACAAATAGCTTTATACTGCTTGTCTTTGACTGCAGTTGAAACATTACAGAAATGTTATGGGAAACTGCCGAAAAAACATCAATTTTGGCTGCAAGAAATTTTGGCTTAGAAAATAGGCAGATGCAGGTTTTTAGCAGGAAAGAAATTTAATTTTAATTTCTGATTTTCTTCAGTGGCACTTTCCTCTCCGTTATTGAGGAGTGCTGTAAAGCAACAGAATCTGAAATGGTATATAACGTTTTCTCCCTGTATATCAGAAATGTAACAGATCTTTTCTTTAACATCACGAAAAAGACAAAATGTATTAGATGTTAAATTTCTGAAACACAAGCCATCTGTACAGCTAGAGCATGCCGACTACAGTACAGCGAGCTGACATCTGCAACAAAAGCATTCTCTGATTGGTTAGTTTAACAAGGGATTAGGGTACTGCTCCACAGATTTCTATTAACAGCAAGATAAGAAACAACTGTGTTATTGAATGGCACATCACCGTAACCGGTTTCAGGCGGTTTGGAACGCGTGCGCGTTTAGTGTTCGGACATAACACGCGCGATCGTCACAAACATTGAGAAAGTGCGCATGCGGGAGGTTTTACCTGTAATTTAATGGGGAAGTGCCCAAAACCATGCAAATGAGGTGCCAGAAATTATGCAAATGAAGGTGCCCAAAACTATGCAAATGAAGGTGCCCAAAACTATGCAAATGAAGGTGCCCAAAACTATGCTAATGAGAAGGCGCGGTTATGCGCGTCCCGGCTCCGTTTCCGTTCTAGTTTTTAATGGAGTTCTGTGGTACTGCTCTCAAACCTGACACAATTTTACACTATTAGAAAACTTCTATCACACTCTACAGATATCAGTCAGGGGACATAAAGTTATTAGTGAGATTTCGGTGTGCACGGTTAGTGATCACGACAATGTTTACCTAAACGATTATGTTTAGGGGCCATCAAAAGTTTGATAAAGTCCAGGTTCTACAGCTGGGTAAAATCAGCAACTACCTTTTCCATAAAGAAACTGGTCAAAAAGACAAAATGTAATCGCAAGAGTTGAAAAATGCCTTGGAGTCTCCCCTTACGTCGTGAAACAATTTTCTTTAATATTTTCAAGACTACATGTATGATACCAAGACATGTCTAAACGCTTGTAAATTATTTCAAATATTCTACATTATTTAGAAATTACACAGAAATTTCTTTAAACAATTTTGTTAACTTGAAAAGGCATTTTTTACAAATGCATCAAAATGTCACACTTTGGCTCCTGTTCTTATGGAACTACCCACATACCAATGATGCAAACTAAGCTGAAAGCCGTCGAATTGGCTAACCGTGTGCGACCAAAACCTCACTATTTTTAACTAGAACCACATCAGTTAGCGTACAATCAAGAGTTATGCAGTCCAAACTACCACAGTGAAAACCTACACATCATAAACTTTGCTGACAGAGCAAGAAAGTGCACTTAAAGACAGGATGGGCATCTTAATAACTATCTAACACTTCCGATCCAAAATCACAGGGAAACCAGCTGAGTGACTTTGTTCAAAACTATTGTCTTAGCAATTCGGGCGTTTCACAATAAGAGCACCACCAAGCGTTTCTGTCGGAAAGGGATTTTCTGACAGAGCGGTCGACATCGGTACATTCGATTATTAACCACTCTCACAGACGCCATCTTCGTAGGAAAAATGCTACTGCGTATTAAACGCAATCAAGTACGCGCACGCACACACTGGGAAAATGTTCCAAACGCGCGCGTGTGTTGCTCGAAATACGGCGCAGCCGATGCGCGTTATACAAATTTACGCTCAAGATCCTGATGCACGTGACATTTTGTAGATAGTGACGTCATTTGAGAGTGATCAATTGTACAAACAATTCAGATTTGATTTGAAAACGAATACCTGATTTAGAGGTTGAAGTTTATTTAGGAAGCCTAGATTATTTAAACACGGTTAAACAATGTTTGCGAAGAAAAAAGTTCAATTACTGCTCTTTTCTGAGAATAGACGGCATAATAATATACTTTGTTATACCCCGTCTTGGAATACTGCAGTTTCATTGGTCCAGAACGGTCACATGTCCATGCGATAAAAACTCATATCACCCGCTACCGTACGCAAATTTTAGTTTATATCGCCCATATCGCCCTATTATAAAGCGATCTGCGTGCACGTTTTGCGCGTCTATAGCACGCGTGACGCGCTGTCCCGTTGGTAAAATAAACTGCGTGTTACGCCCACTAGAGACACGCCCACTACAAACTCGTACGCGCGCCACTTTCGCAATGTTACACACGCACACGTGGTAGTCCAGAGACTAGCGAAGGTGCAATTTAAAATTTGTGCAATTTTTGTACAATTTAAAATAATAGAAACGATTATCTGAGACCAAGACGGGATTTAACAAAACAATTGTTGACTGGTGTGGTGTGGGTTATGGGTTTTAACACCCTCGGAAGCTTTTTGCCTCGGGTGCTATGAGCTCCCTCGGGTGTTAAAACTCCATATCCCACACCACACCAGTCAACAATTGTTTATTATCACACATTTTAGCAATGCTCGTGTGTATCTTTTTGCATGACGTGCGCGCACACATCGAATGTAGCCTTTCTGCGTCAAACTCTTGCTGGCGTCTGTATTGTGAATGAAACGGCCAAATTGACAAAAGATGACACGTTCTTTAGCTCTTTATATTAAGTAATAAACTGCAGGGGGAAGATCGCCGTAGTTACAGCAGAGTTGAGCAAGCACACACACCGAAAAAAGTAGGCAGAAAGATGCACATAGAAAACCTAAGCTGGACTGATGCTGGATTTATAGACTAATCCAACCAACAAAAACTGCGGTAAATCAAACATCAGTACAACGCCGGTATTGGTTGCAACAACGGGGAGTTTGAGATCGTCATGTTGACTATGTGGACTGTGACACGGTGACGTCATGTTAAGGCTTTGCGCATGCGTCAAGTCATACTGTCTCTTATCCACTACCAAAACTGACGAATGCAACATCTGGTATGGTGCCTAATTATCATTGAAATGAAACAACCAAACTTGGGATGAGAGAAAAGTCCCATGGGCCTGGGGGGTGGGGAGTATACCACCTCATAGCTCAGCTGGTAGAGCATCTGCCCGGTGTGTCAGAGGTCTTGGGGAAAACCTGAGGAGTATACCACTGTGCCTCATAGCTCAGCTGGTAGAGTATCTGCCTGGTGTGTTAGAGGTCTTGGGGGAAACCTGAGGGACTATACCACTGTGACTCATAGCTCAGCTGGTAGAGCACCTGCCTGGTGTGTCAGAGGTCTTGGGGAAACCTGAGGGACTATACCACTGTGCCTCATAGCTCAGCTGGTAGAGCACCTGCCTGGTGTCAGAGGTCTTGGGGAAACCTTAGGGACTATACCACTGTGACTCATAGCTCAGCTGGTTAGGGTGCCTGGTGTGTCAGAGGTCTTGGGGAAACCTGAGGGAGTATACCACTGTGCCTCATAGCTCAGCTGGTAGAGCACCTGCCTGGTGTGTCAGAGGTCTTGGAGGAAACCCGAGGGAGTATACCACTGTGCCTCATAGCTCAGCTGGTAGAGCACCTGCCTGGTGTGTCAGAGGTCTGGAGTTTGAATCCCGATTTTGCCAAAATTGAGAACGTGGTAAGAATGGTTTTGGCATTTTAACTGAAATCTAAACATTACGTCTTGACGTCATGACGTCTCAGTCCACTTAGTCGACATAAAAACCTGAAAGTCCCTAACGTTTCAAAGATGAAACAACTTCATGTCGAAGTCTGGAGGAGCGGTGGGAGGGAGCGGTGGGAGGGGGAGGTGGGGGGCGGGGGTGTTACAAAATAGCCAAGATCTAAGAAAATAATCTACATGTACTACCATGATGAGGGGAATCACTAGATGAGAAACGGCGCTGATGCGAACGACTGGCCGGCGATCCACCTGTATTATGTAACCTTGTGTCAGAAAGGGACGGTGGGAGTGCCGACGACTGACGTCGCTGTGCTATTGATAGTTTTTGAGAAAAAGTGTCGGTCTTAACTCTAACATACTGATGAAAAACGGCAAAAAGTTAGCAGATATTGTCATGATGTTATGGTGACAAGCACCAAATTCAAATTTGATGAATGCAAGCAACTGAAATGTGGGCTTGAGGTTGATAAAGAAAGTTAAGATGTCTCATCTCTTAAAATGTCTCCTAAAACTAAGACATAATAGTCTCGTCTTGCAACAAAAACTTGTGTCATAATTTGGGAAAGAATTGAGATGTTGATCATGGCTTCAGACCTCGTGTGCAAAACATATGAAATTTTTCTCACTCAAACATTTGGGTTTTTCCTTCAAATCTGCACTTATCGATGCTTGACAAGTCATTTTAAAGAAAAACATTTCTGATCAACTTCTCAACTCTTACCCAGTTATATTGCAATCCACCGTTGATTTCTAGCCATGATTGGTTGTGGCATGTGTCCTTGAGCAAGATGCTTTACTACAATGCCTCCCCTGAATAGGGGTAAAGGCATTTGGTTGTGTGGAAACAGATTTCTCCAAGTGGTTTAAGTCACTGACTCGCAATACTCGGGTGAAAACTTGTGGTTGCGGGTTCGATACCCAGCTGGGGTACCTGTGCCCTTGTGCAAGGCACTTAAACACACTAGCTCCATCCTTCGGAAGGGATGTAAAGCCGTTGGTCCAGTGTGTTTTGTAGTGCACTTAAAAGATCTCAGAGCATTCTTTCGTGAAGATGTTAGGGGATTCCCCGGTGTCTCTGGCTGTCGGCTGCCAATGGCACCACCCACCTATGTATCTCGATGTTTAGGTGGAAGACACTTGTGGTAAAGCTTAATGCAATTCAGCCTACGGGCTGCGAATTGCACTTCTTTGGCAATCTTTTACTTGGAGTGGCCATGTGGTCTTGTGAGATGAAGCGAATGGCATAACAAAGCCTAAAAAGTCACCGTACAGAACACAGTTTTTTATCAGCAAAAAAACACAAGAATGATCCATATCTTAAAGGCAGTATACATCATTGGTAATCTCGAAAATCAGAAATGTTCACAGATTTACGCCTAACTTACACAATATAAACATGATGACCGTAGAAAACTTCCCCTGAAATGGTTTTGTCTGAAGTGCTATAGTCTTTGAGAAATGAGTAAAACAATTAGTTTTCGTCTCATGAGACGAAAATTAAATTCGGCCCAAGTGCCATTTCGCTCCAAACCACTTTGACCGAGTGCCATTTCGCCCCAAATTACTTCGTCCAAACACTACATCACCCAAATGCCAATTCACCCCAAAACCACTTCGTGCACAAGCCGTGGTTCAGGGCGAAATGGTTCAGGGCGAAGTGGTTTTGGGGCGAAATGACTGTAAACCCTTTTTTGACTGTTTTCTCAAAAGTTTTTTGCTCAGGTTGGTTTTAATAATGCATATCTTCAATCACACAGGGGGATAAAACTATTTGTAACAGTTTACCAATCATGTATACTATCTTTAACTTCACACTCAAATTTGCTTTTGCTAATGTTCAAGAGATACTCCGCTATAAGCTGACATAAGCTGACATAAATAGAAGGAAAGCACACATCCGCAACAAAATCAGAACTAAACAGAGTGAAAGTGAAAACGTCACCCTTTGTGTGTTGCCAACGTTACTGGGTCCACACTTAAACTGGTAAACTGTTTACCTGCGCTATACCAATGGACATTTCAGATTACCAGTGAGTGTTTAGAGCCAGTTACCCTGACAACTGACGTCACACTTCAGTAGTCTATACCCATCAGTATTAAAGCACGCTTGTTTATTCATGGTCAACGAGAGCTACAAATTCCTCTCAGAAATTTACTGTTTTCACAGAGATGTGTATCTTGTAAACAGAAGTTTGATGTTTTGCCTGCTTGTAAGAAGGTACTTACTTGGAGCAGGTAGAGGAGGAGCCGCATTGGGCCGGCTTCGTGCAGCTGGATCAGGGGCACCTGGGGCTCGACGCTTTTTGTCTGTAAAAAGGAACAAAATAGCAATTTTTAACAACAATTCATAAATACTTTAGAAAGGTTTACACATCCCTATTGGTTGAAAGCACGTCACGTGGCCAGTTTTAAACAGATGATAAAGACCGGCCAGCAAGTTTTAAACACTTTCTTGCCTGGCCCGCATTTGTGCCCGCTCCCTTGTCAGCGCGTATGGAACACGCACACGCACCAGAAACTGCACGCGCCCGAAAGCAAAATGTGCAAAGTACCCCATCGTGTGCGTGCACGTACAACACACCTGCATTATGCGTAACGCGCGCGATCGAACAAAAACAACGCGATGCACAGCTTGCAGTTTGAACAAACAAAAATACAATGCAGATAATGGCAGGCAAATTTTGTGAGTTTTACTGATTTACACAAAAAGGTATTTATGAATGGGAATAAAAATGGGTTTGGCCAGTCTTAAACAATACGTTTAAAACACAATGGATGTAAAACGTGAGCGTGAACTAGTTACCATAGTTATGGTCCAGCGACACAATGTGACATCATGACTCTGCCAGCGAATTGTCTTGGGTTAAGTTTAATGCAAAGTGGCATTTTGTGCAAGAATTCAAATATTTGCACATTTAGCCTGGCGACTCTGGCACAACAAGACTACATCTCTATATGATGGTTACCTTGTGTCTAGTACCCAGACTCACCCTCCTTTCGTTGCTGTTTGGCATTTATTTTACTGGTGATGGAAGCTGAAAATTCATTGGCTTCTGCATCGTTGGCAAAGTTCAAACCAGCCCAACAATCCTGTCGGAAAAATAAAAAACAAGCGACTTCTTCACTTGTCTGGAGTGCTGTAGTAGAGTGGTCTAGTGGATCGTATTCAAAACTAGAGTTATTTCTAAAGGTAGTAGGTTCGCAGTGATCTCCACTGGTCCAAATTTTGTCCGGGCGCGCGCGCCGATGTCGCTCAGCGGGGGGGAGGGGGGGTTGCGATGGCGGCAGCACTACACCACGTACTCACCCAAACACACAACCACGAACGCACCCGCCCGGACGGACGTACGTCGCTACACAGTGGTTGGCATGCAGCGCCCTCAAGAGTAAAAAAAACGGCTCTTGAGGGCGCTGTTCAACAAATGCATACTGTCATGGCCGTTATCGATGCGAATTTGGGTCGCCGATCCGATAGATTTGCGTGGTAAATGACCGATAATGACACCAGTGACTACCGAATCACGTTAGGTGAATATACACCGCATTTTGGAATGACTCGGCTGTACTTTCATAGTGTTTTGGAGGAGAAATTATATTTTTTTTGTCCGGGCGGCACAATGTTTTGTCCGGGCGGCACAATGTTTTGTCCGGGCGGCAAATTTTTGTCCGGGCGCTAACGGTACCTCTGATGATTTTGTCCGGGCGGCGCGCCCGGACAAAACCGGTAGTGGAGAACACTGAAATCCCGGTCCGGTCCATCCGTGGTGCGTGTACCCTTGGGCAAGGTACCTTGCCACGCATTGCTTCTCTCCACCCAGGAGTAAATGGGTACCTGAGAGGGTAGCGAAGGTTGATGTTTGATTAGCCATTGAGCGCCTCAGGCAGCCAGGGATGTATACTCCCCAGGGAGCTGAGATGGTAAATGTAGTGATTTAATGGAGCCCTATGACCAGGGGTAATGACAGTGTAGGCGCCTCCCCGAATAAGGCCAAACAAAATAAATTGTGCGTTTACGGTAACAGCCTAAAAAAATCCAGGTAGGTAGGAAAATAATTTTATTTTGTCATTTTTTTACATTTCAGTTCATGCATCTGTGTGTTGTTTTGCAATGTTTGAAACTCACTGTTAACACTATTAACAGCTACAAGTGTAGAAAATGTTATGTTCGTTGGAAATTATTGCAAATAGTGCTCATTTAAAATTATCAACTTGAAAATTGGCAATAAAAAGTTTGAGGTCGGCAATTTGGCCTAAACAATTCCAGGTAGGTCGGGTTACCGTAAACACACCATTTATTTTGCTTGGCCTAAGTGCACATTATCATTGCCCGACAGATTCTATTAAAAGCTGGCACCATAATCAATAGACTACTAAAGTGCGACCTTAGCTGCCAGGTTGGCTGGGTCTAAACATTCGCTGGTTATATGAAATGTTCATTGCTAAAGTGCAAAGAAACATGACTTTGCTATGGAGTTGCATATTTCGTTGCACGAATTTGGCACGCACGCATTGCTGATGAGCCTGTGCCTTTAATGTAGAACCAGTAACCTTGGCAATACACAGAGGGTGACATTTTCTCTTTAGAGCTCTATACTGCTACGTCAAGGCATATTTAAATAGATTTCTGGTCTTAGAATTCCTCGACTTACATCAGTCTGAAAGGTGTGGAAGAAGTTCTTGTTGGGTACGACACTGTACTTGAACTGGTTGTACAATTCCTGTTCCCAAATCTTCATTCCTTTCTGAAAAAAAAAAATCAAACAAAACATTTGGATAAAAGAAAAAGCCAGAGTTGATCCAAACCATTTCAGCTAGTCCATCTATACTTCGCTTGTGCCATGGCGAATAAAATTGTACTGCAGTGACGTCATACAATGAGGTGACCACAAGAGGGCAGTATATCTTTGCAATAATTAGTTAATCATCAAATCACGCTGTTCTCTCCAGAAAGCTTGGAAAATGTCAAGAAAAATGACGTTGGACTAGTTTTTTCCCCGTTTAGAAGAATCATCGGGGAGAATAGACCACGGTACAACATTCTGGAGATTCCAGGGACTTCCATGGTAAGTTTTTCAATGAAATTTTTCTTTGGAGAAGGGCCGCCATCTTGGTCGTGCAGGAAAATTCAACACGGCGAATGGGGGTTCAAAAGGTAAGGGGCTAAAAGTGTAACATACAAAATTATAACGTCCCAATGTAAACGTCAGAAAAACACTTTTAGCCTTCTAAAAGTATACATTATGTAAACAGTAAGCCAGTGTGTTTCTTTAAGATTGGTAAACATACCATGATGTCAAAAACTCTGATGTAGTATGAGCGAAGGGCGATGTCCTTTACAAAGCAAGCGACTCCGCAGCATTTTTTAGTCCATGTGTTGGGACTAGGCTGGGTCAGGAATACTTGAACAACTGTTGTTGCTAAAGACTGGCAAAACAAAAGACCATTTATAATTAATATAAATAACCTAAATCCTTTATTAATCTAGCATAAATAACAAAAAGAGTTTTAAAAGAAGTTGATCATAATTTTTTCTTTTCTTTAGAATGTCTCATCAAGCAACGGTAAGTGCAGATTTGATGGGAAAAAACAAATACAAACAAACAAATTTAGGAGTAAGAAAAATTTTGTGAGGAAAAAACTTAAATTTTGTCGGCCTGTCTGATATGTTTTGTACACAAAGTCTGAAGTCATGATCAACTACTCAATTGGTATTTTTGTAGTTTATGTCACAATTTGACGAAAGTAATTATTGGAATCAATAGCTTGGATGATTTTAGAATATGAATACTTACATACATTTCCGTCGCAAAGGCTTAGTTTTAGAGAAAAATCACGGAAAGAATATTGCATATGATTGCACGCAAAGAGGCCGGCCAGAAACCAAACGGATCATCACGCGCACGCCCTCTTTCTACCGGTAAGTGCGCTTCACACATTGCCTCGGCCGGCAGCAGTTTCACACACTTTTGTATGGAAGCGGGCATGACAAAAACACAGAATTTTCATGGAAATGCAACATTTGCGACAGAAATCATCCAAACTATCGATTCCAATAATTATTTTCCTTAAATTTTAGTTGTGGCATAAACTAAAAAAATACCGAATGACTCATCAAGTAACGGTATAAGTGCAGATTTGATAGGGAAAAAGACAAAAACAAACGAACAAATTTAGGAGTGACAAAAATTTAAAACTTAAATTTTGTCAGCCTGTCTGATATGTTTTGTACACAAGGTCTGAAGTCATGATCAACTACTCAATTCTTTCTCCGTTTTATAAAGACAAGTTGGTATGAATTCCGTTCACTGGTCGCCACTGAGACGCTGTGTGTTGAGTCTATAGAACGGGGCAGAATATGTATTTTCAAGGAAATTGTTGAATGTTTTTCACTCCTAAATTCACTTCCCTTTAAAATATTAACATGTTTTGGTGGTTATTGTGTCATTATTAAGGAATACATGGCGACCAGTAAACGGAATTCTTTCCGGGAAGTTTTAAAAGTACGGTTGAAGAACCAGTCGATGTGCGATGAACAACGAAGCATGCGCATATTTTCTTGTTGAGAGGTATTCTGCATATGCTCCATCAAATCTGCACTAAGTATGCTAAGTGATGCTTGAATTCGCTGGCAGAGTATGACGTCAGTTTCCAACCAAGTTGCGTTCATTGCTTTGGCAGCAGTTCACACTATATGGCAACCGGGATGTCCATTCATCTTACACAGGAGCCACAAGGGGAACATTTTCCGTGCATTTTTCTGTTACAACGATCACAAAATAGCAGGCAGGACAGTGTATCGCTATGAGACAAGGTATTAGCAAATCAGTGCAAGTCATTATATTGTGCATATTTTAAAATATTTTCTTCAAAAAGAATAATAATAGAATACACTGTACGCAAACCCAATGTAATTGAAATGTGAGCGTGAACCAGTGACCACAGCAACGGTCCAGTGACCCTGATGTGACGCGACGTCACGACACTGCCAGCGAATAATCATTTAAAATGTAATATTTTATGATCAACTTCTCAGTTCTTATCATATGTGGACTGGGGGCCAGTCTAACTAGTCTGTTTCCTTGCTTGGTGGTTCAGTGGATTTTTTGATCAAAAACCAAACTTTTTGACTCGTTGTTTCCATACAACTGTAAATTATTTTGCCGTTTTCTTATACTCACCATACACTTCTTCCCCAGGAGATTAAAAACCTGGTCATTTTCAGTTTGGGAGAGGAGTCTAGATGGAACATTTAGGCTTTTTGAGCGGTTGGCCGTGTTCGCCATTGCTAAAAAGAGCGACACTTCCGTGATCAGAAAAATGGGTGGAGTCTCCACCGGAGGTCAAAGTGCAAGAGTAAAATGAATATGCATTACCGCAATGCATAATTCATGTGGGGGAACCAGACTTTTATACACACTGAGCAAGGGCACAGCGGGAAGGGCTCTGACTAGTCACGTTCATTCACGCGTGTTCATGTGTAAACAGCATAGCAGTAGACGAAAAAGGTTCACGAGCAAGCTTCAGTTTTGTTGTTTTTCGCATGTTCCGTCCTTTTTATGCGATCAGATCCTTATTAATTTGTGATTATGGTGGAGGTAGGGTTTTGATGTTTAATATGATTTTTTGCATATTTTTAAAGGAGAGATTGTCGATGATGATCAGATGATCAGATCAGATTGATTTGTTGCGTTGTGTGTACTTTTTAGAAGGCTAAAAGTGTTTTTTTGACGTTTATATTGGGACGTTATCATTCTCTATATAACACTTTTAGCCCCTTACCAATTTAACCCCATTCGCTATCTTACATTTTGCTGCATGCGGCAAGATGGCCGCCGTACTCCAAACTATAGTTCACCAATACAGTCAAAATTAAACATTGAAAAACTTACCATGGAAGTACCTGGAATCTCCAGAATGTTGTACCGTGGTCCGTTTTCCCCGATGATTCTTCTAAACAGAAAAAAACTAGTCCAACGTAATTTTTCTTGACATTTTCGAGCACACTCGGGACGAACAGCAACATTTACCACGTGTTTAGAGGTGAACAGTCAGGGCCCAGATAGCCCGCCCTCTTGTGGTCATCTCATTGTATGACGTCACTAGCAGTACAATGATCTGGACCGTGATTTGTTCGTCTGTAAACACGGCTGTGAAAACGGACCACGGTACAACATTCTGGAGATTCCAGGTACTTCCATGGTAAGTTTTTCAATGTTTAATTTTGACTATTGGTGAACTATAGTTTGGAGTACGGCGGCCATCTTGCCGCGTGCAGCAAAATGTAAGATAGCGAATGGGGTTAAATTGGTAAGGGGCTAAAAGTGTTATATAGAAAATGATAACGTCCCAATATAAACGTCAAAAAAACACTTTTAGCCTTCTAAAAGTACGTTGTGTGCAGGGAGGCGGGGACTGGAGGCGGATGAAACGGGGAGGGGTTGGGGTTGGGGTTGGAGTGAGGAATGCAGTGTGCTCATAATGCATCAGGTCTCGTAAAACCTCAAAAACATTCATCGTTTTGCTAGAAAATTAGTTATAACTTTTGAGGGCGGAGTGACGTGACGTCGGCGGGTGAAAAGATACATTTTTTTTTTACCGGGCGTGTGAATTGCGTGCATATCAACCGATGAAAAAGATCGGTGCGCTGAGACTACGCTCTGAACTTGTGGCCTATTCACTTTTAAGCGAATGATGCTGGGAACAAGATGACGCTCTACGTACTAAGTGAGACTGCATGTGTGCGAGTTCCCTGATGTCCACCCTCGCCTATTCCGTCGGTCGCACATCCTGGCACTTTTGCGACCCGGTGTCATATGCCTGTGTATAGCACTGTGACTAGACTGGAGTGAAAACAAATTCGTTCATGCTTTAAATACGTGTACGTGTTGCGTAGACAACGGCTTTGTTCCTTAGCTTGTCACCATGGGCACACCGTTGTTTTCACTCCAGCCCTACCGGATGTGATGTGGCACCGACTGACAGAATAAACAATGCATTGTACAATGCACTCTCATGTCATGTGTGACCCAACCTCTGCACTAGTACTTATTTTAAGTATGCATTTTTAAAAAGATATTTGTCATTATGGCAATTTTTTAATTGTCAACACTTTATCTTTTTGTAGCCAATCCAGTGGTCAACTGTCGTAGTGATACACCCAGGATCGTACTGGCTGCGTATTGGTCGCGCCACCGACGCTCTACCGGTCGCCATCCCTCACGTGATTGCCAGACGACAGAAGGACCCCTCCCAGCCTAAATACGATGATTCTATTCTTATTAGGGATGGAATATTTGTACGTTTGTGTAATGCCCAAGCTATCTAACGTAAATGTCGGGGTACCGTGGCCGAGTGGTTTAGGTCATTGACTCGCAATCATGGGTGAAAACTTGGGGTTGCGGGTTCGAATCCGGCTGCGGTACCTGTGCCCTTGGGCAAGGCACTCGACCACACTTGCTCCATCCTTCGAAAGGGATGTAAAGCCGTTGGTCCAGTGTGTTAGGTAATGGTAACGCACTCTAAAGATCCCAGAGCATTCTTTCGTGAAGAGCAAGGGGATATTCCCCGGTGTCTCTGGCCATTTCTAATTCCAATTCTTCATGGGTTTCCTCACGCTTGCGAGTGACAGTGCAATGATCACTACTGAGGAATCCTTGGTATGAATACCAGAAAGAAATAATAATAATAATAATAATAATTTGTGAGGTCTCCACCCTACTTATCAGCCAATGTTCATCAATAGGGTGGCGAGGTCACGGACCTGGCGACTATGCCGACATTTACGTTAATTGTCCCAGGGCAGGGATTGTTCCCTTTGGAAATGGTTTACAGAAGGCACAACAACTTCGCTACTCGACATAGTTTGCTTTCATGTGGTCATTTGGCCACGTGTCTAAACAATGCGATGCTGCCATCTTTGCTGTACTACAGTAAACTCTTCTAGGTCATCTGTCCCAAAAAGTTGGAGATTTCTCAATGAAAGTTTGTTTGGTGTTAGTCTATTATTAGAACCCCAAAAATAATTTGAGATAAATATTCTAATGGGATGACGGGATGACGTCATCAGCCTCGTAAAAATCCATTGTTCTTTACTGCCTGTACATAGCAACTGATGACTTTTATCTGCAGCGTGCTGAGACTGTGCACCGGACTTGTGACCTATTCACTTTCAAGTCAATAAAATTGAGGAACAAGACAACAGTTCCTGGATGTCCACGCTGGCCTTCGGGATGTTTAACAGTTTTGTCTGAGAGTGCTCCTTTCAAACGAAGTACTCTCAAATTGCCATCCCGTTCAAGAACATCATCACTGTACAGTATGCACAACAGTTGACATTAAAAATATCGGTATATTCTCTTTGCAGCATCCTAACAGTGAGACGCAACAGGAACATACTCTCAAAATGGTGGAGCAAGCTATTTGGTCTCGGAAGACGTCTCTCGGTCAACGAAGGCAAAGTGTTCCCGCTTCAGAGGTATGCAAGGCCGGTTTTATATACTCTCAGTAAAAAGAAATGCGACTTAATTAAAATATTCTTGATTCTTGATCAGAACAGAAGTCTGTTGAATACAGTGAACTTGTGGATAACAAGCCACTGATCGACCAATCATTTTCAAGACTGTTCCACTTCAGTAATTTTCTCCAGGTCCAAGAGGACCTGTTTGAATAAAGTGATTCCTACAGCAATGAAATGTGACATTTTC